>OY728121.1:1490505550-1491739371 GCA_963277665.1 Viscum album
AAATTATTTTATAATTCATCTAGAAGAACCATTAAAAACGACATTATTCAATCTAGGACATCACGTGGGTCAGTGGTAGGTGATACACCCATGTCGCCCTTCGGTTGTGGGTTCAAGTCTCGCGGCCTTGCCGGATGCGACGGGTTACCGCCCGACCTTCAGGTTTTCCTTTTATGGCAATCCAAAATAATCTAAACTAGAACTATTCAAAATACTTTAGTCCAAAATTTATAAGGAAGTTAAACACAATAACGATCCTTTTTTCCACGTAATAACATGTGAACACCTTCATCATGTATTCTTTTAAAACACTGCAACATCCTGAATTACCATAAATCCTTATTGATTACATTCATGATCCCTTATTCCTTAAAGAATAATAGATATACTTCTTCAATCCAAAAATGTTGGAAACCCCAACAATGATGGAATATACAAATCATTAATCAGTTTCAAGGTATTCAAGAATATCCAATATAATTTATCCAAATCAATCATGTATTATTCTAAAATCACTACCTCGGTATCAAAACTATATTATAGTTTGTCATTCTCTCAACCATATATTTTCCAAACATTTATCCTGCTATTGAGTCACTTTTCTTTGTTCCACACAATCTGAAGTCCTTAATGAAATAATATTGCAGTACAATCCTTATATACTCCATAATTATTATAACAAGTACATTGTTGATACAACACTCAAATGACATAATCAACACAAGAACTCTAATCATTCCTCTTTATCTGTGGTAGTATCATAACTTGATTATTATCCAATAGCATCATTTGCGGCATAGTCTGATTAATGGGACAGAGGTTTGCGTAGTGTCCAAACTCCTTGCAAATGAAGCATTGTACATTTGAAACCATTTTCTTACCCTTGTAGTCACGTACTTTGTACCCTTTTCCTCCACACTTATAACAAACTCCCATTACTTTTAGGCACGTTCCAGGGTGTTTCTTCCCACAGTTATCACATATGTGAAAATTATTCTTTTCCCTCTTCCCTTTATCCATCTTTCTCTCTTCCATCCTTTTCTTCCCTTGCTTCCCTTCAAATCCATAGGACTCAGTAAACTCTTTACTTTTCTTATCAACACATGATATTATTTCTTCATATGATGATAACACATGGGAGACTATTTCCCTTCTAAATGATGTCTTAGTACCATGAAGGATACGATCCTTCTTACTATTTGGATCATACGTATTTCTAGAGTTCACATTCCTTCTATTGGGTGCCATTTCTATACAATAGCATAAACTAGGTCAGTTTATGAATTGCAATAAATAATTCCTAATGCAAATTGAACAATTTATGGATATAATCCATAATCATAAAAACTGTTTTCTTTGAGTAAGTATATACTCATGAGCCCTTCATAATGGTTTGTAAATAAAATGAGAATTATCCAAATCATATCCCCCAGGATTTTCGTAACCAAGAGTGCAGCAAGGCCCGTTGTCGTGCACCAGTTCCCGTTCGAGTCTAGCTCAAATCTGTGTTTTCGTATTTTACCCCTAGGTACATTTGTGCCAGAGCCGCCTCTACCTGCTCGTATCCAAATAGGGATGTATTGCTCGGAAAACTCACAAAATCTCTACAATACCAAAATTCTAGGAAGTTATTCTATACTAATCCTCAAAGTCTATCTTAAGGCTATGAGCTCTAATCACAGTTTATCTAAATCTAGTTTCCAAGGTTATTGCTAAACTTCCTCTAATACCAACTGTAGCACCTCGACCCCCGTTACCCAGAGTCGGTGCATTATTTTAATACATTGGCATGATTACAACGAATCAAGTCCCAAAGGACCGATTAGTTTAGCAGCCTTGGAAAATAAATTGCATACATGAATGTTACATTACACTTCATAACATACAAAACAACATAAATAATCCTTTATGAATGCCATGTTTCCCTTGTATTAACCCTTCTTATCAATCACAATATACTTCTTGGAATCCTGGGAAAAAATAAAACATAGAAAAGGGGTGAGCTCAAACGCTCTGTAAGGGTAAGCAATACAGCGGAAACTTTCATAAATTATCATAAACATTTAAGGCGATGTATAACTAAAACAAAAGCCTTTTCAACTTGAACTTCAACATAGTATGGAAAAAAATAAAATGAAATAAATCCATTTACTTATTCACATAGATATTCTACTAATCGAATAATCACATGCAATATCAATAACCACTTTCATAATGATGGAATTCATAATGCCAGACTATCATAACCACATAGCCAAGGCCTCGTGCCAAAACTACAAATAATATTTTTCAAAGGCCTTGTGCCAAGACACTAGTTTGTCTCATGAGACCTACCGATGCATCAACGAGCTATAGCGGGCTCCACCTGTCACTTACTAAGTCCAATGCATTCCCATATGAAAAGGTTTAAACATAACATAAACATTCGTATTAAAGCTAGCATATGAAATGTCAATACTTTCTCCATAAACCATAAATGGTATAAAAATAACACATCTACAGTAAAACATATCACAAAACCTTCAATACAATACAAAGTTTTGTATTATAATAAATCAACTTCATATTAGCTTAAAATCCATCAAAGGATGTTGACATAGATGCAAATCAAAACTATTTGAGAGAAATATCTCTTTTCTTTAAATCATTGAAAAGTCACACATTTATAAAGGAAGTAATTTAAAAGATATTTTTGAATAAAAGTGTCCCATACCACTTTGAAACTTTTGAAAATAAATATCATTTCAAAACATTCAGGTCCATATAAATAAATCCTTAAAATCATTTTGAAAACATGGACATTATTTAAAAATATTTAGAAAGATAAATCTTTAAAACATTTAAAATTACGATCTTGATAAAGAGTACCTTTCAATAATTCTTAAAATATTCATTTTGAAATCATTTAAAAGTAACATAATTATAAAATAAAACATTTACTTTTAAAATATTTTTATAAGCTTCTAAGGGAAGTTTTGACGATTTTATAATGGTGGTAAATAGTTGTACCCGCCGTATAAGTTAAAAAAAGACATTCTTACCTTAAATTTGTCGAAAAGGTTAAAAGTGCCTTGTTTGGAAAACGACGGAAATATTCCTTTCAAAACAGATAAGGGTATAAATGACTTCAACCCATTGTCTAGTAAATAGTAAAAATGTTTTTAAATACATTTTTAAGGAACACGGATGTGGATGATAAAGAGATCCCAGTAGATAATTGCGTATAAACAAACTCGGATAATGAAGAGATTGTGAAATAAACCCTTACCTTGTATTTTTCCTTGGATGGGGGTAGGTTAACCTCTTTTATAATGGTGAAATAATTGTTATTAAATTATACAAGAATCATATACATTAATATGTTATCATATATGATATTTTAACATTGATTTGTTAATATTATCGTTGTTTCGGGTGTTAACTTACTCATTTTCTTTTATATATTTTGTTACGCAAGCCATGTTTTTCATGGATAGGTTCTATCTTATTCATATCCAGAATGATATCAAGTCCTTAGATACTATTATAAATCATTAAACGGGATTTAGACTTGGATGGATACAATGGAGAATGAATCTCATCGTGTTTATAGAGAGGGTAGTCCGTACGTAAGCACGAGCGACAATATCATTCTTTTGTTATTAAAATAATATATAATAGGATGGTATATCATATATAAAGAATCATTATCATGTTATATTTATTATTTAAATGAATTACAAATCATTATTATACCCATCCAAATAATAATATATTGAATAACAATTACACCACGACGTGGAGACGGTAAGTCGTACGTACGCACGTATGGTGACATGTTATTCAAAGTGTGGATAGAATATTGAATATGGTTGTACCATATTTATAATAACATCACATTATATATAAGATACTGGAGTTATTATTTTAGAATGGTAATAACAAATAAAGAAGAATTGGGAGAAGAAATGAATTTGAAAAAGGTTGGTGAAAACATTACCTCTTCTTCGGGTTCTTCCTTTTGATTTGATCAAAATGGATCCCTAGGTTGGGTTTCTGATCAAACTAAGGCCTCTATGTTTTATTGAGGTACTTTTAGAGAGTTTTTGGGCAGGGTTTAGCTGATCGAAAAGGCTATGAAGGTGTGAAGTAATGATAAGGGGGAGTGCCTTTTTATAAGAGGGGTGAGGGGCACCTTTGGAAAAGCTAGAAATATTAATTTATTATAAATTCATATTCGGATTCTAATGGCTCCAAAGATGACTATTCAAAGTTTATGGTGGGTATAGGTCTAAAAGCTTTCAAACAATAGAATTTAGACAGGTTTGGGTTACTATATTAACCTTATCTTTTAGTTTTAACTCTAAGTTAATTAGTTTGACATTTACCCTGTCACTTTTTATTTTTATATTATATAGTTAATAAACATACTATATACATCCAAGAGACCCCCAAGTGGTCCATTAATGATACACCTATCAAGATATAAGTCGCTCGGCCGAACCTTAGATTTTTATGAATTTAATATCAATTAATAATATAATATTTGTTTTAAAAACTCTTTTATGTCAATTTTGACACTATTCAATAGTTGATTTTTGTTAAACTCATAAAAGAATGATTACTTCGAAAAAAGTAAATTAAATCAATCCTAATATGTCATATTATCCTATAAAATTATTTTAATTCATTAAAAGTCTCAAATTATATTTATTTGGGTATTTATAATATCAATTATTCTAATTTTTCACTATTATGGTAATTACTGCACCACCATTGTGTCATAAATAAATTAACTTATTTAATGTCTAAAAATTATAAATAAAATCTCATTATATAGGAAATCTTATTATCTTTCTAATTAATATTTACAATCGAATTTATCTTATGTATAACCCTATATTAAAAATGTTTTAGTAAATAAACTTTGATTTTAACTCTTTTAACTCTTCTTGAATTAAATAATAATAAATGTCCTAATCCAATCCAAGTGGACCTAAATGATAATATTTTATTCCTAAGGTTGTTTTTGGTCGATATACACTTGTCCAATAGAATTAGGGCATGTGTTAAGGTAATATTAATATCATTTTTACCCTTAATTACCCTATTTACTTTTAACTGTGGTAAATAAAAGTAAAAAGTTACTATTCACAAAAAAAAAATATTTTTATCTCATTGAACCACATTTTACTTCTTGATATTAACCGTGTCTCTCGGATTTTCAAACTTCCAATCATAGAAGTGGTAAAACTAAGTTTTATGAAAAATTCAGTTTTTTAACTACAACTTAGTAGTTTCACTATTTATCAAAAATTTAAGTTTTTCAGAACAATTCCAAAATTTCACCCTAAGCTATAATTTATATTCCGAATTCAAAAATGATGTCTGTTTTACAAAATTCCAAAAATATAAGTTGCATTAATTAATTTTATAATTAATTCCCGATGTCACAACAAATAGCGTGTTTTTAAGAAACAATATATATCAAAAGATTGACAATTGTTTAGGTCCAATTTCAAAGTGAAATTAATTCTAATGAACACCATTGGATAAAATGGTAAAAATATATTCAAATTATACTTTAAAACCACTAAAATTCATAATTTATCACTATTAATTATTTTTATTCAAAAGTTTTTTTAAATTAAAATTTAGTAATTTTCACTATTCATCAAAATATTAAAGTTATCTGAAAAGTACCAAAATTTCACCCTAGGCTAATTTTGATATTCCGAATCCAAAAATGAAGTCCTTTTGAGAGATAGAATTTATAAAATTTCAAAAATTAGGTATTACTATTCATAACGACTGGTTTTATTGGTTGTGGTGTGTTAGAACTCGATGTTGCGTACAACACACGCTATCGCATTATTCAAAGAGAAGTGTACTGTAGAAGTTTGGGGTGTTACAAGAAAACTCAGTAAGGCACCACCCGTTTAGTCTTCTACATAAAATGTAAACATTGGGTATGTGTATTCCAGATACCCCGCCAAAATATAAATTAAATGATAACTACTAAAAATAAATAAATAACCAATATCACTTTGAGGGAAAATTATAGATTATTTATGAGTAAATAACCAATAAACAACAAATAAATAACTAGTAACCAATAAATAACCAATATCACTCAACCAATGATAGAATATCTATGAGTAAGATATGTCTCCATAGGGGGATACAAGTCTTTGCCCAGGAATCATTCATATTCACCTCCAACAAATATGAGTCGTATTATTGGTCTTAGTAATAATACCCATAAATAAGTTATTGAGTGTGATATAAGAATCCTTGGAATACCACTCGAACCACATGTTACCAGTGGAACCTAGACAATATATCAGTGTTCCTTAATCTAATTCAGTGTCATATTCCAAGGTCATGATCTATAAGAAATCAAAACATTTTATTAGGGATAAATTCCTAGGGGTGACCATTAAAAACACACAAGGGATACTCTCCGAATCCATGATGATAACTCAGCATCTAGAAATCTCTAGCTCAAAATCAAATTCCTATAAAACTATGGGAAACAAAATCATTGTCTAAGCACCTAATCTAGAGGATATCCTAAGAATCGATCTAGGTGATCTTTATTAATCATTAGGGTGGTCAAAATATCCAGTTCTTGTAGGAAATGTGACTTCCTGGAAACCTCTAGCATCACCTGGATCCTATAGAACTAAGAATCTTGGGTGACATACACTAATAGGGGTTTTGAGATTCATTTGGAAACATCATCTATGTTCCCTATGTAGGTAGAAAACACAGTGGTACTAATCATTCTGTTATGTTGGTATTTAATCAAATATGGATCATTAGACGGATCCTGAGAATTGCCTCTAGGCATCATAACCATTCCATTACATCACATCAAGCTAAAAGACTGAGTTTTTGAAAGCACATCTAGGCATACATAACTATATCAATGATAACTAATTGAACGGATAAATAAGGGATATGGGTTGGTTGAGTGACTAAACTCATCCCTAGTATCACATCCTGTCAAACACACAATTATAATATGATTTATAAGGTTAAACAGACTACAATCATAGTAAAAACCCATAATACACTCACTCAGGGTTGGTCAAACACTAGGGCACCCACTGGGATACCCACTGGGGAACCCACTTGGGTCATATAGGTTAGTGAACATAATAGGTATCACATGATGGTTCCTCAAAGTCTATTCATAAGTGGAGGTACCCCTATAGTGATCCACTATGTAAAATTATAAGAAAAGGCATCCATCGTGGGATCTTTTAGGTTAAAGTGATGTTCTTGGGTCAACATCTAATTCACCAGGACCTCAAGTCCCTTTCCATCATGAATACGGTAGCATGACCATGCATGATACATTAATTTTTTCCCCAATGGAAACGATTGTGAAATGGGACCTGGCCCATCTCGGTGCTCAATGTTTCTTTGGGATGGTCTACTCACCCAACTCATCGACTTTCTACCTAAGGTCTATCCACCTAGGCCTATACAAGGCTTTCATGCCTCTCTGAGTCGAGCCTCACCACCTAAGAGGTATAGAGACAACATAATATCTCAATAGTCATTGTCTCAACCATCAGGGGCCAAGCCATAAGCTAGTGGAAAGGGGATGTTCGTGAACCCTATAATTCATTCAATAAAATTAAACAAATTAATTTAATTAAACATTACATCAATTAAATTTAAATAGGGGAGTTTCCCATAGGGGTGATCCAAATCATTTTCATACCACCATAATCATGAAAAAATACCATAGTTCAAGTATTATAGACCAACTACCTTGTAAGAATCCTTCGGTTTATTTTTCAAGTGTGGGGAGTAGCTACCATGGCCATTCAAAGATTATCCAATTCATATGAGGTCATATCTCACCCCTAAACCACAAAAAGTTAATTATTTAAAATTAAAATATAGTTATTAATTAATCTTAGAAATTTATAGAAAAATAAATTTATGGACTTATTTATAAAGGAAAAAATCCCAAAACATGACTAGATGATCCCATCACACCATAACCAGAATAATCACTCACCAAAAATATGTGAAAAATCCTTAACAACCAATAGGGTACAAGTCCTAACAAATGATTTTAAAACTATTAACCATGTAATTTAACATATAGATTAAATCTTTGGAAAATTCACTATGGTTGTATACCTCAATGAAAGGTCATATGTGAAGTACAGATGGAATACTAGGTCGCATTCTATCGAGGAAAATAAAAATACCCATCATCAAATCATATTCCACCATGAACTAGTGAAATAAAAAATTAAAATCCCTAACCAATGAAATTAAAATTAGGTATTTAGAGAGTAGAATATCAAGTTTTCCTACTTAAGGAAACATCTTAACTGAAAATACCATGGAAGGACACCAAGAACATAAACTTGAAGGAGTTTAATGAAGGGGAAGAAGGGAAAGAAGATTTTTCATAGATGATTTAGGGAAAGGGAAGAAAAATTGTTATTCCCCCTTAATGGATATAGAGGGGAAATGGTAATTTTCCCCCCTTTAATTAGTTGTATGGTTTGGCTGCTTGGATGGTTAAACAATGCTCCAACCATGAGTCCCCACTATCTGAGGTAGACCCAACTTACAAGGTTGTCCCACGTCATTAATAACATTTTCACTAACAATTTTTCATGTATAAAAATAAATACAGATACAAACAAGGTTTCTCCATTTTGGATGCTTGGTTTCTTGAACATCATGACTATATAATCTGGTTCACGTGGTTTGACAGCACGGTTAGTACTAACCATTGACTAACTATGTTCCCTAGGATTCACTTTTCTGAAACTTCAAATATTGGCCCTAAACCTCTAGGATATTCCCAAGGCCTCCACACTATAATTTAATCATCATTCCACATCTAAAATCATCCCTTTCAGGTATTTCACCCTTCATAATTCTATTTCCAATCTCTAATAAATACTCAAAAAATCCATAAATTCAAAATAAAATATTCATTATGTGATTTAAAAGTAAAAAATGTATAGGATATTACATATTTTTATGGTATATAGATAAGTTTGACCATCTAAATATCTATCATGTTTGGGTGGTAGGTGTGGTGGTGGTAGTTTTGAAGTGGTGTGGTGGGGAGTTTATGTGTTTTAGATTCTGGTTGTGGAACCTCTCCATTTTTGGAGAATTATTGTGACATGGGTAGTGAAATGGATATTAAATCATTCCTTATCAATGATTTGGGTGGAGAGTTACCCTATTTTAATTGGGATCCCTTGAAATTCCTAGGGTGTTCATTTTAGTGAACGTGTAATTTTTGGAGTCCACTTGTGAAAGAACGCCACAAAAAAACTTTGGGAACTTGTCATGGTGGTTTTGAGTTAAAGGAAAGGAAGAGAACTTGAATGAATTAGAAATAGGGATATATATTTTTCAATGCCAAATTTTAGGTTTTGGTGGGTGAAAACATCTATGTTTTTCTTCATATTCCATGGGGAGCATCCATATTGTCTATCTATGCATCCAAAATTCCATGAACCATGTTATAGGGAAAGAAATTGTGCTGATCAAAATAATTGAAATATGGTTATAAAAATTATTGAAATTCAGGTATTGTAGAAATTTCAAACACAGTATACTTAAATATCTCATTGATTAGAGACACCACGGGTGTAGTGGGAGTCACTAAATCATGGTCGAGGCTTGTAAGACTACCTCTATAATCATATAGTAACATGTTCCTTGGTTCTATTTCTTTCTCATATTTTTAAATATAATCAAAACAAAATCCTCTCACCACCCTATTGTCATCTCTTTGGTGATTATAAACTCCTTATATAATTATAATTAATCCCTCTGTATTCAACATAATCATTTCACCTAATCTATTATCCTTCCTTTTTCTCTTTTATTCCATAACATTTTGTAGTATGGTAACTCTATTTTGGGTCCAATTTAAGAAAATTACTTGATAGTGGATTATTAAGGAAGGATTCTAGATAATTCCCATTTAAGTTAAATGATATTTGGTCCTTGTTTCATTTTCTCTTGAGTGTTAGACCTTTAAACCTCCATATCATGGTAGGGGATTCAAGAATAACTATTTTATTGGTTAAAAAATGGGATTATCATTCTTTTAATTATTTAAGTAATTAGTATGAGTTGACCTAAAAAATACTAAGAATATGGATAAATGGGAAGAGAAGTACTACATTTTTTGTTTATTTATATTTATGTTTTATTTCATGTTATTTTTATATGTTTTTTTATTTTAAAAGGGATGTTTTTAATAATTATGGAATAATATGAAAAAAGTAAATGAGAATTAGTGAGATTGAAATCTTGTGTGAACCTTAATATTCTGTGATAACCAAAACTCCCTTAAAATTAAAAAAAACATTTTATATTTTCTATTGATATGATCCCTTTACTGGTACAAATATATTTCTATGCAAACATGCATATTGATTTATTTTAAAAAATAATCACCATGAATGAGAGAATGATAATTCAATATGGTAATAAAAAAGGTATAGTTTATTATTCTATATTTGAAATGATTTTATAAAATAGCCTATATATTATTCCTTTAAGGGTGGTTATTGTATATTGTTATTAAAGTGTTGTTGTGATATATGGAACACAGGTTAATGGAAATATTTTTATGATGGGACAGTTTTGTGGTGCATGATTGATGGATGGGAATTTTATGGCAGTAATGATGTGGTTTGTTCAATGAATAGGGGGATCGTTTTTGTGCCCAAATGGCATTTTATGTATGGTATTTCTTAATGATGTGATGTGGGGTGTTGAATGCGAATTTAATAATAATATAATGTGCCTTTTTGTGTGGGGTGGCTGGGAATCATGAGGAATTGGTGGTGCGATATGGGATGGAATGGGTTAATAATGAACATGAAATTGGGTTGTTGTGATAGAACTACTAATATAGTAAATAAAATTTATTTAAGTATAATAAATAGAGAAATGGGATTTAAATAATGTGGATTTTGTCTTTGGAATAGTATCTAATTAAATATGGGTAATGAAACAAAAATAATAATGGTGCAGAAAGATAATGGTAAATCAAAAATTAGTAAGATATACTATTAACTATGGAACTATGACCGGTTATATGACTATTTCATGTGGATAAAGATTTCTCATGTTATAGGAAAAAAATAGTTATTTATGGGTAGTGTTGATATGATGGTGGAGTGTATGAGTTGTTTCTGGTTTTTTTTTGTGAACACCTAGGCTGGGATTTTTCTGTAACTGTCTACCCCTGCATTTTATTAGGATTTCTATACACACCAGTCCACAATCCTTACTGATTAACAACAGTTTTGGGTTTCAAGTGTTTTCCTCTAACATCCATGTTGGTAAGGAAATATAAATGGCTTCTCCCTCTTCCTCACACTCCATTTGGGTGTACCACATTGTGATGTTGGTACATACTAGGGACCATGCATGCTAGGATAAGGGAACAGGGTTTCTATCTTTCACGTTCATGATACCCTACTATGATGGATAAGTATGTGATGAAGGTTTAATGTATATATGGGATGAATATCTTAGTTTGATGGTTGGGCATTCCTATTATGATGATTTGTTCATTGGAATTATTTGAGATCTTGTTTTTCTCATTTTGGTGAGGGTGATGGAATCAAATTTTGGGAGTATATGACATTTTTTGAAGTGGTGTGGGAGTGAAAAACCAATAGAGAAGTTGTTTCAAGGTACTTGTGGTAATATTTTTATGATATTATAGTCTTACATTGTGTGTGATACTTGGTGAGTGAGTCTTTGTGAGGTTGGGAATGGGTAGTCGAACTTTTAACTGCTTATTGGATTTACTACTTATTCATCTTATCATTATTATTTCCTTTTCATATTTTCATGATAGATTCTAAGAATGATCTTACAAATTAGACATATTATCATCACCCTTATATATATAACTATTTTTTAGGTCCTCGGGAGGAATTTGGTAACTGATCATGACCACACTATATTAGAGTGGAGAGTTTTTATAGGTGCTTCCACATAGGATTATTCTAGTATGTTATTTTATTGACTTATATTTATTTTTATATCATTAATTGTTTGATTATATAGCTCTGGGATCTTAGTTTATTTTATATTATGTGGTGTTGATTGGTGGTTTTAATAGTGTACCTTATCCTTGATTTCATAAATTAAGGGAAATTATTCACATTATGTGTTTTATAACCTCGATGCAAGTCACCAACTCATGGCCTATTGGATGTGTGCTTCGGGGGGTGCTCTATCACTTTATTTACATCTTAGAAGGGGTACTGATGGAGGATGGTTTATGAAATTTAACAATGATTATTTTTCATTATTCACATTTGTTAAAAAAATTATCTAAATACAAACAATATAAAGAAGTTTTAATTTTACATCAGTTGTTAAAAACCACCATCAAAAGTGGGTTTTTTCATCTATTTTTATAAACAAAATATTTAAATCTCATCATAATATCTACATAGAGAGACTTTCAATGTCATATTATCATTAAAATTGATGTTGAAAGCCACTTTTTGTGTTGAATTATATAAAAAACCATGTCTAATGTTTATTTCTACATCATTTCATAAAACAAATAATGTTGAAATCCTAAATAAATAAAAATATAGTGAGAATTTCAATTTTATTTATAATAAAAAATAGATTTTGTGTATCACTTTGACCTCAGTTTTCCAAAAAAAATTGTGCTGAAAGTTCTTTAACTGCTGGTTTTTATAAAAAAAATACAGCCTAATTATTATTTTTAAAATATATTTAAATAAAAAAACCAATGACATATAAAATATCCAATGAAGACAGAGAGTAGTAAACAACAACAAAAAACTCATTGAAAACATTACAATAACATCAAATTTTATATATACATTTAAAATTAACCAAACCTACAAAGTAGTGTATAAATAATCCTTGAAGGTGGTTTAAGTCACCTACTGAATATGATGAAAAATACTCATAATACATAAAAAATAAATGGTATATAATTAACAGTGCATAATATAGGTTTAAAAATATGAGTTGTAGTAGAAATAAACTTGTGAAAATATTTCTTTGTTCTAGTCCTGAAAATATCATAAATGACTCCAAAAAATATAACAACAATGTTCCAAATTTCATCTTTGTTAATGAAACTATAGTTATGAAAGAAAAACTTGAAAATAAGTAACACTATATATGTATGATATAATGAGAATTATCTAATGTAAAAATTATATACATTTTCTTGCACATATTTCATTTTATCTGGATTCTTTATCTAAAAGTGAGTCCTATTAAACTCCATTAATAACCTATTATATTTTAATATATTAATTACTAAAATATATTTAATATAAAAAGTTTAAAATTAAAAAAGATAATAGAATAGCATAAAACATAAGAATTAAACAGATCATAGAAATTTTCATTAACTTCACCGAGTAAAGAGAACAACTAATATATTATGCATTCATGTTGGAAAAATAATTATAAAATCTAATTCCCTCTGAAATATAAAAAGTTCAACATTAATGAAATTATGTTGAGGAATAGTACATAATTATATAAAGATTCTTACCTATGAAGGTATGTAAGAATCCAAAACCTAATCACTATGTTTTTTAATTTTTTATATATACATATATATATATATATTTAACTCCAAAAGGATTCTTCAGATGTTTCATAACCACTAAAAGTAATTCTTGATCTATGAATCCATCAATAGAATTTCTTTAGTTTTGTATGAAAATAATTTGGAGATAAAAAATTACATATTTATTAAATTAAATTATTATAATTTATATTTACATAATAAAATGGAAATTGAAATTGAAAATAACATACATGAAACAAACTACAATAGAGGTACCAAGATATTATTAAAAATAACAACATCCAAGATGACTATTCTAAAAATTCTTAATAGATTTCCTCTTCTAAATATGTTATCATTCATTGGAAAATCATAAAAATATACCATCAAAAAATAATTCAAAACTAATTTTTTTGTTCCTTGAGAACTGATAAATGTATCTAAATGTTCTAGTTCCCAAGACTATTCTTTATTTTAAAAAAAATTACATAGATTTTAGATGATCCTAATAAGGTAATTTTAAGAAAACATTATATGTAATTTAAAAGAAGTGAATAAATATAAAAAATAACATCCACCTCATATATCAACTAACAAACGAGGTTGGCTAGATAGAGTAAAAAATGCCCCATACACTTTCCAACTATGTCCATATCCTTGAGATGAAATGTTACTAGATTAGTTGAATCAATAGTATCATGTATTTCTACAATTACATGATTCAAATATTGAATATATTAATGTAAATTATACACCTGATTATAAATCATTATGTATGATACAATATGTAAATGGGTGTATATAATATGCAACTCAGACTATACAGTCGGGTCTGAATGGGGAGGTGGAGGCTCCAGATAGGTAAGTTGCATATTTCTCACCAATTCTATAAAAAATCATGTATAGATGATTTAATATAACTATTTATCAATTTATTCATCTCTCTATACTCATAATTTAAGTAATCTATTTCTCCCTTATATTCTACCTCCGTCTATCTCATACTATGACTTCCAAAAAAATTTAATTCAAAAACCCACCTCATATCCTCTAACATGACTTCTGTGTTCTTTCTTTCCAAAACTACTCACGAGAATTTACATCCAACCCTCAGGGATAAAGGTACCCTATTTAAATTTTTCTTAAATAGTTTCCTTAAATGATATATATAATTTTTATATTAGTATAATGAATTTATAAAATACTAAAAAACAATAAAAATAATATTAAAATTTTTAAAATTTTAACTACTACTTATTTTGATGGATTTATAAGAAACACACCCATTTTTTTCATTATCAGCTATTTAAATTTTTTTATAGAGTAGGTGGATATGGAGGACCAAAAATAACCTATTAAAGGTGATACTAAATTTAGATCTTAATTCATTAAACTTTTCATCATTCATTTTCATCTCCATTAAAGGATACACACAACGTGACAATGTACGATGGTATAATTTATCAGATCGAATCTCTTAATGAGATATTATCGATGCATCTTATATAAAAACTAAATGAATAAGTAATAAACTAATTAACAAAAAAATTATAAATTTATTTCATAAATAATTATTAACTTACTAGAAACACTTCCTCTTACAGGAGAATGAAAAATTATCCCATGTCTCTATATTTATAATCCCAAATTTAAGGCATGGATTTTAATTCTATTTATTCCCAAAAATATAAAAAGATGTAAAATTTGATATGAAGTAACTCCATGTATTTTTGGAAAAATACACCTACCCCATCTTAATTTCTTTCATATTGATAAATTAAAATTTCATCTGTAATTTTATGGATTTGATGTTTGTCATATGAAATAGCTAATATTTAAACTATTGAAAATTTATTTGAGATTTTTTTCCACTACACACTATAGTAGTCGATATTTTATTACCTATTCATCTCTCCTATAATCAGGATATAACATAGTAATGTTAAATTGACATTGTATATCCATGAACTCCTAAATTTTTTTTCATTTGGGTCTTCTTGGTTATCATTATCCTCAAATTCAATTAAAAATTTTAATTTATCGAGAAAAGTGAATGTTTTGGTAAATGTGTAATCCAATGTCTATAAACTTTGGTTATTTACTTATCTAGAGGAGAACAATATATAAAAATAATTTCAATATATATAGGTTTAGTTTCATAAACAAATTAAATTATTTCAGATATTTTTATATGAATAAATATACACATATCTCTATAAATATTAATTTGTATCTATTTCCATAATTTAAAAAAAATATTCTATATTCATGAGATTTTGCGTACCTGTATTTCATTAAAATAAAATGATTTTTAGCAGTTACATTTAGACAGTTCTTATAAGTAAACAATTTATTGTTTATAATGGAATGAAAAAAATATATCTTTTTTGTTAATTATTGAGGTTGAAAAATGAGTATGCCAAAAAATGATGAATACAAATAAATAATTGTAGGAGAAAATGATATTAGGTTTGTTCAACCAAAACTTATGTGACTAAAACTCTTAAATATAAAAATTTAGGAAAAAATGATATAAATGATTGACATATTACAATGTATAATTATGTGTGCCTATATTTTTTAAGAATTAAATAATTTCTATAAGTAAAAAATTCTTATTTATGATAGAATCAAAAATACATATATTATTTGAACTGATACAAAAATTGAGATCCTGCATACTAGAAAATAGTGAATATAAATAAATATTCACAAAAAAACCATGATGTATTTATTCATCAGAAAAATGTACATCTTAAACTATTAAATATAATAAATAATACAAAAATGATTGAAATGATCAATATCTAAAAATTGGAAATTTTGTGTACCTATGTATTATTAGAAATAAACTATTTTTAGAAGTAAAATAATATTATTTTTTAGGATAAAAATAAAATCAAATCTATTTGGTTAACTTATGTTGATGAAGAAAACTATATTCTTAGAAATAGAAAATTCAAGGAAATATTCAAAACAAAACAATGATTTTGGGTTTCATAAACTGAAAAATGTGTACATGAAAATAGTTAATATAAAAAAATTGGACAAATGATCAACATATATAGATTTAAATATCTATGTAAAAAATATTTTTTTACATGTGTAAGTTTCATAAAAAATAAAAAATTTGTTTTTATTTAAATAATAATTAGAGTAATGAAGTGTTTTCCCATATCCCTTTTGTGTTATCATTTCATATAGAAAGGAATATGACAATACTAAAATCAATATTATCCTCAGGTAATCATGCAATTAATTAATTAATATTAAATGGGTGCACAACATCACCAATATCCTCGTCACCCCAATGAATTTTTTCCCATGGAAAATGATGAAACACTAGTCATTTGATGGGTCAAAAACATAAAATATATACTTCATATGTGTTTCCTTGATAAATGGTACTACTCAAAAACTAAATCTTTTCAAATAAGAATGCTTGAATCCATAATAATTGTGTTTCAAACCACTATTACTTTGAACAATATTTCACTTAAAAATAGGTGCTAAAAATTTACTTTAATAAATTTCTTATATATCAAAAACAACTCCAAAATATATTATTTCTTTGGAAATTGGGTTTTTATCTTTTTCACTAGTAAAAATAATTACTTCAGAAACAACATATAATCTAGAATTTTTAATGGTGCCCTTATTTTCATAGTTTTCCATGTATAATGTGTAACTATTAATGTTAAAATAAGACCATGTGATCACATTAAAACATTTTCGCCAAGATAACCATCTCAAGTTTTCTAATACAAATGAATCAATATTGACCATCCCCTTAAACCATCAAAAAAATTATTTTTATACTCATTCATCAAACTCATTCTATTTCTTTCCAAATTTCATACCATCAATACATAAATAGGTGTTGATATATTTGGTTGACATTCATATGTGACATTAAAAATATATAAATATTCATGTATCACTAAATCATGTGGAATTAAGTTTACTCTTAATACATGGATACATTTTTCATCATAATTTATAACCAGATGTTGAGATATAAGGAGAACAACCGGATATACATCAAAGAAGTATTCATTATTTAACTCAATCACCACCTATGAAATATATTTCCTCAGAAAAATAGGCATATGGTTGAAAATTATTTTTAACATATCCTTTATGAATATTAATATATCATTCAAAATAATATATCCAACATGAATATAAAAATGTTTATATCCTTATCTATCACACTAAATGAGTCACCATATGAACCATTATATCAAAATATGGTAGTGTAAAATACATCTTCAATTTAAAATACATAAGAGAAATGTCATTATCCAATTAAATTCAAAAAAATTCAACCATGACTTTTCAATAAATGTATTTGAAAAAGTTTCATAACTTGATGATAGGATTTATGATATTCATTGATAATATACCATGCACTGCAACTGGTAGTATTTTTTTCATCATTACAAGAAAATTGTGAGAGTCAATTCCTATTAAATTAAAATACATCAATGAAACGAGATTTTTCACATTTAAAAAATGCACACTAGGTACTTTAATATCATGTAGTCATTGATAGTAATTTATCTTTTCACTCTTTCTTAATGTGTGGTATGTTGATGGAAAATATGTTCTTTTTTCATTCAATTGTAGGAGCTAAATATAACAATATTAACTTAGATATGAAGTCCAATATTACATTAAATCCACCTTTAAACCTTTATTTTATGTTTAAAAAGGTTCTTATCAAGCTGTCACATGTTTGTTTCCCAACATTAATAAAATCAATGTTATGTTTTCCCACTAAAAAATCTAGTAAGATATATCAAATAAGTTTTCCCATTCCTTCCTTTTATTTTTTTATATCATGAATTATTATCCTTTAAAATGGGACATCAATTTTTTCCACATTGTTGTAATATTCATTGTTTTGAAAAAGTTGAGAGGGAAAAAAATACACTTTTAAACCATTAAATTACACTTTTAATCCTTAATAAGGGTGACACTTTCCCAAAAATAATCAATCACCCATGTACACTATGTTTCTGTGATTATGAAATTGATGATATTAAATCCTCTCTTCTCTAATTGGACATGATTTTTTGTAACTTAACAATGAATTGTGATAATTTTCCATATATATAAAATTAATTTATAGTGAACATTATCATATCATGAAAAAGAAAATACTATGTCCTATATGCATAAAAAACAATAACAAATGCCTCCCCTAGAAGTATCAAATAATCAATCAATGGTGATAAAAAACATAAATATCATTTCTAGGATTTTTTTTCCAGAAATCATCATACTCTTCATAACATTTTTAACAACATATATACTTTTAGAACATGTTGTAAACTACTAAAATAACATTTCATGAAATCAATTGGATTTCTAGGATCCAATATAGATTAATTCCATGTGTGTAGATTCTCAGTATGATATTTATAACCAAAATTTCAAAATCAAGAAATTATTAATTAAATCTCTTCCATTATAGTGAATCGGTAGGCTAATGAAGGTTTTAATCAGAGTCTCAGTCATTATTTTTTCATCTCAGTCTATTTTAATTACTTAAATTTTTAAATGAATGTTTTAATTAAGAAATTGTTTGAAAATACTAGAATCAGATATCAGGGGGTTTCATGAAAGTAATTGAGAATGAATCAATGTTGGATCTACCATCCCTTTGATATTGTAATGTAACATATATATGAAATTTCGAAAACACACATATTTCTCTCTATACAGTACATAGTTTTTGGAGAAAGCATGTATTTTTCTATACCCTAGTCCCATTGAATATAATATTTTTTTGCATCATTATCAGAATCTAGATGCATGTTACATTTTAGAAGTAACTATTTCAAAAGTTCAAGTGATTTAGTGATAATTTTCTCATGTCAACCATTTATTACATTAAGTTTATAGAACTCAACACTATTGATAACAATACAATTTTAGTATGACATGGGAATATAGGATTTTAAGCATCATCGTATAATCATTGAATAATTTTTATTTTTTAATGGTTATAATTCCTACCTAATGAATTAATTCATCGTGAATATACTTTTTATCATATTAGACATCCTAATCAATGATAGATCATGACATATTTTTTATTTAACGATATCAGATTCATAATTTATAACTTTGATTAAACCCATATAAAATATAATGGTTATAGATTTCTATGGACCTAGATTTTCTCATATTCAAACACTTCATGTGTAGAAATAAAAACATATCTTTTTTCAATATTTCTTTTTACAAATAACAATAAATTGTCAACCCCTATATCATATTCATCATTAGTTATTCATGAATTTGTAGATTTATTATCCATGAATTACTTAAAACATCAACATAAAAAACTAATATATTAAAATATATAATCATTTAAAATATATATATAAACATATAAATTTTAAAAATATAAACATATATATATTTTAAAAATCTAGATTAAAATTATACAAACACATTTAAAATATATATATAATGATCATAAAAATTAATATAATTATTAGAAATATATAAATTAAAAAAAAGTAAAGCGACCGAAAAAAAATAAGTAATGTGCACTCTAAATCTGAATAATTAATATAAAAAATTGAATATAAACTTATAAAATTTTATATAGACGCCTAATAAAAACCAAAAATTAATTAATAATGTATCCATAAACATCTATATAAACAATAAATTAAATAATTAATTAACACACAAATCGTGTTATCTAAAAATGTTAAAAAAATATAAACTTATAAATATATAATCATGTAAAATTACAAAAATTAAAATTTTATAAATATTTAATCTTGTATTGATATTTTAAAATAAATACAACATAAACTTATAAAGATTTAGTTAAAAATATATAAAATATAAATGTGAATAAAATATATAAATAACAGAATATAATAATTTAATATATTATTAATATCAATGGTAATGAAATAAATATAATTTAAAACTCAAAATCATTTACTAAATATTATTAAATATTGAAAATAAGAAATTAACTCCCAAAAAAATAAGATATAAAAAGTGAATTTGGGACCAAAAATCGAAAAAATGGTATATGGATATCAAATTACAAAGAATTATGGATAAGTGTGGATAGAAAATTATAATAGTGATTGATGATATCTGAACTTAAAAAATATTTGTGTAACATATCTGAGGTCGGTAGAATGTGCACAAGGGTAGTAGAACGAGCATAAATTATGTAGACCATGGTCGAGGGAAGAGGAATGTTTAATGAGTTGGAAGAACGGTTTTGAAGGAAGAAGAGGGAGAGTGCTTGTGAGTCACAAAGATTAAGGTTTCATAATAGTGTGTGTTGATGAATGAAAATATAAGGAAAATGATTTTGTTTTGTTTTAATTTTTTATATTTCTATATCGGTGTTATAACCACTTATTTTAAAAACCTACACCGATAATGTTTTAACATTGGTTATCTAAATAACCAGTGTTAAAACCCACCAATAAATAAATTTAACACTGGATATTAATATAAATAATGGTAAACAAATTTTTATATACATTTATATAATAACCAATAATAAAACCCTGAAAAAAAATCCCATTTTTATAATATAGAGTACACCATCCACATGTTTACAGATGACATATTTCTCTTCATAACATACCTCTTTATAGGGATGTATACGAACTAAGGACTTTAAAGCATAAAACTTCTACTATTGGTGTTGTATGATGTGCATGACCCTACACCACTCTTGGAAGTTATCATTATCTAGTACATTCTCTTTCACTAAGATACAACATATAAATAGTGTCATTGTTAAATTACTATACATTTTATGACAAATAAAAAATATTTTAGTACATTATCTTGATTATTATTTTTGAAATAATAAATTAATTTTATTAGTCTCCCACTATATTATCAAATTCCAACATCCCACACCATTTGATTAGGAATATTTTTTTCTCTTTGTAATTATAGAAGAAATGATCTATATTCTAATTCTCATGAATTGGAATTTTGCTATGCGAATTACTCAATGGTATATAGGTAGGCTTTTCATAGAAGCTATATTAACCCACACTCCCTTGATATATTGAGTATAATCCCAATTTTTGAAATCCAAAAAAAGTATTTTATCAATGCTAACCATTAGATTGTATTAATTAAACACTAATCATTTACCTTAATTCCAAATTAATTTTTTCAACTGATTTGCTTTGTTACAGATTCTAGATAATTAAAATTTGTCCCCAAATTTGGCATGAGTGATGCTTTAACTATGGTTGAATCAAAATGTACAAGATGCAATGTGTTTACCAACATAATATTTTATTTTAGGTATTTTGTTTAACTTGTATATAAATATTATTTCATTAATACTTTATAGGGATTTTAATATTATATTGATCTTGTATAATTATCTAACGACATTAGATAAAAAAATTTACAAATAAAAATGCTATTTTAGTTCATATTAATAAGCTTTCTAATTTATTTGCATTATGTGATCATGCTTAATCATATAAAAAATCATCTTTCAAATATATAAATAAATAACAATGCACAAAAAAATAAGATATACATTTGATATGAGCATGAGATTTTAATATACAGTTGGTTTATTCAGTAGATATAAACCAACCATGAACCTAAGGGAAATAAGTCCTTCAGATGATGCCTAGATCTACTTACAGCATTCCTCTATTAGCTGATCTATCTCTTTGGTTGGTGTCACTTAGACATGGGTCCTAAGAATTACCCTATCTATGGGATCTTTTTCCTTTACAAATGAATATTTACTTGTATATTATGGGTACTAGAGGTTTGGTGTTACAAAAACATTAATCTTGGAAACACACTCCAAAACATAATAAATAATAAAAGTATGATATGTAGATCCTCATATTTAATTTAATAATAAATTTATCATATAAAACCTATGAAATAATTAATTTGATTAAATAAACCGAACATATACATAGGTCATTCAATCTCATGATAAATCACATCATGAAATGAATACACATTTAAAATTCTATAATTAATTATAATTTGTTTTATTAAGATAAAATTACTCAAATTGATAAATTAATCAATTTAGAATTTATTTATTTATTTATACAAATAATTTTTCTATAAAAAATTTTATATTTCCATACAATATAGTTTTTAACAAATTAAAAAATAATAATTTAAATTTAAATTTATTCACTATACAGAGTGTACCCTACCTGGTTAATTTTTTCTTATCAGAATTTAAAATATGCATAGTTTGTACTAGATGTCTTATAATTTTGTACCATTCTATATCAGATAAAATAAATTTTATGAATTTAATATTTACGTTTTATGTTATATGCTCGAAATATCATGTTAATTATGCTCTCTATGGTCTTTTTTTTAATTTTATACTTACATGGCTTGAATTCCAATATAGAGTGTCATAGTATACATGATGTGTTGTTCTATGGGACATCCAATGTAGTATGTGTGGCATGTATGAGCACATGACATTCCATAAATATAAAAAATGTGTACCAATGGCTATGAACATTAAGTATACGATGTGTATATTCATAATACACATCATGTAGTTTCATCATTACATTTATAATGATTATAAATAATTTATTTCCACATGAAATGTCATATATCACTCATTTTGTACCTTTTTTAGAATAAAACCTATCACATGACTTGTACTACTAGCTACACATAATTTATTTCATATCTCACTTTAATTATACATTTATAGACTCCATGACATGATTATCTCCATGTGTACCTTGTGTGAGTTAGCATGTGTTACACGATTTGTACAACCAATTACATGTCTTGTAATCTGTTTCTGGCAATGTGTAAAACACACATAGGGATTTAGTGTGTATATTATTGGGTTGTACCTTATTATATAAAACCACCATGCCACTATACTATTTTATTTTAATTTATTTAAGGTTATTTAATATTTTTTCGGAGATTTTAATTGTTTTCGGCTGTATTGAATTTAAAAAGGGGTAATTGGAGTGTGGGTGACCAAACAATAGTCTGTAACATTATGGTTGGACTTTTTTCTAGTTATTTTGGCCAAGCGTTATCCCATATGGGAAACCATGGGGAAATTCTTAGGTGGGGTGTTTTGTTGGCTGTTTTGGCCAATGGGATTCCTGTGTGGGAAACAGCCATCGCCACCATGGCGTGATGAAATCCATGGTCATTTTCAAGAAGTAATATGGTAGGTGACTGGTCTTAATGTCGATCATGCCGAGGTTACTCAGGGGATAACTAATAGAGAAACATGGTTTAGTTCATTTCATGGTTTTTAGCATGGTGTCCAACTAAGGTGTGTATTTTTAGTGGTTTTTCATCTTTTCCCCCATTCAATTACTAGGTTTTTTGGCCACCTTTATTCCATATTTATCTTGAATATAGGCCTAGGTATATCCCCTGGAGCTCCTTCCTCTTCCACCATCTTTCAACCATGGTTTCTTTAATCCTTCCCTTTGGATTCAACTTGATTTCTCAACTGTTTCTCCTCCTCTACTCCCCTCTTCATCTACCCTCTATTTCCTATTTTGTTAAGAACCCTAATCCTAATGTGGGTCTATTTTTGGGTTATAAAATTTGTTTTTAATATTCAAGGAGGGTTTCTTATCTCTTAGATTGGCATCAATTATTGAATATCATGTGTTACAGCTTGTTTTTACTAGAATTAAAATATATTTTTGTGTGTTTTCTCAATTTTATAGGTCATTTGATGCTAGAGTTTTATAAATGTATTTTTTTCTAAATTCCACCCATCTGTGATAGTAGAAATTGATTTTATAATTTTTTTAAAATAATTATCTCGTGGAATAAAATATGTTTAAATGGATTTTGATTTATAAAAAGACAATTTGGTGCTAAGAGGTGGTAAAAAGGATTTAATGACTTTTATCAAATTAAATGGATGTTTTAAATATATTTGAACCCATTTGGGTCTTGAATTGGATAAGATGTTAGAATTCATGGTTTGGTTCCAAATAAAAAAACATGATTTTTTTCAATGAAATGTCAAATGGAAATGAATGAGTTCAAAATGGTTTGTATATGTAATCTAATGGATTTTTTTTCTTGAATAATTAATAATATAACTTTAAATGAGGTGAAGGAAAATAAAATTTTGAGATGGTGTTTTTAGATGCTATTTTCCACTTTATGAATGTGAATGAGATACTCTTATTGTCCCCTTTTTTTCTATGTTTGATATGGATTTTGGCTCAAGGGGCATGAATTATTTTTAATTTCACATGGATGATGTGGCTGTTAATTTTTATTGTGAGGGTGTAGGAGGTTAGGTGATATATACATATATATATTCTTATTTTATATTCCTTATGTGATGATTTTTTGTACACTTCATGATGACTGCATTCATAGGAATACAATACATTGAGAGAGTGGTATATATTTATGATACACCATATTATCGTAGGACACTAGTTCTCCCACTAGTTGTATCATATTCTAGGGATAATAGATATGTCCCCTAATGATACTAGGTATAGTCTAGATGAGTGTCTTGTGTTGTTTAATTGTAGAATGTATCAGGATTTGGTCCCATTTTCTTTGTGAATACTTGGACAATCTTACCTTAGAACCTAGGGTATTTCCAATGAGACTAGATGACACTAGATATAGGATTTCAATTACATATACCCCATTATACAATTAGAATTCTTGGAACTATGACTTGTTTTAGTTCCTTTTTTTCTTATATTCTATTGAGTTGTGGTGCCATGATGGATTATTTAATTATTCTTCTGCATTGGTTTTTTATTAAATGGCTTAAAAAGTGTTTTGAAACTATATTTTTTTAAAGTATATTTAAAAGGTTTATTTTTTAATAAAATCAATTGTTTAAGTAACATTTCCAAGTTATTGTTTTCATTTAAAAAAAGTGTCGAATGTTTACAAAAATAGTCATGGGTGTTAACTTTAGTTTTTATGAACATACGTTTGATAAATATATTTTTTAATTGTATTTAAAAAAATAAAAAATGAAATTTATTTTGAAGGGACTTATACAAAAACATTTGTGGGATCCTACAGGAATTGGTTTCTCTCAAAACCTTACAAACACTAATTAGAAAACGCAACTCATATATATAACTTTTAAGTTCATTAAGTTCCTTCTATTCTTTTATTTGATTTGTATTTGGGTTAGTCCTTATGGGTTTCAATGTATTGTTTGGGGGTCACCTGGAGATGTTTGGTAGTAATTCAGCTCTGGTTTTATTTTTTGTGTGGTGTATCACCTAATTAGTCCTACTATATTTATGTATTATACTCATTATATCTTTTTCAGTATATTTTTGTTGTATGATCTATTTGAATGCATTGGATTGATTTTTTATTTTATTCTTCTATGTCTGGATGGATTTTGTATTTGTATATTCCTATTTTATATACATGGATTTCCGGTGTTGGGGAACAAATTAGCATATTATAAGTAATTTTCACTAATATTTTCTATTATCTATGGTTTAAATTATTCCCACTGGATATATTTTGATACCCTGACACTAGTTTCCTTCCTGAGGTGATTAGGAATGTGTTCAAGCCTTATCATGGACTATATCATGAGTGACTTGGGTTGGTTCATGAAAAGATGGTATCAAAGCCATGGTTTTGAAAGTGGATTAGGTTTTAAAACCCCCTTCTTTTATTTAAAAAATTTGGTAATATAGAGACTAGAATTGCCATTTGGGCTCAAACGATAGGTTATAAGCAGGTTCTTAATCAGCACATTTCCTGAAGAAACATGAATTATAAATATTTGTGGTATTTGGATTCTTTTTTGATCAATTAGTCGGAATGAAATTTCTAATGATTTATTGTGGTCCTAATTGAATTATTTTGAGTTACCTTGGTGGTTATGTTAGGTTTTGGGATGGGAATAGAGAAAGATTCATTGATAAATAGATGTCTCACATGGCTTGAAAACTTTCAGAGGAATGGTGGTTTTTTTTTGAACCATTAAGAGGTCATTTCATAATTACAAAATGGTTCTTCAAATTTAGTTTTCAATTCATGCATGGACCTATATCTTTTCTAGAGTGATTTCTAGACTACCCATGAGTGATATGAGACTATGGGGTTAAATTAAAAGGATTTTTTGATGTGCTAGTAATTTTTATTATATTTTCATTGGATTTATGTATGTTTTATTTCTGTGGTTGTTGTGAAAATTGGTTTTCATAGGGAAAAAGTGAATTTCCTTAAAAAAAATTCCATAATTAAAATGAGGAATTGGGGATTTGTGTGAAATGTAACTATTTTTCTTGAAATTTAATTGGAAATGGATGATTTCAAAATAAAATTTTAAGTCTATTTCGGGTTTAAAAATAATTTATTAGGTTATTTGGAAAGGATTTTGGCCCTTTTTAAGTGTTTTTTCAAGAGTTCTCTAGTTTGAAATGAAAATAAATATTTTTCTTGAAATATCTTAAAGGTTGAGTGTTTAAAAATATAAATTATATTCTTTTATTAATGTTTTGGAATAAAGGATCTCATATGAATCTTCAGAGGGTTTATTATTTTTTGAATGTATTTGGTGGTTTTAAAATCAATGTTTAATGTGTTGAAACGCACTTGGGGAATTAGGATTTTAAATTAAATTGAATTTAATAAAATGGTTGGGTGTTTTAAAAATAATAAATATTTTTAGAAAGTTTGTTCTAAATCATTATATAATTAATTTTATTTTAAAAGTAATAGATTGAATTTTTGGTATATGTTTTTCCTTAATGGAAGAGTAATTTTGGATTTTTCACCTTAGTGTGTTGGGACTCATTGATTCGGTTTAGGAAACATAGAGGGGTGGGATTAATGATTCATGTTTTTTACAGTACGCCTCATATAATAGTTTTATAAAGAGTAGAATGTTTTCCTTTTTGTTGACCTATAAGGGGAATCCTTATATTCTTTAAGTGTTCTTATCTAGGAATTGGCACTGCTCAGGTCTGAATATAGTGGAAATATTCATGGTTCCAGTTCATCATATTTCAATGAATCTTGGAAAAATTTTAAAGAAGTTTCTTATTCAATGTATTTATCTTGTGGTTGTTCAGGTGGAAAACCCACCACTATAACCAAATGGACCCTTAAAGGTGCTAAAATTTTCCAGTTTCAATGAATGAAAAGTGTTGACTACCATAACATGATTAAAATACATAGGATTTTATCATAGATATAAAATCACTAATAAATAAAACCTTTTTAGTGCCAAAACCCCTTTGATAAATACACCCTCTATGAGTACTTTCACTATCGCTAATAAAGGGGCATACTATAATGTGAGCTTAAATTTACAGCACATTGTATGTGAATAATCAATAGTAAAACAAGTTGCAAATATATAATTAAAAAAGAAAAAACAATTACAACAAAAATACAAGAAAAAAACTATTTTTAGCATTTTGTAATTTAGTTTTTAAATTTACATGAGTATGTAGCAATTATCACAGACATTCAAACAAAAAAATGTTCCATTGACTTTGGCCCGTGACAACCATTCATGTTCTTGTTGAATAAACCACTCCAAATCAGGAAAAATAATTTACCTATATAAGAAAACTATTATTTTGTTAGTAATTGTATAAATAAATAAATCAATCAATAATTCTCAATATTAAACTGAACTTTGAGTCATACGAGGAACACCACGTATTGTATTGAGTTATGGTTGATTCTTGAAAGTCACACCGTTTATTGTTAATCTTCAGGCATTATTTCTAAGAAAATTAAGTAAATAATAATATGAAAATGACAATTAGATTAATTAAGTAATATTAAGAAAAATGATGAGAAAACAATATAATCTCATTTTCTTGGTTTTGGTATGGTGATGTGCATTTTAAACTAAAATGGATCTTATATATTGAAACCAAACACTTAAATTCATACCAACCACATCGTATGTCGAGTTGATGTGTTGTCAGTTTCTATGTCATAAATGACTTATGTATTGTTTTCCTAAATTATCAAAACAATTTGAATGTGATTTACAGGTTTTGATTATGCCACTTATGTTTTTATTGAAATGTCATTTTAAACTGGAAACGTGGACATTGAGGCATATCAATTACATCATGAGTCAGTTTGACATGAGACTAATACCTACATGCCCCAAATTATTTTTGAATAATTTTCTTAAATTATAAGAACAGTCCAATCATGTTTTATTGTTTTTCAATGACTGACACACTTTTTTAACTAAAATGTTGATTTTAAGCTAATAAAGGACACATTGAGTCACACTGGGAACAATGTGCATCGAATTGAGATTTAAAGGATTCATATACATCAAAAATGGCATTTAGACAATTATAATAAGGTATAAAAATAATTTGAATTTTTTTCCTAGTTTTGAGTATGTCAGTTGTCTTTGTTACTAAAATTAATGTCAATTTTAATTATAAATACACACTTTGAGTCCTACTAGTCATATCAGGTGTCATATTGAGGTTTTTTTATTCCAACATGTCACAAATGAGTTGAATATTATTATTATAATTTATAAAAACAATCTGAATTTTTTTATCAATTTTGAGTTTGTCACATGTCTTTTTTACTAAAATATCATTTCAGACTAAAAACATGCAATTTAATTCATATAGGTCACATCATGTATCAGGTTGATGTGGGACTGATTTATATACATCATAAATTAATTATGAATCATTTTCCTAAATTATCACGATAATTCATATGTTTTTTCTTAGTTTTCAGTGAGTGGATCACTTTTTGAACTATAATGTCACTTTTAAACTGATAACATATACTTTGAGTCATACAAAGCACACCATGAATCATATCGATGTGATCCTGATTCATACATGTTATAAATGAATTTTATATCATTTTAAAAAATTATCATAGCAATCCGAATGTTATTTCATGGTTTTGAGTACGTCACATTTCTTTTTTACTAAATTTAATGTCAATTTTAAAAAAAAAAGGCACACTTGGAATCATACTGGTCACACTGTATGTCAGATTGTGGTGTTTCTAATTATTAGACATCACAAATGACATATTAATAATTTTCCTGAAGTATCAAAATAATATGAATGCTTTTGATCAGTTATCAGTATGACACATTTCTTTATTACTAAAATTAATGTCAATTTTATATAAAAAGACACTCATGGAGCCATTACGATCACTCTATGTATCGGATTTTGGTTTGGTTGATTTTGACACATCAGAAATAACTTAAGAATTTTTTTTCCCTAAATTACCAAAACAATTTGAATGTTTTTTTTGGGTTTGGATTATGCCACTACTCTTTTTTTGAAAAATTTCATTTTAAACTAAAAACACACAGTTTGAGTCATACTGGTCACTTCATGTGTCAGTTGGATGTGAAACTAAATCCAATAAATAAAAATATATTTATGAATCATTTTTCCAAATTTCTGAGATAATTCATGTGAATTTTCTTAGTCTTCAATGAGTGGAATACATTTTGAACTAGAATATCTATTTTAAATTGATAATAGAAAAATATAGTTATACGGATCACATCATACATCAGATTGTGGTGTGGATGATTCCTACACATCAAAAATTACATATAGATAATTTTTCAAAAGTATCAAAACAATTCAAAATTGTTTTATTGGTTTTAAGTGTGTCCCTTATCTTTTTTTCCAAAATCAAAGTAAATTTTAATTAAAAAGGCACGCTTTGACTCATACTAGGAACACCATGCAATGGATTGATATGGGGATATTTAATACATGTTAAAATTGACTTAAGTATCATTTTTACAATCTATCAAATCAATATGAATGATTTTTCTTCGTTTTTAATATGTAACTTGCCTTTTTTACTAAAATTAATGAAAAATTAAAATAAATAGAAACTCGTGGAGTAATACTAATAACAATGTCTATATGATTAAGGTGCATATTATTCCTTCATGTAAAAATATCTTATGGATCATTTTTTCTAAATTATAAAATAAATCCAAATATATTTTCTCTATTTTGAGTATGCCTTTATTATTTTTTACTAAAATAAATGCCAATTTTAAATAAAAATATGCACTTTGAGTCATACCAGTCACAACATGCATAAAATTATGGTGTGGTTTATTCCTACACATCAAATATAACTTATGGACAATTTTAATAAAGTATAAAAACTATATGAATTTTTTTTTCTTGGTATTGAGTAGGTCACTTATCTTTTTTACTAATATTTCATTTTAAACTAGAATCACACACTTTGAGTCTTATCGATCATTTCGTGTGAAAGTTTGACATGAGACTAATTCCTACTCATCAAAAATGAATTATGAGTCATTTTCAAAAATTATTTATACAAACTGAGTGTTTTTCTCAGTTTTAGTGAGTGGAATAATTTTTTAACTAAATTAAAAAATTTAAACTGATAATGGAATATTTGAGTCATACTAGGCTCATTGTGCATCTTATTTAGGTATTACTAATTCCTACACATAAAAAATGAATTTTGAATCATTTTACTAAAGTATAAAAACTACTGGAATATATTTTCTCAATTTGAGTATGTCACTTGTCCTTCTTAATAAAATTAATTTCCATTTGAAATAAAAAGATCACAGAGCTCATATTTTCATATTTATACATATGTTTTTAAATGATTTAATCCCTTCCCATTAATCAATTTTATCTTATTTGAATCCTTTTAGGACTTTTGGTGAGTTTTGAGCTTAAATGTCAAAAGTGGTTCATTTTGTACATTAAATAGATTTATTTTGCCTCTGTATTTCAAGCATAAATCCTACATTTTTCATCCAATTCACCTGATTCCTTTTTTTTAGTATTGAATAATTCGTTTTCTACATATAAGATGTTAGGAAAAAAAAGTCAATTTGAAATCCAACAAGCCAAAAGAAATCGGTCAATATGAACACTTATTCTGGCCGGTAGAATTGACATGACTTCATTCAATGATCAATATCTCTGGCTACCAACCACAAAATGGTGTGATTATAGCTGGGTCCGAAATATAACTTTATGAGAAAGCTTCACATGAATATTCATATAGAACTTAGTTGATTAAGGCCTCCATCCAACCGGTCAAATTGCGGTTGGTGGAATAGTGATTGGCGGGAAGGAAAAGTCATGTCTAATAATTCATTTATACCTCATTCCACATGGCTCAAAATGCTTGAAACCATCATGGGTAGATGTACAACCCCATTCCTTACCTCCTATAAGAAGGGACCTCGGCCTGATTTGAAGATATGGTGGGATAACCGAAGCTGAAATTTGGGGGAACTGAATATGGAGGAGAAAATTATGTTCTTTATTTTCACTTATTAATTATTCTTATTTATGTAATGCCTTTATCTTCCTCATTATTCTCAATTAACCTTACCATGTTGGGGAGAACATATGAGGTGATTGGGGGAGGGAAGGTTTTACATTTTTAATGCTTTTAGTTATTACATTTCATTGAATAAAAACTCTATCTCTTCTGCGAAGTTGTTTCCAAATTCTAAAAACATAACTTATTATCTGATGCGATCATATTAAATTTTATATTTTATTTTTATTATTAATTTTATAGATGATCATTTTTATCCCTCTATTAGGTTATGGTCTATATTCTATAGAATAAGCTCAGGGCTTAGTGTTGAAGTACTTGGCGATCGCTAGTGCTTGTGGGAGGGGTGGTGAATATTCATGATTATTTAGGATAAACAATACCCATTTGGGAATTGCGTAATATAATTGGGGGTGTTCACTAAAAATCTATCACACAATGGTAGAATTGTATACAAAAATATAATTTTGTTGAACCATATAACCAACTAAGTGAGTTGAAGTAATTATATAATCTCACTTAAATCAACTTAGCATAAGAGAATTGAATTAAATGGAACAAGGATAGTATTGCAATTATAAAACTGACCCTGACCTGATCACCCATCTCATAAAATTGTTTTTAAATCACATGAATTATATATTTGTCTTGAATCACTTCCTTAATTTATTCTTTTCTTCTATTTCCCTCTTTTACTTTAAAAACTAAACAATTTCAAAAAAAACATAACTTTTTTTCTAATTAAAAAGTGAAAAACTATTTTGTGTGCACTCCTCATCAGGATACAACCTAGTTTAACAACTAGACTATATTTTAACATAATAAATAATTTTTTTCCACACCCTATGACAGGATCATGTCAATACTTGGCGTCGTTTCCGGGGAGGAAGTTCCTAAAAACAGAAAAACTAAAAAAAGTTTCTTGAATAACCCATAGTCAAAATTACCCATTAATTGAATTTGATCCTAAAATCGATCGTACAATAATACAATTGAGATAACATAATTTTCAAATAGATATTGAAGAAATAAAACACACATATTCAAGTGATACTTTCAGTGATCACTCTGAACCTACAATAATGGATAATAATCCCTACCAAACTCAGCGTGATAATTGCACACCTCAATTTCCTAATCAAAATAACCAACTCACTATCCCTAACAAAGAAAAGATTTTGAACAATTCATTAATATAATTCATGTTCTACCAAAATTTCATGGTCTTGTAGGTGAAGACCCAAATCGACACATCCAAGATTTTACCTTTGTCTGATTAAGCTTCAAACCCCGAGGAGTCGTAGTAGAGCATGTTTAATAGAGGGAATTCCCCTTCTCACATGAGGGACAGCCAAATAATGGAAGTACAATCTCCAACCAGGGGAGATAAATGATTGGGTAGATCTCAAAAGAAGATTAATGAATAGATTATTCCCTAAATCTAGGATCACAACAATTTAAAAAGGGATTTATTTCATACATCAATTGACTAAAGAGACTCTCTACGAATACTGGGAATGTTTCAAGAAACTCTATACAAGTTGCCCACACCAAGAAGTGGAAGAGAACCAATTTCTTGTGTTCTTCTACCAAGTATTTCTCAACAATGATCTCAATTTACTAGATACCTCATCTGGAAGAGCCCTGATTGAAAAGTCCCCAGAAGATGTCAAAGGACTAATTGAGAAGATTGCACAAAACTCACAGTAATTCGGAACTAGAGGTACAAGAACTAGATGTATCCAAGAGGTAAGAACTTATGATTCATCCGCACCCTTACATGAAGAAACACCTAGGGAAATGACAAGTGCGATGAGAGAACTTGTTGTGAACAATGTGAAGGAACAACGAGGCCCGAATCAGGTATGTGGTTTATTCTCTTCTTGTTATCATTACACTGATCAATGTTCAGAAGTGCAGGGGACTGAAAATTGTATAGCTACCTATCAAGAAAGGAAAATCTAGTCAAATCAACCGCATCAACCCCAACAATGATATGGATTCTGATATTACCAGGATAGGCCTCTATTTCAAAATCAATACCAAAATAAACCTCCATTCCAGCACCAGCAATATCGGTATACTCCACCATTCCAACAAACCTATAAACAGCCATACTAACAGAAACCATATGAAAAACCTTCAACAAGTTCTCATAGGAACCATCAAGAAATGGAGATTGAAGATCTAAAGAAGACAGTGAAATTTTTAGATAAGAAAGTTGATAACCTTATCGATATTCTAACCAAAAATTAAGGAAAACTCTCAGAAAAAATAGTACCAAATTCCATAGAAAATGTGAGTTTCGTTACAACACAATGTTGAAAACAGATAATGTTATAGTGACCCGGCCTTTTCTTACATTACTATTACATCATTTCAAAGATAAACAACATAATAGTATTACACATGGAGGATCCAGAGGATTAGTGTCTTGGGTAAACTAGGACAATACATAACAAGTAAAACAACAAGTATAAACATTCATTTAATTTCTTCATTTATAGCTTCTTATTAGCACTTTTCCTCTCCTTAATACATGTAGCAACCTGAGGATATACATCAAAAGGGGTGAGATAAAAGCCCAGTCAGAGGATAGATAAGAACAATACATCGTGGGGTGATATAATATAACATTAGAATCATAATATTAAAGTATATATATAATACTGGATTTAAAGAAAAATTTGGATGAAGATAGGTAGGGAGAGATCAAGAAAAGAATTTGAACTTGAAACGAAATTAAAGGAGAAGAGAGAGAGAAATTGCCTTTAGAGTCCTTCTCTTGAGATCCTCTTTAAGGAAGCTATGCTTGGTCTTTTTATGAGACCAGAAGCTTTTTTACATGGGGGATGAGATAGGGAAGGTGCTTGGGTAGAGTTTAGAGAAGGCTTGGAGCTTGAGAGGTGTGAGGAAAAGAGGGAGTGAAGGGTGGCTTTTATAGTGGAGGGGAGAGGCGTTTCCTTAATATAAAATTGATTAGTTTATTAATTTCACCAAAGACAAGGAATAGTGAGTCTAGGATGACCAATAATAGTAATTATATAATGTAATCCCGAACCAAGTGGCCTTACATCAGCATAACATCATCGATGACTCACTTAATACATTATTTAGCTTTTATTGTGAATTATCAGATTCCATTATTCATCAAAAATTCAAGTATCTCAGAAAAATCCCAAAAATTTACCCCAACCATTTTTCAACGTGTAGAATCCAAAAATGAATTCCATTTTTCAAAAATAATTTTCTAAATATTATTGATTTAATATTTAAATAAAATCATAATTTACTTAAAAAACAGTTTTTAAGATTAAAACTGATTTTATAGTTCATTCAAAAATTACGTAGGGTCTTATAAAATTACCTAAAAACTATTAGAAATTGATTAAATACTTTATGAATACATTCTAGGGGAATAAATATTCTTTTAAATTAATTAATTAATTATAATTAATTATTTATGACTTATAAAATACCAAAAACGTTTACTAAGGTCAAATTATCACTTTCTATGATGTCTAAATTTTATTTTATTATTCATATGTAATATTACTCTTAATTACTATTCATAAGGTTCATATTACTATTCATAAGGGTAGGTTACTATTCATAAGTGTAGGTTACTGTTCACCAAAAATTATTTTTGTTTCATTAGACACCAAAAACTATCTTAAGCACAACCGTGTATGTCGGATTTTTAAAATTCCAAACATAGGGGTGAAAAAATTATGTTTGAAGGTCACTTATCACTTATTAATTCATTATTTTGTGTTTTTATGAAAAAGATATAAGAAGGGAATTTTCTATTGGAATACTTTGGGTCGTTACATTCTTCCCCCTTAAGAAATTTCACCCCCGAAATTTTACATTACACAAACAGGTGAGGGTAATTCTTCTTCATTGCCTCTTCCGGTTCCCAAGTTTCTTCCTCAAACTTTTGGTTCTGCCACAACATTTTGACAAGGCGGGTTGTCTTGTTGTGTAGAACCTTATCACTTCGATCCAAAAATTTTATCGGCTTCTCCTCATAGGAGAGATCATCTTCTAGCTATACCATCTCTGAGATTAGTACATGTGAGGGGTCTGGTATGTACTTCCTTAGTAGTGATACATGAAACACATGATGAACTTGAACCATATTTGGTGGAAGTGCCAGACGATAGGCCACAGCTCCAATATGATCAGGGATCTCAAAGGGGCCAATGTACCTTGGGCTTAGCTTCCCTTTCTTCCCAAATCTCATGACTCTCTTCCATGGAGATATTCAAAGGAAGACTTTATCTCCAACGTCGAACTCCAAGTCCCTTCAACGATTGTCAGCATAGCTCTTTTTCCGACTTTGAGTAGCTTTGTTGTGTTTCTGGATGACTTGAACCTTCTCGGTCGTCTCCTGCACAAGATCTGGTCCAAGAAGCTTTCGTTCTCCAACTTCATCCCAACAAGTAGGAGTTCTACATCGCTTCCCATAAAGAGCTTCATACGGAGCCATCTAAATACTTTAGTGGAAGATATTGTTGTATGAGAACTCAACCAATGGAAGGTTCTAATCCCATCCACCTTTGAATTCTAGAGAGCATGCTCTTAGCATATCTTCGAGTGTCTGAATAGTTTTTTCAGACTGGCCATCAGTTTGGGGGTGATAGGCCGTGCTGAAATATAATTCAGTACTCAAAGCATGTTGAAGGATCCTCCAGAATTTAGATGTGAACCTTGGATCACGGTCAGAGACAATCGAGAGTGGAACTCCAAGCAGTCTCACCATGTCCTTCACATATATCCTTGCAAGCTGTTCAAGTGAGAGGTCTTCCCGAATAGCGAAACAATGGGCAGTCTTGGTGAGTCGATCAACCACAACCCAGATCGCATTATTTCCTCTTGACGTTTTCAAGAGACCCATGACAAAGTCCATAGTAACATTTTCCCATTTCCACATGGGTATAGGCAATGGTTGCATCATACCTTTGGACTTTTGCCGCTCAGCTTTAACTTGCTGACATACCAAGCACCTTGATATATATTCCGCAATCTCCTTCTTCATGTTATCCCACCAGAAGTGTTCTCGGAGATCATGATACATCTTGGTACTTCCAGGATGAATAGATAAAGTTGAGATATGTGAATTATCCAATAGCTCCTTATTTATTCCGGGTGATGAAGTCACACAAAGCCGCGTTCCAAACCGAATCACACCATCATCGTCGATATAGAACTCTTGCAGCTTCCCTTCCTTTACTGCATTCACCCTCTTTTATATCTCCACATCATCCCTTTGTGCTTCCTTAATCTTCTGTTGAATGGATGGTTTCCCAATCATTTGGGAAAGGTAGGATGTATCCCCTGCCCTTACAATTCCCAAATCCATCCATTGCATATCCAAGAAGATAGGGTCTTTCTCAATCCTCAACATGGATATAGTAGCAGGTTCTTTCCTGCTTAGAGCATCAGCTACTTTGTTCGCCTTTCCAGGATGATAGTGAATAGAGCAATCGTAATCCTTTATTATCTCTAACCATCTCCTTTGATGCATGTTGAGCTCCTTTTGTGTGAATATATACTTTAGGCTCTTGTGGTCGGTGTATCTGTCAGACTTCTCGCCATAAAGGTTGTCCCGCCAGATTTTCAAGGCAAAAATCACAGCTGCCAGCTCTAGATCATGTGTCGGGTAGTTCTGCTCATGGATCTTCAACTGTTGTGAGGCGTAGGCTATCACATTATCATTTTGCATGAGTACACAACCCAAGCCTTTCTTTGAAGCATCGCTGTATATCACAAAACATTCTCCACTTTTCGGTAGTGTTAGTACAGGTGCAGTGATCAGCCTTATCTTTAGCTCCTTGAAGCTTCCCTCACATTCTTCCGTCCATACATACTTTACCCCTTTCCTTGTTAACTTAGTTAGTGGTCTTGACAATCGTGAGAAGTTTCTCACAAAACGTCGATAGTACCCAGCTAATCCAAGAAAACTACGGATTTCTATGACACTGGAGGGCCTGGGCCATTCCTCAATCGCCTTTTTCTTTGAAGGGTCTACAGAAATTCCCTCGCTTGTGATCACATGTCCCAGGAATGTGACTTGATTCATCCAAAAGTCACACTTGCTGAACTTGGCGTACAACTTCTCCTTTCTCAATATCACCAACAGAAGTCTTATATGTTCTTCATGTTCCTCCTTGCTCTTGGAGTAGATGAGAATATCATCAATAAACACTACCACAAATTTGACGAGGTAATGTCTAAAGACTCTATTCATCAAATCCATGAAGATTGCAGGGGCATTAGTAAGTCTGAAGGGCATCACCAAAAACTCATAGTGCCCATACCTTGTACGGAAGGCAGTCTTCTGAATGTCTTCCTTCTTCACCTTTACTTAATGATATCCAGAACGAAGATCCACCTTTGAGAAGTATTGAGCTCCTCTTAACTGATCGAACAAGTCATCAATCCTTGGGAGAGGATACTTGTTCTTTATTGTGATCTTGTTGAGTTCCCGATAATCGATACACAGCCGCATGGTTCCATCCTTCTTCTTCACAAAGAGCACTGGTACACCCCAAGGTGATGCACTAGGGCGTATGAACCCTTTGTCCAGATGCTATTGCAGCTTCTTCTTTAACTCATCCTATTCGATAGGAGCCATCCTATAGGGGCACTTTGAGATAGGTGTAGCTCCGGTTATGAGTTCAATTGAGAACTCTACCTCACGATCCGGGGGAATTTCGGGTAACTCTTTGGGAAATACATCGCTGTATTCCCTCACGATGGGAATTTCCTCAAGGTTGGAACTTTCCTTCGACTCAACCATTTGGGAGAGGTATGCTTCTTCATAGGGAATCATCACCCACACCATTGAAGGATTTTTCAAAGGATATTCATGATCTTCCTTGCATTTGTAGAGGAGCATGGGATGGTTCGGAATATGAAAATATATTTCCTTTTACTGACAGTTGATATGTGCCCTATATAACGAGATCCAATCCATTCCCATTATAGCCTCGAATTCCACCAAGGGAAGTAGTACGAGATTTGCAGGAAGAATATCCCCACATACGTCAATAGGTGAACAGTCAAACACTTGGGTTGCAATGATTGCACCACTTGGTGTTTTTACAGATATCTTTACTTCAAGGTTTCGGGGCTTCGATTCTATAGTTCTAGCAAACTTGAAAGATATAAAAGAATGCATAGAACCAGAATCAAATAAGACTTTTTCCATTCTTGAGTGAATAGGAAGTGTACCTTGTATGACTTCATTATCATGTTCCACCTCCATAGTAGTGATGTCATAAGCCTTCCCTTGTTCCTTTGGCTTTAGTGGTTGTTGGAGCTGATTACCCTCGAGAGCTCGAGGTTTAGTGCACTGGTTTGAATAGTGACCAAGCTCCCTACAATTGTAGCATTGAACCACGAGTGGTTCTCTCCTTTCATCGGCTACATTATCCTTCCTTTTCAAGTCTTTTCGACACTCGTGAGCTTGGTGTCCTACTTTCCCACACTTAAAGCATTTCGCCGTACCTTTGAGGTAGTTCCCATGGTGAAACTTCCCACATTTTTGGTATGTGGGTCGTTGTGTTTTCTTCCCATCTTTATCACTAGATCCACCACCTTGAAACTCCATCTCTCTTTTCATATCACCATAGTCATGGGACCATTATCCAAAACTCCATCTCCACTTTGAGAGCACACCGAACAACTTCTTCATAACTCCCAAAGTCTCCAATTGCAAGAGCCTTTTGAAGATGTGGTTTTAATCCACTAAAGAATCTATCAATTTTGTTGTCACTATTGATAACAAAACCCGAAGCATACCTTGCGAACCTTGTGAAATTTGCTTCATAGGTTGTGACAGATTCTCCTTCTTTTTGCTTGAGCTCTATGAATTCTCTCTCCATCTTCTTGCGAAGAGTTCCTAGGATGTACTTATTAAGAAACATTATCATAAAGTCTTCCCATTCCATCTCTTCAATTTCATCCCTTGGCTTGGTGTTCTTAATCAAAGCCCACCATTGATCAGCTTCTCCATCTAGACGATAAAAGGCTAGAGTCACCTTCTCCGTCTCGGAACAGTGAAGAACAGAAAATATCTTCTCCATGGAGTTGACCCACTATTCCGCAACTAGTGGATCAGAAGATCCACAAAACGTATGTGGTCGTTGCCGCATAAAACATTCGATAGCTAGTTTCTCCCTCTTTGGTGAAGGAGGATGTTCCCCATTATTATGGTTATTATTCATAACCCGAGATAATTGGGTAAGCATCGCCATAATGTTTTGAACTCCACCTCCAAAATCATTGGGGATGTCGTTCGGGCAATCGTTGCATTGGCCTTTTCAAGAGTTGTTGGCCTGATTTCTCCTGGTTCCCACCATTTTCTAAAATACAAAAGGTTAGAACAAAAAATAAGTAAACAATTCATGAATAACTTATTCATTTAAACAATTATACCAAAAACATAACATATGGGATCCCTAGGTAAATATCCTTGTGTGCATATTTGTACTTAGTCTCATTCTAGAGGTTTTCTTTAGGGTTCACTAGTCCTAATTCCCAAATTAACTAAACCTTTCCTCTGATACCAACTATAGCGACCCAGCATTTTCTTACATTACTATTACATCATTTCAAAGATAAACATCATAATAGTATTACACATGGAGGATCCAGAGGTTTTGTGTCTTGGGAAAACTAGGACTACACATAACAAGTACAACATCAATCATAAACATTCATTTGATTTCTTCTTCTATAGCTTCTTAGTAGCACTTGTCCTCTCCTTAGTACATGTAGCCACCTGAGGATATACATCAAAAGGGGTGAGCTAAAAGCCCAGTAAGAGGATAGATAAGAACAATACATCATGGGGTGATATAATATAACATTAGAATCATAATATTAAAGTATATATATAATACTAGATTTACAGAACAATTTGGATGAAGATAGGTAGGGAGAGATCAAGAAAGGAACTTGAACTTGAAAGGAAATTAAAGGAGAAGAGAGAGAGAAATTACCTTTAGAATCCTTCTCTTCAGATCCTCTTTAAGGAAGATAGGCTTGGTCTTTTGATGAGACCAGTAGCTTTTGGACGTGGGGGATGATCTGGGGAAGGTGTTTGGGCAGATTTTAGAGAAGGCTTGGAGCTTGAGAGGTGTGAGGAAAAGAGGGAGTGAAGGGTGGCTTTTATAGTGGAGGGGAGAGGGGTTTCCTTAATACAAAATTGATTAGTTTATTAATTTCACCAAAGACAAGGAATAGTGAGTCTTGGATGACCAATAATAGTAATTTTATAATGTAATCCCGAACCAAGTGGGCTTACATCAGCAGAACATCATCGATGACTCAATTAATACATTATTTAGCTTTTATTGTGAATTATCGGATTCCACTATTCATCAAAAATTCAAGTAGCTCAGAAAAATCCCAAAAACATACCCCAACCATTTATCGATGTGTAGAATCCAAAAATGAAGTCCATTTTTTAAAAATAATTTTCTAAATATTATTAATTTAATATTTAAATAAAATCATAATTTGCTTAAAAAAACAGTTTTTAAGATTAAAACTGATTTTATAGTTCTTTCAAAAATTATGTAGGGTCTTATAAAATTATATAAAAACTATTAGACATTGATTCAATACTTTATGAATACATTACAGGGGAATAAATATTCTTTTAAAGTAATTAATTAATTATAATTAATTATTTATGACTTATAAAATACCAAAAACGTTTACTAAGGTCAAATTATAACTTTCTATGATGTCTAAATTTTATTTTATTATTCATAGGTAATATTACTCTTATTTACTATTCATAAGGGTCATATTACTATTCATAATGGTAGGTTACTATTCATAAGGGTAGGTTACTATTCACCAAAAAAAATTTGTTTCATTAGACACCAAAAACTATCTTAGGCACAACCGTGTATGTCGGATTTTTAAAATTCCAAACATAGGGGTGACAAAATTATGTTTAAAGGTCACTTATCACTTAGTAGTTCATTATTTTTTGTTTTTATGACATAGATATAAGAAGGGAATTTTCTATTGGAATACTTTGGGTCGTTACAAATGTCACCTGATAAAAGTGAGGATGATGATTCTATAAAACCTACTGAAGAACAACACATCCATCCAAAAGAAGAAAACCAGAACAACAAAGGAGAAAGAATCAGGTTTAGAAAGGAAAGGCCAGAATCATCTTTGTAAAAACAACAAAGGGAGAGGTAGGATATCCAAGCACCATTCCCATCTGGATTAGTTGAGTCAAAGAAGGTTGAAGAAGGGATAATTCAAAAATAAATTCTGGAATCTTTTCAGAAATTTGAGATCAATATCCCACTACTACATACAAACAAACAAATACCTAATTATGAAAAAAATTTGAAGGACTTGGGCTCAAAAAGAAGGCAGTTGGTTGGAAATGAGAGAATCAGCTTAGGAAGAAGTGTACCAGAACTGATCACACCAATGATACCAAAAAAATGTCAAGATCCGGGGACATTCTCTATTCCATGAACTATTGGTTCTTTAAACATTACTGACGCACTATGTGATCTAGGAGCTTTAATAAATGTTATGCCTCCCCCAATATTTTCATCCTTGTAGATCGGAGAACTAAAACCAACTCAAGTGGTGGTCTAATTAGAAAACAGATCCACTGTTTTCCAGTTGGAGTTATAGAAGATGTACTCATTGGAGTAAGTGGATTGATCTTTCCAGCAGACTTTTATGTCCTTACTATGCAAGAAGATAGAGCTTCAGGCCACTCTCTAATCATCTTGGGGAGACCCTTCATAAAACTAGCAAGGTCTGTTATCAATTTCCATTAAGGAACAATCATAATGGAACTTGGAGATTATACAGTTCACTTCAAAATTCTTGATGCAATGAAACATCCTTCCAGTAATCACTCACTTTATTCGATCTCCCATGAAGAAGGTATCGAACCAACTAAAGATTTAGGTATGCTTCTTGACTTCTTATCATTATGATAACATTTTTCATTTGAAAATTCTAATTCCAATGAACCTGAAAATCCTATACTCATTTTAGAGAATGAGGTAAAATAGGTCTTTTATGATGATTTATTAAAATAAAATGAGATGATACTAGAGATTCCAGTCCTACGAATAGGATACCTTAATTCAATGTCATCCCTTGTACAACCCCCATGTCTGGAACTTTATCCATTTCCAAGTGATTTAAAGTATGCTTACCTAATGGATGGAGAGAAATTTCCAGTAATAATTTCCAATAACCTTTCCCATTCATTAGATGAAACTCTAATTGACCTACTCAAATGATGTTTCCAAGATGTTGGATGAATTTTAGGTGATATACCCGGAATCAATCCCAAGGTCTTCTCTCATAGAATATTTTTAAAAAGTGATTCTCGACCAGCTAGACAACCTCAGATAAGACTTAATCCTATAATCATTGAGGTTTTTAAGAAAGAGGGAGAGAAATTGCTGACAGTAGACATCATTTTTTCAATCTTTGATTCTCAATGGGTCAGCCCCATTCATATAGTCCCAAAGAAAACTATCCTAACAACTGTCAAAAATGAAAGAAATGAATTCATCCCCATGAGAGTACAAAATAGCTAGAGATTGTGTATAGATTATAGGAATCTAAATCAAGTTACCAAAAAGACCACTTCCCCATTCCATTCATCAATAAAATGCTAAAAAGGTTAGCTGGAAAAACCCATTACTATTTTTTAGATGGATTATCCAGATACTTTCAGGTACCAATCACACTAGAAGACTAGAAGAATATGATCATCACATGTCCATTTGGTACAATCGCCTACAAAAGGACACATTTTGGTTAAAGCAATTCCCCTGGTACATTTCAATGGTGTATGGTGAGTATTTTATCAAATCATATTGAGTACTTCTTGGAGGTATTTCTTGATGATTTCATAGTTTTTGGTAATTCATTTTATCATTTTTTAGGAAATTTGGAAAAAGTTTTGAAAACATGCATTCAAAAGGGAATAGTGTTGGGGAACATAATTTTGAAAAATGTCATTTCATGGATGAAAAGGGAATAGTGTTGGGGCACATAATTTCACAAAAAGGTATAGAGGTTGATAAATAAAAAGTTGAGGTAATAAATTCCATTCCATATCTAACTTTTTTAAAACATGTTAGATCCTTTTTAGGATATGATGGATTTTAAAGAATTTTCATCAATGATTTTTGTAAGATTTCTCTCCCTCTATAAATATTACTACTAAAAGAATCTGACTTTAATATTGATTATGCTTGCAGAAATTCATTCGATGAACTGAAGAAAAGGTTGATCACACCTCTAATAATGCAACCACCCAACTGGGATTGCCCATTTGAGTGGCTTTGTGATACATCCAACCAAGCAGTGGGAGTTACTCTATCACAAATAATTGAAAAAAAAACCTCAAGTCGCGTCCTATGCATCAAGGACCTTGGATGCCACACAAATCAATTACACAACCACCGAGAAGGACTTCCTTGCAGTTGTATTTGCACTAGATAAATTCTGATCATATCTTCTTAGAACAAAAGTTTTTGTTTTTTATGATCATTCAGAACTTATGTATTTAATGAAAAAGGAAGATGAAAATACAAGGCTAGTGAGATGGATGATACTCCTACAAGTGTTAAATTTGGAAATAAAAGATAAAATGGGAACTGAAAATCAGGTGGTTGATCATCTAAGTCGGTTACCCCACACCGTTGAAGGAGAAATTCCAAACCAGAACCCACATAATGATGATCTTTCTAGATAACAACTCTACATCATCACCAGTGATGTTCCACGGTATGCCAATATGGTCAATTATTAGGTAAAAAATCAAGTCACATCTCATTTAAATTACCACCAAATTCAAAAGATGAAATATGAATCTATATATTAAATTTGGGATAATCGATTTCTTTGGAAGATTTTTAATGACCAAATAATAAGAAGATGTTTGCCTGAAAGTGAAATTAATTCTGTATTTGAGTTTTGTCACACATTAGCTTGTGAAGTCCACTTTGGTCCTCAAAGGACAGCAAAGAAGGTTTTAAAATTTGGAATTTATTGGCCCACCCTTTTTAAAGATGATCATGATTTTTTGTAAATGGTGTGAAAAATGTCATTTTTCTAGAAATATTTCAAAGAGAAAAGACATAACCCAACAACCACTTAATTTTTGTGAAATTTTTGGAGTTTGGGGAATAGATTTTATAGTCCCTTTCTCAATGTCATTTAGAAATTATTATATATTTCTTGCCGTTGATTATGTTTCCAAATAGGTGGAAGCAAAAACAACTAGGATTGACGTTGCTAAAGTTGTTTGTGATTTTGTTTGGACTAACATATTATTTAGGTTTGGAGTGCCTAGAGAAATAATTAGCGATCAAGGGACTCACTTTTTCAATAGGAGAATGGAAGAATTTATAAATAAATATGGGGTGCATCATAAAACATCAACTCCCTATCATCCACAAACTAATGGTCAAGCTGAATTATCCAATAGGGAAATAAAAGAAATTTTAGAAAAGATTGTTAATCCAAATAGGAAGGATTGGTGCCAAAGGTTGGAAGACACGTTATGGGCTTACAGGACAGCCAACAAAACCCCGATTTTAATGAGTCCATATAGGTTTATTTATGGGAAAAGTTGTCACCTACCTATAGAATTGGAACATAAAGCATACTGGGCACTGAGGAAGAAAAATTTGGATCTTGAAAGTGCAAGGAAGGAGGGAAGATTATAGTTTCAAGATATGGAATAAATTAGAAGGGAATATTTTGAAAACTCTAGGATTTATAAGGAGAGAATAAGAGTGGCTCATGACAAGTTGATCCAAACAAATAACTTCCTTCCTATAGACATGGTGTTATTATTTAACTCAACACTCAAGATGATGCCAGGTAAATATTGTTCCAGAATGGGAATGTCAATTTATAGTTACTCATGTGTACCCTTTTGGTACTCTGCAGATTGTGAAGGATAGAGAGTGGAAGCCATTCACTGTTAAAGATTATTGGTTGAAGAAATTACTTGGGCTCATACCATCAGAGCCAATTGAGGAGATCACACTCCTCAAACCCATTTATCAATAAATCCATCTAGTTGCACCTTTCCTTTATACTTTATTTATTGCTATGATTCAATTAAAAATATTCTTACATGTTAAATCAATTTGAATGCATTGCTTACACTACATCATTTAAGTGTGGGGGAGGGAACATTTATAGTTTAGTATTTCTAGTTGTGTGTTTTTCAAATTTCTGTGTTTTTTTTTTGAAACTTTTGAGCTTAAATGATTATGATCACATATTTTGAAACCCATTTCAATGTTTGAAACAATTTACCCCATGAAACTAAGCTTAAATAAATGCTGAAAATGACTTTTTTTCAAGTTCAAATATATGGAAATATCCTGAAAAGTACTCGGATTTTTTAATCCCATGCCACAATTCACTGTTATGATATTTGAAATTACTTTCCATTGAGGCTTCTAAACCTATTATTAATACTCTTTTGATTCACCTCACTTATTTATAGAACTATATCATTCTTGATTTAACCATAATTTGATTTATTCCAATCAAAACATAATTGTTTGAGGGACATGTGTTTTAAATGATTGAGGTGTTTATTTGGTATTAAAGCCCCCTTTTCAAAATAATCATTTTTATAATCGCCTACCTTGTACATTTAATTCTTATATCCCATAGAATCCATGAACATCTTGTTAGGATATCCACATTACAAGCCAATTTTTCCTATCTGACATGCTCTTTAAGTAAAATTGCATAATCTAGTTGAATTTAAGTGTGGTGGGAGGTTGACTTGTGTGGTGCTACCTCATTTGGAGATAATTTTGGTGGAAAATAAAATATTAAAGGGATATTCTCACTATTTAAAAAAATAATTATGTTGAAAGTTGTTCCTTTTCTGGAGCTATCATGATTAGTGAAGTTGTTCCTTTCTAGAGCTTCCAATGGAGAAAGAAAGTTGTGCTTATTTGGAGTTTTCAAAAAAAATAAGATTTGAGTTGACTGATACTTTTCTACTGAAATGATGAATTGTTTGAAATTTCACTAATTTTTCATGTTGATGGAGTATATTTTCTACTAATGGGAGTGAGGATGAGACCATATTTAAGTAAAAATTAGAATAATGCAATTTTTCTTTAAAAAGAGCCAAGCCATCCTTATTCTGCCTTAGAATTTGTCACATCTAAATCCAACCAACATGAAGCTATAGAATAACCTAGAAAATTCATCATGATAAACATGTCCTTGACTCTTATCAGGTGGAGATGTAGGAATTTATCAAGCCTATGGTGACCCTTGCTTGGGTAATGGATGAGAAAGACATTATTGAAAATTGATATTTGTGTGATGAGAAAAAAATTCATGTTATGTAAGTATTTTTTGTGCATGGGAGTATAAATGAAGAGGAAATATATTTAATGAACTGAATTGATAACTTGGAATAATTTTTGTTGATTACTCATGATATATTTTGTTTCTTGGTGTTAAATTGTTAGATCTCATGGATATGTGTTTCAAATTTGATTTGATTTAATTTCGATGTTTACATGTTCAGGAGTCCAAGTGATAAGTGTGGGGGAATTGATAGAGATCATATTTTCATATTTTTAAATATGTTTTTAAATGATTTAATCCCTTCCCATTAATCAATTTGATCTTATTTGCATCATTTTTTGTCTTTTGGTGAGTTTTGAGCTTAAATGTCCAAAGTGGTTAATTCTGGATATTAAACAGATTTATGTTGCCTCTATATTTCGAGAATAAATCATATTTATTTCATCCAATTCACCTGATTCCTTTTTTCATAATTTAATACATCGTGTTCTACATATAATTCTTCAAAACCCAAACCCAATTCGAATTCCAACAAGCCAAAACAAATCTGTCAATATGAACAATTATTCTGGCCGACAGAATTGAAATGACTTCATTCAATGATAAATATCTCAAGATACTGACCAAATAATGGTGTGCTTCCACATAGGTTAGAAATAAAACTTGATGAGAAATATTCAAATTAAATTTCATAAAGAACTGAGTTGATTAAGGAATCCATTCAACCAGTCAAAGTATGGTAGTTGGAACAATTATTGGTGGATAGGAAAGGTCATTCCTAATAATTCGGTTATAACTCATTCCACACAGCTCAAAATGATTTCAAACATCACGGGTAGATGGAAAACCCGATTCCTCACCTTCTATAAGAAGGGACCATGGCCTGATTCGAAGATATGGTTGGAGAACCGAAGCTGATATTCTAGAGAACTAATTTTGGAGGAGAAAATTATGTTCTTTATTTTCACTTCTTACTTATTAATATTTTCTTAATGCCTTCATCTTCCTCATTAATCTCAATTACCATTACCATGGTGGGGTAAACATATGAGGTGATTGGGGAGGAATGGTTTTATATTTTTAATGCTTTTAGTTCTTACATTTTATTGAATAAAAACTCTATCTCTTCTACGAAGTTGTTTCCAAACTCTAAAATCAGAATTTATTATCTTATGCGATCGTATTCGATTTTATATTCTGTTGTTATTGTTTCATTGATAAATTATCCTTTTTATCCATCCATTTGGTTCTGGTCTATATTCTATAGAATAAGATCAGGGCTTAGTGGTGAAGTACTTGGCTATCCCTAGTACGCGTGGGAGGGGTGGTGAATATTCAGGATTTTTTAGGATAAAAAATACCCAATTGGGAATTGCCTAATATAATTTGGGGTGTTCAATACAAATCTATCACATAATGGAAGAAGTTTATACCAAAATAGAATTTTGTTAAACCATTTATCCAAATAAGTTAGTCAAAGTAATTATGGAATCTATCTTAAATCAACTTAGTAGAGGAGGATTGAATAAAATGGAACAAGGATAGTATTGAAATTATAAAACTGACCCCGACTTGATCACCCATATCACAAAATAGTTTTTAAATCACTAGAATTCCATATTTGTCTTGAATGACTTCCCTAATTTCCTCTTTTGTTCTGTTTCTCTCTTTGATTTCAAAAACTAAACAATTTCAAAAACACATAACTTTTTCTCTAATTAAAAAGTGACAATGTATATTTTCTGCACTCCTCTTCAGTAGAGAACCTAGGTTAACCACTATACTATATTTTAACTTAATAAATAATTGTTTTTACAACACCCCAAGATAGGCTCATGTCAGAAGACACACTTAGAGTCATACTAGGCATACTATGCATTGGATTGAGGTGCGACTAATTTCAACAACTATTGGAACAATGGATTATTATGATTGGTTATTTGAGACAAGTTCACTTCACAAATGTCTCATTGTAGAAAACCGTGTCTCAAATATTACCTTTTTAATGTTCCATCGCAAAAAGTTATTATTTGGGACGGGCAGTGGCACCGTCGCAAAAAAAAGTTAGTGATTTTTTAAAAACTCTATTGCGACGGGTCATCCACCTGTTGGAAATAGTTTCTCATTTTTTACCATTTTTGAAATTGACTGTTGCAATTAGTATTTGTAACGGACCTTCACAAATAGTGCTAAAAATATAAAAAAATAAACAATTTTGCGATGGACTATCGAAATTAGTATTTTCGATGGGCCCGTCGAAAATAGTTGAAAAAATAAATATAATAAAATAATATTAGTAATAATATATTATTAATATAAATGAAATCATAATATTAATATTAATACATAACATTATTTATTAAATAATAGTAATAATAATATAATATTAATATAAATAAAATATTCATATTTATATTTGTAAAATAAAATTAATTATAAAATAATTTAGATTTATTAAAATAATATTATTAATATTGTTGGAATAATATTATTATTATTAGTAATATAATAAAAACATGAGTATTCACAAAAAAAATAATAATATATAAATTAATAAAATAATAAATATTAAAAAAATTAAAAAAATAAAAAAACATTAATATTAGAGACAATATAAAAACACACTATTTGAAACCTTAAAAAAGTTAATTTTACAAAAAAAATACATTCAAAAGTTTCATTATAAAATAAAAAAAACATCACTGAGGGGGATGGTCATATGGAGGAGCTGTAGAAAATTGTAGAGGGAACTTCATCCCTAAACTGTGAGTCTGACATCACATGTACAACATCTCTTCCTATCACTAGTGATCTTGACATCGATGCATCTCATCCTACAGCTCCTACTGTTGCTACTACTACTGTCATAGGAACTCTTCCTACTATTGATGCTGCCACTGATGCATCTTCTCATGCACCCTATGCATAGTCTCTATAATCTAACTCGCAGCTCGCAGCTACTCCTGATATTGTGCTTGAGATAATGATAATGACTCTTTGTGATCTCCTCTTGAGAAAGATTACAACATCTCATAGGTTCCATAAAAACCCCCATGGGTCAATAGAGAGTTAATACCAATAACACGTCATTTCTTAAAGGCAAACTGGTTCTTCTCTATCCATGTTGCCGCGTCAAATTGGGGGGCACCGGTCTGACCATCGGTCTTAACCTAACTCTCAACATGTGTTTGAGACATTACATCCTCAAATGACCCCAAAATTTTCAATCTAAAATTATAATAGTTAAAATATTATTTGTAGTTAAATTCAAAACTCAAAAAGAAATTATGATAACCACAATATGATGCAGCTGAGCACCTCTAATCTCTCTAGTGGCTGGATCACTATACATCATCCTATAAACGTCGTACTCCGTAATATCGGGTTGTGCGACTACCTATTTCAATATAAAATAAACCATTTACATTTAATGTTATACACAATATTTAAAAAATCTATTTATCATATGCCCCCTAGGCGTACTGAATGTATGACTACCATCTTAATGTGTCCCTTCCTGTCTCCCCCGATTTTGTCAACCTACTGGTGATCTACTCTAAAACTGCCTACTAAATTAGTGTGTACATAATCCTTCCCAAACCTAATATGAAATATTATTAGTTCTTTAGATGTGACATGTCTCATCAAACACTTTCACTACTACTTTCTCCATTTCTTTCCATTTCAAATTAAGAAAAAACTGAGTGCAATGCGGACGCATAGCTCCATGCCATGTCTTCTGATAACCTCATTCATTCTCTCAATAATGAGATAAAATAAACCCTAAAAATTATTTATTATATCATGTTATTAATTAAATTAATTTCAAAATAAATATTATTTATTTATGTACCATTCAATAATCGAACATGAGCTGCTGAACATCAATGGGAATTTGATCCCATGAGACCCATACATTAGAAAAATAATTTCACAATATAGTGCTCCGCTTTCCGACATCTATATGTCTAAATTTGGGTAAAAACTAATCAAAAAATTAGAATATAAATTATTTAATAGAAAATAATAGTAATACAAAGGTATAAATACCTCTACATGCCTGGATCGAACCCAAGATGTGGACGTCACTCAGGGATAGGGTCAAGAATCCACAGTCGGGCAAGACCAAACCCCTTCTGATTGCCTCCTGAATCGCCAATAGTCTGAGGGTCACATGATCTGACCTCCTGGTTGTCCAAAGGTAGATCAACCTCCTATAACAAATGATACAGATCCTCTTCCATCTGAAACATGAAATTATAGTTATTAGAAAATAGTAGAAAACAACTATTATATATCGATATATATTATATATGATTATAACCAGCATTTAACTTTTTCAATGTCCATCTTCATCCTCATCTTCATAGCTGTCGATGTCAATGTCTTTATCTTCAACCTAAGAATTATAAATTTCTATATTTTGTTCAGTTCTATCATCTCTTATCATTTCAAATTTATTTGTAACATCATTTACATCGTCATCACCATCGGCCCTTAATTTCGGGGTGTCATCAATGATATCTGTGTCTCTTCATGTAAAAGACAGATTTAGAGTAGTCTCTTGAAAATTTTCAATTCCTTGCACTTTAGCAGAACCACATTCATTTTCAGAAAACTAATTCTCTTATGATTTAATTTTTATTATGATCCACCAATCTCCCAACTCCCATAAAGTAGAATAGTAACTTGAATAATAAATTTGGTGTGCCTGAGGACCCAATAAAAATGGTTCATTAACTACTTGAAGAATTTTTATATTTAATATCAACGATTCCATGGATCGGATAAACACGCAATACTCTCTCGGTTTCCCACCACTAACATTTAAACATTGTTATGTAATGTTTTCCAGGATAACAAAGTTCAATGATTTCTTCCATTATGTCGTAACAGTAAACTTCAATTTCCCTATGATTAGATCCTCTAAAGAAAACACCACTATTCATTATTTTTTTGATTCCCCATATGCACATGAATGAAGCCAAAAATAATTCACCACATGTGCATTATAAGAATTAACCATTTTTATGGTGGGTTAATCAATAAAGAAAATCGATTATCAATTTTATCAACATGTTGAGATGCCTAAATTTTTTTAAAACAATTATCACTATAAAATTTATTAAATACATTTTTTAGGTGAAATGAATACTAATTTATGTTAACAGTTTTTGAAACCAGAAGGAACAACAATTTGACAACCGTTTTCAAGAGAAGTTATTGTAATTTGTGGAAAATATTTCTTGATATGATTATCATATGACCTACAAATAAAATAAGATGAATGTACTATTAAAAAATTATAGAATAAGTGATTGGTGAACTCACAGTACAAATGGTATAATTTCTTCTTAGTTGAGCTGAATATATTTATGAGATCTAAGAAGTTCATTACATGAAAGCCATTATTCATAAACTCCACTGAATCCATGTTTGGGACGATTGAAAACTGATAACTGATTCCTCATGTCATTGAAATTTTTTTCCTTATTATGGATCATCCGATTGTGTTTTGAGGGATATTCATATTGAATGTAATGTGAGTAGAAAAAATAAATTTCCTATTACAATTAATCTTATTCAATTGAGCCTTCTACTGATGCTTTTTTGTGTAAATGTTTTTCAGCTTTTGAATGTATATCTCAAATGGGTACATCCATCATAACTATACTGAACCTCCACATTTTTTTTCATGTGGTAAATGTAATATCAAAAGTTCTATTGAGTCAAAAAAACCTAGCAGGATGATTTTTTCCAGTTTACATAAAATTAACATGACATCTTCTTGCAGTTTGATTATGTCATCATAGTTTGTTGTCTTCACAAAAATTTCTCAAAAAAACATGATATTTTTTAGCGCATCCCAAATCATAGGATTTAACAAACCTTTTAATCCAATTGGTAGAATTATTTCTATTAAAACATAGAATTCAGGACTTTTCAATTCAGTAATATGACCATTTCTCACACTTCTTCTCAAATTGGAATCATAACCATATTAAAGTATCAAATCTGTAATCCACTAAAAAAATAAAAAGCGACTCTATTTGGACCATGTATAATATGCTTTCAGATTCATTAACTTCTATTATCTGATATTTTCATGTTATTCAAGTTCTAGTCACTTTCAGATTTGGTAAAAATCTAGTCATGCCTTAACATTATCTTTGGTCTTACCTTGCGTGTCCAAAACTGTATGAAATAAATTATCAAAATATTTCTTCTCAATATGAATCACATCCAACATGTGATAGTCCAAAAAATCAGACCAATCTGGAAAATCCCAAATAATTCTCTATTTTATCCAATTGTGCTCTCTTCCATACTCATCAATTTTCTATTGGTTAATTTTCGGTCCAAATGTGATTGGAGGTAATGAAGAGACAATGGATTTTAACTTTATACCTAAGATCATGGTTGGAGGCCCATATTTTTCAACAATTTCATTTCTGAAGTAATATTTGTTTCCTTGAAACGGATGGTTGGTTGGAAGAAATCTACGATGATAGTAAAAAAAACAATGTTTTTCCATTGATGAGTATAAATGCTTAGTTGTCTCTCATATAGTACAGACATGATTTTGGACCATGTTTACTCCATCCAGATGTCATGGAATTTTCTAGGAAATCACTAATTTTCCACATCAATGCGGCTTTCAGTAGGAAGTTTTGTTTTGCAGCAACATCATATGTACTAACACCATTAATCCACAATGAATTTTACTCATCAATCATTGGTTTGAAATAAACAATGATATTGTTTTTTGGAATACCTGAAATTAATAAGTTCAAAAAGATATATGGATCTTTCATCAAAATCCATGGAGGAAAATTATTTGGAGTTATAAAGATAGGTCAAAATGAATATTGACTACCATAAGAAACAAAGGGACAGAAACCATCAGTAGAAAGACCCAATTGAACATTTCGGGCTTCTAAAGAAAAAGATGGATGTAGTTGGTCAAACTTTTTCCATGAATCACCATTTGAGGGATGATTTAAGCTTTTACGGTTTGAAATGTTGGTATTGTGTAATGACAACAATGATGTTATGTTTTCAGACATAAATAAATGCTACAATATGGGTGTAGGGGGAAATATCTCAATTGTTTTATAGGAACAAATCCACAATTCCTTGGTAGTGCTTCTTTATACATTGATTTTGCACAAGTAGAAAAACTATCTGATGACTCATTTTCACCATAATATAAGACAGAGTCATTTGAACATGAATGAATCTTTTGAAAACCAAGCCACAGATTACGAATGAGCCTCTTATTCCTATATAAATTTATAGAAAACACATTTTCTTAAGGTATAAATTTTTTGACAAAGATAATATTTGACCGAAACAACTATTTGACATTCAATTATCTGATTTAATGTCCATAAATTGAGCAACCTCTTCAAACATTCTAATCTTTCAACTAGGATATAAGGTATCCTCATTAGACCTCAACAACTCAAATAAATGTGATGGTTCCAACTCAAGAGATAAATCAATATCATCTTGAGATTTAGTTTTTTAAACGATAGACCTACCACATCATGTACAAAATTTTAAAACCACGCTGGATCCAGAACAAATTTATTAGTATCTTCTTTGGAACTATGCTCACCAAGTTGATACCAAAAAACATAATCTGTTTGAAATCCAAAATGCAATAAATAACAACCAAAACTTATAAATGTTTCATATATCCTTAGAGCACATTTTTTACAGGGACACATAATTGTCCCTTCTGAAAAAAAAAATTGGTTTTGATGATTCAAATGATAAGAAAGCTTGAACACCCTCAATATATACATAATTTAAACCATTACTATTTGGATTCTCTCAATGATTTATCTAAGCACGATCATCTAATAATTACTTTTTTTGACTTCCTTCCTCCTTATTTTTCTAAAAAATATAAAATAATTATTTATTCCATATAATTAGATATAAAATAAACACTATCCAAAAAATATAACAAAATTAATTTTTATTTTCTAGCTATTTATAAGAATTTCTATTATTTTATAGTTATTTATACTATTTTTTATGATTTTATACTAATCCACACTCATTAATAAAAATTTATACAAATTAATACTAATTATTATTAATTAAAGGTATTTTGTACTAATTATTGGTAATTACTAGTGGAACAATTTCCAACGGATTGGCAGCAGCTCTTTTGCCTAACGACTCATCCCCTTGTAACTTTCTATGACTAAAATCACTCTGAAAATTCTTCTCTAATGTATGAATATCCATTTTCATATGCACGAGGATGGACAGTTGGGATGCCTCATCACACTCCTCTACATTCTCTTGCATATAAAAATTGATTTCCATACATTGCTGTAAACTTTTAATAGTTATTTCAGTCGGAGAAGTTCCAAGGAGATGATTCATCAGGCAAAAGAGCCTCTTTTTTCAAATAGCTCGCCTCCATTGATACATTCTATGACTTAAATCACTCTGAAAAATATGCTCGGATGTAATTCTGAGCATATTTTTCATACTAATTTCAGAGGGTGAAAGTTGCAAGGAGATGAGGTTTCGATCAAATAGAATGCCTCCAATCCACTGGAAATTAGGCCAGTTTATCAATGTACTCAAATTTTCTCCAATTTATTACTTATTAATCCAAATTATTACAAATTAATCGTAATTGTTCCTAATTCTTACTAATTCTTACTTATTTTTACTAATTTATCCTAATTATTAATAATTGATAATAATTGTTTCTAATTGTAACTAATTAATACTAATTAATCCAAATTATTAAAAATTAATCTGAATTGTCACTAATTATTTCAGATTATTACAAATTAATCCTAATTATTACTAATTATTCTCAATTGTTCTTAATTATTTCTAATTAATCTGAATTATAACTAATTATTACTTATTAATCATAAATATTTCTAATTAATTCTTATTATTATTAATTAATCCTAATTATCACTAATTATAACAAATTATTACTAATAAATTATAATTATTACTAATTAATATTATTATTATTAATTAATTCTAATTATTACTATTTATTACAATTTATTACTGATTATTACTAATTATTACAATTTATTACTAATTATTGATAATTACTACTAATTAATCCTAATTATTTCTAATTAATCCTAATTATTTCTTATCAATCCTAATTATTGATAATTATTACTAATTATTACTAAATATTTCTAATTATTACAAATTATTTCTAATTATGACAAATTATTACTAACTATTACAAATTATTGCAAATTATTACAAATTATTACAAATTATTTCTAATTGTTAGAAATTATTTCTAATTATTACAAATTTTTACAAATTATTAAAAACTATTACAGTTTATTACAATTTATTATTAATTACTACTAATTATTAAAATTTATTACTATTTATTATAATTTATTATTAATTATTACAAATTATTACAAATTATTATTAATTATTAACATTTATTACTAATTATTACTAATTATTAATAATTATTAAAAATTATTACAAATTATTTCAATTTAATATGAATTATTACAATTTATTTCCATTTATTACTAATTATTTCCATTTATTACTAATTATTACTATTTATTAATAATTAGTACTTATTATTATAGTTTATTACTAATTACTACACTTTATTACTAATTATTTCAATTTATTACTAATTATTACTAGTTATTACTAGTTATTACTCTCTATTACTAATTATTACTAATTATTTCTATTTATTACAACTTTTTACCATTTATTACTAATTATTACCATTTATTAAAATTTAATACTAATTATTACTAATTATTTATAATTATTACTAATTAATCCCAATTATTACTAATAAATCCTATATTTATTAATTAATCCAAACTATTACTAATTATTACAATTTATTTCCATTTATTACTAATTATTACAATTTATTACTAATTATTACTAGTTATTACACTTTATTACTAATTATTACTAATTATTTCTATTTATTACAACTTTTTACCATTTATTACTAATTATTACCATTTATTAAAATTTAATCCTAACTATTACTAATTATTAATAATTATTTCTAATTAATCCCAATTATTACTAATAAATCCTATATTTATTAATTAATCCAAATTATTACTAATTATTACAATTTTTTACTAATTATTACTAATTATTAAAATTTATTACTAATTATTGATGATAATTACTAATTAATCCAAATTATTTCTAATTAATCGTAACTATTACTAATTAATCCTAATTATTACTAATTAATCATAATTATTGATTATTATTACAAATTATTTCTAAATATTTTTAATTATTACAAATTATTTCTAATTATAACGAATTATTACTAATTGTTACAGACTATAACTAATTATTACAAAATATTACTAATTTTTACTAATTTTTACTAATTTTTACAATTTATTACTAATTATAAAAATTAATTTCTAATTATTAAAATTTATTTCTGATTATTACAAATCATTAGAAATTATTACCATTTATTACTAATTATTACTAATTATTACTAATTATTACTAACTATTACAATTAAAAACTAATTATTAAAATTAGTTACCAATGATTACATTTTATTACCATTTATTACTAATTATTACCATTTAATATTAATTATAAATAATTATTAGAGTTTATTAATAATTATAGCTCTTTATAACTAATTATTATATTTTATTACTTATTATTACTAATTATTACTAATTATTTCTAATTATTACTATTTATTGCAATTTATTACAAATTATAAACATTTATTACAAATTATTAGCATTTATTACTATTTATTTCCATTTATTACCATTTATTACCATTTATTACGAATTATTAAAATATATTACTAATTATTAAAATTAATTACTAATTATTGAGAATTATTACTAATTAATTGTAATTATTTCTAATTAATCCTAATTATTACTAATTAATCCTAATTGTTACTAATTAATCCTAATTGTTGATAATTATTACTAAATATTACTAAATATTTCTAATTACTACCAATTATTTCTAATTATAACAAACTATTTATAATTATTAAAATTTATTACTAATTATTACAATTTATAACTAATTATTACTGTTTATTTGTAATTAACACTTAGACATAATTATTCATAAAAATAAATACTGAAAAAACAAATATCAAATTCTAATTGAATTTTATTGCATCTTACAAACAAAAATTATAAAGAGTTTAAAATAAATTGAATTAACTAAAAAATAAAATAAATAGATAAATACCTTGAATCTAAAGCTTTCGGAGTATAAAAGTCACGGATTATGCTTTGATTTAAAATATTAAACTATGAAAAAATTTAGAGGAAACTTTTTCAGAAGTGATTGAGAGAGAAGTTGAGAAAGAAGTAGAATGAGAGGAAAAATAGTTGAGGTATATATTGGTTAGATTATTTGAGACGGGGCCTGTCGCAAGTGCCCACTACCAGCATTAATTGATGTCGGTCAAAAAAAGTTATGTGTGACGGGTCGCATCACAAATTGCTACCTTGACATACTATTTGCGACGAGATACTTTTCATATCGCAAATAATAAAAACCACTGCTTGGCATTTGCGACTGGAATACGGAACCCGCCACAAATGATCTTCCCACAGTTTGGCGCGCATTTTCCACCCAACTTTTTGTGACGGGTCCTTACCAACCCGTCACAATTGCTTATTATTTGCGACAGGACAATGGTCCCATCGCAAATAACCCCTTCCGATAGGTTATTTGTGATGGGCCCCTAACCCGTCGCAAATGACCTTTTTTCATAGTGTACACATCAGAAATGTCTTATGAATAATTTTCATAATGTATAAAAACAATCTAAATTGTTTATCTTTGTTTTGAGTATGTAACTTGTGTTTTCAATAAAATTAATGTCAATTTTAAATAAAATGACACACTTAGAGTCATACCTATCATACAGTGTGCCCGATTATGGTGGGAAAATTCCTACAAGATGAAAATGACTTATCGATCATTTTCCTAAATTATCAAAAAAGTCTGAAAGTGCTTTCTCAGTTTTGAGTATGTGATGTGTGTTTCTAACTAAAAATAAAATTATAAAGTGAAAACATGCAGTTTGAGTCATACCGAACAAACTGTGTATCGTATTTAGATGCGGATGATTGAGTATGTGATGTGTGTTTTGGTTTCAACTATCTGCACTAAGATAAAAAGAAAGAAATGTTCCATTTGGATGGAAGAGGAAAATTCATGCTTTATGAAGTGCCTCGTATATAATAAGAATGTTCTCTCTTTCTTGGATTTCTATAGAAAATTGAATGAAAAATATGACTTCTCGAATGATCCAGGAAAAAAATAATTTTTAAATAAAAATGATAATGATATTAACATTAAAAAGTAGATAAAATGGTGGAAAAATCACTAAATTGGTAGTAGTAATTTACCTTTTCATTATGTTTGTATACATTCTTGGCCCATTTCCTTATTTCCATTATCTCAGTTGGAGCCCTAAACCCCAATATCTCATGATCACGAGGAGCTTTGAACAAACCACACCAACTCAAGTAAAAGAATTCACATGTATAATAAAACAATTATTATATTAATAATATAATAAATAAATAAGTAAAACATAAATATGAAATGATACAATGAAAAAATGCCAATTTTACACTAAAACCACCCAATTTGAGTCATACCATGTACAATGTGTATTGGATGGAGGTATGGTTGATTCATGCCTGTCAAAAATGACTAGGGGATAGTTTTTGTAAAGTATCAAAACATTCTAAATGTGTTTTTTTGGTTTTGATATGTCAGCTGACTTTTTTAGTAAAATTATTGTCAATTTTAAACTCAAACAACACAATTTGAGTAATATCAGTCACACTATGAATCAGATTTATCGATGGTCAATTCATAAACATAAATAATTAATCATGTATCATGTTCCTAAAGTTTGAAAACAAAATGATCTTGATTATGTGGTTTTTTTACACGTGTTTTAAGATAAAATAATTATTTTCTATTTAAAACACTTACATCAGGTCATATCGACCTCATTGTGTCTTATATTGATGTAAGGTCAATTCCGAAATGTGAAAAACAAATTATGTATCATATTCTTAAATTTTAAAAATAATCCCATCTGGTTTATTAGTTTTGACTTCTAATATTTATATTTTAAACTAAAATGAAACTTTTGTATTAAAAAACTATGAGCTATACCAACCAAATAATGTATTATATTGATATAAATTCAATTCCTACAAATCAAAAAATAATGATGGATCATTTCCCTAAATTTAGAAGACAATATAAGCTCGTTTGATCAGTTTTGAGCTTGTGATGTGTGTTTTTAATTAATGCGTAAATTTAAAAAAATAAGTATCAGATAAAAATGATAAAGAAATCAACAAAAAAAAAGTAGATAAAATAAAGATAAAATTGACTAAATAAGTTGTATGAATCAACCTCTTCATGATTCCTATATACATTCTAACACGATGAATTTTTCACATTCAATTCTAAACAAATTGATTTCTGCTATTATACTTCTCCTTGAGGAAGAGATCAAAAATAATATATAACTATTCAGACACTATTTCATCACACCCAAAATATATTTCTAATTTAATAACCCATTCTATATCACAAACATAGTAGGTAATCACATAAATTTGATTTTTAAAAACATTCTGTCACCATGTATGTTTCCCACTCATCTCTAAACAAATTTATTTGTTCTTTTGATTTTGAAGGTTTTTATAATCTTTGTTGTACTAAGAAAACAGATAAAAAAATGGTTAAGCAATATTTTTAATGAATTTTTAATTACTTTTTTAAATTATGTGTTTGGTGATGATAGACTTTTCATGGTTTATGATCTCTCTCATAAATTTTCAAACCAAATATCCACAATCATTGGCATTATCTTATTTCAGACCCTACAGAAACATTGACTAAAATAAGTAAATTGTTTTGAAATATTTTCTAATAGTTAAATATTTCTATATATGTGTTAATTTTTTCTATTTGATATATTCCATAGGATTTTTATGTTCAGTCACTGACTTAATTCCATGTTTTAGCCAATATTTAGAGACTGCACTATCATAACAAAAATATTGATAAAAAACATACTAAAACATATAATTCAAAGTTTATCAATGAAATTTTTATTTAATTTTATTAAAAACTCACAGTACACATCATGTTTTGTTGGTTTTTTTGGATATCCATGCATTAGCTCTAATAAATAAATATTTCTGGTGTCATGATTGACTGCGATCAGCAACAAGTGCTTCCTAAAAAACAAAAAACAAACAACTTATAAAAAAAATAATGCATTTTATTTGATTATATTGTATAGTTTTACCCCTACATTTTAGGCGTAAAAACGTGTCTATCGTTTGTTATTTTTTTCTCAAATTCATCATTTACCTCATTTTTTTCTTATCAATTTCTTCTTTCTCCAATGAAGTTTCTTGCATCGAAACAATTCATGGATTAAAGAATCCAAATTGTTAGTCACACGGTTTTCCCTTTATATAGTAGTAATATAAATGACTACAGAAAATATAAATAGTAATTAACTTTAATGGACATACTATAACATTTTTTGGATAGATGTGATATGAAAATATACCTTATGTATGTATTCATAACTGAGACACCCGGCCATTAAACCTTGTGAATCTCATTTATACTCTCAATATCAACTATGTCTGTAATGCAAGTTCCATATATTTCTCCTTTATGTGGAATATAAGTCATATATCCATCTTTAAATGTGGTATATTCATGAATTTGTAATTATAATAAATGTTTCTATGGAATTGGAGGGTAGAAGGTCCTCTCATAAGGTATGATTCATTTCTTGGCCAATTAACTAGATAGTCTTGATCAGACCTTTTTTATCCCCTTCCCTTTATCTATATGTAATACCACACCTCGCTTTAGAACTTTTTTCATCAAATTTTATATGATTTTAATAGGAATTTTTTTTAAAATAAATACCCCTTGTATATTTATAAGATTAGAAAATCGTGTTATGAATGTTCCAATAGCATCACTGACTATTATAAAATCCATATCATCAAGTGGTATAGGAAAATCAATGGTCGGGTCCTGAGCTACCTCAATCTAACCTCTCATGTTATATTTTGGGAGTTATTTATTTTTTATCTTTTATCCTAGGATATTATACATTGTACCCCTCGCAATAAGGTAGTGTGTGGGTGTCGATAGATTGATATCACATACCACTTTACCCTACAAAATGTTTGTAATATAAAGTTATTTAAATTTGATTGATTCATATTTAAGAGAAAGAGTGATGAAAAAAAACAACCTCAGGTTAGGTATATAGTTGTGGAGAATGACTAGCATCAAAAATAGCAAGGTCATTTGATTGTTTATATGAGGAACTTTGTTCCACTATCACTTAACATTGATCCTTTCTCATATATTGGTCTCTCATACTAGACTAGATAATAATTTCTTGAAAAGCATCTATTTATTCTAGAAAACATTACATCATCTTATATATATATATATATATATTCTTGTGGTTTTGTCTTCTTGAAATATGTTCAAGGAAACACTCCAAAACTTGTACCTCTAACATAACCATATTGTTCAATCTACTTCAAAGAAAATAAATGTTGTTTTTCTTTCAATATAGTCACAAAAAATTATTTTTGTCTAAAATGTATAAAAACATATGGACATAAATATATTTTTCATGAAATATTATTATAATGCATAACTAATTACAATTATTTCAACTTACAAATGTTTCCCAATATTATTTTGTGTTTTCATCACCTAATTTACCATCCTTATTTACATGATCTGATATCCATATCACATGACATGGGATAGAAGTGTATTTAGATTTTGATTCATCAATCTATATATAAAAAAAACATACATTGTTTAATATCAAATAAAACATTTACTTTTGATTTAAAATACATACCAATTTATTCTCTAGTGAATCATACCCCATCTATTATTTTCAATAAGGGTACATTGGTTTGGATGCACATTATTTTTTTTCAACACACTTTTTATGTTTCATAAATTAATAATTTTTAATCAAATTGGATAAAATAGATAATTTAGAAAAATTTGTTATTGATTAAAATGAACCTATAATGGTTTCTCAACATGACTGTTGATAAATTCATTCCATGTTTCTTACTTTATAATGTCTTCATAACTAACTGGTGCGTGTTGATTTACTTTCCCCTCAACATATATATGATGTAACTTGGTATAAAGAGTTTGTAACCCTCTATGGGATTTTATAGTTACCATTAAGTCATATTTAATATGGAAATATTCTAGAATAAATGAAATATTCAAGGAATAATGAAAATTAAATCAACGTATCATTATATAATTTTTTATTAAAAAAGTGAAATTATATAGTAATGATACCTTTATATCATACCAAAGGTTTTCCTCCCTTGCAGGATATATATGGTTCCAAAAATCTACATCAATCAACACATTTATCCCCATTGTAACCCCAACCAGATAAATGAACATTAACTTCTTGGGGTCAATTTGTTAGCCACATTTGTTCCATCCAACCTCAAATTTTATACACTTACTTGTTTCCATGAAAAGTTTATTCAACATTGTGATGCTACTTCGTTCTTGTCTTTTTCATCAACATGCTATAGATACCCTAATAATATTTTAGTTTTATCATTAAAAACATGTTCTACCCCGGGATTGGTAACATCATCATGTATAGAATACATTATATATATGAGAAATCAAATGTTTAATTTATATTATGCTAATATAGTATATAACATACAATACTATGAGAAAAACATAGTATATTAACAAAATACATTAAGTTTCTCATTTAACTATATTTAAAAAAAAATATTTTAGAGATTCTACTACTCTATTTAGAATACAAATCCTATATTTGTGGTCCCCTAAAACGTACAATTAATTATCTATAGTTTGGACTATCATGAACTAATTTTCATCCCCTAATAAAAGTTTCAACCTCAATTTAATTTTCTTCTGACCCAATATTTTTTTTAGTCACCATCTAGATAATCGACCGATTATTTTTTTCTGGATCTAAGACATAAAATACTTTCACAACTTGTAATTCCATTATAAAAAACTCATCCTTTTTCCCTCCCACGATAAAATTAACCTTAATGAAGCCCATTTCATCTATATTCACTACACTCATATTATTAACCCATTTTAAATAAAAAATTATCACATGAAATTTTGTATAATCCAACTCGTATTTCAATTTGATAATGCCAAAATATGAAATATTTAGATAAATTGGATTTCTATCCTAGGAACCTGATATGTGCATAACTATCTCTTCATGAATAACTCCCATTTGTTCATCACACTTAAATCATTGTGTTCTTTGGTATTGAACATATAACCTCTGATTAAAAAACTAGTATAAGATATAACATTTTCATTTGGTCTTCTATATTTCCATTGAATTAATTTGGAAATTGAATTCATATATTCCTTTAAATAAATTTAAATATGATCTTAAAACCATATTATAAACTATTGATTATGTGTATTTGATATCCATCCATTATCCCTTTTTAACATCCCAGACTGAGATTTCATTCAACAATGCAGAGAGCCAAGTTGGATACAATTCATAAATCGCATATCCAAATATGTCATAGGCTACCAACTAGAAGTGAGGACCTTAGGTGTGTTTGAGGGGAGACTATGTCCTCTTATGATAGTGTAACATAGTGGAATAACAACAATGGTTAATAATGAAATTAGATATAACAATCAGATATCAAATGAATAACCAAGATGAGAATATATATACATAACACATCTCAAAAGGAATCTCATATATAATGATGATCATGTCATGTTTATACAAAGTTCCCTAAACAAGTACAATCAGTATAGTAAATTTCATGTGTCAAAATACCAAAATACCAAAAAAATCATTCTCTATATAGAATCATGAGCCTTATCTCAGTCTTGTGCTCCTCTACTCATAATCATGGCCCCAAATCAACTATCAAACTATGGGATATTTCCTCAGTCCCTACCTTCATCCATATAGTCAGTCCAGGTACCCAATGGCAGTTTGAATAGGGTATGAGATACACTCCCATTAGGTAACCACCCAAAGGTCTATAAAAACTTATTTTTTAAAATATAACAAGAAAAATCATCATGAAATACATATCACAGGTATGAAGAAATAAAAAAGTAAAGTCCCAATGGCATATACACTACCAAACATGTGAACCTGTATAGCACAACAATGCTCCCTATAAATCATGGGTCAATCTCCTATAATATACCAGCTACAAAAAATTCATAAATAACTAACAATGCTTCTTAATAAATCCATACATACCATTCAATCCATGCCCTTCCATATAACCTATATATCAACAAACAAGGAATTTCCATATAACCAGATGTTTTGGAAAAATTATGACCAATCGATATAACAATCATGTCACTATTTCCATCGACACACCATATATTAGAAGTGTTGGACCATGAAGGTATAAATCTATGGTGTATAAGTTCAAGGCATCCTCATTGGGTCCTAGGATTATCTCAATGGAAACTCAATTAGGCTTCAGTTATGGTCCAAGGATCATGCCTACTAACAATGTCCAATGTGTTCCTAATACATACTCGATCCAATGGGTATGAAGTCCCAAAGCACCTAACGGAATCAGGAACTAGGGAGAAAACTTAATCTAAGGAATCCACTATGGCATTTATGCCCCATAGGATAAATGTATACAGTTTCTAATGGAATCAATATCCAAAGTATACCAACCAAGGAATCCACAACCATTCAATTCATCACATTTCATTCGATTACAAGAATCAAAGTCCCATGAGTATACCAACTCATGTAGAAATTTATATTTAATAAAATCCAATGTGTTTAACCACTAACATAATAAATCACAATAAAAAAAATTCCACATAATGTATCACATGGAATAAGATGTGCTACATATTTAAATCCATCAATTCATATAAATTTAGTTCATTACGGGCTTCCTCTAACCTAGAAAGATCAAAACACACCACTTGAGTGGTTCAATAATAGGGAATAGAAAAAGGAACACCTTATGGGTGGCCTTGTTTGGGGAAACAACCTCCAACAAATCTCAAAGGAACAAAAGGATGTCCCTAATATGTTATATTCCATTTAATTCATTTTATGAATTAAATTTTGGGTTTACACCAGAAATTCTAGCATGAATCACAATGGAAACTAGCTATATAAGGAACCAAACCAAATAGGAAAAGTATAGATCACTAACCATAGGACTGTAGTAGAGTTCCCATCAAGTTTTAGATTTTGAATCGACTTAGATCAGAAGGAAAATGAAGAGCAGATGAAGAACCTGAAATTAGGGCATATTAAATTTCACCTAAATAGTGCAACTTATACTATAAAGAATGATTAATGGCACAAAAGTAAGTGATAAATCATCTATGAAGATCTAATGTGATTGATGGAGCTTGACTATTATGTCAAATGAAATTACATGATCAAATTCAACACAAAGGATTCAAAACGATCTCTTAAGAATGTTGTTATCCAATATAGGAGAAGAGAGAAATTGGGTTTTATATGTAAGATTAAATAAGTTTAGTTTGGTAATTTCACAAAAAAATATAGTGTCATAGGGTTTGGATGCACGTTTGGACAAACTCTATGCCAATCATGCACCCTTTTCTATCGGAAGGGTCACTTTTAATGGTTGGTGTGCATAGTCTGACTAATAGTGCACAAATTTTGAAAATCATCTCTACCAAAAATTGTAGTGATCTTTAATGAGTGTTCACCATAAATTGAATAGTTTAATATACCATGTGAGAACCTCCTTTTATCTTCTCTTTTATCACATGGTAATAAGTAACCATGCACCCTCCCTACACGGTTTCTACTAACCATGCAATAGGCCTATTTTTTCCCAAAAACATGGGTATTGGGCTCATAATGAACATCAGACACCTCTGATAGACCCATGAACTCAAAGGGTTTTCACATTAGGTTGTAATTAATCATTTAAACTAAAAAAAAAATTACTCATATCAAAACTCTGTATCTTACAATATTCCCCCATTAAATTATTTCTTCCCTGAATTACCCTCTCAAGGGTGGTCAAGTATATTCTAAGATACACTCCTACCATTGAGCATGTACCTCTACCTCCCTCTCCAAAATCTCATCCTATAAATGGCCTTGCTTCCACAGCATCCATACTATAGTAATGGATTGACCTCAGAGAACCTTTATGCTCCTATAAATAATATGATTTGGATTCCCCTTACATAAAACTAAAAATCAACCTCCTTAAAAAAACATGAGATGTGTTTGAATGGTAGTGGCATAATTGAGACACATGGAAGAATTATTTCATGGATTAGTACCTATGAGGTAACTTCAATCGATTGGATACTAGTCTGAATTTCTCTAGAATCTTGAGTATCCCGACAAACCATGATCAAATCTTACCCGGTCTCCCAATCCGTATATTTCCTAGACTCAATGAAACATGTAAAAAAGACATGATCTCTGACCTCCAACTCCATAGGTCATTTTTTCTAATCGGTGTAAGATTTCTGTTTAGACTGTGTATCATACATCTCTTCCAAATCAATTGGACCTGCTCTTATGTCTCTTGCACGATTTGTGGTCCCAAAATATTTACCTCACTAGCCCCTAACCAGCACAGGGGTGATCAGAATTACATACTACGAAAATCCTCATAAGGTTCCATTTTTATGGTTTCTTGATATCTTTTATTGTAGGAGAACTCGGTTGGGGGTATTTGCCTCTCCCTAGAGCCCCCAAAATCTTGGAAACATTCTCACAGTATTTCCTCATGTGCTTGAATCGTACACTTTCAATGTTCATCATTAAGAGGATTATATGTAGTTCTTAGAAACACCTACCAACCCCACAACTTCTGGAAGCTCTACCAAAAACAAGGCAAAAACTAGGCATCCATATATAAAAGGATAGTGTGTGGGACACCATGAATTCATAATATATCATGGATGTACAAACCCCCAATATTATCAATGCTAAAGGTCTCCTTAATTTTTAGGAAATGAACAACATTTGTTAGTTTATCAACAACAACCAACATAGCATTGCTACCTAAAGATGGCCTCGGTAAACCTATGATAAAATTCATCATGATGTCATCCCTTTTCCACTCAAGAATAGGTAACTGTTGTAAAAGTCTAGCTTGTCACTGATGATCTTACTTCACCTACTGATAGGTAGTACACCTCATAACAAAACCAGCTACCTCATGTTTCATCCCTGACCAACAATAATAGAGAAATAAATCATGATATATCTAGGTAAAAATAGGATGCACTACCCAAGAAAAAGCATGAAACACCCCCATAAGCTCATCATATATGTCCCTTGAAACCCAAAGGTGACCATCCATATATAGGATTTCATCCTCATATACTATCCAAAATGGAGGTGGGACCCCACTGGCAACACTCCCCTCTAGGACTAGGCCCTCAGAAACTTATAGTTACCTCATCCTTATGCTATCCAGTAAGGTAGAGGTCACACCTAAGGATGAAAGATAGGTCTTCCCTGGACTGTTCTACACCACCAAATGCATCCCAGAGAACAAATCTATAAGCTTCCAATCATTACTTCTATGTTGAACTACCTACATCTGAGTCCTTCTACTTAGTAAATCGGCCACTCCATCCCCGGTCCCAAACCTGTAGGAAATCTCAAAGTCGAAATACTACAGGTACTCAACCAATATTCGCCATATGAGATTTAGATCATGCTATGTAAAAAAGTAAATGTGTGTTTTGTAGTTCATGAAAACCTAAAAAATCTATCCGAGTAAATAGTGTATCCAATAGTGAAAAGCAAGAAAAAATCATCCATCTTGAGATCATGTGTTAGGAAGTTCCTCTCGTGTGGCCTCTACTTCTGAGTCTCATACTCCATGACTCTATCTCCCAACATCATCACTACTCCATAACATATACCTAATTCATTGCAATAAAACCTATATCCCCTACCCAACTATAGATACATCAGGACTAGTGCTAAAGTAAATCTCCTTTCTAACTCCTCAAAAGTTTTCTGATAGGTATCTAATCATAAAAACATCACACCTTACTTATTCAATCCCATCAGTGATGTTTCTAAGCATGGGAAGTACTCTATGAAACACCTATAATATCCAAATACCACTAAGAAACATTGTATATAAAATATTTTCTTTGGATGATCCTGGGAAACTACAACTCTCACCATCTTTGGTTCAACTAATAATCTTATCTCTTATATAATGTAACCCAAGAAGTGAATTTTTTCCATCTAGAATTAGAAATTTGTAAGCATAGAATATAACTATTGCTCTCTTAGTGTATCCAAAAATATCTCAAGATGTTTATAATGGTCACGCCGATTGTGAGAAAATACCAAGATATAATCCAAAAAAAATAACAAATTAATTTAGATAAGTATTAAAAACGTGATTCACTAACACAATGTAAATTTATGGTGCATTTGTGAGACCAAATAGAATAACCATATACTCATATAGACTATACCCACTATGAAATGTTGTATGAGGTATTTCTTCAAGTTGAACATGAACATGATGACATCCCAACCTCCATCAATTTTAGAGAACACTTATTCTACTCAAATATATAAAAATAGTTCACTTATCTCTGGGAATATATAATGGTTATTAATAGTTATCTAGTTAAATTTCCAATAGTACACGCATAACATAAGTATATAATCCTTCTTTTTGAATAAAAATTCTAGAAACCCCCAAGAAGAAGTACATGTTCGAATAAACCCCTTTTATTCAAAATCCTCTATCACATGAACTCTTAAAACTCCGTCATAGTCATCCTATAAGGAGGAATGGATATTGGTTCAACTCTGGGAAAAAAATTAATACAGAAATCCATATCTCTCTTGGGATTCAAACTAAAAAAGTAATATTGGAAAAAATCATTCAACTGATCAACCATTGCTGGAAAGTCCACCGGATGTTCTCCCTGATCATCCAGATATAAACTAGAAATCTAGGCTATCATCCTTCACATCCCATTATGTTCATGTCCATCTCGACTCACCTCAACATCTCATTCACCCTTGTAAATATAAATTGTTCCCTATAGTGATATGAATGTCTCCCTTTATTGATATCAGTAAACATATGCTTGATAAATCACTAGCCATTCCATTTTGATTATGACATAGAACTCAGTCGTATTAAGGAAAAATAGATTCCAAACAAAGTGACACCCACCAACCTCAAGGGGGCACTCCTAAAACCTATGTACATCCTATATTATAATCTCCAATGGATTATCATGTGTCATAACAGCGTTTGAAAATTATATCATGATAAAACGGATCTCTAAAATTGGTAAAGATATAAAACTATAAAATGAACCTAATCCAAAAAGAGCAGATACAAGTGTTCAGGCTACTAATATCATACCTATCACTATAGATGGCTTGGTGGCCAAATCCTCATGGGTAACCTATACAGATTATATATAGCATGAACCATGAACCTATGACACAACCTCTTTACCTATAGTAGGCCTACTTTGTTGTCTCAATACAAGTAATGCCTAGCTACTTCAAACATGACCCCCACTACCACATCCTGATTGACTGATACCACCACTCAAACTCCCAGCCTATTGAAGAGCTAAGAAACCAACTCTTGAACCTAGTGTTAGTGATGACTTCCTACCACTCATAACATGAGGGTAGGTCCTATAGAAATATTTCATGTGGCACATCCTGCCAAAATCTCAGCACATGACTAGGCCACAATCGCATTGGTTCTTCATGTGACTTCATTTGCAACACTGATGATAGAAAACTACACCTCCAGCACTATAGGACTAGATGGATCTCATCTCATTGGATTCCAAAAAAATATCACTTCCTACCACTAGAAGTCTAACTACATGGTCGAGATACTATACTGCTCTTCTCTACACCCCCAACTTCCCCCAGGTTCTTCTCTATAATTATTGTCTGATTCACTATATCAGCAATAGTCGTCAACCTAAACACATTGACCTGAGATCAAATGGTGTGTCAGAGACCTTCCTAGAATTTTCTCTCCCTTGATTAATCATCAATAAGGTAAGTCAGTGAAAAATACTAAAACTCTTTAAATTTTTTGAGTACTCTATAACCATCATAGTGCCCAACTCAAGACACATGAACTCCCTAGCTCGCTCTGTCCTTAGAGTCTTGGGGTAAAAGTCATCACAGAACCAAGTTTTAAAATCAGCCAAAACCATGTCTCACAACCTATCATCCTAGTTCACAAATTCCCACCATCGCTTTTCTACTCCTCAAATTATATAATCCACGATTTTCCCTCTCCTCTTAGGATGTGTCTCTAGATGCTCGAAGATAGAAATTGTAGTCTCAATCCACAACACAGTAGCATGTGGACCACCATCAACCCTAAAAACAAGGGAGGATGTTACTTCTAGGACATGTGTGTTAGCTCAACCATAGACAAGGTAGGTTGTGGTGCTCCATTAAAAGGCTACATGAAGTGATAACACCCCTTTTGGAACTATTCCTCAGCACCTATGTCTAGAAAAACATCACGTTTTGTAGTGAGCAATAAAGGTGTGTAACACCCCGAAATTTTATGAGAAATATTCTTTTTAATTTCTTTGATGTATTTTGTTGTACGCTACACCATGATTAACTTGCACTATTCGCAACACCGTATTATCTTGTAGTATACACAAACACTATTATTGGCATGTGTTGCATGCAAGAGCGAACTTCCTCGATAGCGTGTGTTGTACCCAATATTGAGTTTCACTAAACATTGATATATTGTTATAATATTATTATGAGCTATCCATTATTAATATTAGTAACTAAATTTTGAATTTTATGAAATTATAATTCATCTTACACATATTATAGAACATGTCATGAGAACAAAATAAAATTTTCAGGTAAAATAAGTATATTTCAAAAAATGCAGTTTTGCCGCCTTTTGATGGCGCACCCAGTTTAAATATAGTTTTTGACATGTTTATAAGTTCAATTTGACAAATAAAACTTCTTCCTGGGAATTGGGATATAAAAATTTACCTTGGATTAATTTTTGAGATTATTCTGATAACCTTCATATTTTGATGAATAGTAAAAATATGTTAAATTTTAATTAAAATCAAATTTTTTTCATCGATATAATTTATATGGTTAAATTATAATATTTAGTGGTTTTAAGTTATAAATAAAATATTTTTTTTACAATTTAATATAATTTAAGTCAATATCATTAATTTTACATTGAATTCATAGGTAAAAACATTTCAATATTTTGCAGCGTTTTAACTTTTAAAACCCCTTTTCTCAACAGTGGGATTAATTTTAAATTAATTACTGCTACTTCTGTGTTTTGAATTTTGAAAACTGGATTCCATATTTGGATTCATTGGGTCAAAATTATGTTAATATGTTACGTTTATTTTATTTTTTTTATATCATGAATAGTAACTACGGTAATTTTTTATTTACTACACTTAAAGGTAAATCGTGTAATTAAGGGTAAAAATAAGATTATACAATTACACAAACACCTGAAAAATTTATAATGGATGAATAAAAGTCGACTCATATCACCTAAGGGTCTTAATAGATTCATTTAATGGACTTTTGACCATGAAAAGTGTATAATTATTATTAAAACAAAAGAATGTGACAACATGTCACCCTCTTATATCCTATAAGTGTAATAATTTTAATTTAGTGATAAACTTCACAAGAATTCTAACATGAATACTCTAAAGAAATATAATAAAATTATCTACATCATTAGAATTTAATTATAATTTTTAGGGATTAAATAATTATCATTAATGATGACACAATAGGGATGTAGAAATTATATTATTGATTGAAATATCAAATAATTCTTTTTAAAATTATAAAAATAAATATTATATGAACTAATTAATGTTCTCCAAAAAAAATTTATATGAATATGACATTTTAGGAATCTATTAAATATTTTGGTTTGAATATATCCTCTATGTGGATTTTATTTAAATTCAAATAAATGAATAGTGTCAAAATTGACACTATTGTTGTTTTATAAAAATAACATATTATAAAATTGTTTAGAAATACCAAAAATATTTAAAAATTATAAATTTAAATTTATATGGTCTAAAATGTCATAAATTATCCAATTATGGACAATTCAAAGCACATAAGTAATTATTTATAACAATTTAAAATTTAGAATATTATTACCACAAATAAAATTAAATAGATTAAATAAGGATAAATCAAGTTGATAAGGTTTAAAATAAATTACCAACATGTCTAAATATTATTGGCTGAGGATAGTACAACCCTATCTTATCTAATATCCTAATTTTAGTCACTTTTGTATTTTTTAGGTGGGTTTTGGGTTTATTATAAATTAATATTTTAGAGGTTTCCAAAAGTGCCACTCTCCTCTCTTATAAAAGGGAACCTCCTCCCTCTCCCCCTCACACCATTTTGAGGCTTCATGCTCGTCCAAACCCTGAAAATTTATCTTCTCCACTTACCTATAAACATACTCCAGGTTCTGGTTATCTTCAAAGACCATCTTTAGTGCCCTAAGAGGAGGTTTAGAAGAGGCTTGTCGAAGAAGAGGTAATATCCTTTACCGATTCTTTAAAGTTAATTTCTTATTATACCTCCTCTTATTTTGTTGTTTCATAATAAATTAATAACATCAGTATCACTCATATACTGATATTTTATTTTAAATATTAACCAACCCTATTTCACCTTCTATCCGTACTACGGAAAATGAAATCACCGCGCGTGCGTACGTATAGAATATCGTCTCCACGCCGTGGTTTAATTTGTATTTCCACCACCACCTTACATGGATGGGTATAACATTGTAAATAATAACTATATATGGTAATTATAACATGATACTAATTCTAAGATATTATATCATCCACTCTAATTCTATTCAACAATTTTGGGAACGATATCATCGCTCATGCGTACGCACGGATTACCGTCTCCACAACGCGATGAGATTCATTCTTCAATTTAACCATTCATGAAAGATTATAAAGTATATATATTAAATAAAAATGAAATATAGGACATATTAATGATACTGTATTTATTTATATTTTATTTACTTACTTCCATTCAATTCAATAACGAAACAAAAATAGCGTTCGTGCGTACGTATGGCCTACCGTCTCCATGAACGGTGTATTTCATTCCAGTTATACATCTATTATATATATGTATATTATGAATATATATTATATAAAAATCACTTTTTACATTCTTGAAGTAATTAATCATGATCTATGTAATAATAATATTAATTACAAGTCAAAACATAGACGATAAATGAAATGATTTTACCCAAAACGATGCTTTAACATGGAATTGAAAAATTAACGGGTAGTATAAAGTTTTATGTGAATCATATATGATATCATAAATATTATTATGCTTCTTTTACAATTTAATAATATGTTTAAATCCACTATACAGGAGTCTCGGACACATATGGATGAAATTCGACATAAGGTAAGGGATAATTTTGCAAATCTCATTTTTATCCGAGACTGCTTATACGTAAGTATTTACTGGGGTTGTATTTTTCATCCATGTCCATAAAAATGTTTTCATAAAGTGTTTAATATTCTTCCATCTATGTTTAAATTCATTTTTACCCCTTTTGAATTTTACTTTGTGTTATGGAAGGAATATTTCTTTTGTTTACTATACGAGGCACTTTTTGACTTTTTTGGTAAAACTACAAGGAGAATGTTTTCTTAACTTATACGGCATGAACAGGGTTTTACAGTTTCATATCTCCTTTTCTTCATGAAGATTACTCTTCCAGATTTCATGATTATTTTCAATAAAATCCTTTTCTTTTAAAATTTCATGGCCTTTTTTAAAAATAAAATTATTTTGAAGAAGAAAGGAAATTTTCCTCAAGAACTCATTTCAAGTGTTTTGTCAAAAACAATTTTCCATCTAAGATGAAATTATTTAGCATTTTTATGTTTAAAGTATAATTTCTCTATTATTTACATGGTTTGATTTTTATTATGATGAAATGATATCCATTTTTTTATATAGATTATGTCACGATGAGATGATGTTTATGAAACCCATTTTATTCATTGGGTTATGATGAATGATTTATTTTTATTTTGTGGAACACGAAAGAATGATTTCATTATGAGATGGGTGGGACATATATCTCCCTCCAATTTATTGGGTGAAGATTTATATCTCATGAGATAGACATGGATGGAATGGAAAGTTAATCTGGTTCAGTGATACATCATTGGAATGAGGAGTGAACTCGGTTCAGTAATGGACTTTGTCAACTATGATGGTCTTGGAAAAAATGCCTTGGATACTATATAAATCATAACATGTGTTTAATGGTTTCCAAAATTACATGTTTTACTCCCATTCTATGTTATCATGATTAATGTTCCTTTATGATCTATGCCTTATGTACTGCCAAGATTTATGTCATTAATCCTAATTTTGATGTTTTATGTTCATGTTTTTATGTTCAAATGTTTATGGATTGTTTTATGTTCTCCATGTTTACCCTTACTTAGTATTTGAGCTCACACTCGTTATGTTTTCTTTTCCACATGATATAAATAATGTTTTTAGGTAGGAAAACAAAAGGGAAAGATCTTTATGGAAGATGGTGAAGATCTTTCACCATGATTAGAAGATTATGTTCTTAGTTTCCAAATACGCTAAACTAATACAGTGATTGGGCGTCTGTTTTTGTCATGTATTAAGTATTCTGAATTATAATGTAATGTCTATGTATGTCCAGCTTTGGGTCTCTACAGTTGTTATCAGATCCAGGTTTAGTTAACCTCTGGAAACTAGGATGCAAAAACATTAGTGAAATCCCTAGAGATATTTCTATGGAATATCTAGGGATGTCCCTAAGGTTAAGTATAAGTATAGGTTATAGTCTTAAAATTTTGGTAACGATCCTAGAATTAAACCTAAGATGTTATATATTGAAGGTAATCCCCCTTTATTATGTTGTTTTCCTGACATGATTTTTGCCTCTCACACTGTTCCTTTTGGTTTTTAGACGATTGTTGGAACCTGAAGGAATCTTGTTGATCAATGTAATTGACAATGCAATGATTGTCCTCCTGAAAAACCAAATGTGATGGGAGATGGAGTGAAAATCTTATTGCTATACTTACACAAGCTATGAATCATTCTAGAATTCCAAATAAGGATATAAAGGAACAATATTCTATTTATTCCTTCATGAGGCAACGTCGACCTTCTTTCAGTGGGTCTTCTGATCCACTTGTTTCTGAAAAATGGATTATTACCATTGAAAAGATATTCTCCACACTTCACTGTACAGAGGATGGAAAAGTCGTTTTGGCTGTTTACCGGTTAGAAGGTGAAGCAGACCAGTGGTGGACTCTAATTAAGAATACAAGGCCCCAAGATGAAATTGAATCCATGGAATGGGAGGAGTTCAAGAACTTGTTTTCTAATAAGTACTTCCCTCGTATTCTTTGAACAAAGATGAAAAATGAGTTCCTTGAGCTTAAGCAAAAGGATGATGAATCTGTTGGTATATACAAATCTAATTTTAGAAGGCTTGAAAGGTATGCATTTGGCTTTATCATCCAACCAGAAAGTAAAGTTGGTTGATTCTTCATTGGCATAAAACCAAGTCTTCGAAGGGCATTAGCTATAAGAAACTTTAGTAGCTATGAAGAAATTGTGTGTTGTGGTATCAAGGTAGAACTGGAAGTTAGTGTTACATATCTTTCTCATGGTTTTGACAAGAAAATAAATATGGGGTTCAAAGAAAATTCTCGGAACAATGTTGAAAAGAAGGTGAATGTTTCTTTATGCTCAAAGTGTAAAAAGTAGCATGGTGGAGATTGTCTAAAAGGTACTAGAAAATGTTTCAAGTGTGGAAAATAAGGACATCGAGTAACTGAGTGCCGAAGTAATGGGAAAAAGGTTTCTAATGATGTGAATATAGAAAAGACTACAGATAACTCTCCACCAACACTTCAATGCTACATGTTCAAGGAAATGGGGCATTATGATAACCAATGCCCTAATCCAATGATGATCGACATCAAAAACCTCTTAGGGAAAAGGACAACGGGAAGTCACATGCAATCACTATTGGCAATGTTGAGTATGAAAACGATGTGGTGGAATGATTATGTGTTTATGTAATGGGATTCCAAAAAATGTAGTGGAATATGATTTATAGTATTGTGGAATATTGGAATATCTATGTACTGGTTTATTATGGTTTTCAATAATTATATGGTACCGGTAACCATGAAAAGTGATTGAATTTTTTTTTTGGAAAGCAGATGATAAGTGCATAATGAAGGGAAAAGGAGAAAATAATATGTTTGAAAGTATTAATGAGCTCATGACTGATATAAGGACAAAGTGATACCATGGTTTGAGTATATAGAAATTTTTGGATTTTGGTATGCAGAAAGAGTTAACTTTTTACAGCATTCATGTTTTCACTAAATTTCAATGGGTATTCATTTTTCAAAATAATACATGATTAATGTATTCACATGTTTGGAATGTGACCAACAAGATATATCATATGATAAATGATGTTATTCACATGCTCGGTAGATGAAATTTCTAGTAATCGTTTACTTTATACTATGATATTGTATAGAATTATTTTGGATAAGCCTAAAGATTGGAATGGATTAAGTTGGAAATTAGATAGTATTGTTTAAGGCTAGAACCTTTTTTTAATATTATTTCTGGAATGTTATAATGGTGAAGTTTTAGAAAAAGGAAAACCTGCAGGATGGACGACAACTCGTCACGTTAGACCAGGTTGCAGGAATCGAACCCACAACCGAATTGGCCTACAGGAAGTCCCTGGTTAGAAGAAACTAGTTTTATTTTATTAAGCGGTATGATAGAAAACGTATAAGTTCATTTTTGGAACCATATACAATTAATCTCCCCATAAGATGGACTTATGTATATAACTTTTTCTAACCTTATGTTTGAGACAGATGGAATGACCTTTCATTCTCTCCCATGAAGTGGAAATTGTTCAAGGTACAAACAATAGTGAGATTTTACCAAAATCAAGTAAGTATTTCTTTTAATTCAAAAATTCTTTAACTTTAGGGAAATAATCTTGAAAACCAAAAATGTTGTCCTAGTACCCTCATATTAGATGAATAAGATGGTACCTTAGAACATAAAAAATTTATGGATTTGTGATTGTTGGCCTTTTCATTGCCATGTTCTCTACCACTCTCCATCAGAACATGATGGTTATATTTCTCTTCCATATCCATATTGTCACCTATGTACTCTTATGTGGAAACCTAGTGATGAGTTAATTTGGGTAACCATTACGTTTCATACGTTAGTTTTAAAATAATGTTTTGGTATTCCTTTTTACGATGTGGGTTTCTATGAATGAAACTTTCAAGTAGTAAACCATTTACAACCCCGATTAATTTCGTGGGCGAAATTCATTTTAAGGGGGGTAGAATGTAACACCCCGAAATTTTATGAGAAAGATTATTTTTAATTTCTTTGATGTCTTGTGTTGTACGCTAAAATAATATTAGCTTTCACTATAAAAAACACTGTATTATCTTTTAGTATACACAAACACTATTATTTTCTTGTGTTACACACAAGAATGACCTTCCTTGATAGCGTGTGTTGTACGCAATACTGAGTTTCACTAAACAATGATATATTGTTATAATATTATTATGAACATGCTTTTATGAATATTAGTAACTAAATTTTTAATTTTATGACATTATAATTCATCTTACACATATTATAGAATAGGGTATGAGAACAAAATAAATTTTTCAGGTAAAATAAGTATTTTCCATAAAATGCAGTTTTGCCGCCTTTCGATGGCGCACCCACTTTAAATCTATTTTTTGACATGTTTATAAGTTAAATTTGACAAATAAAACTTCTTCCTTTGAATCAGGGTATAAAAATATACCTTGGATAATTTTTTGAGATTATTCTGATAACCTTTATATTTTGATGAATAGTAAAAATACACTAAATTTTAATTTAAAACAACTTATTTTCATCGAGATAATTTATATGGTTAGATTATAATATTTAATGGTTTTAAATTATAAATAGAATATATTTTTAACATTTAAAATAATTTAAGTCATTATCATTAATTTTACATTGAATTTCATAGATAAAAACATTTCAATCTTTTGCAACATTTTAACTTTTAAAACCCGTTTTCTCAACAGCGGCATGAATTTTAAATTAATTACTGCAACTTCTGTGTTTTGAATTTTGAAAAATGGATTCCATATTTTGATTCAGAGGTACCAAATTATTTTAAATAGGTTACTTATATTTTTTTTGATATTATGAATAGTAACTACGGTAATTTTTTATTTACTACAGTTAAAGGTAAATCGGGTAATTAAGGGTAAAAATAAGATTATAAAATTACCCTAACACCTGCCAAAATTCTATTTCATGAATAAAAGTAGACCCATATCACCTAATTTTCATAATAGATTTATTTCAAGGACTTTTGACCATGAAATGTAAATAAATATTATTAAAACCAAAGAAAGTGACAACATGTCGCTCTCTTATATCTTATAAGTGTAATAATTTTAATTTAGTGATAAACATCATAAAAATTCGAACATGAATAGTAAAACAAATATAATAAAATTATCTACATCATTATAATTTATTTATAATTTTTAGGGATTATATAATTATCATTAATGATGATACAATAGGGATGTAGAAATTATTTTATTGATTGATATATCAAATAAGTGGTTTTAAAAATATTCAAATAAATATTATATGAACTAATTAATGTTATCCACAAATTTAGTAGATGAATATGACATTCTAGGAGTCTATTAAATATTTTTTTTCAAATATATCCTCTGTGTCGATTTTATTTAAATTTTAATAAATGAATAGTGTCAAAATTGATTCTATTGTTGCTTTATAAAAATAACATCTTATAAAATTGTTTAAAATCACAAAAATATCTAAAAATTAGAAATTAAAATTATATCATCTAAAATTTCATAAAATATCCAATTATGGACAATTTACAGCACATAAGTAATTATTTATGACAATTTAAAATTTAGAATATTATTACCACAAATAAAATTAAATAGATTAAATAACGACAAATCAAGTTGATAAGGTTAAAAATAAATTACCAACATGTATATATCATATTGGTTGATGAACTTACAACCCTATATTATCTAATATCCTAATTTTAGTCACCTTGGAATTTTTTTGTGGGGTTTGGGTTTATTATAAATTAATATTTTAGAGGTTTCCAAAAGTGCCCCTCTCCTCTCTTATAAAAGGGAACCTCCTCCCTCTCCCCGTCACACCATTTAGAGCCTTCATGATTGGCCTAATCCTGTCAATATATCTTCTCCAGTTCCCTAGAAACATACTAGAGGTCCTGGTATTCATCAAAGACCAACATTAGTGCCCTAATAGGAGGTTTAGAAAAGGCGCGTCGAAGAAGAGGTAATATCCTTTACCGATTCTTTCAAGTTCATTTTTTCTTCTACTTCCTCTTATTTTTTTCAAAATAATTTAATAACACTAGTATCACTCATACACTGATATGAATTATAAAAATTAACCAACCCTATTTCACCATCTATCCATCCTACGGAAAATGAAATCATCGCGCGTGCGTACATACAGAATACCGTCTTCACGTCGTGGTGTTATCTGTTTTTACACCACCACCTTACTTGGATGGGTATAATGGTGTAAATAATTACTATATATTGTTATTATAACATGACACTAATTATGAGATATTATATAATCCACTCTAATTTCATTCAATAATTATGGGAACGATATCATCGCTCGTGCGTACGTACGCATTACCGTCTCCACGAGGCGATGAGATTCATTCTCCAAGTTAACCATTCAAGAATGATTATAAATTATATATATTAAATAATAATGAAATATATGAAATATTAATGATACTGGATTTCTTTATATATTATTTACATACTTCCATTCAGTTTAATAAGGAAACGAAAATAGCGTTCATGCGTACGTACGGCCTACCGTCTCCATGAACGGTGTATTTCATTCCATTTATCGATCTATTATATATATGTATATTATGAATATATATTATATATAAATAATGTTTTACATTATGGAAGTAAGTAATCATGATCTAAGTAATCATATGAATAATTACAAGTCAAAACACAGACGATAAATGAAACGATTTTACCCAAAACGCTGCTTTAACATGGAATTAACAAATAAACGGGTAATATAATGTATTGAGTGAATCATATATGATATCATTAATATTATTATGGTTATTTTACAATTTAATAATATTTTTAAACCCACTATACAGGAGTCTCAGACACATATGGAAGAAATTGGACATAAGGTAAGGGATAATTTTGCAGATCTCATTTTTATCTGAGATTACTTATACCTAAGTATTTAATGGGGTTATATTTTTCATCCATGTCCATAAAAATGTTTTCATAAAGTTTTTAATATTATTCTATGAATTTTTAAAGTCATGTTTACCCATTTTTGACTTTTACTTTGTGTTATGGAAGGAATCTTTCTTTTGTTTACCATACGAGGAAGTTTTTGACTTTTTTGGTAAAAGTACAAGGACAATGTTTTTTAACTTATACGGCATGAACAGGGTTTTACGGTTTCATATCACCTTTTAATCATGAATATTACTCTTCAATATTTCATGATTATTTTCAATAAAATCCTTTTCTTTTAAAATTTCATGGCATTTTGTGAAAATAAATTGATTTTGATGAAGAAAGGATATCTTCCTCAAGAATTCATTTCAAGTGTTTTGTCAAAACTATTTTCTATCTAAGATGACATTATTTAGCATGTTTTTGTTTCAAGTATAATGTATCTATTATTTTCATGGTTTTATTTTTATTGTGATGTAATGATATCCAATTTTTTTATATAGATTATTTCATGATGAGATGATGTTAATGAAACCCATTTTATTCATTGGGTTATGATGAATGATTTATTTTTATTTTGTGGCACATGAAAGAATGATTTCATTATGAGATGGTCAGGACCTATATCTCCCTACAATAAATTGGGTAAATATTTGTATCTCATGAGATAAACATGGCTGGAATGACAAGTTAATATTGTTCAGTGATACAGGACTGGAATGAGGAGTGAACTCAGTTCAGTAATGGACTTTGTCCACTATGATTGTCTTAGCAGCAATGTTGTGGCTACTATGGAAATCATAACATGTGTTTAATGGTTTCCAGAATTACATGTTTTACTCCCATTATATTTTATCATGATTAATGTTCCTTTATGATCTATGCCTTATATACTCCCAAGATTTATGTTATTACTCATGATTTTGATGTTTTATGTTCACGTTTTTATGTTCAAATGTTTAGGGATTGTTTTATGTTATCCATTCTTACCCTTACTGAGCATTTGAGCTCACCCTTGTTTTGTTTTCTTTTCCCCAAGATATAAAGAAGGGTTTTAGGTAAGAAAACAATTGGAGAAGATCTTTATGGGAGATGTTGATGGTCTTTCACCATGATTAGAAGATTATGTTCAGAGTTTCCAAAGACACTAAACTAATACGGTCTTGGGAATCTGTTTTTGTCATGTATTAAGTATTCCGCAAAAGTAATGTAATGTCTAAGTACGCCAATCTTTGGGTCTCTACAAGGTGGTTCCATTAGTAGCATGTGGCCCACCGACTCCAGAGCATTGTTGTTTCCACCTTCCTAGAGTACAACACGAGTTCTTCATGGTGGCATACATCTACAATGCCAAAAATATGCCTCAGAAAAGAACAATATCAAATTTTTCACCTCAAAAGAATAGGGTTTGTCAAAACCTACTTATAAACAGGTCATACCACATAGCCTTATCCTAAATCTAGGACTTATAAAATGAATATATCAAAAATTTCACTAGAAAAACTACCTCTTACTAACTCAATAGTTATTTCTAGATTAATTTCTCTTTCTGTCATTTCAATATTCCATTTTAATTAAACATTCATTTCACATTTCAATTAAATGATTGAACCAAATAGTGTTTCACTTCCCATTCCATAAGGTCTCATAATCCTTATAAACCAAAATATAGTCTCCACATAATCCAGACCATAGCATGTTTTTCTATGTGAATAATGGTCCTTGAATCTACATGCTACAGTTGGCTACTCAAGGTGGTGACCGTATCCTAATCAGTAAAACACTACATTGTTTATGATAGCCACTCTGAGAACCAACCATGTATATCTAGTCACTACACAGAATTCTATAACAACAGTACGTATAATTATCAAGGCACCTATCACAACATCATGAAACTATATAATTCTTCCTATATTGCATGGAATAATTCATGACATTGAATTTCTAACATGTTCCCTAATATTATGAATGATATGGAATAGCCTCATCTCATTAGGTTGAAAAAAAATAGAACCATAAATCATATCATTAATAATAATAGAATTAAATCATATCACCTAATGTTGGAATAAAATCAACGGTAATAACCAAAATCTGGAAAACAACAATTTTCATCAAGGAAAACTGGTTTTTTTCCTATATGTGGGTTAGATACACCCAAGTACAACTCATTACCAAATTCCAATACCTTCATATCCCTATATATTGTCTCTAAATAATAAACTAGAAAAGAAAACCTACCACTGATACCACTTTTTAGCATCCCAGACTCGAAGACCACTCAACTGTTTTCTGAGCCTGGTTAGCTATAGGGCCCAAGGGCATCTCATCAAATACCATATACTTATAAATATCAATGAGGGAATTGGGTGTGTATATGGGGAGACTATTACCTCTTATTAGAGTGTAACATATCATAAAAATAATAATGGTTAATAGTAAAAAGTAGATATAACAATCATACATAAGATGAATAAACCAGATAGGAATATATTAATATAACACCACTTAAAAGGAATATCATATATAATGATGATCATGTCATGTTTCAATATAGTTTCCAAAATAGGTACAATAAGTGCAATAAAATACATGTGTCAAAATACCAAAATAAGAAAAAGGGTTATCTCTAGAAAGCATCATCAGCCCTAACATAGTCTCATTCTCCCCTACTCCTATGAATGGCACAAAATCAACCATCGAACTATAGGTGATTTCCCTAGTCCCTATCTGCATCTATATATTATGTTTGGGTACCCAATGGTAGCCCAAACAAGGTGTGAGATACAATCCCAGAAGGTAACCACCGAAAGGTATATAATAGTCTTGGTTGTGAAATATATCATTCTAAAGAAGCACTCAATACATATCACATGTAGAAAGAAACAAGAATTAAAATTCCCATGGCATATCCACTACCAAACATGTGATACTATAAGGACCAACAAGGAAACCTGCAAAACATGGGTCAAGAACCTATCACAAGGTAGCTAGAAACAATGTAGAGATAACTAACATTTCATCATCATACATCCATACATATAATGTTTATCACGAACTCATCATAAATTCTATGTATAAAAAAACATGATGGTTTTGTACAACTAGATGTTTCAGAACAACCACGACCAAGTCTTATAACTAATCATTTCACCTTTAACATGGTTATGTCGTATATCATAAGTTTCATAACTTGAAGGTTTAGATCCAAGATGTATAAGACCAATGCATCCTCATTGAATCCCCGGAGAATATCTATAGAAACTCAATTAGGCTTGATTTCGGGTCCAAGAAGTATGTCTACTGACAATGTCCACTATGATCCCAAGAAAAACTAAATCCAAGGGGTAGTAAGGCCCAAATAATTACAAAGAATCAATACCTAATGAGAAATATCAATCCAAGGAATCTACTACCATGTTCAATATAGGAGAAACATATTTGGAATCTAATGGAATCAGGATCAAAGGTATTCAAACCAAGGAATCCACTACCATTAAATGCATAAAATTTTATTCATTTAAAAGAATGCATGTCCCCTGATTGTACCCACTCATTTATAATTCACATTCAACCAAATCCAATGATTTGACTCACACATATAACAAATCACGATTCAAATATTAAACAATTAAACATCATGTGTCATATACAAAAGGAGGTAGTACATCTCCAAATCAATAAAATCAATTCAATTTAGTTCATTATGGGCTTCCTCTAACAAGGAAATCTCAAAACACACCCCATGGGCTATTCAATAATAAGAAAAGGAAAAAGGAACACCCCAGATGTGGCCTTAGTTATGGAAACAAACAACACATCTCAATGGATCTAAAGGGAATCCCTAACAAGTTCCATTCCATTTAATTCAATTTAACAATTCATTTTTACGGCCATAAAATAATGTTCGGTGGGTGGAACAATAACAACTATCTCTATAAATCACCCAAAAAATGTGAAAATTATAGAGCACCTTCCATAGGCCCTCTGTAGAGTGATTGTCTAGTATCATCTTTTGATTTGACTCATATCAAAATTAAAATGAAGAATGAATGAATAACCTAAAATTATGGCATATTATCTTGCACCTAAATACCACATCGTATACCAAGAAGAATAAGGAAAAGAATAAAAGGAATTGAGAACTCACCAATTCAAATCTAATGACATTGACGTAATTTGATTCTAATAAAAAATGTAGTAATGGAATGAATGTATGCCAAAGGGATTAAAAAATATATCAAAAGTGTGATGCTTTCCCACGTTAGAGAAGATAGAAAATTTTAGATATAATATTAAGTAAGGTAAATTAGGTAATTTAATCAAAAAATACAGGGTCACATGGTTTGGTCGCACGGCTAGCCAAACCATGCAACAACTAGGTGACCTTTTCTATAGGAAAGGGCACTTCACATGATTAGTGTGCATAGTTTAATTAACCATGTGCAACCCCTGAAAATCATCTCTATAATAACCCATAGATCTCCCATGCATGTGTGTGCCTCAAATCACATGGTTTTACAAACCATGTGATCCCATCCTTCTCTCTTCCGAGATATCATGTGGTTATAAGTAATTGTATGCCTTCCCTACATGGTTTATACTAACCATGTGTTAGGCATGTTCCTCCAAAAAAGTTGGTTTTTAGGCTCCAAAAAATATTTGTACACCTCCAATACACCTATGACCTCAAAGGGTATTCTCATTAGGTCTTAATTAATCATTTATACTAAAAAAGGATTTTTAACTTGTATAAAAACATGAGTTTTTACACACTTGATAGATTTAAATATTTAATAATTGATTTTTTGGTTTTAATGTATGGATCAACGTCATCTATAATATTTAAATACTCACTTTTTCCCTCTCTATAATAGTAATTTAACAAAATCTATTCTAGAAATCCTTTTTCCCATAGTGTGTCTGTTGTGATGGGACTTTTGCGGACTGATTTTATAAATATCTGACAGATAATTGGTACATAATTCAATATATTCGTCAATAATATAACTTTCTGCAAAACAACCATCATTATGACTTTTATAATTGACATTATCTTTGAAAATATTCATAAACCATTCAACGGGGTACATCCATCTGTAATGGGAAAGATCATATCATTGAACCTATCTAACCAAGTTAACCATTAGGTGGACCATTATATCAAAGACTTTTGGTGGGAGGAACATATATAATTCACAAAATATGAATACACCTCCTTATTCATGATTGGAAACTTCGCTGGGTCTACAACTTTTCTACCTATGCATTTGAAAAAGAAATAGATTCTAGTCAACGTATGTCATAAATTTTTCAGTAGAATTAAACATAAAGGAATGGGAATTAAATCTAATATCAAAACATTATAGTCAAGGGATTTTAGTCCCTATAAATTCAAATTATTCGTTGACATAAAATTCGTGATATTTTTTGAATTCTCGTATGGGATATTTACAGCATTAATGAAAATGAAAAACTAAAATTTTTCATCTCTAGATAGAGTGTAAGATACTGTAAGATGAAAATTATGCCCTTTACACTTCACGGGGGACAACACTTCCCTTATACCCATATAAAACATGTACAATCTATCCTTGATTCGATATTTTTTTCTAAAAATATTTAGTAACATTTCAATAACACAGTCAAATACATGTTTTTCTACATGCATGACATCAAGAAAATATATGTTGTATAAAAATTTCCAATATGGGAATTCAATGAAAATTGACCGCTTTTTCCAACCTGATTTAATACAGTTTTCTAAAAATGGATTACAGAAAAAATGGTCAATATCTTTTACTATATTGAAGAGTTGATCAGCCTTAGTGGAGATAGTTTTGTACCTTGTTCATTATTCCAATCAATTTTTTTCATCTATGATTGGTATTTATATCATTGATGTAAAAATTTATGATGTTCTAAAAACATGCCCATTGAAGAATTTTTCAACCATAATGAGTGTTTTCATTCTTCACAAATGGGATATCCCAACATTCCTTTAATGCTATATCCTGAAAATTTTCTATAAGCAGAAAATTCATTTATCATCTCATACAACATAGCCCTCAATGGGAATTCATTAATTCTATGACCTTCATACATTGTAACAAGTTTACCCCAATCAATTTAAAATATTTGATCAATAGATCCAAATAGACCTCAATATAATTATTGGGTTTCTTTGGTCTAGATATAAGCAAAGACAACAGAATTTATTTGTGCTTCATGTATAACCATATAATTAAGTTATAATTTACCAATATGATGGGCCATGTACTGTGAGTGCTACTCTATTTAACTAGAGGATTTTTTCCATATGTATATAATGAAAGATGAATGTTTCTAGAATAATTTCCAAATTTAGGATACACTTAATCAATTTGTGTGTACTGAGAAGAATCTATTGGATGACATAGGTTCCCATATTAAAATCTTGTATATGCATGCCATGTTAATTAATGTGCAGTTTACTGACATCCATATAGTCTTATAAACCATGGAATTATTGGAATATACCAAAAATCTTTCTATAGACTTGATTCATTATTCTTATATCAATATTTTTCGTGCTTAGAGCATTTTATGAGTGATTCATGGTTCCTGTGATGAAATATGAAATTATTTGGACAAGATTGTACTTTTTTACAAATAATTCCCATTTGAAAAAGCATTCATTTAGAATAATATGCTCAACAAGGAATTTTATTTTATTTTGGTATCATATCATTCAAGAGACTATGTTGTGCAGTAAAACTCAGGGCCCTCCATCTACTACCAACTTTCAAATTATATAACATCAATACAGCTAACAATTTTCTGTATTCAGAATAATCAGTATAAAATCATATCTTAACACATCTATTAATCCTCTTAAACAACATTGTAGAATCATGAATTTCACCTTAAAGTTCCATTATCATTTCTTCCATGTGAACTCCATCATCAGTTACACTAGTATTTATATCAAATGATCTATAAACTACAATATCGTCCCAATTGGTGTGAAAATTCGGGTTTTCCCATGTTTAGTCCAATATTTATATATCTAATCTATTCCATGAAAAATCAAATATTCTTCATACTCATATAGACTAATTTTTCTTGAATATAAAAAATGTAAACACAGACAAAGGATTTGAGAAGGGTCATATGCATGATCTATTGCAGATAGGGTGAACTCTTTAACACCATCTTTATACTCTTTTTTCATATGATTAAAATGAATCCATTATCAATTCATATCCATCCTATTAGGTTCATAAAATATTAATTTTGTAAAAAAAATATACATGAGATATTCATTATCAAAGGATAGAGTTTTATATAATTATAATAAGGGTAACACAAAATTTGATTATTTCAAATAATTATAGTATGATTTGAAGGAAATGGGTAATAGAAATTAAAAAATAATTACTCCAATATGTTAGGGGTTATCATTTGAATTCATCTAAAATGATCACAAGTGCACGGTATGGGATGCCAACTACTTAGAGCAGTTCATGAAGTGTAAGTGTATGTCCAGAAATTATGGGGGATGAGTCTCAAACAAAAAATGAAATAATAACTCTTCAGGTGATGAAGCTAATGGGGATGATAGTTGTCTCCTTAAATATAAATTTTCTTGGGTTGGGAGTTGGTAAATCACTACAAAACATTGATTAGTTATATTCCAAAAGCTAAAAAGTTTCATAGGAACACAGTGTTTTGACAAATGAGTTCCTCATATAGTATATTTTCACAGTACCCTTACTCTTTACACCCCTTTCCTTATTCCCCATGTGTGACGGCTCACACCCAGATCCCGCTTAATGGGTTGCCCGATCATGGTGGGATACATGGCCTAAAGCATATCTTCCTAAATTTCAAAGCTTGTTGACTAGAAGCAAGGGTCTAGGGTGTGTTTGTGGGAAGACTATTCCCCCATTAGCAGAGTGTAGCACAGTGAAAGTACTATAAAGGAATATTAAATAGTGGAAGAAAAATAATAATAATATAAATAAATAGCAGAAGAAAACTGATGCACTAGATATATGAGAAGAATAATAACTGTATGAACTAGAATTATGACTGTAACACCCCATGATTTCATAGTACATTATTTCTTCAAAGTAATTCAATAACTTGCATTACATGCAACACCGATTTCAAGCACACCACGACTTACCAAACTAGTCATTCAAAAGCAGTTATGAATAGTATTAACTGAGTTTTAAACATTATATAATCCTTATAATTTTAGAATCCATATTATGAGTTTCTTACACATGATGTAAGATCAAATTAATTTTTTTTAGATAAAGGAAGTGTTTTTAAAAAAATGAAATTTTAGAGCCTTTTGTGGGAGAACCTTTTTTAAATCCAATATTTGACACTTTTATATATTCAATTTTATTTAATAAACTTCTTCTTTAGAATCGAGAGATAAAAAATTTATTTTTGATAAATAGTTGGTATTTTTCTGATAACTTTCATATTTTGGTGAATAGTGAAAAATACTAAATTTTAATTAAAAACTGCTTTTTTAGTTGAAATAATTTATAGTGTTAAATTATAAATTTTAATGGTTTGGCAGTATAAATAGATTATATTTTTACCATTTAATCCAATACTGGTCATTGTAAGTAATTTCACTTTGAAATTGGATATAAACAAGTGTCAATCTTTTGATAGTTATTATTTCTTAAAAGTACGCCTTTTGTTTTGACAACGAGAATAAATTTTAAATTAATAAATGAAAATTATATGTTTTTAATTTGGTAAAATAGAATTCATTTTTGAATTCAGAATATCAAAAATAGCATAGGGTGAATTTTTTGTATTTTTCTGAAAACATTCATTTTTTGATGAATAGTGAACAACACTGAGTTATAGTTTAAAACCGAATTTTTATTTAAATAATTATTTATTTTATTTAAATTAATTTATTTCACAATAGATACATAATACATATATAACTTCATTGTAATTCATTGTAGTCAGTTTATAATAATGTTTGATATATAAAAATTTTATTAAACTTTTCACTGTCTTTTACCCACCTCCTAGGAGAATTTGCAAATTCACATAAAACATAATTTTACCACTTCTGTGAGTTGAATTTTTAAAATCCAAGAGACATGGTTAATATAAAGGAGTAAATTTTGGTTCAACAAGATAAAAATAATTTTTGATGAATAGTAACTTTTTACTTTTATTTACCGCGGTTAAAGGTAAATAGGGTAATTCAAGGTAAAAAGAATATTATAAAAATTCAAAATTACCTTAACACATGTCCTAACCTTATTGGATGAGTAATGGAAGACCATGGGCATCTTTGGGTCGATTTTTGGAACTCATGGAGCCTCTTATGAATGATAATTTAATGTAAAGGCAAAATTGACATAAACAAAAACCTTTTAGTAATTAATTTTTATATGATGATATATAAGTAATAGTTTTGACTCTAAATTTAAATTGGAAAGATAAACAGATTACCTAAATCATGGTATTTTTTTATAATTTCTAGACATATAATAAATTAAATTATTTAGGGAAATATAATGATGAAGTATTTACCTCATGAATAAATGATTTAAATAAATTAGATTATAAATATTAAAATAATATCCAAAACGTGTCCAATTATTATTGGGTGATTTTATTTCGACCATGAGTAATCTTATATTTGACCCTAATGATTTTTGGACCTTTAGAAACCGAATATCATTATATAATAAAATAATATTTTCACACTTTCCTAAAGAGACCCTCCTCCCCCTTATAAAAGGAGACCACTTATTACCAATTCCTCACACCTCTCAAGCCTTTAGGCTTGTCCAAACTCTACCCAATTAATCTCTCTACATCCCTCAACTCATTCTAGAAGCCTTACCTTAGGCAGAAGGCACTTCAAGGAGTTCTTTTGGTTCAATCCAAAGGAAGTTACCCAAATTAAAGGTAACAATTTATCTTAATATCTTATCATTTATTTTATTCCTCCAACCGCTAAACTCTTTTTATTACTTTATTTTATAAAAAAAATAGTATCCTCAATATACTAGGATTTTTTTATGAGAATTATTTGAATTAAACTTACACACACCTCCATCTAATGGGTGAAGAACATAATGTTTCTGTGGAAGGAAGACTAACGTCTCATGAAACGATGATTGTTCAATTATCTCCTACCACCTCTCATGGTGGCCATTATTATGGAACTATATTTATATATGATATATATTATGTTTTTTTTTCTTCATTCTTTTGTATTTTTCTTTTATAGCATACCTTAATGGTTTCCATTATGGGTAAACATGATAATTTCATTTGAGGAAGTGCGGACTACCGCCCCCTCAAGGTGATATGACTCATTAATACCATATGTGGGATGTATAAAGGATAGATTTAGTGATATTATATATGATATTATACTGGAATTATAATATAATTATGCATCATTATGTTTTATGTCCATTAAAATAATAAATATAAATGAATGTAGCGTTCATGCATACGTATGGCTTACCGTCTCCATGAACGGTCCATTTCATTCTTACCCCAAAATGATATGTACTATTATAAATATATTTATATACTGGATATATATGATATATATGATATCTAAATCATTAATATCATTCTGTATATAATGATATTTTTACCATGTGAACAACCTATAACTATAAGGTGTTCATTTTTTACTCAAGTGCCAAATATTGACAAAACGAATGTTATTAACTTAAATGATTACAAAATTTTTATAACATGGTAATAAGTGATATAAAAGGAATAATAAACTTGAAAAAGGTTTTTAAGCAAGTAGAAATTATCTTTAGTTAATTATTCGGGATATTGAAGAACGAACGGGTCAAGTCAGACACGAGGTAAGGGGTTTCCTATCTCACTATTAATTCCGTGAGATTTCTATTATTCACCACTTATTTATTTCATGCGGTGTATTTTGTACTGCCATTTGATATATATATTATCATTATTCTATTTATATTCATGATATTATGTGATTAATTTGGTGGTTGTTAAATGCTGTTCAAACGACTTGATTGATTACAACGAGGTAAGGGGTTTTCATCTCACTCCTTATTCCCGTGAGATTCATGACATATTGCCACTATTATCTTTTGTGTGGTGTATGTACTTCCCATAATTGTATTATTTGTGTAATAAACTTTAATTTATGTGTATTTACATATTCAATGTATGATACCTCTTTCATGGGGTGTATGTTTCGTAATTTACCCAATTGGTAAGGGTTAATTTCACAATCTCTTTATTATCCGAGGTTGTTTTTACAGAAGTATCTACTGGGACATATTTATTATCCATGTCCATGTTTCATGAAAGATTTTTTAAATGGATTCTTTCAAGGGGTTTTTTTTACTAAAACATCATTTCAAATGTTTTATATATTTATTCTTCTAAATATTTCTCATTAATGTCCATGTATTCAAAATGGTTTTTAAGAATTTATTTATATGGAAATGACTATTTTTAAAATATTAATTCCTTTGAAAAGTTTCAAAGTGGTATGGGATACTTTGAGTCAAAAATGTCTTGAAATTTCTTCCTTTCTAAATTGTTTGACTTTTAAATGTTTACATGAAAAAAGGATATTTCTCTCAATGAGTTTTACAAATCATTTTCATCTATTTCAAAATCCTTTGATGGATTTTAAACTTGTTTTGAAGTTGATTTATTATGATAAAACTCTTCCATATTATATTGAAGGTTTCTTGAAATGTTTGACTTTGGATGTGTTATTTTTATACCATTCACCATTTATGGGTAAAGTGTTGGCATATCGTATGCCATTTTTAATATGAATGTTTATGTTATGTTTAAACATTTTCATATAAGGAATGCATTCTATTTAATAAGTGATGGGTGGAGCCCGCTATAGCTCCTCGATGCATCAGTAGGTCTCATGAGACAAACTAGTGTCTTGGAACAAGGCCTTGACAAAATCTCATTTGTAGACTTGGCACAAGGCCTTGACTATGTGATTATGATAGTCTGTCATTATGCATTCAATCATTATGAAAGTGGTTAGTGATATTGCATGTGATTATTCGACTAGTAGAATATCCAAGTGAATATGTAAATGGAATTACTTCATTTTATTTTTTCCATATTATGTTGAAGTTCAAGTTTAAAAGGATTTTTTTATTTATACATTACCTTAAATGTTTATGCTTATTTTTGAATGTTTCCACTGTATTATTATCCTTACTGAGCATTTGATCTCACCCCTTTCTATGTTTTATTTTTCCCTGGATTCTAAGTAGTGTATTGTGAATGATATGCAGGGTTAATCCAAGGGAGTAATGGCATTCATAACGGATTATTTTTTTTTGTATTGTATAAAGTGTAATGTAACATTAATGTATGTAATCTATTTTCCAAGACTGGTAAACCGATTGGTCCTTTGGGACTTGATTCCTTGTAATCATGCCAATGTATTAAAATAATGCACCGACTCTGGGTAACTGAGGTCGGGGTGTTACAGTTGGTATCTGAGAAATTTCAGCAACAACGTTGGAAGCTAGATTTAGATAAACTCTGATTAGATCACATGGATCTAAGATAGACTGTGAGGATTAGTATAGAATAAATTCCTAGAATTTTGGTAATGTAGAGATTTTGTGAGTTTTCCAAGCAAATATATCCCTATCTGGATACGAGCAGGTAGAGGCGGCTCTGGCACAGATGTACCTAGTGGTAAAACCTAAAAACACCACTTTGAGCTACACTCGAATGGGAACTGGGGCACGACAATGGTCCTTGCTGCACTCTTGGTTACGACACTCCTAGGGGATATGCTTAGGATAACTCACATTTTCTTTACAAGCCATTATAAAGGGCTTATGAGTATATACTTCTGCAAAGAAAACATTTTTATCATTATGGATTATATCTATAAATAGTTCAATTTATGTTAAGTGTTTTAGAAGTTTGGATTTATTAATTGTGATTCAAAAACTAATCTAGTGTATACCATTGTATAGAAATGGCGCCCAGTAGAAAGAATGTGAACTCCAGCAATAAGTATGATCCAATGAGTAAGAAGGATTATATCATTCATGGTATTAAGCCAATATTTAGAACGGAAATTGTCTCCCATGTATTCTCAACATATAAAGAAATAGTATCATGTGTTAATAAGATAAGTAAATAATTCATTATGTTTTATGGATTTGAAGGGGAGCAAGAGATGAAAAGGATTGACGAGAGAAAGATGGATAAAGGTAAGAGGGAAAAGAATAATTTTTACATATGTGATAACTGTGGGAAGAAACACCCTGGATCTTTCCTGAAGGAAATGGAAGTTTATTATAAGTGTGGAGAAAAAGGACACCAAGTACATGACAGCAAGGGTCAGAAAAAGGTTTCAAATGTACAATGCTTAGTCTGTAAAGAGTTGGGACACTACACGAACCAATGTACAAACCATCAGAGTATACCCCAAATGATGATATTGGATAATAATCATGTTATGTTACTAACACAGATGGGGAGGAATGATTAGAGTTCTTATGTTGTTATTAGATAATTATGTCATTTGAGTGTTGTATCAACAATGTACTGGTTATAATAATTATGGAGTATATAAGGATTGTACGGCAGTACTATTTCATTAAGTACTTGAGATTGTGTGGAACCTAGAAAAGTGACTCAATATCATGTTAATGTTTTGGAAAATATATGGTTGAGAGAATGATAACCCATAATATAGTTCTGATACCGAGGTAGTGATTTTGGAATTATACATGATTGATTTGGATAAATTATATTGGATATTCTTGACTACCTTGAAACTGATTAATGATTTATATATTCCACAATTGTTGGAGTTTACAACATTTTTGGATAGAAGGAGTATATCCAGTATTCTATAAGGAATAAGGGATCATGAATGTAATCAATAAGGTTTTATGGTAATTCAGAATGTTGCAGTGTTTTAAGAGAATACATGATGAAGGTGTTCACATGTTATTAAGTGGAAAAAAGGTTCTTCATTATGTTTACCTTCCTTATAAATTTTGGACTATGAGTTTGGACAGAAGTATTTTGGATAAGTCTAGTGGTTGGTATGGATTAAGTTTTAAATTGGATACTATTGTTAATGTTATTTTTGGATTTTTATAAAAAGGACTACACGCAGACCGTGTGACAACCCATCGCGTCAGACAAAGCTGCGGGAATCGAACCCACAACCATAGTGTGATTGGGATTTATTGCCTACCACAGGACTACGTGAAGTCCTTGGATTTTATAATGTAGTTTCTTTTTTTAGGGTCTGATAGGTGAATTATAAAATCATTTTTTTGGAACCTTATACAAATTAGATAAATTGAATATTTTTTTGTTCTACTATCTTTTAGAGTGAAAGATGAGTTTGTGGTAGAAATTATTTAATGGTTGGTACTCCACTTGTGAAGTATATTTTTCTTCTTCTCTTATTATATGAATAAATTAATTCTTAAACATTAGTTTAGGGATCTTAAAACAAAAAATGTGTTATCCAAATACCTTATGTTTTGTTGAACCGATGATATTTTAAATCATCATAAATTGATGGCTTTGAGGCCCTAAATTCTACAATTGTTTGTGACTGATGACCTCAAACTCACACTATAAATATTTATGTTTTTCCTCCAATTATGTTTCTCTAATTTCCACCAATGTTCTCCTAATCGAGATCATAATTTCGTGGTGACTTTTTCATTCGCCATTTTCCTCTTATTAAGAGTAAATCTTATTAACCGAGTTTCCGATGTGGGTTTTCCCATGAAGGTATTTTCTAATTTCAACCTTTTTTTCGAAGATCAATTTCAAATTGTGAGGACACAATTTATTGAATGAGGGACGAATGTAACACCCCATGATTTCATAATACGTTATTTCTTCAAAGTAATTCTGTAACTTGCACTACACGCAACACCGAGTTCAAGCACACCACGACTTACCAAACTAGTCATTCAAAAGCGGTTATGAATAGTATTAACTGATTTTTAAACTTTATAAAATCCTTATAATTTTAGAATCCATATTTTGAGTTTCTTAGAAGTAATATAAGATCAAATTCAATTTTTTAGATAAATGAAGTATTTTTCAGAAAATTCAATTTTACCGCCATTTGAGGGTGAACCTTTTTTAAATCCAATATTTGACACTTTTATATATTCAATTTAACTAAATAAAATTCTTCTTTATAATAGGGAGATAAAAATATAGTATTGATAAATTTTTGGTATTTTTCTGATAACTTTCATATTTTGATGAATAGTGAAAAATACAAAATTTTAATTAAAAACAACTTTTTTAATAGAAATAATTTATAGTTTTAAATTATACATTTTAATGTTTTATAATTATAAATAGATTATATTTTTACCATTTAATCCAATTCTTTTCATTGAAAGTAATTTCACTTTGAAATTGGACATAAATAAATGTCAATCTTTTGATATTTATTATTTCTTAATAATACGCCTTTTGGTTTTGACAACGGGAATTAATTTGAAATTAATAAATGAAACTATGTTTTTAATTTGGTAAAATAGACTTCATTTTTAAATTCGGAATATCAAAATTATCTTAGGGTGAATTTTCCGTATTTTTCTGAAAACATTCAATTTTTGATGAATAGTGAAAAATACTGAGTTATAGTTTAAAACCGAATTTTTATTTAAAGATTTATTTATTTTATATAAATTAATTCATGTCAAAATAGATACATAATATTTATATAAGTTCATTGTAATTCATTGGAGTCAGTTTATAATAATTTTAGATATATAAAAATTTTATTGAACTTTTCACTGTCTTTTACCCACCTCCTAGGAGAATTTTAAAATTCACATAAAACATAATTTTAAAACTTCTATGAGTTGAATTTCGAAACTATGAGAAACATGGTTAATATCCAAAACTAAAATGTGGTTCAACATGATAAATTTTTTTTGGTGAATAGTAACTTTTTACTTTTATTTACCGCGGTTAAGGGTAAATACGATAATTCAAGGTAAAAAGAATATTATAAAAATTTAAATTTACCTTAACACATGTTATAACCTTATTTTTTGAGTAATGTCCGACCATGGGCATATTTGGGTCGATTTTTGGATTTGATGGAGCCACTTATGAATGATAATGATTCTTTAGATTAATTAATTTAATGTAAAGGAAAAATTGAAATAAACAAAAACCTTTTAGTAATTAATTTTTATATGTTGTCATATAAATAATATTTTTTACTATAAAAATTAATTGTAAAGATAAAAATATTTTCTACATCATGGTATTTGTTTTATAATTTTTAGACATCGAACAAATTAAATTATTTAGGACAATATACTGATGCAGTATTTACCTCATTAATAAATGTTTAAATAAATTAGAATATAAATATTAAAATAATATCCAAAACATATCCAATTCTTATTGGCTGATTTTATTTCGACCATGAGTAATCTTATATTTTACCCTAATGATTTTTGGACCTTTAGAAACCGAATATCATTATATAATAAAATAATATTTTCACACTTTCCTAAAGAGCCTCTCCTCCCCCTTATAAAAGGAGACCACTTATTACCAATTCCTCACACCTCTAAAGCCTTTAGGCTCGTCCAAACTCTACCCAATTAATCTCCCTACATCCCTAACCTCCTTCTATAAGCCTTACCTTAGGCATAAGACACTTCAAGGAGTCATTTTGGTTTAAACCAAAGGAACTTTCCCAAATTAAAGGTAACAATTTCTCTTAACTTATTTTCTTTTATTTTACTTCTCCAACCCCTAAACTCTTTCTATTCATTTATTTTATTACAAAACCAGTATCCTCAATATACTAGGATTTTTTTATGAGAATTATTTTAATTACACTTACACACACCTCCATCTAATGGGTGAAGAACATAATGTTTCTTTGGTTGGCAAACTAACACCTCACGAAACGATGATTGTTCAATTACCTCCTACCACCTCTCATGGTCGCCATTATGATGGAATAATATTTATATATGATATATATTAAAAAAAATCTTCATGCTTCTGTATTTTTCTTTTATATCATACCTTAATGGTTTCCATTATGGGTAAATGCAATAATTTCATTTGAGGAAGTAGGGACTACCACCCCCTCAAAGTGATATGACTCGTTAATACCATATGTGGGATGTATAAAGGATGTATTTAATGATAATATATATGATATTATACTGAAATTATAATATAACTATGTATAATTATGTTTTAATTCCATTAAAATAATAAATAGAAATGATTGTGGCGTTCATGTGTATGTACGGCTTACCGTCTCCATGAATGATCCATTTCATTCTTACCCCAAAATGATATGTAATATTATAAATACATGTATATACTGGATATATGTGATATATATGATATCTAAATCATGAATATCATTCTGGATATAATGATTTTTTGACCATGTGAACAACTTGTAACTATAAGGTGTTCATTTTTTACTCAAGTGCCAAATACCGACGAAACAAACGTTATTAACTTAAATGATTACATAATGATTATAAAATGGTAATAAGTGATATAAAAGGAATAATAAACTTGAAAATGTTATTAAGCAAGTAGAAATTAACTTTAGTTTATTATTCAGGATAATAAAGAACAAACGGGTCAAGTCGGACACGAGGTAAGGGGTTTCTTATCTCACTTTTAATTCTGTGAGATTTCCAATGTTCACTACTAATTTATTTCATGTGGTGTATTTTGTACTACCATTTGATATATATATATATATTATCATGATTCTCTTTATATTTATGATATTATGTGATTCATTTTGTGGTTATTGACTATTGTTCATATGACTTGATTGATTACAACGAGGTAAGGGGTTTTCATCTCACTCCTTATTCCCGTGAGATTCATGCCATATTGCCACTATTATATTTTGTGTGGTGTATTTAATGCCCATAATTGTATTATTTGTGTAATACGCTTTAATTTATGTGTATTTACATATTCAATGTATGATACCTCTTTCATGGGGTGTATGTTTCCTAAGTTACCCAATTGGTAAGGGTTAATTTCACAATCTCTTTATTATCCGAGGTTGTTTTTAAATAAGTATCTACTGGGACATATTTATTATCCATGTCCATGTTTCATGAAAGAGTTTTCAAAGTGATTATTTAAAGGGAATTTTTTTTCTAAAACATAATTTCAAATGTTTTATATATTTATTATTCTAAATCTTTCTCATTAATGTCCATGTCTTCAAAATGGTTTTTAAGGATTTATTTATATGGACATGAATGTTTTTAAAATATTAATTCCTTTAAAAAGTTTCAAAGTGTTATGGGACACTTTGATTCAAAAATTCCTTGAAAAATCTTCGTTTATAAATTTTTTTACTTTTAAATTTTTACATGAAAAAGTGATATTTCTCTCAAAGAATTTTACAAATCATTTTCATATATGTCAAAATCCTTTAATGGATTTTAAACATGTTTTGAAGTTGGTTTATTATGATAAAAATATTCCATATGGTATTGAAGGTTTTTTGAAATTTTTTAATGTGGATGTGTTATTTTTGTACCATTCATGGTTTATGGGTAAAGTATTAGCATTTCGTATTCCAGTTTTAATACGAATGTTTATGTTAGGTTTAAAGCTTTTCATATGAGGAATACGTTGGACTTAATAAGTGACAGGTGGAGCCCTCTATAGCTCCTCGATGTATCGGTAGGTCTCATGAGACAAAATAGTGTCTCGGCACAAGGCCTTGACAAAATCTTATTTGTAGTCTTGATACAAGACATTGACTATGTGATTATGATAGTCTGGCATTATGCATTCCATCATTATGAAAGTGGTTAGTGATATTATATGTGATTATTCGACTAGTAGAATATCCAAGTGAATATGTAAATGTCATTACTTCATTTTTTTTCCATATTATGTTGAAGTTCATGTTTAGAAGGGTTTTGTTTTAGTTATACATTGCCTTAAATGTTTATGATTATTTTTGAAAGTTTCCACTGTATTGTAATCCTTAATGAGTATTTGAGCTCACCCCTTTCTATGTTTTATTTTTCCAAGGATTCCAATAAGTGTATTGTGATTGATATGCAGGGTTAAGCCAAGGGAATAATGGCGTTCATAAAGGATTATTTATTTTGTTTTGAATGTTATAAAGTGTAATGTAACATTTATGTATGTAATCTATTTTCTAAGAATGCTAAACTGATCGATCCTATGGGACTTGATTCCTTGTAATAATGAAAATGTATTAATATAATGCACCGAATCTGGGTAACTGGGGTTGGGGTGTTACAATGACTATGTAATATGATGTCACTAGAAAACTAGAAAACATGGATACAAGAAATTAGGAATAACATGTTCCACAAGGTAAAAGAAAACAAGGACAACTCCAAGTATCATTCGATCCAACTCGGTCATATACTATCAAACTCTATCCTAATGAAAATGTAATCAACTGTTGGAAGTTGTATGCTTCCCTTTTTCAATACCTGCGACCATGTAATCTACTCCAGGTACAAAATAGTTCCTAGAGAGGGTGTGAGATAAATATCAGTGGCCCACCTCCAACAGTGTCTATAATATCCATCTTGTGTAATGGAATATATAATTGTGTAGGAATGCGTATATAATGTAAATAAAGCAATACTATATAACTAAATACCCAAGTACCTTCATCATCCCTCGGCTGACATCCAAAAATGTAACCAGTTCATTGATTAAGTAATCACCATTTAATGTTAATAGGTCACATGAGGCATATCTATCACTGAAACCATCTTGAGATAGTATAAGTAGTTAAGGTCCCAAGATGTAACAAGGAAACCTGACAATTATATCTAGTGAGGGAGTTCCAGGGTAATGAACATGGTAATGTAAATCTCACAAAACATAGACTCATTAGTATCTGAGTCTTGCTAAGGGGAAAGAGTATAATCCAAGGATCGTATTCCAAGGCATTCCAAAATAAGGCTCCTACCAATTCCAAGGTGATCGACCAAGGTAAAATGGGGTTAATCAAAGATAGGGCCTTACGGGATTTGACAATGGAACCTACTAGCCAATGTTGGTTCCAAGGAGTGCATCTGAAGAATCTTGTAATAATTAAAAGGATCCTACATTATTATACTTGGCATCTGAGGGATAGACAAGAATGGGAGTCCAGGTGGGTATCAACCTAAGAAAACTGCATCCATGAATCGAAATGGGGTTCCTGATAACCAAGTTATTCTTCTCTCCAAATCTAAGGCGATATGGAGCTAGAATATTCATATTTGATATTGTAACCATTTAATAATTCATTTGGTTCATGTAGAGTTGAAAAAATTTATTTATTGGTCAAATCCTAGTCTTCCATTAGTGTGGATAGGCCAGGTTTCATTGAAACCATTTAATTATGTCTTAAATTAACAATTATGGCATACAAATTAGAGAGTTTCACTCTGGAACCTTACATTAACATGGAAAGGGGTGATAAAAACATGTAACCTTATTTTAAACTCATTTGATAAGGCCATGATATATACTTAGGATAATTTCCATTTCAGGTATCACCTTTAATAATAATTTTAAATCACTTACCTTAGGCAGATCAAGTGGTCATCATACATGGTACATTCCATTATGCAATTCTCAATTGCAAACCATTTATTATAGAAGGGGTCACATTTAGAAAGGTCAAGAAAAGGCACACCTGAACAGTGGCTTAAACGTGCCAAAACCCTAAAACCCAAATATAGCATAACCTTTGATATAAGGAAGATTGGTTTGTGGGTGTGGCCACTAACAATTAATCATATATTTGGAAAGATCATAACCATACGATTCAATAAAATATAATCATGGCATGTAAATTTAAGAAATGTATTCCAACGAAATTGGTGGGGCCCACAAGAACATTCCCTAAACAAAAAAATTTAGGGATCAGTTATAAACCACCCACCTTAGGGTTGTATGATCCTTCTCCTTGGGTATCGGCCCTTGATTTTCCTCAGATTGGATTAGATATATAAAAAGGTGAAAAACTCTCACATGGGGATATCTAGGTCAAGAGAAAGAGAGAAGAAGAACGACTAAAGAGGACTAGAGTACTTACCGTTGTACATCCAACATGATGAACGGGAGCTCGGTCGGATTCCAGATGAAAGAGATCTCTTGATTCCAAGTTCAGATCATTAAAAATCCACAAATTGAGAGAGAAATAGGTCAATCCTACATAAACTTAGATTAGGTAGGAAGGGGTGGGTTAATAGATAATTAAGGAAAAAACTAGAGATTTACCCAAAAAATTATCCTATGTATGGTTATTTCACAAGTTTTTTCAAACCGTGTGCAAACCATGCGGGACGGATCTACCCTAATGGTTTGGTCAAATTGGTTTGATAAATCTTCTGCAATCCATGCATGGGTACCTTGGAAAAATGGGCATTCTCACGGTTTGGTCACATTGTCATGTGGAAACCACCCAAGGTGGCTATGTCTGAAAAAACATGGTCCACATCGTTTTCCAAACCATATAGAATTCCTACACAGTTTGCACTAAACCATGTACCAAGCCTATTGTTTTCCAAAAACATGGGTTCTGGCTCCTAACAATCCCTATGCACCCTCAGAACCTTCACTAACTCGTTAGGAATCCATATTAGGTACAGATTAAATATTTAGACTGAAAATTAAAGGATTCATACCTGAGTGAAAAACCAGGTTCTTGCAGTCTTCCCCTTATAAATGAATTCTCCCTCGAGTTCTCTTTCCAAGGGTAAGGAAACACTATCTGAGAAAAACTCTAGACACTGAGCACATACATCAGCTTCCCTCTCCCATGTAACATCTTGTGCTTGGTCGTGCTACCATATCACCCGTATGATAGGGATAGACTTTCCTCAGAGAGCATTTATGCTTCAGTCAACAATGTGTGCTGGATAATACTCAAAGGTAGCATATAAATCTAACTCAACTTCCTCAGGATCAAAGGTATGATATTTGTCAACATGATATTGGTGTAGCTATGATACATTAAAGACGTCGTGCATGACATAGTAAATTTGAGTTAGTAGAAACGGATAGGCTACCAACCTAACTCTTTCTATAATTTCAAACAGCCTGACAAAACGAGGCAACCACTTTCCCTACATCCTTAACCATCTATGACCTAACCTGGGAAATACCCAAAGAAAAACATGATCCCCAACATCGAACTCAAGAGGTCATCAATGAATATTGGCATAAGATTTTTGTCTGGACTGAGCAGTAGTCATACATTTCCTGATCAGCTGGACCAATTCTAAAGTCTCCTGAACAAGACATAGACCTAGTAGGTATACCTCTCCTACCTCCATCTAGCATAAGGGTGAACATAACGGCCTACCATATAAGGCCTCAAAAGTAGACATTGTAATCGTCACCTAAAAATAGTTATTATAACAGAACTTTATTAGAGTAATATGCTTCTCCCAAAAACCATCGAAATCATGGACACATGCTCAGAAAATATCTTTGGAACCTGTATCATCTGTTACATTTTTCCATCGGTCTAAGGGTGAAAATATGTTCTTAGAAGCACTTGAGTCCCCATAGATTTTTGAAAACCCTTCCCGAACTGTGAATTGAAACGAGCATCCCTGTCTGAAATGATAGAATGTGGATCCTAATGTAGTTGTATGATCTCGTAGACATATAGTCCTCCCATATAATTAAATTAGAAAGTCTCCCAAATAGGAATGAAGTGAGATGATTTTGTTATTCATTCAATGACTACCCAAATAGAATCTATACACTGCAGTGACCTAGGTAAGCTGACTAAAAAATCCATAGAAACATGTTATCATTTCCATTCAAGGACTGGAAGAGGTTTTAATAAGCATGTAGGTCTCTGGAGCTCCGCCATCACCTACTGATAGGTAAAACACCTAGTGATGAAGCTTGCAATCTGGCATTTCATTCTAGGCCACCAATACTGGCAACTCATGTCATGATACATCTTTGAGGTGCCAGGATGGACTACCCCTGAGAAGTGTGGGATACTTTCATCTACTCTTCTCTCATATCTGCAGGAACCCAGAACTGTCCACATAGATGTAGGACGTCGCCTCTGTCCACATGCCAATCCGGTGGTGGGTATTATTTTGATATACTTTCTTGGATAACCAAACCTTCAAGATTTGAAAACTTCTAATGCTTAACCTTCATAAGAAGGGAAGAGGTAAATGTTAAGGTTGAGAGTTAATATTTCTCGTGACTATCATGAAACTCTAGATGATGTTTAGAAAATAGGTCCATTAACTTCCATACATCACTAGATTCCGATGCAGCCTATGGTTGAGTTTTCTGACTCAATGCATCAGTGACCACAATTCCCTTTCTAGGTTTATAGGAAAGCTCAAAATCAAGGGATTGTAGATATTCGACCCATATATGATGTCTGAGGTTCATTTCATACTGATAAAATATATACTTGAGGGTTTTGTGATCTGTGTACACCAGAAAGCGCTAAACCAATAGATAGTGTCTCTAGAAACGTAAGGCATGGAAAACTAATGCTAGCTCAATGTCATCTGTTGGGTAATTTCTCTCATGAGGCCTCAACTGCCAAGATCTGTACATAATGAATTTGTATTCCTATATCAACACTGCTCCAAGGACAATTTTTAATGCATTGCAAAAGACAACATAACCTTTTCTAGATTATGGACGAATCAGAAAAGGTGCCGATACAAGCCTCCATTTCGGCTCTTGAAAGGATTTCTCACATTCTTCTGACCATGTTAACTCGAGTCCCTTTTTTGTAAGACCTGTAAGAGGTGAAGAAATATTATGAAAGTCTTGTATAAAAGGCCTATAATAACCTACGAGTCCAAATATACTCTTGATAGCAAACACATTCTTGGGATTCTCCAAGGAAACTACAGCACTAACAATTTCATGGACAATAGATACTCGTGATTATGAAATAATATAACCCAAGACGTGGACCTTTTCTATCCAGAAGTATCATTTATCAATCTTGTCATAAAGATGATGCTCTCTCAGTTTATTCAGAATTATCTCAAGATGTTTTTCATGGTTGTTATGAGTGCGAGAATACCCCAAGATGTTTTCCACAAAGGCAATGAAAAATGATTAAAAATAGGTTTGGAAAAACCTATTCATCAAATCCATGAAAACGGTAGGAATTTTCATAAGACTAAATGGCATAAAAAGATACTAATACAAACCATACCTGCTATAGAAAGCTGCACAAGGTTTTTCTGATGCTCTGACTTGCACCTGATGAAAACCTGATCTCAGGTTAATCGTAGAGAACATTGTTGCTCCTTAGAGCTAGTCAAATAGATCGTCTATTAAAGGAAGTGGATAATGATTCTTGATGGTAATATGGTTCAATATTCTATAATCCATGCATAGACAAAGAGTTCCATCCTCCTTCTTAGAAAAAACATTCGTGAACCCCAAGAGGATATACTAGGTCATATAAATCCTTTAGCCTCGAGATATTCTATCTACTATATGAGATCTTTAATATCAGTAGGTTCAATCCTATAAAGAGGAATGGACAATAGATATACTCTTGGAACATGCTCAATTGTAAACTCTTCCTCTCTCTTAGGAGGTAAGATAGAAAATTCATCTGTAAATACTTCCCTGAAACAATCAACTACTAGAGGGAAATCTGTTTGAAACAAACCCTTATCCACCATGAAATGATTTTCAATATGGGTAGTCACTCCACCTATCCAATGATTATTTGGTCTAACTCTCCTAGTTTGGACATTCCACTCACCTTTTAAAAGGTAAATGATGCCTTATGGTGATGTAAAAGATACCACATAGTGATAGAAGTCTACAAAGGTGTGATAGTGGACTAAACAGTCCTTCCTAAGAATGAAATTGAATCCCATCATATTGAGAACATAGAGATTTCATATGAAAGGGTAATAGACAAACTTAAGGGGACACTCCCTAAAATGGCATATTCCCTCCATCGGTATTCCCAATGTTGTATCAAGGGTCACTACACCATAGTGATACTGTATCTCTAGTCCAAGACATTCCACAATAGATACAGAAATATAAGAGTTTGAAGAACCTATATCAAGCAAGGAAGGGAAATTGGTAGGGGATTCTATAATAGAACCTCATATTGTAGATGGTCCCACATCCGGATCCTCAGGTATCGGTTATAAAGCATTCAACTGACCTGATCCAGGACCCTGTGCAATAGATGTACTACTGTGATCATGACTTCTCTGCTAGCACTATTGGGGATCAGGGATCGGACTACCATAGCCACGACCTCCTCCTCAGCCAGACCTGCCGATGCTATACCAAATCCCCACCTAACGTGGCACAAAATAACTTTCTCATGTTTTGTGGATCTGATGTTTATCATTTTCCACTCGATGATGGTGGAAAGGTCCTGCAAAATTGCTGAATATGAACCATACGACCACAAGATCGGCATTCTAAAGGTTCTCTATCACATTTAGTATTTTTATGTCCCAGTATTATAGACTAATTACACACTATAGATATATCAAACTGGATACTCTCGCTACCACATCTTTAACAAAAAACCTCAAGGGAACGATTCATGTCACCGGAAGAACTACTAGTCTGACGTGGCACTAATCCTTTAAACCTGGTACTTGTGTCGTCCCTTAGGTTTCATTCATTGATAAGGGAATGATCAACTATTTTTGAAATGGTAGGAAGGAGAAAGAAATTCACCAGGGTTTGGATGGTATACTGGAGCCCATCATCAAAACATCTAGCTTATGAAAGATCATCACTAACTAGAAGTGGTGAAAAGTGAAATAAATCAATAACATGTGATGAATATTCAATAACAGACATATAAGCCTACTCAGGATGAATGTACTCTATGGATCTGTCAGTTATCAGTGCCTAACGAAAGAACTGATCATAGAAGGCAGTCTGGAAGTCAACCCATAACATGCATAGATGACGACTGGCCTGGGTAACGACATCGCACCAAGTCTTTCCCGAATCTCAAAGAATTTATGTAGATGTATTGACTCTCTACTTTGGAGGCATTTTTAAATGCTCAAAGATAGACAGCATGGCCTGTATCCAAGACTCAGTACCCCGAGAACCACCATCCACTTAAAATGTAGGATAATGTTGTTGCTGAACTTGCGGGTCAAATCATCCATTGAAGGTGAAACCCATGGAGCACCTTCCATAGACTACATTTGACATAGGAAACTATCACAGACTTGAAAAATAGTGCTCGAATCAAGTATAGCAGGCAGTGCCTCAAGTGGAACTCCTAGTAGTAGGACTAGCAGCTTAGGACCCACCCTATCTAGAGCACAGTCGTCACCATCCTCCTAGAAAACTACACAAGGACGTCGTGGCAGTATTGGCCTTCAAATTCCAAGAACACGCCTTAGAAAAAGAATAGAATCAAAGATATAGAATCAGTAATGAAAGATGAATGTAATAAGACTCACTACCCAAGTCATACTACCCCTACTACCCTCTTAGATGGCCAGTTATCGATAAGTGCACAAGTATAAGTTTCATGTCATTTTGTAGTTAATTTCCAAGTTCACTCCTTTACCATTCTTAAACATGAAACGGTGGGATAAGTATGTTCCACCAATTCATTTTTTTATCTCCGGATTCACATTATAATGGATATTCATTTCTGATGAATCAGTTCTCATACACCTATCACCAGAAATGACTTCCATTTCTTTACATTATAATGGATTTACTCGGTAAATTACTCATCCCAACCCATGAGGTACCATACACCTCATGAATTGAGACAAGAAATCACTCAATTGTAACCAATTTTAGTATATGTACAAGAAACTATATCAACATTACTCAACAATCACAAACATATCAAGCAATGCAATGCAGTGAAATGCAAATATATGGCATGGAAATAAGCAGGACATGTGAATTCTAGGTGCCTATAATGATGAAAGTAACAATGATCCTTTCCCTCATGTCATCGGGCTAAGGATAAAATAATACCCTCAAATAGAGTAAAAATCAACACCACCACATAGCTTGTTTTTCATCCAAAGGTGATATAATATCAACTCTAATAGTAAAAATACAACAACAATTTCATTTTTGGGTAATGTGGATTTTACCCTGAACATGGGTTTGCAACACCCATGAAAGGATTATGAACATGTACCAAGAATTCCTATTCTCCAATATATTGTCTCCAAATAGTAAATAATGAAAAGAAACCACCTCTGAAACCACTTTGTGACAACCCAGACTGAGATGTCACATAACGGGTGTGCCGATCTAGGTGGGCTATATAGTTTCAACCACATCATTCCAAATGGAAGAGGCTTCTAAATAGCAATGAGGGCCTAGGGTGTGTCTGTGGGAAGACTATTCCCTCATTAACAGAGTGTAGCATAGTGGAAGTAATATAAAGGAATAGTAAATAGTGGAAGTAATATAAATAATATAAATAAATAGCGGAAGAAAACTGATGCATTAGATAAACGAGAATACTAATAATTGGATCAACTAGAATAATGATGATGTAATGTCATGTTAGTAAAAAACTGTAAAACATGGATACAATACAGTAGGAATAACATGTTCCACAAGGTAAACGAAAGCAAGGACTACTCCAAGAATCTCTAGATCCTACTCAGTCATTTACTATCAAGCATCATCCTAATCAGTAATAAATCAAGTGTTACAAGATGTATGCTTCCCTTGGTCAGTACATGCAACCAAGTAATCTGCTACGGGTAGCAAACGGATCTCGGAGAGGGTGTGAGATAATTCTCAGTGGGCCACCACCAACGATGTCTACAACATACATCTTGTTTAATGGAATGTAGTAGTGTGTAGGCATGCATATATAATGTAAAGAAAGCAGTACAGTATAACTAAATACCCAAGTACCTACTTTATCCCTCGGCTGGTGTCCGAACATGTAACTAGTTAATTGATTAAGTAATAACCATTTAATGTTAATAGGTCATGTGAGGTATAGCCATCACTGACATCATCTCGTGATAGTATAAGTAGTGAAGGTCCCAAGACGTAACAAGGAAGCCTAACAAAGATAACCAGTGTGGTAGTTCCAAGGTAATAACCAAGGAAACATAAATATCATGAAATGATAACTAAGTAGTATCTGAGTCTAGCTAAGGGGTAAAAGTGTAATCCACGGTGTGTAACCCAAGGCATTCCATAATAAGGCTAATACTGATTCCAAGGTGATCAAAAAAGGTAATACTGGGCTAAGAAAAGATAGGGCCCTATGGAATTTAACCATGGAACCTACTAGCCAATGTTAGATCCTAAGAGCGTATCTGATATATCTAGTAATAATGAAATGAACCCTATGGTAGTATACCGAGCATCTGAGGAATAGACAATAACTGGAGTCTTGGTGGGTATCAACTTTAGAAAACTACATCATTGAATCAGAATGGGGTTCTTGAGACCCAATGTATTCTCATCTCAGAACCCAATGTGAGATTGAGTCAGTCCATTTCTACTAGATATTGTAATCATGTAATAATTCATTTGTTTCAATTCTTGCATTCCATTAGTGTGGATAGGCCAGGTATACTTGAAACAATTTGATTACTGGTCCAAGCTTTGTCTTCCATTAGTGTGGATAGTCCAAGTAGCGTTGTAACCATTTAATCAAGCCTTAAATTAACCATTAAGGAATTTAAATTAGAGAGTTTCACTTCATTACCTTCCATTAACATGTCAAGGGGTAATATGGACCTGTAACATTAATTCAAACTCATTTGTGAGGGCCAAGATATATACTTAGTATACTTTCCATTTCACATCTCACATTTAATAATAAATTGAAAGAACATACCATAGGTGGGTCAAGTGGTCAGAATAAATGGTACATGCCATTATGAGATTCTCAATAACAAAACATTTATTATAGAAGGGCTCACCTTTAGGAAGGTCTAGAAAAGGAACACATGAACATTGGCTTAAACTTTCCAAAACACTAAAACCCAAATAGGGCATAACCTTTTACATGAGGAGGATTGAGTTTTGTGAGTACCCACGAATAACTAATCACATATTTGGACAGAGAATATTCACAAGATTCTATCAAGTATAATCCTGGCATGTAAATTTAATAAATGGCTTCCAAGGAAATGGGTGGGCCCCACACAAACATTCCAAAAACAACGAACTTTAGGGATGAGTTATAGACAACCCACCTTAGAGTTGTATGATATTTATCCTCTGTTATCAGACCTTGATTTTCCTCAGATTAGAGTAGATCTAAGAAATATTAAAAAAAAATACTCACAAAGTGATGTCTAGGTTGAGAGAAAGAGATGAGAAGAATGGATAAAGTGGACTCAAGTACTTACTATTGCGCATCCAATGTGATAAATGGATGCTTTATCAGATTCCAGATGAAGGATATCTCTTGATTTCATGATTAGATCTTCAAAAAGTCCCAAATTGAGATAGAAATAGACCAATCCTACATAAACTCGGATTTGGGATGATGGGGTGGCTTAATAGATCATTAAGCGCAAAACTAGAAATTTGCCTATAAATATAGCATGTGCACAGTTTGTCTACATGGTTTTTCAAACCGTGTGAAAGTCATGTAGGATGGATCTACCCGAACGTTCTGTTCCACATTGTTTGTTAAACTATGCGCAATCCATGCATGGGTACCTGAAAAAAAGGGGAGTTCACACGATTTGGCCACATAGCCTTGCGCCAACTGTGTGAGGTGGCTTTTTCTAAAAAAACATGATCCACACGGTTTTCTCTAAACCGTGCACCAGTCCTCTTTTTTCCAAAAATATGGGTTCTGAGTTCTGAACAAGCCTTGGACACACTCAAAACCTTCACTAACTTGGTATGCATCTGTATTAGTTCTAAAGTAAATATTTAGACGAAAAATTAAAGGATCCATATCTGAGTGAAAAAATGGGTTCTTACACCATGGGTTGATATACATGATCACCTTTATTTGAGTATACAAGAATCACTATCCCTAGAATAGAAAAAATGTATCACAAAGACTACAATATGCTCTCCTAATGAAAATGGATGCATGATTTTCTAGTCTCACTTATTTAAAATTGTATATAGTGGCTCTTAGTTGGTAAAAAAAGGAATAAAACATCTTGTTGTTGTGATTTATTCATGGTTTATTTCTATATATGATGTGGTACTTGTATCCATATAACACCCTAAGATTTATGTTTATACATTCCATTAAATAAATACTTCTTTGGGTAAATTTTATCACACAAGTCACTAATCTAAAACAAATGGTAATTTATCATATTAAAGTGAAAGGTAAACAAAAATACATTATGAGAATAAAATGTGAAACGTTATTGTGAAAATAATTATTTCAACAAAACCCCAATAAACTAAAAAGATATTACTATTATTTTTTTATAAAAACATTTATTATAATTCGATATATATATATATTCATTTCAAATAATTATTTTATTTGTTTTGATACTAGGGAATTTATGAAATTTAATTAAGATGAGTAATAAATATTATATTATTAAAATCATCAATGTTAAAAGGAGATATTTATGAAAGAACTTTTTTTAATTTTTAAAACCCCACTTGAAATCTGTTTTTTCTTTATTTCCATATGAAAATAGACCAATTTTTTTCAAAACACTTAATGGGATATGAACCCCATTTTCTAAAAAAACTGTTTTAATCAATTGAAAAATTTTAAAATCATCTTCAAAAAACATCAACAAAAAATTAGAATTTCAAAACCATTTCTAGGGAAATATTGAACATCAAAAATTTTAAAACATTATAAGTTCAATTTGAAATCACTTTATTTGTTTCAAAATACCAAATTAATTTTAGTTCATTTTAAGGGAAAACTTCATTTTTTCATTTCAAATCCCACTTTGACATTTAAACCCATGTTTCCTTTTTCGAAACATGAATTTAAAATGGCATGATCATAAAAATAAAATCACCATGGTAAAGGATTTATTAGGTAAGTTAGGTCAAGGATCAAGGATCCTCACACTCTCATTGAATATGGATACTTGATGAAAACATTCCCCAATGAATATGGGCTTAGGGTGTAAGATTCCACCACTATATGTGCCTCCCTTCCCCACCAATGTTTAGTTACTATTTTCATTATAGATTCCATTTTTAGGTATAGCTAAACATGTCTAAAATTATTTTCCTAGACTACCCACCTAAATATCAAGATTCCCATGGGATTATTTAAAAATTAAATCAAAGGACTATTCATTTATCAAAAACTAGTTTCATCAAATATCACACATGAAGCCACAAATACAATATTTTTTATTCCAAAAAATTTATTTAAGAATCCAAATCAATAAGGTTCTACAAATATTCATGTCATTTAATATTATTTTCCATAAGATCATGAGTTGTTAGATGGAGTTAATTTTTGATAACTAGTTTAGGTTTGAATGGAATTTATCTGTGTGTGAGTCAAATTGGAGGTGATCTAGTACCCTAGGTGAGATAAAGATAGTGGATTTGGTTTTTATGGCAAGGAATCAACCATGATGTTAGACCATGTTTCAAGTTTTTATATTTTTTTGGGTGTTTAGATTATCATGGAATGATTTGGGTTACTTAGGAATTGTGACAGAGTAATGAGATAGCAAGTTTATGGGTGAAACTCATCATTTTTAGTGTAAATTATCCAAAAGATGACTGAATAATGTTTTCCCATGATATTGGGTGTCATGATATAGAAAAAAATCACTCATTTAATTATCATTATATATATATATATATTAGTTTTATTGTATATAATCTAATAAAAACGTTTACTTGTTTTCAAAATGTTTATTCTATGAAATTTATTTTTGGACTTGTGTTTTTTAGTTATTTACATTCTTTCATTTATAGAATTTCAAGAATACAAACTTTATAAGCTCAAAATAATTTTAAGATCCATAAAGGAATGTCGTTATTATAAAATTGGGTTATATTACCTCACTTTATTTTGATAAATTAATATAATTATTAACATTTCTTAAACCATTCCTCAAGAAAGGAAATTACTATTTGGTTTATATTTATGTTCTGATATCTTGACTAATTTTAGTAAACATGAATTTAGTTTTAAATCAAGAGTTTAATTGGTATGAAATACTTAGTAAAGCATTCCCTTTTATACCTTGTCCTGTGTTGCAGATAGATCCATTTTCTTTAAATATAACCTAAATGAATTATAAGTCAATGAACAATACTTAAACTTGATTTAGTTATTTCAAAAATGATGAGATAATTTTTTGGTTGATTAAGTGGGAAGGAATGATTTTTTATGATAACTTATTAAGTATCATTAACTTGTTCAATTTTTGAAACTAAACTACAAACTTTTTAAGAAAAAACAATTTATGTTTTCTTAAATAATCATGTAATACCCTAATATTTTAAGGTAAGTCACTTTATAAAATTAATCTCTTCAAAATCTTATGTTGCGTGCAACACCCGGCTTAAACAAAAATGAAATAATATTATACCGGTGACATAAAATCGGTGGGAATGGGTAGTATTAATGAAATTATGAAATTTACATATTATATATTCAATAAAAGGTTTTTATATTCATCCAATAGATTTTATAGCATAATATATGAATAAATCCACTTTTACTTATAAAAACTATATTTTTCTAAAGGCATTTTTGTCGCATTTTGTTGGTGCACTTACTTTAGGAATAAATTTTGACACATTTATAAATTATGTTTTAAAAAATTAAATTTATTTTTTAAATTTTAATATCAAATTTTACTTTGGTTTAATCTTTTTTATTTATCTGATAAGTTTCAATTTTTTATAAATAGTGAGAAATATTATATTTTAATTAATAACCGCTTTTTCATATAAATAATTTATACTGATAAATTATATTTTGGATTGGTTTTAAAGAATAATTAGATAAATTTTATATCATTTAATCCAATTTATTTAATTTTAATCAATTAAACATTGAATATGGATATAAAAACATTTCAAACTTAGGAGCTTTTGAACTTTAATAACTCATTTCCTTATTCCACTAATTGGATAAATTTTAAATTAATTTTAGCTAATTATTTATTTTCAATTATGAAAAATGGATTCCATATTTGGAATTATAATTTCCAAATTTAGTATATACTCCCCTTTTATTTTTGGAAAATGTGAATATTAACTTTAGTGATTAATTTTTGTTACCATGGTTAAGCATTAATCGGGTAATTGAGGGTGAAAATAAAATTATAATTATTATAAAATTTCCCAAACACTTGTAATAATTTTATTGGATGAGTTATTTTCGAAAAGAAACATCCTTGGGCCTATTTTATGGATTCTTTGAGTCACTTGAATGACTTTAAGCCTTTTATATTATTTTATTTTAAGGTAATTCAAATTTATCAAACTCATGTTTTCATAACTATTGAATTTTTAATATGTAGTTATTAAGAATATATTTTCTAATATAAATATTAATTTGAAATATAAAATTTATAAATTCATCATGAATTTGTTTTAAATTTTTTAGGGATGAAATAATTGAATTATATTTTTTCACAATGAGGATGCAGTAATTGTTTAATTAATGGCCATATCAAATAAATGTTATTAAAATACTAAAATAATTATAATTTGAAATAATTAATTTCATTAATGACCTTTCTATAAAAATATTGTATATTAGTGATCTGTTAAAAAATTTATTTTGAATGTATCATGTTTTTATGATATTTTTAAAAAGTCATGTAATGCATACAATCAAAATTGAAATTAATGATATTTTAAAATAAAGAATATTTTATTAAATGAAATAAAATTCATAAAAATATAAAATTCAACCTGATTGTTGGTATAAGTTTTAAAACTTCATCAATGATCCATTTATGGTTCATTAGTCATTTCATAGTTACTATATTAAACCTTAATGAGAAAAAACACATAATATCATAGTAAGAGTTAAAGGTATTAAATAAGGGTTTAATCCAATAGATAAGGGAAATAACAAGATCTATAGTTTTATAAAAATAAGTTTTTGAGATTATTTCATCCTATAATCATATTATATTTCAAATAACTCACTTTTTATCCATTTTTAACTGAAAATTAATTTATATTAATTTAGTATTTTTAGTTTCTAAAAGTACCACTCACCTCAATTATAAAAGGGAATCTCCTCCCTCACTTCTTCACAACATATTAAGCCTTCATTATCAACCAAACCCTACCCATTTATCCTTGTAATATATTTATAAAAGTTATGTAGATCCTTTTCTACGAAAAATACAAACTCTATATCCTTTAAGAAGTGATCTAAAGGAATCTTGTTGAAGAATAGGTTATCATTTTTACAAACTTGTCCAAGTTCATTTACCCTTCTAATTCCTATTCATGTGTTTTCTCCCTAAAAAATAATAAATACAGTATAATATATATTATTATATGTTATTATGATTATGTTAAAACCATATTCTACCTTTTATCCATCCTATGAAAAATAAAAACCATGTTTTCGTACATACGACTTACCATCTCCACGTTATGGTGTAACCTGTGTTTCATCACCACTTTACTTAATGGGTATAATTTTGGGAAAAATGGATATATATTATAATTATTGCATTATATTTATTGTGGAAAAATTAATATACCATACACTTCCTTACCCTTTTACCATTTATGGAATTATATTATCGCTCTTTAGTGCGTACAACCTACTGTCTCCTCGATGCAATACGATTCATTTTATATGATAAAAATTAAATAATGATTATAAAAATATATATAATGAAAAAATATGATATCTCTGAACATAATATAATTCATTATATGGTTTAATTATATCCAATCAAAAAGAACCAGGACTTACATGAAAAAACAGGCATAGGAAAATGAAGCATTTAACACCTGGAACAAGGGTAATAACGAAATATTATCAAAAAAATGTGTGATAAAATAATGTAAGAAGATAATATATGAAATAATAAATTTTGATAAGGTTATAATATAAGTTAATAACTAGATAAAAACTATTATACATGTGGTTAAATCACAATCTACTAAAGGAAGCGTAAGGTAAGGGACTTCATTTCAATCTCCTTTCGTTGAGGCGTAGTTTGATGTTATAAAACCAACTTATTTTTTGAGGTGTATATACAGACCCATTAACATATCAAATAATTACTTTATTTATTATCATGTTATGTAATTTATTAAAAAATTTATTCTTTCTTGAGTATTATGAGTTAAATGTTCAAATTGTTATGGGACACAAGGATTGTTTCAATATTTAATTATCCCACCTTTTTCTGCATTTCAATATTCTTGATATTATTTTACTTGTTTATTTATATGGATATAAAATTATTATAAATGAAATTTTATATACATTTTTAATTTCATTAAATGTTTTTCAAATTGTATCTTTTTACTTGTTTTATACCGAACATTTTGAGAAAAAGTAAAGGGAATGTTATATTCATAATGTACACAGTGACGACAACATTCTTGCTGCCATAAATATTATTTAATTTTATCTTCCTTTCAAATATTACATATTTTATTAAATAAAAAAACTATTACCTTATTTTTTGAGATATTTGGTATTGAAAATTGTTAATTTTAAATAAAAATATTTTTCTATATGAAATTGATTTCATATGGGTTTAATAAGAGTTTTTCCTTAGTAATTTTTCAAGGATTTTATTATAGTATTTTTCATCAATGTCAATGCCCTTTGTTGAATCTTATGGTTAATTGAGGTTGGTATATTATAATAAAATCTATAATATTTTATTAAATGGTTTATGATTAATTTGACTTTGTATGTTCTATTTTGATACATTTCTTGGTTTATGGTTAAAGTATTCCCATTTATTATGCTAGTTTTTAATAAATATGTTTGTGTTATTTATGTTTCACCCCATTAATATGAGTGATTAATTGGACTTATTAAGTAATGGGTAGGTACTGATATATCCCCACAAATCATCTAAAATTATCATGAGACAAACTAGATTGGGTTTTGGCCAAGGACTTACCAATTTATCTAATTATTGGTATTAAGCCTTGATATTGTTAGATTCTTGGAACGAAGCATTAACAATATTAGATTCTTGGTATGAAGCCTTTATAAAGTTATCTTATTGGCATGAAAGCCTCAAAAATATTATATTCAGGGTATGAAACCTCAAATATATGTTTTAGATGTCAGACATTATAGATTCCACCATTCTTAATTCAATTATTAACATTCCATGTGATTATTTTCACCAGTAGAATATCCATGCTTATGTTTCCTAGCTCATGTGATTATTTAAATAGCATGTGTTTAGGTTTTTTACCTTTTCATATCATTTATGTCATATTTACTCATAGATTTTATTTTACTCTTACCCTTACTGGTCATTTGATCTCACCAATTTCATATGTTTCATTTTTTCCTAGGATTCCAAGATGTATATTATGACTGGTATTCAAGGTTACACAAAGGGGGAATAATTGCAGACTCAAAGAACGTATTTGTGTATTTTATATTTTAAAATTTACTATATATTTCACGTATGTATCTAGTTTTTCAATACTACTGAATTATTCAGTCCTTTAGGATGTGATACCTTTTATCTTATGCAAATGTAATAATGTAAACATAGACTCTAGGTTACTAGGGTTAGAGTCTTTATTGTTTGTATCAGAAAACGTTTATTAGAAACCTTGGGAACTAGATTTAGAAAATCATGGATTAGAAAACATAAAACTATGAATGACTTTTATGATAATTATAAGTAGAGGTTATCATCTTATAGATTATATAATACCATCAATAACCTAGGTTAAACCTACAGACTCATAGATTTTGAAGACGATGTCAGGATTTAGGCTCTCTATAAATTATCCTTCATGGCTATATCACTATGATTAATGTTCTTGACATTATAATTAGGTTTTTGGTTAATGGTTAGGATCAAAAAGGATATACAAGTAATGGTTATACTGCTAATGATGAAGAGACTAAAAAATACAAGTAAAAGGAAGATGGTATTAAGAAATAAGATGATAAATCGTAGTTAATGGTTTGATAAAGAAGTATAATGATTAATGTTCCTTTTTGTTTGGATTTAAGAACTATTTCATAAATGGTGATCTGGATATAAGAATCATGACATATATAAGGATTCTACTGCAATACTTCTTCTTTTATTATTTGAGAGCATGAAAGCTTGGATTAAGGTTTTTAGGTGATCAAATATTTGGTATGTGAGAATAATAGCTACATCATGTTTTTTTGGAGAATCTAATTTGAATATTGATTTTGGAAATTTAGTGGCCTTCCATCTAAATTTTTTGGACTTATTATTTGGATAGAAGTATTTGGATGATTCTTAAGGTAAATACTTATGGAATGGATTAATTTGAACTTTATATATTATTGTTTGAGGTTAAATGATGATTTATCATATTCGAAAACCTGTGATAATAATTTTGGTTTTGAAAAATATTTATCAGAAGATTAAATGACATAATGACCTTATGATTCATTTTAAAAAACTCATTATGAACATTCATTTCATGGTGAAAGGGGTGAAGTGAAAATTGATAGGAGAACAACCAAAGGATTATACTATTCTTATGAAATGGAAAGAAATAATGTATATTTATTTTCCCAATTTCTTATCAGGATAGTAAAATAATACCACAACTCAAGGAAAATTATTTTGGAATAAAAAATTGATGTGTTTAATTTTATTACTAATAAATCACTAGTCTTTTAACTGATTACAAGATTTTTAGTTTTCTGATGGTAAAATTTCTAATGACCATGTTCTATATCACACTCAATCAAAACATATTAGTTATATTTCTCTTTGGTGAATATGTTTCCTCTTTATAAAAATTATTTCTTTCTAAAATCCTAATTTTTTGGTTACCTTCTCATTTCCCTTTCCCTCAAATTATGTGGATATTTTATTGACCCTATATTCGATGTGAGTATCCCACAAGAGAATTTTAATGTATCAACCATTTATTTTTGAATTGAAATTTCAAATTTTGTGGATGAAATTTATTGAATTATTGGATAATGTGACACCCTAATATTTTATGGTATGTCTCTTTTTAAATTTATTCTCTTCAAAATCTTTTGTTACATGCAACACGCAGCTTAAACAAAAAATGAAATGTTACTTTAAACTAGCAGTTAAATTGGTAGGAATGAATAGTATTAACCAAATTATGAAATTTATATATATATATATGTAATAAAATATTCATATCTATACCATATATTTTATAGGTAAAATATAATAATAAATCAACTTTTACACACACAAAAAACTATATTTTTATAAAGGTAATTTTTTCACCTTTCAATGGGGCGCTATTTTTAAAAATAAATTTGAAATTTTTATAAATTTTATTTAAATAAATAAAATTCTTTTTTTATATCAGAATATAAAAATCTACTTCGGTTCAATTTTTTCCTGATAAGTTTCTTGTTTTGATGAATAGTAAAAAATTCTGGATTTTAATTTAAAACATCATTTTCTTCTAAATAATTTATACTGTTAAATTATGTTTTTGATTATTTTTAAAATATAATTAGTTCAATTTTATATCAGTCAATCCAATGTCAGTAATTGGAATCAATTTCACATTGAATATGGATATAAATACATTTAATCTTTTTAACATTTTCACTTTAAGAACTTGTTTTCTCATTTCAACAAAGGGATTAATTTTAAATTAATTTTATCTATTTATATGTTAGGAATTTTGAAAAATGAATTTCATATTTGAAATCATAATTTCAAATTTTAGTTAATAGATCCCATTTATTTTTGGACAATATGAAAAGTAACTTAATAATTAGTTTTGATTACCACGGTTAAGGGTAAATCGAGTAATTAAGGGTAAAAATAATATTATAAGTTTTATAAAATTACTCTAAAACTTGTCATAATTTTATTATATGAGTTGTTGTGGACTAAAACCATCCTTGGGTCGATTTTAAGACCTATTGGTGCCACTTGGATGTCTTTAATCTTTTTATTGTATTTTATTTTAAGGAATGTCAAATATGTTATACTCTTGTTTTTAATAAGTATTAAATTTTTCATATGTGGTTATTCAGAATATATCTTCAACTATAGATAGTCATTTTAAATCTAAAAAAATTATATTAATGATGATAGTTGATTTTAAATTTTTAGGATATAAATTATTAAATTTAAGGCTTTCACGATGATGATACAATGATTTTTTATTAATTGAAATATCAAATAAATGTTAACAAAAATATTAAAATAAATATAATTTGGCATAATTAATTTCATCAGAAAATTTTGTAGATAAATTTAAAATAATATTTATGTTTAAAATGTGTATTGACCCTCCAATTCTCATTTTCTTGAGAGTACAACGAGTCATTACTAGTCCTTAAGCGACATCCCCAAGACGCCAAAGGCTGGCAATAAATCCCGAAGGGTTTTGAATAAAAGTGTGGGACGAATTAACCTTAAGAAATAACCCAGTAAACCAACCAAACATACCAAACACTCACTATATGATGCATGCACAACTGAAAGACAACTAAACAAACTTTATTTATGTTAAACCACATCAGATTACACAACAGCAGAAGACCAAACCAAGTATCAAAGTGCACAACAGATAAACAACTCAAGACTATCAAACACACTAAGACTCTGTGCTCCATAAGCTCCAAGATCCACAACATCTCCCAAGAATCACCGCGAGAAGTTAGAAATAAGATGATTTACCTTTACCTGTTTCTTGGTATACAACATCTACAAAAGCACCAACGTGCCAAGCAGGGGTGAGTATAAAACTCATTAGGTTTCCCCAATGACTTCCCTACTCACGCCACTAGGATAGAAGAGTTGGCCACATTTATATAAAAAAAGTTTATATAAAACATTTTTTAAAAGCAGTTTATAACTAAATATAAACAAGTTTCCAAAACCATTCATAAGCAAATCCATTCCAAGAGAAATTGAAATCAATTTTCCAGCAAGTTATTTTTCCAGAAAAATAACCAAACAAGATTTAGAACCATTTCGCAATATCCCTTTTTGGCATACCAAACCATTTCCACAAACCCATGCAACCAACCATGCATGATACCTAGAAGAGGGGAGAATCCTTAACCCTTATCCATCCCAACCATGATGGGGGAGACTTCTTACCCTTATCCAACCCAAATGCACATGAATGCTTTATGAGGGAGATCCCTAACCCTTACCATCCTAAAACTGATGGGGGAGACCCCTAACCCTTATCTGTACCGAATGTAACATGAATGTTTAACGGGGGAGATCCCTAACCCTTATCCATCCCAATACTAATGGGGGAGACTCCTAACCCTTATCTATCCCACATACCCATGAACACACACAACCATCATGTTGGAAACCAAGTCTGTTCAACCAATTCAAATCATTTGAATGCTTAACCATTTCAATTCTAAATCATTTCAATAAAACTCCCTTTTTATTGAAAACCAAATCCCTCAAAATCATTTAAATCTCAAACCATTTCAATAAAACACCCTTTTTAATGAAAACTCATTTTTCATCAAACCATGTATAGTTACAGAAAATCTAATTTTAAAATCAACATTTTAAATTCAACAAGCCAAATCACTTTGCACAACAATTCACCAGGATTTCAGAATCCCATCAAAACCATAAATCATCACTAAAGAAGATTTATTCTATGATTTTCAAAAAAAATCCATTAAAATTAACCTATTTAAATCTAAGACAATAAATTCTAGCAAGAGTAGTTGAGAGTGAAGCCTTATATCTCAAAGGTTTTGAAAAAAGCCCCAACGGATGAAGAACGCACAAGAAAACTGGGTCGATTCTCCAAGAATTATCCTTATACCTCTTCTCCTAACATAACCAAGACCAAATCTCATCATATTTGGAATCCACACACTTAGATATACCCATAACGGGAGTAGATCTAAGAAACTGATCAAGAACGATGAAGAACGGTCACATACCTCAAGAATCCAGCATTGATTTTCCCATAGAAGCCTTCGGATTGCCTCCGGAACGATGGGAGAACCTTCCTTGACCTTAGGAGAACCAAAATCCAGAGTTATGGCTGCTTAAATGTTTAAACGAGGCATTTATAGGCAAAAAAGCATGAGATCCACAATTTAAGGATCTCATTTAAGTGCCTGCAGGGTTAGTTCGCATGGTTTGAAAAACCGTGCACTAACCGTGCATTATCTACTGCCTCAACCGCCCTTCTCACACGGTTTGTCCGCACGGTTAGACAAACCATGTGCTGACCATGTGAAAGCTACTACCTCCAATACCCACTATGCACAGTTTGGCCGCACGGTTTAGACAAACTGTGCGCCTCCCGTGCGATTTCCCCTTTGCCTCAAAACATCATTCCAAGTTCTCCCGACTCTCCCATTCAACACCCTTAACTTTAAAACCATGAAAATCATCAAGTAAGGGTTACATACCAGAAAATGGGGGTACTAAATTCTCCCCACCATTGGTCTTTCTTTCCTCGGAAAGTAGAAAACCTTCAGCCAATTGAAAGAGTTCTAGCCACTGCTCTTTCATTTCCTTTTCATGTTCCCAAGTCTCTTCCTGAATCTGACCATGCTGCCATAAAACCTACACTAGACTGACGCTTTTTCCACGCAAGACTTTCTCTTTCCTATCCACAATCTGTACTGGGATATGTATCAATGAAGCATCCAGCTCTAGGTTAGCATGTTCCCATCTGATCACATGGTCATGATCAGGATGATACTTTTTCAACTGAGATACATGGAACACATTATACACAGAACTAAACTGTGGTGGTAATACAAACTGATATTCCACCTCTCTAACCCATTCTAGTATCTCAAAAGGGCTAATGTATCTAGAAAGTAACTTTCCCTACTTCCTGAAACGATGATTTCCAAGCCTTGGAGAGATCCTCAAGAAGACATGATCACCCACAATGAACGATAGCGGTCTTCGATGGTGATCTGCATAAGATTTCTGACGACATTGAGCTGTCTCCATCCTCTTTCTAATCAACTAGATCTTCTCTGTTATTTCTTCGACAAGGCTTGGCCCAACTAGTGATGTTTCACCAGTTTCCACCCAGCATTGTGGAGAACGACAAGGACGCCCATACAATGCTACAAACAGAGCCATACGTATTGAGGCTTGATATCGATTATTGTATGAGAACTCCACTAAGGGTATATGATCCTCCCCTGAGCCACCAAAATCCATTAAACAAGCCCGAAACATATCTTCCAATGTTTTTATCTTCCGTTCAGATTTCCCATCCGTCTGAGGATGATACGTCGTGCCCATAGTCAACTGAGTACCAAGGGCTTGCTGTAATGATTTCTAGAAACGATATGTGAACCTCGAATCTCTATCTAAGACTATATACACTGGTAAACCATGCATCTTTACCACTTCCCAGATATAGATTTTTGAAATATCTTCTACTGTATGGGTTTCATGAATAGGGATAAATGGGGTGACTTGGTTAGATGATCCACTATCACCCAAATGGAAATGTGTTTCTAGACCGTTCATGGAACACCAGTAACAAAATCCATTGCTATCTGATCCCATTTCCACATTGGGATAGGTAAATATTGTAAGATACCAGCTGATCTCTGATGCTCTACATTAACCTGCTGACAAGTCAAACACCGCGAGACGAACTCGGCCACCTTTAGTTTCATGATGATCCCCCAAAACTATGTCTTCAACGCCTTATACATTTTCTGTGTACCTGGATGTACAGCCCATTTCGAATGGTGGTAAGAATGAAGGAGTTTTTCCTGACAAACAATAGATACAACCATTCGATATTGGAAACACAAAACTGAACCCCCATCAGGTTTCCAGCCATCAATGGTCTCCCCACCATTGAGTTTTGAACTTACAACCAGACATTCTGCATCAGATGTTTGTGCTTCATTGATCATCTTTACTAAATCAGGAACAAGTGTAGCTAAAAAGAAAACAGAAAGATTACCTCGTTCTTCACATTCCACATGCATGTCAGCTAAGACCGACATCAACTGCCATTCGTCTGAAGCTTTGTTCGCCAACTGAGCATATGACTTTATACTTAATGCATCTGCCACCGAATTTCCTTTTTCAGGTGTGTACATCAATTAAATTCAAACATTTGGAGATACTTCATCCATCTCCTTTTCCTGAGATTCAAATCTCGCTGTATGAAAATGTGTTTCAAGATTTTAGATCTATAAACACAGAAAATTTCTCACAAAAGAGATAATGTCTTCATGTTTTCAAAGCATGGATGACTACAGCCAACTCCAAATCATGTGTTGGGTAGTTTTCCTCATGCACTCTCAACTGCCTTGAACCATAAGCAACCTAATGATCTCTTTGCATGAGAACACAACCCAACCCTGATCTTAAAGCATCAAAATACACCACATACCCCTGTCCTAATTTTGGTAAGATCAAGATAGGTGGTGATGTATACTGAACATTTAGTTCCTGAAAGGATCTCTGACGTTCTTTCGTCCATTGGAAGAGTGAATTATTCTTAGTTAGAGTTGTCAAGGGTGAAGCTAGTCGTTAGAAATCATGCGCAAATCATCAGTAGTAACCAGGTAGGCCAAGAAAACTATGTATCTCGAACACATTCCTCGGTGGTTTCCAAGATATAACAGCTTCTATATTTTCAGGATCAACAGAAATTAATTTCTCAGAAATGACACTGCCAAGGAAACGTACTTCCCGTATCCAAAAATCACACATTGATAATTTGGCATACAAATGATTATCTCTCAAGATTTGTAACACTGTTTCCAGGTGCACCTCATGATCAGCCCTTGTCTTTGAATAAACCAAAATGTCATCCACAAAGACCACAACAAAAGAATCTAGATATTGTTAAAATATCTGATTCATCAAATCCATGAAGACCGTCTGTGCATTCGTTAGACCAAAATTCATGACTACATATTCATAGTGGCCATATCTGCCTCTAAAAGCATTCTTTGGAATATCCTCCATCCGGACTTGCAATTGGTGATATCCTGATTGCAATTCAATCTTGGAGAACCACTAATCTCCCCATAATTGATCGAATAGGTCATCAATGTGTGGAAGTGGATATTTGTTCATTATCGTAACTTGGTTATGCTTACGATAATCAATACACAGCCAACGAGTTCCATATGCCTTTTTCACGAACAAAACCGGTGCTACCCATGGAGATGTACTTGGCTGAATGAAACCCTTTCTTTCCAGCTCCTCCAATTGCAATTTCAAGTCCCGTAACTTTGTTGGGGCCATCCTATAAGACGAAAGGGAAATAGGACTGGTCCCCAGAAGGAGATCAATTGTAAAATCCACTTCCCATAAAGGTGGTAACCCTGATAAGTTCTTGAGAATGACATCTGAAAATTGATCCACCATAGCTGGAAAACTATTTTCCTCAATCTCTTACATTGATGCCAAAGTCAATGCTGCCAATTGGTAATATATCATTCCCACCATTGGTTCCAAAAAGCTCTTTTCACCTTTCATTATCATCCTCTCTCCTTTGAAGAGATTCTCAATTCCTTCCTCGGTCATGAAAGTAATTGTTCTCCTATAATAGTCGATGTGAGCCTTAAACATTGTCAACCAATCCATACCTAGGATTGCGTCATAGACATCCATGTCCAACAACTAGAAGTCCCATTTTAACTTAGCACCATCAACAGTTATAGCACATGTTCTACACACAAAGGATTGACATTATCTTTCACCAAGGGGAGTTTCTAGTTTCAAAATAGAAGGAATAATTTCCAGTTTTAAACATAGAAAGTCAATAGAACGAGACACAATGAAGGAATGTGATGCACCAATATCAGACAACACTTACACAAAGGTAGAATTCAAAAGAATCATACCTCTTATTGTAGATGGTCCAACCTGATCATCGAAAATCATCTGCTCAACTCCATACAATTGATTTTTCAATATACTATTCTCCTTGTTTCCTTTCTGGGGGTGCCCTGGTTGAGGAGTCATGGTTTTTCTAGAATCATCATGGCTAGCTCTGCTCTGCTGATGAGACTGATTCTACTATCCTCGTCCAGTCTAAGCACACGATGCATGCAATAGAAGAGAAGTGTCTCGATCCCCTGGCCTTGGAGCACTATGACAATAGCGCTAAAGATGTCCCATATTGTTACAATTATGAGATTCTCTAGGTTTTGTCATATAATCTTGCTTTATGTGGTCAAGGGAACCACATTGAAAACAACCTTCTTTGCTCTGGGGATGTGAAGGAAGGTTTACTGATCCAGCCATCTGGTTCTGATTTCTACTTTCACCATGGAAATAGGTGTCCCTTCTCCTCTTGTTCTTAGCAGTTGGGTTCCCACTATTTCTTGTAGGTATCATCATTCCTACTCCTATCAATCCTGATATATTAAGTTCAGCAACAGTCACTCTATTCACCATCTCTATATAATCTGTAATACAAAGCACCGCAATCTTCGATTGAATATCCTGCCTTAGCCCCAATTCGAAGATGTGTGCCTTCAAAGAAGCACTTTCCGCAACCTGTAGTACAAAACAGACTAAATTCATGAACTTATATGCATACTCTATGACAGAGAGACTCTCTTGTTTCAGTCTAAAGAATTCAGCCATTTTCTGGATCTTGAACATGTGAGGATAGAATTGTTTGTTGAACAATTCTTCAAAATCATCCCATGTAAGGCCTTCATCCAATTTAGTCTGCACCGCTAAATCCCACCATTGACATGAAAGATCCTCAAGAATATACGTCGCCAACTTGACCTTGAGCTCTGATGGTGTGCTGATGAAATCAAAGATATGATTCATCCTACTTAGCCACACCTCTGCCTTTTCAGGTTCAGCATCAGCCCAAAAGTTTGGTGGATTCTGCTTCATGAAGTGTACGGTATTATCCACATGCCTTGGTTCATTCCTCCGGTTCCACGTATCCACAGCTAGAAAATCTTGGATGATACTCTGAAATACCTCTTGTTTCACACGTGGTTCTGGTGCAACCTCATTCTCCGTAGCTTCTCCAGGTTGGTTCTGACGATGCCTACCGAGTGCCATTTTCTAAACCACCAACAAACTACATCACTTTCACTCTCTAGCAACTGATGTCTTAGAATTTCAAATTCTATCATATCATCTATCACAAAATTGTTTTAAAAACAATCTTTTCCCCATGTTCAAACATTTTTGAAAAAATTCCTCATGCCTTTTGAAAATCAACCCATTTTCAAAATACACCAAATATCATGTTTTCAAAATGATTCATTGAAAACAATATTTTTTTTTTGAAAATTCACACCATGCACGAAAATCATAAGTCATTCCTCATAATGATATATTCAATCCTTGTGGGAATCCATTTCTCTATAATTCATTCCATTCTTGTCTCATTGGCTAAACCCATGACAATGAGACTTAAAAATTCTAGACGTGTCTCCAAACACATATTTACCCAACTCCCTGGTAACATGAATTTCAGCATAAAGGGGTTAGTTACGTGCTTTTATACTATACATTTCATGTTCTGACAATCCTACTCCATTCTAATATTCCCACCCAAGGAATAGAAAAGAAGGGATTTCATCTCCAAGACAAAAAACACTAATGACTACTTGTTAGGCAAGGACCGAACATACTGATACCATTTGTAATGACCCGCCAATTCTCATTGGCTTGAGAGTACAACGAGTCATTAATAGGCCTAAAGTGACATCCCCAATATTCCAAAGGCTGGCAATAAATGCCGAAGGGTTTCGAATTCAAGTGGGGGAAGATTTACCCTTTATGAATTAACCCAATAAATCAACCATACCGTAACCAAACACTCACTATATGATGCATGGACAACTAGAAGACTACTAAATAAACTTCATTTATGTTAAACCACATCAGAGTACACAACAGCGGAATACCAAACCAAGTATCAAAGTGCACAACAGATAAACAATTCAAGACTCTCAAAGACACTAAGACTCCATGCTCCACAAGCTCCAAGCTCCACAACGTCTCCCAAGAATCACCACAAGCACCTAGCAATAAGATTTTTTACCTTTACCTGTGTCCCGGAATATGACATCTATAAAAGTAGCAATGTTCCAAGAAGGGGTGAGTATAAAACTCAGTAGTTTTTCACCAATGACTTCACTACTCATACCACTATAATAGAAGAGTTAGCCACATTTATATAAAACATTTTATATAAAACATTTTCTCAAAGTAGTTTATAACTAAATATAAACAAGTTTCCAAAACCATTCATAACCAAAGTCATTACAATATCAATTGAAACCAATTTTCCATAAAGTTATTTTTCCAGAAAAATAACCAAACAAGATTTAGAACCATTTCACAATATACCTTTTTCGCATACCCAACCATTTCCACAAACCCATGCAACCAACCATGCATGCTACCTGGAAGAGGGTATAAGCCCTAACCCTTATCAATCCCAACCATGATGGGGGAGACTTCTTACCCTTATCCAACCCAAATGCACATGAATGATTGATGGGGGAGAGCTCGAACCCTTATCCATCCCAACACTGATGGGGAGACCCCTAACCCTTATCAGTCTCGAATGCAGTATGAATGTTTGATGTGGGAGAGCCCTAACCCTAGCTATCCCAAAACTGATGTGGGAGACTCCTAACCCTTATCCTTCCCACATTCCCATGAACACACACAACCATCATGTCAGAAACCAAGTGTGTTCAACCAATTCAAATCATTTTAATGCTTAACCATTTCAATTCCAAATCATTTCAATAAAACTCCCTTTTTATTGAAAACCTAATCCATCAAAGTCATTTCAATCTCAAAGCATTTCAATAAAACACCCTTTCTGTTGAAAACTAATTTTTCATCAAACCATGTGTAGTTTTAGAAAATCCATAATTTAAAATCAACATTTTAAATTCAACAATCCAAATCACTTTGCAAAACAATTCACTAAGATTTCACAATCTCATCAAAATCATAAATCATCAATAAAGAAGATTTATTCTATGCATTTCACAACCAAATCCATTCAAATTAACCAATTTGAATCTAATTCAAGCAATTCTAGCAAGATGAGTTGAGATTGAAGACTCCTACCTTAAAGGTTTTGATGAAAACCCTAACGAATGAAGAACGCATAAGAAAACCGGGTTGATTCTCCAAGAATTATCCTTAGATCTCTTATCCTAACACAACTAAGACCAAATCTCATCATATTTGGAATCCATACACTTAGATCTACCCATAACGGGTGTATATCTAAGACACCGAGAGAATAAGAGAAGTAGATCTAAGAAGATCTAAGAAACAGATCAAGAACGAAGAAGAACGGTCACATACCTCAAGAATCCAGCTTCGATTCACCAAGAGAAACCTTCGAATCACCTCTGGAATGATGGGAGAACCTTCCTTGACCTTAGGAGAACCAAAATCCAGAATTAGGGCCGCTGAGGAGCTTAAACAAGGCATTTAGAGTCAAAAACGCGTGAGATCCATAATTTAAGGATCTCATTTAAGTGTCTGCATGGTTAGTTTGCACGATTTGACAAACCGTGCGCTAACCATGTGTTAGCTACTACCTCGACCACCCTTCTCACACAGTTTGGCCGCATGGTTAGACAAACCATGCGCCGACCATGTGGAATATACTGCCTCCAAGACCCACTGCGCGCAGTTTGGTTGTACGGTTTAGACAAACTGTGCACCTCCCATGCGAATTCCCCTTTTCCTCAAAATATCATTCCATGTTCTCCCGACTCTCCCATTCAACACCCTTAACTTTCAATCCATGAAAAAAATAAAGTAAGGGTTAAATACTAGAAACATGGGGTACTAAAAAATGTTTTTTTCAAGATATCATGTTTTTTTGATATTTTCAAAAAGTTAAGTAATGAATAGTATCAAAATTTACAATAATGATATTTTAAAATAAATAATAATTTATTAAATGATATAAAATTCATAAAAAAATAAAAAAATTAAAAAATATTGTGATAAGGTTTAAAATTTATTAAATTATCCATTTATGAGTTCTTTTATCATTTTATAGTAACTATATTAATCTTTAATGAGTAAAAACACATGTTGTCATGGTAAGAGTTAAAGGGATTAAATAAATGTTAAATCCAACAGATAAGGGTAGGAATGTGACTTAAACATGTCAAAAAATATTTTTTTATATCATTAAAACCCATAATTATTTTACATTCAAAATTAATCATAATTTATATATTTGTAAAAGAAAATTAAACTATATTAATTTAATATTTTTAGACTTTCCAAAAGTTCCCTTCACCTCAATTATGAAAGGGAACCTCCGCCAACATTTCTTTATAGCACCATTACCCTTCTATATCAACAAAACCCTGAATATTTCTCCTCACAATATCCTTATTTAAGTTATAGTGGTATTTTTCTTCCAAAAATAACAACCTTATATCCCTTAAGAGTGGATCTAAAGGATGTGTTTTGAAGAAGATGTAATTTTTTTTACCAACTCGTCCAAGTTCATTTATTATTCTACTTATTATTCAGGTGTTGTTTCCCTAAAAAGGTAATAACTACAATGTTATATATATGATTATATGTTATCATGATTATGGTTTAACCATATTCCACCTTTTCTAAATCCTCCAAATAAATAAAACATCATGCGTGTGTACGTACGACTTACCATCTCCCATTAGGGTCTAATATGTTTTTCATCGCCACATTACTTAGATGGGTATAATGATGTAAATAATGGATATATATGATAATTAATGCATATTATTTATTTTTTAATATTTTATACACCTTCCACTTCTTTTCACTTTCACCATTAATGGAATTATACCGTCATTCGTGTATAAGTACGACTTACCGTCTCCGTGACGCGATGCAATTAATTTTCCATGTTCAACATTAAATAATGATTTTGAAGATATATATGATGAAGTAATATGATATATATTACCTTAATATAATTCTATATATGAAGTAAATATATCATATTCATATGAAACGATACTTACACGACAAAACATGCATAGGAAAGTGTAGCAGTTAACATCTAAAATAAGGGTACTAAGGAAATATTTTCAACAAATAGGGGATAAAATAATATAAAAAGATAATATATGATATCATAAATATGAATATTGTTATGATAAAAGTTAATAACATGCTTAAAATCATTATAAATGATTTTAAATCATGTTGGACTAAAGGAATTTTATGTTAATGGAATTCATCTCAATCTCCTTTATTTGTGGTATAGTTCAATGATATACACCCACCTCCTTTTCTGAGGTGTATATATGGCCCCTTTGACTTACCATGTAATTAATTAATTTGTTATCATGTAATTATATATTTTGTAAAATTTTATTCTTTCATGGTGATTGTGATTTAAATGTTTGAAGTGGTATGGGACACCTTGAATGTTTAAATATTTAATTATCATATCTTTTTCTCCATGTCAAAATTTTTGATATTATTTTAGATATTAATTTATATGGATATAAAAGGATTATAAAGGACATTTTATGTATATTTTTAATTTCATTCCAAGGTTTTAAGAAGGAATTTTTTTAATTGTTTTATATTTAATGTTTTAACAAAAGACAAAAGCATATTTTTATTCCTAACAAACGTAGAGAGAACGAATTTCCCACCACCATGACTATTATTCAATTTATAGAATACTTTGAATGTTTACATATTTTATTAAATAAAAAACCCAATTCCCTTATTTTTGGTATATTTAGAATTGAAAATTGTAATTTTTAAAAGAAAGGGTTTTTTATATGAAATGTACTTTTCAAATGGGTTTAATACGAGTTTTTTCTCAATAAATTTTCAATGATTTTATTATAATATTTTCAACTATGTCAATACAATTTTTTAAATATTATTATTAAATTAGGATGATATATTTTTATATCATATAACATATTTTATTGAATGGTATATGATTATTTTGACTAGAGATCTTTTATTTTTATACCATTTTTGGTTTATTATTAAAGTATTCACATTTCGAATTATAGTTTTTAATATGAATTTTTATGTTGTTTATATTTTAAACCATTCATATTTGGAATTAATTTGACTTATTAATTGATTGGTGGAGCCCTATATAGCTCCTCGATTAATTGGTAGGTCTCATGAGACAAACAAGACTTGGTTTTGGCCCAGACCTCACCCAATTATTAGATTCTTCGTACAAATCCTTGATAATGTTAGATTAATGGCCTGAATCTTTGACATTATTAGATTCTTGGTAAGAATCCTTGATAATGTTAGATTTGTGGCATCAATCCTTGAAAATAATATATTTTTGGCATAAATACTCAATAGTATGTTTTTGATGTCTCGCATTATGCATTACATCATAATGAATTCAATTATTGATATTACACATGATTGTTTCAACTAGTAGAATATCCATGGTTATGTTTACAAGATCTTGTGGTTATTTAAATTTCATTTGTTTCATTTATTTTCCTTATCATATTGTTTATTCCATAGTTACTTACTGCTTATGTTGTAATCATATCCTTACTGAGCAATTGACCTCACCCCTTTCGTATGTTTCATTTTTACATAGGATTCCAAGAAGTATATTATAACTGATATGATGGGTTACTCAAATGAGGAATAATGGAAGGCTTAATGAAATTATTTGTATATTTAATTTATTAAAATGTAATGTGGATTTAAAGTATGTATATATTTTACGATGACTACTAAACTATGTGGTCCTTTGGGATGATATACCTTGTATCTTATGCCCAATTACAAAGTAACTACTGACACTTGACTACCGAGGTCAGGGTCTTTATAAATTATGTATGGATTTGTTTTTAAATAAATATCTTAAATAAATAGTTTGTTTTCATGAAACCAGAACCTTATGTGTTTTAATTTTTTAATTTTTTTTACTAAATCATAATTTTACATTATTAACAAGACATGTTATTTTTATATTTTAAATAACAAAAGAATAAAACATTATTTTCATCAAATATGAGTTATAAAAGTGCATATAAACTTTAAATGGTATTTTTAACTTAACAAAGGTTATTAAAAAAATTTATTTTAAATGTAGAAAATTGATTTAAATGATAATATTCCATTTTTTCTATTATAACATCTTAATTGGCACTTGAGTCACACCTTATGCATTCTTTGTGTTATTATGAATAAACATTGGTTATGGTTAATTCTTGGATTAATAATTTACCTAGTTTAATACTAGGATTCATTAGCTACTTACTATTCCATGTTTTGTACAATGTTTGTCTTAACGTTAGTGAACTTTAAACTATAAATACACCACAAAATTTTCCTTGTGTGGATTAACTTAAGGGTATTGCAAAATTAATCATTGTTACTCATTTGGATTGATATTTAGGTGCTCAATTATTTTCAATATTATAACCCAATCATTAAATAAAAATTAAATATTTTAATTATTAGGAAAACAATTTAATGGTATATTGTGAACCCTCATCGAAATCACCACACACAGAAGCACCAAGACAAACAAAGCAACTTCCCAAGTGAAAATGTAATAACCACAAACAAACTAGATCAATAAAAATATAGGCACCCAACTAGAATAAAACACATACATGAAAATAGTACAATGAAAAAAAAATAAAGTGAATGACAAGGTATAACAAGATCCTACCCAATAACATGCTTAAAATTTTGGACATTGTCAATGTACAGATTTCACAACTCACACCACAGGGATAGAAAGAAAAAGGAATAAACCAATTGTAAGCCTAAAATTCCTAAGACCATCTCAAACCCACAATGAATAAATTTTGTAGCTTCTAATATAAAATATCCTAGATAGAGTGAAATGGTCTCAAAAATTGGCATCATTTTTTTTACTATAATTTCCATGTTACAAAAATTAATAAAAAATAGAACCGAAATCAGATTAGAAAAAATAAAAATAAATCCAAAAGGTGGATATCACAAGGAATGATGCTTTGTTGGGGAAAAATACTTCATATCTAATGAATATTTTACATGCTATGTTTATGTGGTTTGGCAACACAAGATGTTTTCCCTCTGTATTTCTCTCAAAAGGGATGAGATTTTGGGATCTATTTGAAATTAGAGGGATGATGAAGGAATTTTGATGGACAAGGTTATTGATTGGATCCAAATGGGGTACAAATCTGGTGATGATAGATCAAGGGATGGATTCCTTTCCAAATCTATTCAAATATGGACTTTTCACTACGTGTGAGGAATTCTGCTGGTGGTTAGTGGGGGATGATAGAGCCTCCTATCTATGGATTCCCATATGTGGGGACTCATGGTGGTGTGGGTGGACCACGATCTCGTGAGTTTGGAAGTGGTGGATTCCACCTTCGATGGCATTGCAGTGGTGGGGTGATGAACCTATGGTTTATTTTGGTGGAACTGTCATAGCTCATGATATCTAGGATCCCAGTGGTGGGACATTACTGGTCCGAAATGTTGGGGTAGACGACAACCTTTGGTGGGTCAGAGATAGGGACTGTGGGCAACCAAGGATAGCGGTGAGACAGTGATTTCAAGTGATAGGATTATATTATGACTGAGACAATGGAATAGCAATGACCATGAGATGGAGATAGTGATCTTGGGATAGGGAACATCGACCACGGGCAGCGGAGATTGGGTCTCTCTCAGCAGTTTTCAACCAGGGACGACCTCGGGTGACGACAGTAACCTAGGGCGATGGTAGCGACCTCAAGATGGGGGAAAATGACCCCAGGTGGTGGAGGAGACCTTGGGTCAGAATATGACATGGAGATTCATAAATCATTCGTGGGATGTGGTTGGTTGTGTGGATGGGTTGGCGATATCCTGGATGTGGGTCTTTGATGGTTATGTGATGTAGATGGGTTGCGAGGATCAGTTTGTGGGACTTCATCAATAATAAATTATGACCACGGGTATAATGGTTGGGTTGGTTTTTTGGGTGATACCACATTCACTTTTGGTGGTGCTCTTCACCTCATTTTATGTATTCATTTTACATTTATTTTCTAATAAATTTTTTTGGCCCGAGTCTGCTTGGTGCCAGAACATTCCAAGTACTTTGGGTTGGAGATTGTTTAAGGAAGTAACCCAAAACAAAAGCAAGGTGCTCAATGAACATGAATGGGGTTTTGATCATCACTTCTAAAAGAAGTGCTGATAAAGATACCATTTATCAACACTAAATTAATTCACGCTGATAAAATCTATCTTCACCAGTTCTTTTTTAGCACTGATCAACATACCTTTTATCTGTGCTTTTTTAGCAATGATAAAATGTGTATCTTTATCAACTGTAAAGAAGCATAAATAAAATGTATCATTATCTGCACTAAAACCTTAGCACTGATAAAGTATTTATATTTATAACTATAAATAAAAATATTTGTAATTATATTTATAAATATTTTTATATGAATATAAATGTATTTAAATCATTATATATATTTTTATATTTTTTTATATATTTATATTAAATATATTCATTTTTTAAAAATAACTGTTATAATTGTTTAATTATTTAAATATATAATTATTATTTTATAATGATTTTTATATATAATTTTTTATTAATAATTATATAAATACTTTTTAAAAAATATATTTATATATTTATATCATTATATATGTTTATAAAATTATACATATAATATATTTTTAATAAATATATATAAACATAAATATAAATATAAATATAGTAAAGATATTCCTTATTTAAATAAGTTTATTATAATTTAAAATTGTATAAATATATATATAATTACATATTTATAATTATATAAATACTTTTAAAAAATTATATTTATTTATTTATAATTATAAATATATTAATTTATAAATAAAGTAAATATATGTATATAAATATATTTATTAACAAATATATTTTTAACATTATTAATGAATATATTGTATTAAAACTGCGCATGTTAAAAATGAGTGAAATTGAATAATTAAAAATAAGTGAACTCTAAAAATATTGAAAAAATGGATAAGTTTATTAACTAAATATAGATTATTAAACAAATATGGATATATATTGAAATAAATATGAATACATGTTGAAAATATTAAAATATAGTAAATAAATACAAATTAATAAATATTAGAAAATTATTAAATTTCAAAAAAAATAAAAATAAAAAATCATAGAAATAAATAAATAATACCTAAATGTAATAATATCAAAAAATAATGCTTATTAAAAACAATATAAATTAAAGGTATGATTTTACTAAATGATATACTAAAATAACTAATAAAATTTAAATTAATTGCATAGAAAATAGGTGTATGTGTTTCAATATAAGATTTCATTAATTACATAAATATTTGTGTGTGTGCGGTGTATAGTAAAATTCAGTAATTATGTATATTTATGTGTAAAATCAATGTGACACGCATTTGATATAGGTTAAATTTAAAAATAAAACAACGTTTAATTAATTTCCATTACTCGATACAGTTATTCCTTATTTATAATTAATATTAACTTTTAATTATAAACCATTATATATTAAATATATGACTTATTTAACGTAAGATTAAATATTTTTTATTATATAAATGATATTTTAGGAAATAATATATATATTGATATATAAATATATATATATATATCATAATATATTTATATTTTTAATTTATTAATGAATAATTATGTAAAAAACCCATTAAAAATGAATAATACATTAATATGTTTTTTTGTTATTAAATTTTATTCATTTTCTATATTTATATTTAATACAACTTTTTATTAATATTTATAATTAATATATCGATATATGTGTATATTAAACTTATTAGTTTTTATTAATAATTGTTTCATTAATAAATTTTTTTATAATTTTTTAATTTATTTTTTTTAATTTTTTTGTTTAATTATTATAATTTATTTATTTTTAATTTTATGTTTAATTATTACAATTTATTCATTTCTAATTTTTTTTAATTATTACAATTTATTCATTTTATATGTTTAAATTTAATTTTTAAAATTTATTAATATTTAGATAACATATATATGTATATTTACTTTATTCATTTTTTTCAATAATTATTTATTAACAAGTATTTTAACATTTTTCATAATTTACTCATTTTTAATTTTTACCGGTTTAATTATATCATTTTATTCATTTTATATATCTATATTTAATATATATATTTTACTAATATTTATAATATATATATATATACTTTTGTGTGTTAAATTTATTCATTTTTATCAAAAATCATTTAATTAATAAACTTTTTAATATTTTTCTTAATTTAATCATTTTTTTAGTTTTTATTTGTTTAATTATTTCATTTTATTCATTTATATATATTTAATATATACTACTCATTTAAAATTTTAATTTATATATATATATATTAAATTATGAATAATTATTAAATTAAAAAATAAACATTTTTTAAATTTATTAATTTTTTATTTTATTTTTTGTTTAATTATTTCAATTTTTTAATTATTTTTAAATCTTGTATTTTTTATTGGTTTGTATAAAAAAAATTCATAATGGTCTAGGTCGGGTCATATAGGACCCGAATAGGAAGGTGGGTGATGGCCAAGGAAATGAATAGGATGGGAAAAGGCCCATGTGAGCCCACAGAGGGCCCATGTAAATCTGTGTAGTGGATAAAGGAGCCCATTATTGTAGCGATATTTTGAAAAGTTGATGTGGAGAAATGTTTTATAAATACACATCCTCTCATTAGTTGTTTCGATGTGGGACTCGTCAGGCGATTTATTTTTTAAAGGTTCGGGTTGAAGCCTCATTTATTATTTAAAGCAAATAAGAGACCTCTTTTAACTGGGTAGAGGGAGATCCATTACATAGTCTGAAGGCCCAGTTGGCATTTAGCACATTATATGGCCCATAGGCCAAAAAATTTGGCTCAAGGCCCATTCGGTGAATTGTTCTGCTGCAGTACTCTGCTTACTACAGTACTGCACAGTATTTGCCTCTACTACAGTACCCTACCGCCACTACAGTGCCCGTCATTGATACTGTGTTTTTACCGCTATAGTACGCTACAGTACTGCTACAACAACCTATTCCAAATGGGCTTTTAAGCCCTATTTATCAGCGCTAAAAAAAGTATTGATAAAAGGTACCCTCTATCATTGCTAAAATTAAAGCACTGATAAAGGGTATCTTTATTTACACATTTTTCTAGCACTAATAAGGATATCGTTGTATATTACAAGTTTTTTAGCAGTGAAACAAGTTTTTAAGCATAATTTTAAAGGTGGGTTAGTGGTGAAGGTTTTTTGTGCTTGTTTCTTAGTTATTTAAAGGATGCCACTATTTGAAACTCGTATATGATGTGTTTTCTTGGGTGAAACCCCTAACATTGTAATCCCTGGTCATTTTTATCTCTTAGCTCATGTTAGAGGTGTCTATTTAGGTTTCTATTAGTTATTCCTATGGATATGATGTGCGACGATTTTTTTAAATGTGATCTATATTTTGGTGATGATATGTTTTGGGATTATTTTTCAAGGAACCTATAGGGTTTGAGGTTTTTAAGTGAACTTCATTTGATGTGTCATTTGGGTGCTCTTATGTATTTCTCTTTGGTGAGTAGTGGTGGTCTTGGGATGTTCATTCCTCATTATTTGGTTATTCACATTGATTTTTGTGTGTGGTTTGGACCATGGGAAGATGTTTGTTTCACAGATTTAGCTTAGGGATGCCTTAGTTGTGGGATAAGTTAATGAGGATGTGAATTTGGCTTATAATTAGACTTTGAGTACTATTAGGTTTTGATTTTCTATCAAGATCATCATGATTCATTGTTCTATGAGTCTTTCCTTGAGTTTCCCATTAAGTTGTTTTATAGACTAAGGTTCGTACAGTATTATTCCATCTTGGGGCACGTTTGTTGTTAGAGTGTTTCTTTAATTCCATTTATAAGATTATGGTTCGGTGACCAAGTTTGGGGGTTTTTTGGTGTCCCTTAGTTGGTTGTTCTTTCTTTAGGTGCTTTGATTTTGTTCTCTTTTTGGTTTTCTGTGATTTATGGAATCTTATTTTTTACTTATATAGTGGTAATATTTAATTTTTTGGAAATATAGTCTCTCTTGGGTGTGTTATAGGTTATTTCACCATTTTAAGTAGAAGTTTAAATTGTTGGGAGACTAATTATAGGTCTCAAATTTTTAATTCTTTGGGCAAGATGGATATGATTTCGGTGATTCTTGAGTACCCTTTCTTTGGGATATAAGGAATAGTGGTTTTTTTATGTTTCCTTCTCAAAGTTGTCCCCTCACTCTCCCACCTCTAATGTATGGGTGTAGATTTTTTTTATTATCATGTGTTCTATAGTTTCAATGAATTTATAGAGTAGTAAAGTGGAATTTTGGGTAGAATCATGACACCCTCATTTCACTACGATATTTCATTTTAATTGATTTTGGTATATTTAATTTTTTCTAGAAAATCCTTCATTTTACAAGTGTTTTGAGATTGAGAAAGGTTATTAGGTGATAGTGACCTCTCAACGACATTATTCCATGAGGGTTAGTGTTTCACTATCCAGTGTGATTAAGGGGTCTCCCCTATAGGAAATTGTGAAGGGGATCCCTAGGTGGGGAATTTTGATTTCCATTTCAGCCAAGATGTTTCTCCTATATGAAATAGAAAGAACCATTATAGCATAGTGCATGCCATAGTGGGTGTTTAAATAGTATAAGATAGGGGATCCTGGCCAAGACACCAGATGTGGTAGAGTTCCTCGAGGGCTGCTTAGGGGAGCACCATGGCATAGTGCATGCCACGGTGAATGCCTTAGTTTCCTATCAAGTAATGTTTTTTTGTAATTTTAAATCTTATATTGTTAAATAATTATGGGGTTTGGTCCCCTTTACCCCATTTTCTCAAGCATTTAATCCTAGGGAGATCCCATGGAGATCCTTTTTCTTCCTTTTTCTTCCTTGGATTCCTTTCTCATTTCCTTCATATTTAAATAGATTCCTAAAGTTAGTTCCACCTTTTCCCTTTCTATCCATCACCATTCATTTCCCATCAATTTTCCTTTTCCTTATGAACCCTAATTGAAATGTGGGTAGATTTTTGGGTTTGATATGGGTTTAAGAATGGGATTTTTATTGTTAGGATTTGAGAACGGTGTCTTCTTTCTTGGCTTGGATTCCGTCATTGAAGGCAATATGTTTTGGCTTCTTTATTCTTGAATCAAGGTATGGGTTTTTTCTTATTTTCTAAATTTGACATGTCATTTGATACTTTAGATTTTAAAAAGAATTTTTTTCTAAATAAAACCAATATGTGATAATTAAAATCGATTTTATAACTATTTTAAATGATTTACCAATTTTCATAAATGATTATTAAATGGATTTTGATTTCCAAAATGAAAATAGATAGAGAAGTATTTTTAAAAAATGATTTAATTACTTTTTTCAAATGAAATAGAGGTTTTGAATTCATTTCACCCTGTTTGGGTCATGAATTGGATGAAGCATTGGATTTTGTGATTTGGTTCCAATTAAATGAACATGTTTGGTTTTCCAAAAAATATCAAAGGTAAAATTATGAGTTAAAAATAGTTTTGTATCAACTCTAGTGTATATGTTTTCAAATTTTATTTAGAATATTATATTAAATTTGGAAAATAGACTTTTTATTCTAAGTCTTTTTTTAAAGGATCATTTTTCACTTTAGGAAAGAGTCTTTAATAATGTGTACAAGATCCTATTTAATCCACCATATTTATTGTGTTTGAGATTGATTATGGACCTTAAAGGTTTGACTAATGTTTAATTTTTAATGGCCAATGTGGTTGGGGTTGTTTCCTACAAGAGTGTTGGAAGTGAGGTGGGATATATTTATATATATAATCTACTTTTCCCTTACTTATGTGATTATTTTCTCACCTCATATTGACTATTTTTATGTGAACACTATGCACTAAGAGAGAGGTATATATTTATTCTACACTAGATAGTCACATTCTACTTATTTCCCTCGGGTTTTGTCGTGTGTTTGGACTTCTGGGCAGTTACCCTAATGATACTAAGTGTGGGCCAATCATATGGCTTGTGTAGTTTAAATGAAACCTAGGACGATATTTATTCTCATGTTCTTGGTAAATTCTAGGACCATCATACCTTTGGTACATATTGTGTTTACTATGACACTATAATACAGTAGATAAGGGATTTATATTCCCTATATTCCATAATTCTATGGGCATTCATATCACTATGACTTGTGGAAGTTCTATATTTTCTTTTATTCCATTAAATTTATAGTGCCATGATGGATTATTTCATTATTATTTTTCATTATTTAGTTTTAATAAATAGCATCCATTGTTTTTTGAAACTAAACTTCTAGAATTGGATTTGAAATGTGTGTCTTGTAAAGAAAGTAAGGGTTTAATTAATATTTCCAAGTGAATGGTTTAATATAAATTGAAAGAGGTGAACATTTATCAAAATGTTCAGGAGTGTGAAATTAAGTTTTTCTCTACTACTGTATGAAAAATATATTTTATAATTTTTTTAAAACCAGAATATATGAAATATATTTTGAAATAACTTTCAAAAACTCTTTGGTGTGTTCCTACTAGGCCTGGTTTTACACACACCCTGAAAACACCAATCTGTATAGGAAGATCTTATGTTTTCCTATAATGTGACTTATCTTCCTTATGGTCTTGTGTTTATCATGTATCAGGGTTTATTGGTATGGGTTATAGATAATAATATATGGGTCACCCAGAGATGGTTGGTATTGGTTTGGCCTCAGTTTTTTTGCGTGTTGTATAGGATGGTTTATCTCAGTGTATTTATATATTGTACCTGATTTATCTACTTATTATATATATTTATTTCATGATCTAGCTGTATATATTAACAGATTTTTATTTTATTATTCCATGTTTATATGGATTATTTATTTTTTTATTATTATTTTATATGAATGGATATCCTATGTATGGATAGGTCATGCCAGATTCTTGACATATCACATTGATTGTTTATTATTATTCGGGAGTAAAATCATTATCACTTGTTAGGATTTGATACACACGAACTTTCTTTAAACCCAGGTAGATTGGGAAAAATCCTTGGTCCTTAACGCATATTGGATCAATAGTGGCCCAGGTTAGTTCACAACATGTTACAGGGCATGTACAACTAGATATATTTCATATACATCATTTTTTCTATGAATCTAGGTTAGAAAACAATACGTCATGTATAATTATGGAACATACCTAAACCACATGTCTTATTTGATTTAAACATATTCAATCTCATTTGGGGTTATATGACATGTACACTAGAAACATGTTAAGTACTCTTGGTCATGTCATTTGTTGGTTGGTGGTCAATACATTTCATGTAATGTAATTGAATATTGAACCCACGTGATGTGTTATGATTTCCATGGGTCACCTTTGTGTAGTTGAAATATGGTATACATCAGGAAATTCTCCAATACACACTATGTTCTTATACCATTCTTGGTCAAATAAATTCAAATTAATGTGTAATATTTATTTATTATACTAAAAAATGAATAATTGGAAACAAATACTAACTTTAAAATATAGAAAATGATCAAAAAATGTTAAAACATTATAAATTAAAATTTGACATCTTTGATACCACTTTTAAGGTTCTGGGGTGTAGTGGAATTGACTAGGGAAGTACCCAATAATTATTTTCACCGGTTTCAATGAATAATGTCCAAAATATCTAACAAAAGAAACCATGTAATCTACTAATATAAGATCTTCCATATTTACCCTATAATTAATTTAAAATAAGAATCAACTCAAGTGGAAAATTATTCTTTCTATAGATCAATTCAGTTCTCTCTCTTGTGGTTTCATTGTTGTAGTGGGGAATAAAATCTAGGATCACTCTAGTTATATCCACACATGCTCTATGAATCTATGAAAAATTATCTTGGTACATAAAGTGCTAGTGTGGAGGAACCAAGTTCCTTGCTTCATTCATCATTGTACAACAATTATTATCTCGTTTTCTCTCTCTTTTTTTGAGAGGGAGAGGGAAGATTTTCTCCCTAGATCTTGGGATAAAATTAGAGAGGTTTTCCTTATAACAAAAACTCTATTATCTAAAATGATATAATCAAAAATTTATACTTTGTGATAAAAAAATTAAAAATTTCACCGTGACCCATTATCACATTTATTATTCTAAATGAACCCCATTTCAAATAATAATAAAATAATTATTATTATATTCTCATGTCATGTACTAAACTCATGGATTAATATATCATCTTTGATGCACACTTAACTCTTAAATTCAATTATCCTCATAATTTATTAAACCTTTAATAATAATATATTTTTAAAAATTATTATTATTTTTTAAAATTATTACTATTTTTTTGATAAATAAATATATATTATATTCAATAAACATGTGAATAAATACATTTTTAAAAAATAAATATTATATTCACTAAACTTGTGAATAAATAGTAATATAATATTAAATATTACATTCACTAAACTCATGAATAAATGTTTATTTTAATATTCACATAACTAAATTAATATTTATATTAATATGTTCACTAAACGAGTGAATAAATATTTACTTATTCATTTATTAAGTGAAGAATAATAAATAAAAGTTAAAATTTAACTCACATATATGTTTTCAAAAATCAAATATCAATGATTGAATTTAATTGATAGAATATACTAGAATAATTATTATTCCAAAATATAATAATAATATTTATTATTTATATTAAATTACAAATATAGTATAATAAGATTATGGATGTGTTGTGTGTGTCCCATTGGGCCTTTTTCTTAGTGACATTAATCAAAATTTCTTAAAGTCAAACATTAGTATTGAGAAACACATCTACACACCAACAGAGATATAATTTAATGCCATAAAAACAATAGCCTTCCTAGAGATGCTTACTATTTACTATAATAACTTTATCGTAGTATCTAATCAAGAAGGTTTCATACTTGTGTTATCAGCCTATATTCTTTATTTATCTTTCATTGAGAACCTAAAATATGCTAGTTAATTAACTACGATGGTTATGAATTTACTTAAACAGCTCTATTTCAATCTAAGGCTCGGAGATATATTATTCTTTTATTGATTCCCCCATAATATAGATTCTATCAATACTATAATTCATATATTTAAAAATATTGTCATAGAATTTCAATGATCTCATTATAACAGTACTCTTTTATAACCTTTCGATGCAAGAAATATTCTAAGGAAATTTTCACAATTAAGTTACATCATAAAACATTTATCATGTGATAAGATATTTATTAATATTATATTAATTGGATGTAAAAATTAGTTAGTTCTAGAAATAAAAGTACCATATAAGTAGTAAATAAAAATATACCCAAAGTATGGGAATCATCTAAAAGTATGACACTATAAAAAATTTCTATTTTCAAATAGTATTACATGGAAATGACTAATTATTTTAATATATTTTTTCCAATTTACAAATAATAATCATCCTCTAATTTAGATAAAGAACTATTGGGTTTCTTGGGATAGTTTAACACTTAAACTAAGAAGGAAAAACAAATAGAGTCCCAAATTTTCATGATCAAAATGCTTGAAACTTAAAACCATGTAAACATAAAGGATGAATGATATTTTTGTACCTTTCATTATAATAAGTGGATGATACTATATTCATTAACATGTTCTAGGAAGATCCATAAAATACATAACTCTATTCTCAATGGCGCATCCATGGGACAACATGAATAAACCATCACATGTGTGGGTATCTCCTTAACCCGTGATATGATAGTATCTCATGGAAGCTACGGTATAAGAGTAAAGAGAGGTTTTGTGGTAAAATAATTGGTATAATGTTATTATCTATACACAAAACACATTTAAATGTATTAAATATCATTTTAAAATCCTTTAACAACCTGCATGTATTGACTCATAAATTCATATTGTATAACTTAATTCATTGTAGTTGCAACACTTTTATCTACTCAGTTGGGATACCTCTCCCGTGGGATTCATCTTTACGAAATACTAATATAATGAAAGCCTTATATGGAATAATCCTAGATAATGATGGTTATAATTCAGCTTCAAACAAATTATAGGATTTAATTGTATATAATATCATATGATTATACTTATAACACCTCATATGATACTACCCAATCATATAAAATTATTAGATAAGGCAGTGGCATTAAATTTTTATTTTATGCCTTATGATATACACATATCATCACCTATGATATAACTAAAAGCATTACATGCATGATAGATTTTGGGAAGATTTAATTCAATCTCCCACTTATACTAAATAATCAAAGACATAGTGCCATTTCTATTATCCCAGATAATTTCTGGTTGAATAACTCAAGAGGGGGTGAATTGAGTTTTTAAAATATTCTTTGAAATATAGACCACGCTCATCGAAGTATGCACATCCAATTTTGTTTTGTAAGATTATATGTAGTGGAAATGTAAAACATGAAGTAAGAAAGTTAAATAGAGTGGTTTATAGTGGTCTATAGAATATAAATCCCCTAGTCCACTCCACCAATTATCTATTTCTTTAGATTGGTGTTTTTCACTAAACAAACTTTTTACCAGGGGCTCCCAGCTAATTATAAGCAGTTTTCCATTAATAGTATGGCCCAAGAGATTTCAACCAGGCTCTCACTTTACAATACCTATATGTAGTCTTACAAACTCTTAAACTAAGTGGAAATAATATATAAATATATACAAGATTTTTGAAATTTTTTCAGCCCACAGTCGCCAGCAGCAACCTATAATAGATAAAGATTCAACATGAGAAGATGATAAAATTCAGTGTAGCTTGGGATGATAATTAGTGAAAATTATAGAGCTGATAATCTTATCACTAAACGTATTGATTTGTAATATGTACATATCTCAAATTAAGAATCATATAATGTTTTATTCCTTTTATGTTCCCCATGTATGTATCTTCTTTATTATGTTGTTTCTAACTATTACTTTTATATACTGTTCCAACATGAGTATAGGATAACTCTTATAGTTTAATGATCCATGTCGTGATTTTGATAATCGAATAAATTGATATTATGTATATGTAGTTTCCAAATATAGAATTTCTTTTTCAATCATGATGTTATAGATATTTTTACTCTCTAAATTTTCCTATTCATGGAAGGTCTTATGAATTTATATCTTTCCTCAAATGGATAATCCTCTTCTAATATACTCAAATGGTATGAAATGAATTACAATGATTTTCAAAAAGTAATCATGAGGTTCTATAATATCATATCTTCATAGGATATCAGCTAAGAGTACTATTCCTTATAGGATGTCTTCTATAAGAAAGGGTTACTTGTCTTTGTAAGATATATAATCTACAAAAAAACATAAGATAAAGTGTTTAATTTCTTTAACACCTTCTGATTGTGAATATTCTTCTCAAAATAATAAAGTCCTTTCGTATTATCATTCTGATTAAAATATATTTCTTGAGAAACTCAGTGGAACATCATAAGACAAAGTCTAATGTGATGCTTTCTCATTCCAAACAATTGAATATGTTCTTAAAACTTTGTAATAAAAATTACTTGTATATATTTAGATAAACAATTGAGCACACTATGTAAGATAATTACAATTTTAAACACTTAACAATCTTTTTAGAATAAGAGTATGGATTTTTTGATTAATCAAAATAAAAAATTGGAGATATATTGGAACATTATACTCTTTACAACAAGCACCCCCTTTTTTATCATCACAAAACCCAAGCAATGGAAAAACAAAAGTTTATATATTAAACTTTACATTTCAAAACATGAGATGTTTACCTTCCCTTTCTTGTGAAAAATATTTTTTTTCTCCCCCCCCCCTTTTGAAATAATAATAACTTATGAAGTATTGGTGAAATTTTGTAATTTCATTTTCTTCTCACACTCTTTATAATATAAAAAATAAGTTTAATAAAGGAAAAAATATATTGAATTACATTATTGATAATCAACGTTTTGGAAGAAATTAGTGGTCATTACAAATCATTGAAAAACTATAGCATAAAAAAACTTAAGAAAACATAATGGAATTAAGGCGTTAATAAAAACATCACAAGATAATACCTCATTAAAAGTATATGAAAGTTAAGGAAGTAAGATATCCTCATCATGAAAAAGATATATTAAGAAAAACTAATGAAAATTTTTAGATTCTATAAAGAGTGGCATAATTTCAAAAAAAAAATCCCACCCACTAATCTACTAAATTCATGAACGTGAAAAAGAATGAGTATCAACCATTGTTATAAAAATGAATTTTTCTAAGTGGTTTCTAGAGAGGGAGGGGTTGGTCATGAGGTAATGAAGATGACAGCAGAGGAGCATCATCTATTATTCCAACAACATTACATATCATTAGTGATGATACTCCAATAGCAACATGATATTCATGCGAAAACCTAACTGGTTTTGACTGAATGTTGTGAGCCACTTTCTATGACCTCGCCAAACAATAGTTATCTTCATGAGAAAAGTGCAGTTTAAAAGTGGGTTCAGGTTTTAAAATACATGTATATTTATAAAACCTTTGACGTCACTTGGGTTATCCTCTGATGGATCAAATATTTCTCTGACACGCTGAGATACATGTGGGTAACTATAAAACATTTGTGATCCAGGTATCCTTCTTCCATGAATTTGAAAAATATCCTCCACCCAGGCACCAATCCTTTTGATTGTTTCATTCTTAAAATAATATTGAATATTTTTCAAACTATTCCATATCCTCTAAGAAATGTTTCCAATGAAATTATGGAGGTCTCCATCCTTAGTGTAACTAGATATCAAGTTCCTTTACACTTCAAAATGATTGTCTGACATCACTATGACAGACACAATTTCCTTTTCTTATAAGGATCAAATCTTCCTGGGAATTTTTCAAATGCATAAATTTCAAATTCATCATCATTAAAGACATCATTCCTTAGACTTCTCACAATTTCATTATGAAGTTCTACAAGATTCTTTTGTATATCCCCACAATTTTCTCATAGTGTATGGGTTAACCTTTTCAAAATAGTAATAATGAAAGTTCAATCTTTTTTATTAGTATAGAAATTTCCTATGTTTCTTAAATTTTCTTAAAAACAACATGAAATAACCTCGTTATTCTTAATTGAGCATCTGAACTAATCATAATTCTAGCTAGAGGTCATTTTCAACATTTTTCCAAAATAGACTATACCAATAGTCTTAGTTCCTAGATATAAAGTTTTTAGGCCATCAAATCATGTATAGTTCTTACTTCATAATGATATTTATATATTTTTCCTCTCAAGGTCTTGACTTTATATGCTTATCTTAAGAGGCTCAATTGAGGCTTTTCAGAAATAGTACTTTTATCTTTTGGTATTTCTTCATTCAAAATTTCTTATGGAACATGGGAAACCCTTTCCTATTAGACATAAGCACTCACTTCTTTAATGGAATGATTTTTACAAACATTGTTTCTGGCATCCTCATGATGTGATTCTAGGGAAACCATTCTTCGGATCCTTTCTTCAATTGTTCTCTCCATCTCTAGAGAGTGAGACATAACTAGAAGAGGAGATAGATATGTCCTTATAGAGATTTTCTTTTCTTGAAAAATGGATATCACAAACAATATATCTATGGCTATCCTTTTGTTGGTAATTTGAATAGGTAAAGAGGCAGGGGTGGGAAGGATCTTTTAACGAATAGCTTGGGAGCTTGATGAAATACCAATATGAACTCTTCTTCTCACATTACAAGTTTCTTCTTCCTCGTTAGATATTTTTTTAGTATCTAAATGATTAGATAATTTTTCCAATACTATTAGGGTTTTAGGTAGATTAGAATTCTCCCCCTGTGCATAAGAAAGGTATAATTCATGAATCAAATAAAAGGGCATAAAAAAATTTCAGTAAAAATCCCAGTGCAAGCAACCTTTTCTTAACACACTTTCATTCAATGTTATAAAACCATGACACTGCATTGCATTGCTGATATCCAAATCAACTTTGGCACTCTGAAACACTAGATTTAAGATCTTTCCATATAGGTATAAATTGAGAAACTTATTTTGTACATGGAACTTATACCACATGATATATCATGATATGTTAACCACTTTTATGAGATTAAAAAAATAAAGAAACAAAACATTTTGATGAATAATTTCCTCGCACTCATAATTTATTTGAACAATTCCAAACTAAATGAACATGATTGAAATATTTCATTTGGCCTCTAGGTTCTTCACTTTATTTTTCTCAATGATGTTAGTTCTAAAATGTGATTTCATAACCATCGTAGGGGTAACTCCATCCATGGAAGATAATGGGGTGTGGCAGAAGGCGTGTCATTTGTGGATAACATTCAACAATTTATAAATCTATATGGAAACCAGTGATAAATCTTTCAAGTGTTTGGTTGTAGTGATGAGATCTTCATCATCACCAAATTGAAAACAATAAATTCAAAGAACTCTAGAACCAATTTCTTGAAAACTTCCTAGGTTTATGAAGCATCATAATTGTCTTCCCACCCTTGATATTAATGAATTTATTTATAAGCATATCATCTTTACCCAGACATTTGAAATCAACAGATCATCCACTTAGAACATTTCTTGATATCCTTTGATGTATCCTCTTACTAGAAGAATCATTTTTTACTCCTTTAATTTTATCCATTTTTATATAGGTTGATTGATTATATATGCCAGGATGCTAGTGTAAAAAAGGCTTCCATAATAGAAAAAGAGGTTTCAAAGGGTTTGTGATTCATTCCGTGCATAGAGTTGATGCTCAATTTTTTTGTTTGTGGTAGTAAAGGGGTCACACAATAATGTTAGAGTTGTTATTAACAAATAGAGGTGATGTGACCTATTAGTTGTCATCATTACTTGAAATGGTGATGCAAAAAAATATTTAAATAAAACATATAAAATGATTACTGTATATACGGGATATAAAAGTAATATATTACTTTATAAAATTCAATATTTCTAATTCTGATTTAATAAAATCAAATCTATTATTAGATAGGGGTTTAGTAAATATATGTGAAAAAAAAATTTTGTGCGAACAAATTGTAAAGATATATCATTTTTCTGTATGTGATTTCTTAATAAATTAGGTCTTAGGTCAATGTGATTTTTTTCATGAATGGTTTATTGGATTTTTTGAGATGTTGATAGCACTAGTGTTATCATATCTGAATGGGAGATGAATAAAGTTAAATTCAAAACCCATTAAGGTGTGTTACATTAATATAACCTTTGCGCAACAACTTCCTACAATAATAAATATAACTATAGTGTTTGATAGTGCTATAGAATGTTGTTTCTTACTTAACCAAGACACGAGAGGTTTACTAAGAAAATGACAGGATCCTGAGGTTCTCTTCCTATCTAATCTATATCTAGAAAAATAGAAATTTAAAAATTAAATCAAAATAAAATCTGAGGTATTTGTAAAAAAATTGTTATATTTCCTTTAAAATATTCTAAAATTATTTTGGTTGCATTTAAATGAGATTTTTTTAATTAGATAGGAATCTTTCAAAACTAAATACTAAAAATATATTGTTTGGTCTATTTATAGTAAGATACGACAAACTTCCATTGATTCCTCAATACAACTTGTTGTCAACTGGTTTTCCAGTTTCATTTGATTCAATTTTGGTATTGGAACTCATAGGAGTTGAGTAATTATTATTGTTTTCAAGTACATACTGATTATGTAAGTTATGTATGTATTTTCCTTGATTAAAAATATTTCCAAAATCCTTTTGATAAAATTAAATAATATAAAATAGTTTATTTGACCCATAATATTCATTTAAAATTCATTTTCCATAACTTTCGAAAATTCATTGCAAAAATTTTGATTTTTTGATCCAAAAATAACATCATATACATATATTTTTACTTGTAAAATTTAAAAAAAAATATGTTTTTTCAAATATCATTTGATATGTTATTCCTAGTGTAAAACCATTTAATAAAAATAAAATAACCCAATCTTCCAAAACATTAACTTGGATCTTTTTTATGTCTATATATAGACTTGGTATGTTTGAACACATAATTTTGAAAATGATGATCTTCAAAATTAGGAGGTTATTCTGTATAAACATCCTCCATTAAAAAACCATTTGAAAATGAAGATTTTACATCCATGTGATATAAGTTAAAATTAATATAGGATTCTAATTTTAGAAGGATTCTCATAATTTCTAATACACATACTAGAGAAAAGGTTTCTTCATAATCAATTCCTTCTTGATTATATCCATTAAAAAATAATCTGGATTTATTTCTTGTTATTAATCCAAAGTCATCTTGATTTTTTCTAAAACCCCATTTTGTTCCAATTACTTGATACTTTAAGTGTATTTTAACGAGTTCAAACAATTTATTTATTTTAAATTAATTCAACTCTTCTTGCATTTATAAGAGCCAAAATTCATCTGACATGGCTTCTTATATGTATTTGGGTTCCAATTGAGATAGAATACAAGATAATTCTACTAAAATTACTAAATTTATTCTAGTTTTTTAACATTTATCTTGGTTTCCTATAACTATTTCTAAAGTATGGTATATAGGGTTTCTAGGTGTTCTATGAAACACACATCCGAGTTCACTATTTTATTCCACCATTATATTCATTTTAAATTAATCAAGTTTAAAATCGTAATCCTTATTGTCATAAAATAAAGTTTTAGGGCTCATATTTTTGACTGAATCATTTTGATCATTAATTTGAGTCATTTTGTGACCAAAGGAATCACTTTAATCAAATTTCACATGTGATAATTCTTCAAAAATCCTTGACCTTTTATATAAAACTCTATAAGATTTAGAAATAGTATAGTAGCCTAGGAAGATACCATCAATATATTTTGGATTGAACTTTGCAAGATTATTTGTGGTTTTCAATATGTAAAACTTACATCAAAAAAACATTGAAGTATCCAACCTTGGGTTTTCTATTATTCCATATCTCATAGGGTTTTTTCCTTAAAATAATTCTTCTCAGTAATATTCTAATTATATAACAGGTTGTGTTAATAGCTTCATCATAGAAATGAGTGGATATGTTATATTCACATTACATAGTCCAGGAAAATTATTGAAAATTAATATTTCTCTTTTCAAAAGACACCATTCTGTTGAGGTGTCGAGGGGGTATGAGAATTTATCTTTAATTCCTTTCGTAGTGTAATAAGAATTAAATTCATGGTTCTCAAACTCAACTCCACGATCACTTCTCAAAGACTTAATTTTAACATCTTTTAAATTTTTCAAAAGCTTACAAAAATTAATAAAAATGTAACAAGATTATCTTTTATATATTAAAAATTAATCCCATGTAAATCTTGAAAAATCATTAAATAACACATAAACAAATAACTTACCAGAAAAACCTAAAATTCTAGTTGGTCCGAAAAAATCCATGTGGATAAGATCAAGAGGTCTAGAAGTAGAAACTTCTTTAATTGATTTGAAATATATATTATGTTGCTTTCCCATTTGACATGCATCACAAAATTTATTTCGACCCAATTTAAGATCCATAAATTAAAAAATCAAATGATTTTTAGACAATTTTCTCAAGGAATGAACATTATAATTTCCAAGACTTATATTCCAAATCCATGATTCAACAATTTAACCATTTAACCAATTTAAATTTTATCTTCACAATGTGTCAAAATCTAATGTGTATACATTGTCTATTATGGGTGCTTCAAATTTTAGACATTTATCTTTAAAAACTGATCAAGAATTGTTAGAAAAATCAACAAATGAATCATCATACCAAAGTTAAGTGATACTTATCACATTGTGCTTCAAGTATTTTTCATAAAGTACTTTGTTGATAAGGATAAAATGTGGATTTATAACTGATCCAATGCCAACTATCATTAATTTTTCATTATCCTCAAATGTGAGATATCCTCCATCTAATTTGTATAGAGAATGATAGTTAGAGTAATCTCGATTCATATTCCTTGAACAACCATTATCTATAAACCGTTTCATACTTCTATTCATGTGTCCAATTTCCAACAATAAAAAATAAAACAACATAATTCTTTGGTACCAAAATTCCTTTGGTTTTGGAAATGTCAGCTATAAAAGATCTAGGTATCCATACATTCATCAGTTTTCCATAAAATATTATAGTTTTTTTTAAATATTTTGATAGAATTTTTTTTAATTCCACCAATTTGAGGATTTTTCAAATAAAAAATGTTTGATAACTGTCCAGTTTATCTATAATGAAAACTACTAACATTAGGATGATATTTATTTCTTTAGAAGGTCACAAAAGATTTTCTATAAAGCTTATATTTTTGTACTTTTCTTCCAATTCAAAATCTTTTTTTTTAATGTTTATTTTCCTAAGAATTTTGTTTAAATAGAATTCTCCCTTTGTAAATAAACATACAAAATCTTTAAAATTTTGAACTTACTTCTGTAATTTTTAAATTGTTTTGACTTGTTCAGCATTCAAGATAGTATATTTTTCTAATTGACTTTTTAGTTTTGAAATCTGATTATTCATATTTTATTCTTCACTAATGATTTTATTATATGAACTTCAAAGGGATTTTTTTATTTTTCAAACTTTTATAATTGATTTACAATATGGTGCATTGTTAATTTTGTTATTTTTTTAGAAATAATCATTTTATGATTTATGTTCATGCTCAGAAGTGTAGTACGAATGTACCTCATCCAATTGTGCCATAAAACATGGGTTGGTCTTTTTATTTTTTTACTTTTCCTTATGATTATAATGATTTTTCTTCACTAGAATCTTCAAGATCACTCTCGATGGCCTTCATAGATTTCATATACTTCTTATATCCAGTTTTCCTAAAATATTTATTTTTTGTCTTCTTTTCATCTTCGATTCTCAGATAGTCATGGTTTATGTGTATTATCATTCTGAATTCATAGCATCTCAACTCTTTAGATTGGTCACCATACTTTCTATGCTTTTTTAAGGATCTTCTAAAACATCTTTTGTTATTATATAAATTTTGGAACTTTTGAAAAAAAATTATCAAGATCATTATTTGACTCAACTTTTCTTCAAAAGTCTTCTTCTTGAGATGCTTCATAAATTTTTTCACATTTTCTCCTTCTTTCATCTTTGTAAGTATAGGATTTTAGGGAAAAAATTTCCCTTTTGGTCATTCTAGGATCCTCATTTTCAGTTTCCATTTTAGCTTCATACATCATGAGAGTTACAATGAGATCCTTTTACTTGAAATATTTAACTAATTTATATTTTCTGATAGCTTCTGATATTACACTACACTTTGGTTGTAATACACTAATAACTTGCAATGCTTATTTGATAGGTGTTCCTAGAGTGACAATATTATTCATGATATCAGTGAGTCTTCCATTAAGTTGGGTAGTTGTTTCTCCTTTAACCATTTTGAAAGTGTCAAACTTTGTCTTGTATCTATCAAATCTAAGAGATTTCATTTTTTCAATGCCTTCATATGCTATTGTTATAGTGTTCCGCATTTCATGTGTTGTTTGACATTAAGAGATTTAGTTAAACACACTTGGTCATATCCTATATATTATAGTACTCATTACCTTGGAATTTTGATCATATTTTTCTTAAACTACTATATTCCAATTTTAGGGTTTTGAATTAGGAATTTCATAAGGATTAACTACTTTGATATAGACTTTTAGACTAAGATTTTTTAGGTAGAAGACCATAAGAGCTTTCCAGCAATCATATTTTTCACCCATAAAGTATGGAGCTCTAATCATGGACATACCTTATCTTTAATCATCCATAGAATCTATTAAAGGATTGATATTTGGAATTCAACTTTTGATAGTTGTGAACTCGAGTGTCACTTTCTATGATACAAATTATTGTCCCATATAATGACTGATAGAATAACTCACGAGGCAGGTAAATTGAGTTCATAAATGATTATTTGAAATATAGACAACCCACTACGAAGTATGTATTCCTAATTTTCTTACATAAGATTATATGTAGTGGAAATGTAAAACATGTGGAAATAAAATTGAACATGGATGTTTATAATGTTTTAGGGGACATAAATCCCTTAGTCTATTCCACCAACACTCTATTCCTCGAGCTTAGTAATTTTCAGTAAATATCCATTTAATCAAGGGTTCCCATCTGAGTAAATAAGTTTTCACTTAATACAAATTTCCAAGAGATTTCAAAAAAACTCTAGATTTACAAGACTTATCCATAGTGATATACACTCTTACTCTAAGTGAAAACAACATTTATAGAGATACAAGATTTCTGAAATGTTTACAGCACACAGTCACAAGCAAGAACCAACAGTAAATGAAGATTTTTCCTGAGACGATGATAGGCTTCAATGTATCTTAGGATGATATATGGTGTAAATGATAGAGTTGATAAGCTTAACATTAAATGAATTTATTCTCAAATTTACAAGATTCTCATGAAGAAGAAGACAACATTTTCCTTATTTTGTGTTCTCTATTTAAGTATCTTCTCTATTATGTTATTGCTAAATCTTCCTTTTATATGTTGTTAAAACTTGAGAATAGGATAACTCTAATGGAAAAATTGGCCTTGTAGTGATATTAATAAGATAGGTCAAAGGTATTATGTATTTTTTCTTTCTAAATATGGAATTTATTTTGCAATTGTGATGTCAATGATTTTATCGTTCTCAAAACTTTCCTATTAATGGAAGGTCTTGTGTAGTCTAATATTTCCAAAAATGGAATACCCTATTTTGATATACTCAAAAGTTATGAAATGACTTATCATGAGTTTTGAAATGTAATCATGATGCTCTACAATATCAGGTCTTCCTAGGATATCGTCCGAACATATTGTTCATCATATGATGTCTTCCATTAGATGAGGTGGATTATCATTGTAAGATATACAGTCATTAATGAAGTATAATATGATTCTCTAGTGTAAGATAATGTGTTGATTTTATTCAACTTCTTATGAATACGAATATTCTTATTAAAATAATAAAGTCCTATCATATTCTCATTCTCACTAAAAGGTCATTATTGATAAACTTTGTGGAACATCTTAAGAGAAAGTATTACATGAAACATTTTAATTCCGAACAACTAAATATGTTTTTCAAATTTTGTAAGATAAAGAAATTTTATGTTGTGAGATAAGTATTTGAGAACACAGATAAAGATAATTACAATTTTAAACACTTAACAAACTTGTTATAATAAAATTAGGGATTTTCTGAGTCTTCAAAACAAATAAATTGGAGATATATTGAAACACAATACTCTTTTCAACAATTTATCATTATATTATATTATATACAATAACTTAGTAAATATTATATAAATTAATTTTGGATATATTATAAAATAATTTTCAAAATCTATCATTTATTTTACATTATATTACATGATATGAAATACATTATGAATACCCATCTACAAATCCTTTTAGATTTACTCTAAAACACTTTTAGAGAAGATCTATAGGAATAACTTGATCCCCATAAGACTTTTTATAATTGAAAATGAATATGAATTCCTAAATTCATAATTGTGATAAAAGTGAAGCCTATAGAAAATCGTCACTACAACTCAAGCTATGATGTGTTTTGTAGGATCTTTATCAAACACATGTATCTTTATACCTCTGTCCACTAGCTACATTGTATCCAAGAATAAATTTTCATATGATCCTTTTGTCTTATAAATAAAGTAACTATTGGGAAATTATTTTTTCAATCGCATATAGAAACGCATATGTTATCAATTATTTGATAATATACTAACTAAGTCGATGAATATATCAGACTCCATTCACCTTAATGAATGAGTATATCATGTATCCCTCTATTGATTGATAAACACAACATATGTTATATCTATGTATGATTGTATACATACTCATCCTATCTCAGTCAAGGGACTAGATTTCATACTCTTCATATAAGAGGAAAAATCTCATCTTGGTTAATATTTCACTGACAACATGATCAGAAATATACCCAACCACTACCTAACAATCTAGCCCCCAAGGCTTGTGTAATAAAGGTATCAATAAATAATGGTTATCTATCTGGGAAACATCATGTGTTATAGACTTTAAATATGAAACTTTTACCCCTATTATAATAATAACACAGTGTATGAGACTTAATGTGGTATACTTTGGGTGTCATCCAATGCACAAACACCATTTTGTTCCTTGTGATCATATTACATATCCTAATACAAGAATCATAACAATAATAAATTTAATATTTCATCAAAACCTTTAATACACCATTAGAAACATTGGATAGGGTCAACTCATAGTCCTAATTTTTTAGTTCAATTATCATTTCACTTCATGAAATATATGTCTATATGTGTTTGCGTGTGTGTGTAGCTAACATCAAAGTATCATAAATTCGAGATTTTATTGTTCATAACATCATATATTTTATATTATTAATGTAATTTTATAATTCTTAAAAAACCATAAATATGATCTTATATCATCATATTTTATATAGTAGACTTCTATATTATCTTTAGGGTTGATTCTCTTTTAATTTTTTCGTTAAACTCGTTAGATTTAATATAATTCCTACCACATATCAATATAAAAATCTAATAAATATATCCCACTAAAATCTTTTAGTGAGAAACATATATTAATTAAATTATTTTAAATAATGGGGGTTCTTAAGAACCATATTCCTAATGCTCAACTAATTGAACATATTCAAACTCATTAACCTCGCAAAATATAATGTTACAATGTCAATAAATGTTATTGTATACTAAGAACTCATTATATTTTCATTATCATCATCATTTAGAACCAATTACATCAAATTTTTTCCTTAAAATATTTGGGTAACTAATTTGAATCCTTACATTTTTACTTTTATAACCCATCCTAAACTTTTTAGGAATTTTATGTGGTATTAAATTTGATTGGAATTTTTTTTATTTTTTTAACTTTTAACTTCTTAATTCCAAAATACTCTAACTAATATATTTGAAAACATATCCTCTTCAGAAAACCATGCTATGGTACACACACTATTTTTATTATAAAATGACTCTTATTTTATCTTAGTATATATATTTAAAGAATAAATTATATCATCCATATCATATATGGTGTTATATGTGTTTTGAATAATTTTCAAAAAATAATGAAATATACATTAAAATATTCTATAGATAGTGGTGTGATAATATCTATCATATTTTAAAAAATTAAATAACCATTATTATAAAAAAATTTAAGGGAGTTTTTTTCTTTTTTGGAAACCAACCTTTTTGTATAAGAATTTATTTGTTATTCAAGAATCAGATCCAGTCCATCATAATGAGTCGTGTAAAAAAGTTGAAATTTTCTGAAAGTTCGAACCCAAACATAAATGTGGGAAAATCTACTTTTTTTTTAAAAAAAATGTTTTCTAGACTCAAAATATCTGAATAAGAGACACAATACTTGGATAATCGAATCCATCAACATCAGATTTATGTCATCAGAACAAAAATAATTAGAGGCATAAATTATTGATCGATAGAAGATTTAATTTTTCATAATCAGAGAAATACATAAGATTCTAAGTGAAGAATTTGTATTGTTACTAAATATTTTTTAAATAATATTGTGATGTTAGGAGTTATAATGTTTTTGTACTTTCTAAACCTAGTCCAAAAATTATTTTTTTATCATGACGTTCTCAAAAATCATGAAACAAACTCATGATAAAATCTTTAGAATAATTGGATGAATTGTAACTATTTTTTTGTTTCCATAAGTACCAAACTCAAAATTTGAAATATTTTAGAATGATTAAACATGATGAAGTTTTAATAATTTCAAAGTTTCATAGTGAATAATTCTATCATAAGGAGATTAGAAATAAATAGAAATCATAATAACCTGATAAAAATCATAAATCATAATGAGCTGATAAAGAAATAGATTTTATTAAAATGGGAAAAAAATAGAAATTTTAAGGAGATGAGAAATAAAAATATCATAATGAGATAAGAAAGAAATAGATCATAATGAGCTGAGAAAGAAATAGAAATTTTAATGAATTTAGAAATAAATTTAAATCATAATGATGGAAATGTAAAAGTTGATATCTAAAGAAGTTTTATTTTTTGATGGGAAAAAACATAACATACTTAATTTAAGTCAAATTTGGGATGATGGAAAATAATTTTGTTTAGAAAATATTTTTATATCATCAAAAGTGCGAGATATGGGCAAGTTGTTAGAAGGATAAAGAACCAGTGTTAATCTCTCTAAATAGGATAATAAAACAACTCTTATTACTTAAGTTCTAAAGATGAAACAAATTATGGCACTAAAGACTTGGAAATGGTGGATAGAAATGTGTGAACAAACTTTCTAAATTTTATGTCATTTGTAACTTTCCCAAGTTGAGAAGATGGAATGAAGATGTCTGTGTAAATTTGCAAAAAAGGAAGGTGACTAGAAAATTTCATAAAAGATTTGATATTCAATCTAGCAGACCACTTGAGCATATTCATTCTAATTTATGTGTGTCGATGAGACATCAGTCAAAAAAGTGATATTTATAATTTATCACTTTTATTAATTATTTCACATGGATGAAAAACATAATGTTTATGAAGCATAATTCATAGGCTATTTAAATGTCCAAATACTCCAAAAAAGATACTGAGAATTAAATGGGGGTTTCCATAAAAATCTTTAGAATAGATTATGGTAATAATTAACAAGTAATAAATTTAAAACCTATCTAATAAATCATGGTATCAATCATTAGTATAGTAATCCCTATACTCCATAACAAAATGGATTGGTGTAAATAAATAATATAAGTTTTTTGGAAATGGGAAGAAGTATGTTAGCATAATACAAACTTTCAAAATTCTATTGGAGAGAAGAAATTAGTACTATTGTACATGCTCAAAATAGATGTTTTTTGAGATAGAAAACTAACATGACTTATTATGAAATGTTGTATAAAAAACATCATTGAGATACATTAAGGTTTTTGAAACTCCATATTTACTTAAAATCAAAATTCCAGATTTGGGAAATTTTGATGAGAAATCTAAGGAAGGAACTTTTGTGGGTTATCCACTAAATTGAATAAGTTGTAAATTTTGGAAAAAAACATTTTCTAAGGTTAGTGGACTCATATGATGTGAATGTAAATTAAAATAAAAATACATTAACAAAAAAAATTTAGAATGTTGAGGAGGATAAACTGGAGATTTCCAACAATAGTGAAAGTAAGTCAAAACATCCTTATCAATATTCAAAATATTAATGTGATAAGGAAACTTTAGTTGGGAATAAAACATTGAAATTTCGAACTTTACAAAAACCTGTTGAGTTTGAAAACATTATTCAAAATATGAAGGCTCTAGTTCATACATGAAGCATGTTCAGATTAGAAGATGAGACTTCACTTATCTAAAAAGTTGAACCACAATCAGTTTTAGTGGTTGTTAAACACATATAATGGGCGGATACTATGAATGAATATTTTTATCAAATTGAGAATAATGAAACATGGGAGCTTGTTTCATGACCATCATATAAAAATTTTATATCAACCAAGTGGGTTTACAAAAATAAGTTAAATCAACATAGATAAGTTTCAAGAAACAAATATAGGCTTGTTTATAAAGTCTATGAAAAGGTGTGTCACAAACTGAATTTAGTCGGCATCAAAATCAGCACCCAACCCAGCCTGTGGAAAGGCCCAAAGGGCCTTCCAGATCCCTATAGGCTGGACCAAGTTCCTAGGTATCAAAAAATTAATTTTGGGAATTATTTACCCGAGTTTATAAAAATAAAACTACAAACAAATCCAATAAACCAAATCAATATTTTTTAAACCAAAACGACTTTTTAAAAAATCCAGAATTGAATTATGTAATCTAGAACAAAACTAAAAGACTATAAAAAAGGAACAATGTCAAAAAGGATAGCCTAAGAACATCCTCATGGAAAGGTTCTCTGCCCTCAATCCATCTCCATGACACTGCGCCAAGAAGGGCGGCTAGAAACCCAAACAACTGGCACAAAATGCTTTACCCAAACATGTGACAAAATAACCAAGTATACTTACACCCAAGGGTGTATGTATTATTTGAGACAAATCCCATTATTATTCCACAACAAAAATATTCCATGTGATAATCGCTATAAGAAAAAAAAGCATACAGGTTTTGTAAACAAGAAATGCTAGTAACAATTTATAAAGAATCAACTCCTAAGAAAAACATATTTCAAGTGTTCTACTTTAATAGAAATCAATGATTTTAAATATAAAGACAAAGGTAAAAAATATATCAATCCAAATATACCATATTCTGAAGGTAATTATAAAATATATAATGAGCACTAAAAATGGGAAAACAACCATAGGTGCAAGCTCATTGTGGGTCCTGGGTATCTTGTACTCGGTGAAAGTAACCATACAAATATCTGTTCTCGTGCACACAAGTCACTAGTAGAGATAAAACCCATAACCTAGTAGTACCCCAAAATCATCATAAGCATAGTTTTTTTAGTTTTATCATCGTCAAACTTTCTATGTGAAACATGGGGCCAAACCCCGTGGGATCACTAGCATACTAGTACAAGTCCACCCACCTAGATACCTGAGTTTTCCCTATTGTGCTCAAACAAGTTCCATAAGCCATGAAATACAATTTTCACATGAAAATACCACTTCCAACTCAAACAAATACACCAAATATCCTGCACACATGTCACACGATCCCCCTTTTCATTCAAATTCATTTTGGATATCATACTCAACCAAAATAGTGCACAAAACATTTCACCTCTCTTTCACAATTCAATGAATCCTTTAAAATATTCATAAAACCTTTAAAAGATATTAAAAATCACATAAAATCCCTTTCACATTAAAATGGGATATTTCAAAAGTACACACCTAACAAAATAGTTTGTTAACACAATTTCACCTCTTACATAAATCAAGAAACCATTTAAAACCTTCACAAAATAAATCTAAGGATTGTAACCATGTTTTGCACATATAATACTTCTAAAAAACCACTTTGAAGACAAAAAGAATAAAAATATCACATCAAACCAGAATTTTCATCCATAACATCATTTAATAAAACTATTCCATGAATCATAAAATAACCCCAATAAACACAATAGGGAATACATACCAAAAATATTTATTTTTGCACAAAAATGCCACTTAAAAACCGACCGCTTAACAAATTCTACCAAATATAATTTTTGAACCAAACACAATGTAAGAGAATCATTCTAAAAATATAAATCCATCAAAAATAACTCATCTAATAATTCTTATGCATGGAATCACCTACCATTTGTGCCAAGAACTCCAAACTGTTGTGCGAAACTTCAATCGCACCTCCGCTGCACCATAGGGAAGTGAAATCAATCCCTAATCCACAAGATTTCACCATAATTACACAAAATAAAACTCTAGGTGTGAACCCAAACTTTTGGACATTTTATAACCTCAAGAAAAGTGGAAGAAAGCCTAAGAAAATGGGAGGAACAAGAGAGGAAGCCCACTTACTTGATATATCTTGAATTAAACGCCCCAACTACACCAGTAGCTGAATTTCAAAACATCCAAAAATGAAATTGGGGTAAGAATAAGGATTAGGATGTAATTTAGGAATTGGAATGGGGGAAAAAGTGAAAAATGAAGGAGTTATGAAGGAAACAAATTACCTCTTCAAATCTACACGGTTTGAGAATGCTTGATAAGTTTCACCTTAAAATGTGATATAAATAAGCTCCAAAGAGGAATAAACGAATATTGGGGCTCTCCTAGGGATTTTTTATTCGATTAGGAGGTTGAATCATTGAAAAAGTGTAAAAATGAATAATATATTAAATAAACAAATTTTATTTTTAAAACTGGAAATGGGCTTACAGGCTGGCCCAATTCCTTAAATAAAAAACCCAACTCCACCATGATTATGGATTACTAGAGGGTAAAAATAGATATGGTCGTGTTAATAGGTTGGGGGCCATTAGGGAAGTGGAATTGGTGAAAAATGATGAAAAATTAAAGAGATGTAAAAGAAATGAAATTGGTTTTCAAATCTAGAAATGGGCTCACAGTTTGGCCCAAATCATGAAAACTCACCCTTTCCTCCAAAAAATGTATGGGAAACCCACAAAACCAAACAAGAATGGAATTAAAATAAAAAATACCTTTAAAATAGGTCATGTATGTGACAATTTTCCCCGCTATAAGTTTTTACACCCTCTAAAAGCCACAACAAGGCCAAAATCAAGAACCAAACCAAACTAATGGAGAAAAACGGACTCATTTACCATGTTTCACCCTCCAATCCCAATGTTTACCCAAGGAGGAATTTGGTGGTTAAATAGATCCAAAATATAAAACCTATTTCCAAGATAAGAACAAGGACAAAACTGAGTCACTGATATGAGGAGACACAAATGGTATCCCCACCATAAGAGACAACTTAAATTTTCCCAAGACAAAATTGGGACACAAATAGGGGGAGGCCCAAACGGACTCCCTGGCATAAGGGGTGTACATTCATTATAATTTTCCAAAATAAATTGAACGAGACTCATAGTGAGTCTCCCCATCATAATAACCAACCATCTTAACCGAATAGCATGGACCGACACTAAAAGACCCAAATATTTAATGAGTTGGCACGACTGAATGGTTAGTCTGCATATTATGGGAAATCGATGGCTAACCATGTGGAGCATTCTATACAAAGGAAAAAAATTCACGGTTACATGGTCCAAGGAGCATGGCCATGTGGAGATCGTACGATATCTACTATCTCAAATCTCACTCTTTCCAATGTTGGCGCATGGTTACTACTAACTGTGCGCAAACCATGTGCTACCATCTGCTTAGCCCAAATTTCATAATTTTATCTAAAATACCAAAGGAAACCAAATAGTGAAAATCATGATCTTAGAAGATAACATGGAGAAGATATTCCCCCAACTCTTTCCACCGAACAAGAACAACTGGAGAAAGGAAAAAAATAACAGAGGCTTAAACTATTTTCATATTTCATACTGGGGATGGGAATTAGACCAACAAATTTTAACAACCCTGGGATTTCCCAGAAAACAGGCCAGTTTCACTTCAGGACCTATGGCTACAGATCAGATGATCGAAGCATCTTTAACACCACAGTCAGGCCTTGGGAAACCCCTGAACAGAACTTCTTCTTTTTGTGCCAAAAACAACTACATTGTGATCCCAAATGGGTTCAACGAGACGCAAAACACTCCAAACTAACTTTACCAAAACCTGAAATTTTTCTGAAACAAGAGCTTTGAAGATGCACACACATCACCCCTTGTTTATTTGGATGAAAAATGGAAAGATGAAGAGACATATATACAAACCTTCCTCTAAACAGAGGATGTCAATATTTTTAGAAGGTAGGAACACTTCTGACAAAATAGATACTCACAGAATATTGCACAACCTTCACTTTTGTAGTCAAATGATCACATGACATCGCAAGTTGTGACCAAATAAGACCCTTGCGACTAATAGAAAAAAATATGTTGATAGGGACCTTATGATGAGTCCCAAAAAGCACAAGATTTCTTAAAAATTTTCATATCTGCCTCTCTTGACCATATTCCCCAAACCGGTGGTTTAGCATGAACCCTCATTTTAGATAGACTGATGAAAGACCCAGAGGCCCTCTTAGAAAACATTTTACACAGAAAACCCCAACCTGCTCCCACCTTTGGTAAATCAGGTTACTTAAGAAACTAAGGTATCTTTCAACCTTACATGGCCACTCTTCCACTACAATAGGATCCTCAAAACCAATAAAGGAAATTATGTGGACTCAACCACGAAATCTCATGAAAAAACTCCTTGAATTGATCAACCAGAGGACTTTCCAAAGGAGAAGCAATCTGGGATACACTTTGTCCATGCATTTAATATTTAAGGGGGAATACCCTATCTAATGAGAAAACCCAAGGACCCAACCATGATCCTCAATTGGCCAAAAAAATATCACTAATCAAAACCAAACACATAAGGGGATCCACCACAAGGGCCTCCTGAACTTTTCTCAGAAGAGACCACTTACCAGCCCTTCAACCCAACATATCAACCAAACACAAACTGAAAACATCATTCAAACAAGAGGGGTTATTGAACTAAAAACATCGCACAAAAAAAACATTTCCAAAAACTCATAAGACACACCACCCAAACTGGTCAGAAAGACATCTAGTTTTCCTTTAAAATATGTCATTTCCTTGAAAATAAATGGGTCAGTAGTTAGCGAACCCACTAATAATATCCTATGGGCCTCACACATGCATGTTTTTATGCCACACCAGGAACCCTCTTCATATCCATCCCAGCACTTATCCATTCATGCCATTAACTATCGATCATCCCATATAACCCCATGCATGTGTCCACTCATGGAAATACCAAAGGTTAAAACAAAAATTACATCCACTTTTCAAAACCAAAACATTCAACCAACACTTACCTTTTTCTCAAAACCGCTAAACAAAAACTAAAAACCTAATTTATATCTTACAAAACATTTCAGAAATCCCCAATCAATCAAATAAAAACTCACTTATAATCCATACATTAATTTCAAAACATTTCTTCCCGTTTTAAGACACTCCCAGTTTTATGAAAAAAAACACCCTTTCATCGACACCAATCCATTTAAAAACCCATATCTTCATATTTAAACAAGATTACAATTATTTATAAAACTTTTAGAATGATTACTATTACCAAATCAAAATTTATCTTAAAATCCCACACATAAATTCCTAAAAACACTTCATTCAACTCAAAACACTTGTGAATAATTTAGAAAAGTCTATTTGGAATAGATTTTTAAAACCCACTCTAACATAATTCATACTTTTAAAAGAGGTGTAAACACACAATTTACCATTTCAAAATAGTTATAAAAATACATTTCCCCCATTTTATAAATCAATCCACTTCATATTTACTGAAAAATCATTTCATAAAATTTCTCATTTCATAAATCATGTCTTATTTATAATTTCAATACCAAGCTTCCAAGATTCCAAAACAAAAGGACACAAGACAATGCGAGAGGAAACTAGTTTTTGTGGGTGACTTGATCATCTGGATGGAAGCCATACTCCAATAACATCACCATCACGGAAAATGTTCTAGGACAATATCCCCAGCTCCACATGGCCAGCCAGGCTCTACGAGCTCACTGATACCATTGACCCAACCCACTTTTCATTTCCCCAATCAGTGATGACACATGAAAACAAAAGGACTTAGATAAAACCTGACTTCCCCTGGTGAATTGAATCCCATCATGAGGTGTGCTAGCTAGGCACCCAACTCATAATGAGAATGTAAAGTCCTGACAACCCTAGATCTGAACTATCCATACTCTTCTCCAAATAACATGACCCAAGAGAGAAAACTTGATGCGCTCTCATACCATTTTGTAACAAACTGAATCTGGTCTCCATCAAAACCAGTAACTGACCCAACTTATGGAAAGTCCTGAAGGGAATTCAAGATTCCCATGGGCTAGCACATGTGCCCAAGTGTCAAAAAATTAAATTTGGGAATGATTTACTTGACTCTATAAATATAAAACTGCTAAAGAATCCAATAAACCAAATCTAGATTTTTCAAACGAAGAAATCTTTTCCAAAAAATTCATAATTTAATTATATAATATAGAAAAAAAATCAAAGACAATAATAAACTAGAACGGAAAAAATAGACATGCCAATAACCTCATCATGGCAAGGGGTACCGCCCTCAAGCCATCTCCATGACATTGTGCCAAGAAGGACTGCTCGAAACCCAAACCACTAGCACTAAAAGATTTACCCAAACCTGTTACAAAATAACTAAGTCTACTTACACCCAAGGGAGTAAGTAGGATTTGAGACAAATCCCATTAGGATTCCACCACAAAAATATTCCATGTGATAATCATTATAATTAAAAAATCTCGCATGTTTTGTAAACTAAAAATGATAGTAATAATTTCTAAATGATGCAACTTTAAATAAAAACAACTTTCAAGTGGGATACTTTAAAAGAAATCAACACTTTTAAATAGAATTAAAAAGCTACTAAATTTCTCCAAACAAAAATATCATATGCTGATAGTAAGTATAAAATATCTAATTATCACTAGCAATGGAAAAACAACTATAGGCACTAGCTCATTATGGGTCCCAAGTACCTCGTACTCGGTGAAATTCACCAAACAAATATATGTTCTCATGCACACAAGCCACTATTTGGGATCATACCCATAACCAAGTGGTCCCCCAATATCATAATCGTCATATTTTAGTCATTTTTTTCATCATCAAACTTGCTACATGAAATAGGGGCCAAACCCCACGGGATCACTAGCACACTAGTACCGGTCCACCCACCTAGATACTCAGGTTTCCCCTATTTTTCTCAAACAAGTTTCTCAAGGCATGAAATACAATTTTCACATGAAAATACAACTTCCAATTCACACACACCAAACATCCCACACACATGTCACTCGATCCCCTTTTTCAATCTAATTCGTTTTGGAAATCATACATGCACCAAAACAGCCAACAATACATTTCACCTCTCTTTCACACTTCAAAAAATCAGTTAAAAAAATTTAAAACCTCTATAAGATATTAAAAATAACATAAAATCACTTTAACAATAAAATAAACCATTTCAATAGTACACACCTTCCAAAATAGATTGGGAACATAGTTTCACCACTTGGATAAATCGAAAAACCAATTAAAACCTTCACAAAACAATTCCAAGGATTGTAAACATGTTTTGCACATAAAATACTTCTAAAAAACCCTCTTTAAACAAAAAAAGAATACCAATATCACATATAACCATAATTGGAAGCCCTAACATCATTTAATAAAACTATTACATGAATCCTAAAACAACCCCAATGAAAACAACATGGAATACAAACAAAAAAATCATTTTTTCACAAATAAATACACTTAAAAGCCAACTTCTTAACAAATGCAACCAAAAATAATTTTTGCACCAAACACAATGGAATAGAATCATTCTAGAAATATATATCAATCAAAACTAACTCATCCAATAAGTTTTACACATGGAATCACCTACAATTTGTGCCAAAACTCTAAACTATTAGGTGAAACATCAATCGAACCACCACCACACCACATGGAAGTGAAATCAATCCATAATACATAATATTTCACCAAAATAACATAAAATGAAACCCTTGTTATGAAACTTAGCTTCTGAGAAAAGAGGAAGAAACACTAAGAAAATGGGAGGAACATGAGTAGAAACCCACTTACTTCAGATATATTGAATAACACACCCCAAACACACCAGTATATGAATTTACAAACAGCCAAAAATGGAATTGAGATTCTAATAAGGATGATTAGGTCATGTAGGAACTAGAATAGGGGGGAAATATTTAAAATGAAAGAGTTATGAAGGAAACAAATTACCAATTCAAATCTAGATGATTTGATAAATCTTGAGAAATTTCTCCCTACACTGTGATGGAAATGAGCTCCAAAGAGGGAGAAACGAAAATGGGTGGTGCCTAGGGACTTTAAATTATAGTGGGTGGTGTAATCACTGAAAAAGAGTAAAAAATGAATTATATATTAAATAAATATTTTTTTAAAAATAGGAAATGGGCTTAAGCCCTGGCCCAATTCCTTAAATAAAAACTCTAATCAACCATGCTTATGTATTCCTAGAGCTTTTAAATTGATATGGTGGTGTTAATATGTTTGGTGAGGAAATTTTGTAAGTGGAATGGGTGCAAAATTATGAAAAATGTAATATTTATAAAAGAAATTAAATTGGTTTTTAAATCTAGAAATGGGCTCATGGTTTGGCCCAAATCATGAAAACTCGCCATTACATCAAAAAATGTATGGGAAACCCCCACAACAAAGAAAGAATGTAAGTTAAATGAAAAATACCTTTAAACTAATTCATGGATGTGACAAGGTGGAAGGTGTGGATTTTCAAGAAAAATTTTCCCCGATTGTAAGATTATAAACTTTTTCAATGCTTCCTTCAATGGATTCAAATCGAAATTAAAAAATTTATCAGATGGATGTAAATTCATCTTTCAAAAATGGTGAGATTGAGTAATAAGTTTACATTGAACAATATTGTGGGTTTTTACTTAATGAGGATGGAAACAAAGTTTTAAAATTGAATAAATCTTTGTATGGGATGAAACAATCTCCACGTGCATGGTATTCTAAACTTAAAAATTGTTTGAGAGTGTTAATGTTTACTAATAGAAAAGTTTATAGAAACTTATATGTTAAATATTTTGACTCTAGAACTATAATTGTGATTTTTTATGTCGATGATAAAATTTTATCTAGGGATGAATAAAATGTTTTAAAAACATTTTCAGAAGAAATGAAAGAGAATTTTGAAATTTCAATGTTGAGAGAATTGACTTCCTTCTATGTCTTAATAGTTCAAAAAAATTACATTTTACTCTCCCTAGAAAATTATTCTGTGGAATTGTTAAAAAATTTATCATGGAAGAATACAAATAAGTTTCTACTAATTTATTTGTGATCACAAAGTTGAGTAAAGTTTAATTTGGAAAAGGTGTGAACAAGAAATACTTTTTCAAGCTGAAAGTTAGTATATTTTAACTTACAGCCACAATTTCTAATATTATTTATGATGTGAATTTATGTTCCTAGAATCAAATAAATCTCAAAGAATCATGAATGTTGGTAGCAAATAGAATTATTAAATATTTTAATGGAATAACTTCACAAGGGTTTTTAAACAAATTAAATTTTTAGATGATGTTTCATGGTTATACAGATTCCAATTGTGATGGAGATTGTAATGATAGGAAATAAATATTAGGAGGAACATTTTTCTTGGGTGAATTTTGTGTGAGTTGGAAAATTAAGAAACAAAGTTATTTAATTTTAACATAGAGTAATCTGAATATGTTGTTGTAAATCAAGCTTGCACTCAATTGTTACGGATGAAAGTTCAGCTAGAACATTTGAAATAAAAAGTTTCCAAACCATTAAATATACTTTGTGATAATCAGATTGCAATTGATCTTTCTAAAAATCATGTTCAACATTCAATATCAAAATAAATTGATTTAAGATCTCACTTTATAAAATATAATGTTTCTTCTTGAGATGTTTTCTAGGAATACATTGTTAAAAAGTATCATATTGCTGACATCTTTACAAAAGTAATGTCGAAATAAAGGTTTGTGGAATTGAGGTTGCAACTTCATATTCATCCTCCTCCAATGACTTCCTAGACATCATAAGGAAGTAACCCAACTATGCTTAGGATTATGTTGACCTAGGGGTAAATTAAGTAACAACTGTTTACTTCATAACATGTTTTTACTTAACTTTTTTTATTAATATAAAGTTGTGGTTATCATAAAATGGGGTAGAGAAAAATAAAATTGAGATATGAGATGATAAGAGTGAAGAAATTTTATCTTTACATGGACAAAAAAATTTCTTATCACCGAGGGATGAAATTCCTTAAAAAATTATTCTATCCATTAGTGTGGAGTCAAGAAACTCTTTTGAGAAAAGAAATATTTTGATAAAATTAAAAAAAATGAGTTGTTTTTTAAAGTTGTGTTGTGAAAAAATTCTTAGAGTCTGAAAATTCATTAACAAGGGTTTTTAAAAAATACAAAGGGTGATATTGAATAAATTTTGTGAAAATTTATTTTAAAAATGTTTTTTTAATTGTTGATAACTAAACTTTTTTTAAAGAATTTTTTTGTTATTCAGGAATTGGATCCATTCCATCGTAATGAGTTCTATAAGAAAGTTGAATGTTTATGAAAGTCCTAACACAAACATAAATGGGGAGAAAAAAAATTAAAAAAAAATTATCTTCCAGACTCATATGATCAGACTGAGAAACACCAAACTTAGAGCACTGAGTCCATCTTCATTGGATTTAGATCATTGGATCCAAAAAAAAATAGTTCCATAAATTGCGGATTGTTGTAATATTTCCTTCTTCATAATTTGAGAAATAAATATGTTTCCAAGGGAAGAATTTGTATTATTTCTAACAATTTTTGAGAGAATATTGTGAAGTTAGGAGTTAGAAAGTTTTTATACTTTATAAACTAAGTCAGATAATGATTTTCTGATAATTAAGTTCTCATAAATCATGAAACATACTCATGATAATGCTTTTGAATGATTGAGGGAATTGAAAATATGGTGTTGATTCAATAAGTACTAGACTCAAATGTTGCAAGATTTAATATTTTTTAAAGATGATAATTTTTGTAGAATTTAAAATTTTCAAAGTGAATAATTCCTTTATAATGATCTAATAAATAAATATAAATCATAATTATCTGAGAAAGAAACAAAAATCATAATGAGTAGAGAAAAAAACAGATCATAATGATATGAGAAAGAAATATAAATTGTAATGAGATGAGAAATAAATAAAAATTGTAATGATAAGAGAAATAAATAGATCGTAATGAGCTGAGAAAGAAAAATAAATTATAATGAACTAAGAAATTGACATAAACCATAATGAGATTAGAAATAAATAGAAATCGTAATGCACTGAGAAATAAATAGAATTCGTAATGACTAGAGAAAGAAATAGAAATCATTATGAGATGAGAAGGAAATATATTTCTAATGATCTAACAAGGAAATAGATTCTCAATGAGATGATAATGAAGAAGACTCAAGAAAGTAGATTCCAGAATTTTTATGAACAGTTAAAGAGGTTAAAACATGAAATTAAATTCTGTATAAATCTCTGAGAAATCTGAGGAGGAATAAAAAATTCAAAGTGGAAATTTAAACGTGAGTGATAGTAAGAGATTTTAAAATCTAAGGAAGTGGGGAATATTTTCAAGTTTATTCATTTTTTTTCTTTGTTTCCAAAATATAATTTCTCATATATTTTATTCATTGAACTTTCACATAAGGATAAAAAGTGGAGCACTAAATAAATCAAGTAAAAGTTATTTCTGGACAGAGACCTCATGAGGGGGATCACATAGGAGAAAGTTTGTTTACCGGATTTAAAAATATCATATTAAGAATATTAGATTCATTCAGTTGGACTTAATAAGATAGGACTGATTTTGTTAATGAGAAAAGTTTGAGAAGAATATTTTGAAGAAGGGATAATCATATAGATTTTATCGAACTGAGTTCAATGGAACCAGCCTTATCGGATTGAGAAAATCAAATCCAGTCAAATTGAACTAATGATTTGGACTGACCAATTGTGGAGAAGTATCAAAAAAGTATTTATTCTTTTTTAGCTCAATTGTTTTATAGGAAAACATTGTAACCTAACTTGATCCATTATAATCTTTTCAATTGGGAGATATAATATGTATAATGGGAGTTGGTTCAAGTTTTATTCACTTCTTCTTAATATTTAATTTCCATAGTCCCATGAGAGTGTATGTTGAAAGGATTTAGGTTCTCACACTAAGGTAGAACCTAGTAAATCTTGTGTGATTTACTTTATTTCTACTTTTTCATGCATGAGTTATTACAAAAGTTGATAAGGAAATAAATCTTAACAAGTTTGAAGGGCTATCTCTTGAAAAGTATTAAAACTTATAAAAAGTAAAACAATTGATTCAACCCCCCCCCCCCCCAACCCCCATTTGTTATTATATCCTTTGAATCTTTAAAAATATCTTGAATAAACTCCTTAATCCTTGATCAATTAAATTTATCCTTGTGTTCTTATAAAGTATGTTATAGAATATAGGGAATCACAAACTATGTGTAACATCTCATATATTTCATAATAATTATTTGTTAATAAATAATTTCTCTCATCGTGTAATATAAATAAGATGGCTATACACATCATTTATTAGGATCCATTTATGCTTGATATATTCCTTTTTATTCAATTACATGATTTTTCAATCCATTTATACATCAATTTAATAAAAACATCATGATATATTAATGTTTATATTGATTTTCAACTCTTGTATACTTATAAAATTCGAAAATTATACATTTGTTATCATATACCTACAAAAATAAATAAACTAATATTTATGACACTAATCCCTGACAAGGACACTCCATATAGTTTCACAAACCCATTAATGTATCTTGGAATATTCTAATATATGGAAACATTATTATCCCTTCCTGATCACTCTAGGTTTCAATGACCTTGATAATTTAAAGAAGCATTGTTGCACTCTCCAATAATATTTTCTTCTTCTCTTTTAAACTTTTACCCTCATATAATATCAAAACATCACAATAACCTAGGCATCAAATGAACTTTTTCATTTATCTATAACACTTTGAGAAAACTAGGGGAAAATTTGTTGAAATCATGCATATTTTTGAGAATATTTTGAATACAATGTATTCCACAATCCAAACAATCCTTAAGGAATCATGTAGTCTCTACAAGTCATTAACATACCCAATCATATTGATTATATGTGTGGAGAGTAACATTTATTAGGTCATCATATATATGATGCCTTTGAAACCTATATTGATTATTTTATTCTTCTCATTTGAATCTAGATTCATTTATTATATAATTTAAAAAGTTGGTTACTCATGAAAGAGTTTTTCTAACATAAATAATTTCACAACAATAATAATGGTTCTTAAGATTTTATACTATTATAAGAATTTTTATAGATTTATATTCTCCTTTTCAATGATTAATCTCAATTTTATGACTGAATATGATGATGAAATTTATCAATAATAAAATCTTCTACCTAATGAGGTCTATGTATCACTTTTATTTAGGTGGGAATTTTATTAAATTGTATCCCATTAAAATGATTACTACTTATAAACTCATCATATCCACTAGTAGTCCAAGATCTATATTTCAGTAAGAGATGATTCTAATTTATTATTCTGATCATAACATAGTTATTTTGGTAGTAAATCATCCCAAACATAAAATATATGACTCTTGGATGGTAGAGAAGAAAAATAATTTCCCTATCCATCATGTGGATAAACTCCAAAACATTCCTTTAGTGTCCTTATTAATGGTTTTAATCTCATTCTGACATAAATCTCAAAATGGTATTTCATTACCAACCTTTTTGGGTTAGCTATTTCCATCATGAATTATAAAATATTATCCATGTGAGATTTCATTTGGTATAACCTACCTAGTTGAATTATTGAGGTATTGAAATGTGTTTTATTTAGAAGGAATTTATCACTTGGTATTTTTTAAAAAGGGATTCCATATCACTATTTTATCTCACATTATTCCTATTACATTTATGTATTCCTCTAAATATTTAGTTTTTTGAATAAAAATATGACTTCCAAATCAATTTTTTCAAACTATAAATGAATAACAAGATTTGTGTAAATTTCAATGTAAGAATATATAGTTGTGGTCATCATCAACGTGTTTGAGGAAGATTACTAAAAGGTTTCTATCAAAATCCCTTATCCATGGTATCTACTAGCAAACTTGAATCACCCATCACATGGGTAGGTCTCTCTTTAACCCATTATATTATAATATTTCATGGAAGATAAGGTTTGATGAGAAGGAGAGATTAAATTAGTGAAAAAAGATACAGGTAGATATATAAGGTAAAAGGAAAAATATGAAATCATAAATAGATAATCAAAAGGAAAAAGTTATTTAGAAGAATGATGTGATAAACACGTTTGTTTAAACGGGTTAACAATAAGAATTAAACCAACATCAACCATAACTATATGATTCACACACACTTTGTTTTGAGGCTAGTCATTCACCTAAAATGCCTACCATACCTGAGGTAATTGATTTTGATATAACATTTTTTTCTAAATGTGAATCAAAAAATTATTGAAACCTTTCATGTACTGAAATTCGACAACATGAAATTGATGGTGATTTATATTTATCATCATCTTCTCATTGCCTTGTTGTGAGAGGTACAGTTTAAAATATCCAAGGTTATATTATACATACAAAAAAACTTATAAAATATCACATAAGAGTAAAGATTCAGGTATCTCATGAGCTAGCACTGAGTAACCTATTCCCCATAATGATCTAGGTGTTCACATGGTTAAACATGTTATTGTTTTTTTAACATATTCATTTAATATTATAATCATACATTATGATAATGAGTTATATCCTTCAAAATTTATTTTATATTCAAAATAATTTAGAGTTACTAAAAAAGTTCTGAACTTAGGTATGTTGTTATAGAAGGATAAATGGGGAAATAGAAGTCCGGGTAAATATAATTTAAATTACAAACTAATAGATCAAAAGGACCTACAGTGGGTACCTTTACCCTCATAAATTTCATTTCTACATTTATAAATGTAACAAGTTCTTATAGATCTAACATCTTAGAAGGGAAATATATCATCTATTGAATATAAAGAATAAAGGTATCAAGGGGTCATTTCTGACACAATTGATCTTGAGATTGTAAATTAAATTATAATACATGAATGGTTGGGAGTGACTATTGTAAGTATACATATGAAGGGAATTTTTATAATTTTTATTCCAATAATTTATCTATAGTGTTTGTTGTAATTTAATACTATTAATATTTTCTACGGGCATATATTTCATCCCAATGTAAATGGAAGACATTGTGAAGAAAATTTTGGATTTATTAGTCCTCATAAAACATCTAAACAAACAATAAATATATAAAGGTGGAATTTTAGTAATATCACACAAAGTAGTCACACAACTTTAAATGAAAATAATAGATGACGGGGTCTTCTTAATACCTACAATGATGGGGTAAAACTCTAAACTGTAGTTATATAAACTATTCTTGAAATTTGTTAAATTACTTAATAAATTATATTTTAGGACTCATTGGATGCTATTTTCTATCAATTTAGACACTCCAAATATTTATTTTTTAGATCCAACGCTTGGTTATCGGAAAAATTGATCACACATGTTGCGCATTTTGAATTTATAGTACACTATATTCAATATTTTACCATTAGACTTTAGATTATATATTTTATATTCTATTTTATCAAGAATTTTATTTTGATAATGAAGTATTTATTTATCATTATAACCATGTTATGATGATGGTCAATTTGAACAAGAAACCTATAGATTTCTATAACTGGATAAGTATTAGGGTGTTAGAGTTTGTGTCCTAAAACCAAATACTTTGTACTCTATTATTTAATAAATACATTATCACATCATGATTGTAGTTCTGTGTGAAAATACATAGGATAGTTTCCAAATGATTGTTTTTACACTAAAAGGTCATAGTGGATCCCTGCTTTGATGAGAACCCGAAAGTTTTCTAAACTTGTTCTTGAATATATGTACTATGGCTGAATGATGTTATTTGAGGGACACAAAAATACCATCCAATAAGGGGGAGGGCTCATAAAACATTGAGGCACCTTATCATGGTGTCCACCCTTGGCAATATCCAATAGGATATTATGAGAAGGAGACCCACCCATAGGAAATCCACATTTCATAGTTTGATTGGATGTTCCTATCTGTGAACATGTGTATTGGTCCTTAGACATTAAGATTATTATTAATGGGTATTACAACTCACGCACTTATATGTATTGAAGAAAATTGTGATGACACACTTTTCGTAGCGAGGTAGGATATGTTGGGTGCATCATGAGTAATACTGCATTAATAGATAATGTGAGAGAAGGATTTGTCCCTTCTATTCCATAATGGAAGTAGATGTCTCGAGCCCTTTGATAGAATGGATATTGCCTAAATAAATCCATGGCTATGGTAAGGAATGGGTGGGTTCAATTATAGAAATTCAAAGAAAGAATTTTTGAGCACATGGGTTGATGGTACTAGCATGAAACCCACTTGATTCAAGGTATCAAGACAAAGGGATTAAATTACATGGTAAGCATTCATAGGAGGTGACACATCATTGTGGAATTATCTTCATTCTCTCTGGGTTACTTGGATTGTTTCTAGATGCCAACCTTAGAATTTTGGAAGGCTTCACCTAATTCCATTGGGAAATAGTCCTAGAGGGTCACATATGGGTGTTCAAGTATCTCAGTTAGATATTCATTTGACAAGTTGAATAAAGATTATTCCCTATTGTGGTTTAATAATTATTCAAGGATGGCTGGTCACATTTATTTTGACACTAGTTATTTGAGAGAATATATTGTGGGAGAAATAATATATTTATAAGTGATTGATGAAGGGATATTTATTTAAGAAATAACTATCCATTATTCAAGGTCTAATGAATGTGGTGGAGGAAATAAAGAAAAAATAGAAAAACAAAAGTACATTCCATGTATATAAATATACACGTCGTGTAGTTTTTTAGTGGATTTGTGAGAAATAATATTATTTATTTAATTAAATAATATTAGCTGTAATTCGTTGGGAACATGTCATGTAATAATAATATTAAACTATTATTATTAGATATGGGGTATTACTAAGAATTAAAGGAAGTGAATAAATGCTTTCTGGAATTAATTCAATTTATTATTCCAAGTAATTAAAATCCCAATTATATAATTCTCATTTTGAGTACGCTCTCAAGCTACGAGACAGATCCTCCTTCATCAAATCAAGGAGAGTGCTTTGTAAGCGGCTCTCAAGGCGGTCTAAGGCTAACATCGCAAGAGAAGGCTCTTCTGTGCTAGCACCCAGATATCCCTTCGGTGAAGTCCAGAGATACGTGGAGCATGTGTGGATCACCACTAGAGGAATCCTACATTTGGATTATACGATGTAATGATAGGTCACATTGGATCGTGACATGAAACATTAATGGGGAGATAATTTCATCAAGGAAATTATTGCCTTTTAATTAAATAAATTATAACCAACGTGTGATGATCCTATCTATGGTTTCAGGACTCCCTTCCTTTATTTCGTTCTTCTTTCTATTCCAAAGATCTGGAATTTTATTATCAGGATGGGTCTCAGATTTATCATTGTTAACAAAAAAAATTAAAGTTGGGTAAACCCACCAACACACTTCTATTGCGCCTGGAATCTACAAGTGGTATCAGAGAGGTCTTATCAATGATTATAATTATTTAGTTTTTCATTTGTGATTTATGCATTTAATAATTTAGTTGTTTCAATTAAAATTAATTATTCTATAAATCTTAATCTCGAGATCTATTTGACCTCCTTCATTTCTCATTCACTTTATAGAAACAATTTTCTATTAATTTTGATTAAAATAAAACAGCTGATCTCATCCAAAGGTGCCAAAGCATCCTGGCCGTACAAAACCAGAACACACGGTGTGTATTTGGAAGTACATTTCATGTAGTATATGTTCCATGCACCGACATGGTCTGCCAAACCAGGCCGTGTCATTGGATCCTGTCTAATTATTTAAAACACTGTGTGTTGACAAGGAACAAGTGGCACATGGTTTCCAGATTACACATCGTGTGGCCCATTGAACACGGCGTGTAGTCCCTTCAGGTTAGGGTTAAACCGTGTACCTTGTACATGGCTTCCTGGATGGAAATAGTGTAACACGGATACTGCACAGCATGTGTCCCACTAAACATGCCCTGTAATCTGAAGATTTCCAAAGTACATTTACACGCCATGTACCCGACTGTGTAATTTGGATTGATAGTGAACAAAAGTACACACTGTGTAGTCGGAACTACACACCATGTAGTCATCCAAATTACAGATATTTATTAAAATTTATTATTATATTATACCAACCCCTGAGACATGTACCATAGTGCGGGCATAAAGCTAGGGCACAACATGTGATAGGTGTTTTATATATATGTGGTTAATTTAACATCTACATAATGTTCATTTATACTCATTTGGTAGTTATGAATGGTAATTCACTGGGTTTCCTCCAAGGTACAAGTTACATACAAAGATAATTTTAAATGAATTTATTTGTTTAAAATTATGATGGATGAGAATCTCAAGGAAATTTAGAAAAGCATTTATGAAAAAAGGATTGATTAATTAAAGATAATTAATTGATTCGATCATGATTTATCTTAAAAAATAACGATTAAATAATTTAATTCTAGTTTTGTTTATGTATAAATATCATTGCATGTATAGATGATCATGTGCTAGACCAAGACCTTTGTAAGTGAATGGTTTCTTTTAATTTATTTGTTTAAATTAAATTTGTTGTCCTGTTAGCCTTCTCCTCATTAATATGTAGGGCCTATATACCTAAGGTTCATTTATGTAAAACCCCGTTTTACCCCTCACCTACGAGTGAGATAAAATCATATGTAATGGATGGAGCTCCCAAGCTAGTGGAGTTGGCTCATGTTAGGAGCCAAGGTGAAACCAATCTAAGTAGATACAATGGTGGAAAGGTGGAAAGCTGTAAACACGAACCATAAGGTTCAAGGTGTTTCTCACATAGGTCTTTGGTTAGTTTATCAACCACTAGATAAACTAACCAATAGAAAAATATCATGATCATACCATTTATTTTATTTCTATCAGCTTCATGGTTTATTTATTTTGGGTGTGTTGTCACGATCACACAATTATTGAATTAAACAAGCATGCAAGATGGAACTAAAAAAATACCGGATTAATCATAAATATTATCTTGTACAAGGTTAATCACTTAAGTATATCCCACTTAATATTAACAAGAATGTAATCAAAGATAAATAAATGTAAATTTACGTATAAGGATAAAATACCTCAAAGAAATATTATGTCTGTATAGCCTTCCATAATCTTGGTTAGAATCAAAACATAGTTCAAAGTGCTTAACCAACCCCAGTTGGGGTGCTTTCAATTATCCGAGAATTATATTTCATGGTTTTGGGTTGAATTAACTTTTTTCACATCAAGGTTTGACTTCCACATTAGGACATGGTGTGACCAAGAGGAAAAGGTTGAGGAAATCCAAAATAAAAGGATTTCAAGATTGGGGAGTCCACTCAACAGATCAAGGAGTTGTGAGTTAAAGTAGTTGGCATTTGGAATGCCAACCTAAAACCCTTCAACTTTATTGACCAAACATAGTATGGGTAATGAAAATGGAAATACGGATCATTTCCACTAGAATATTTTGGCAATACAATATTCCAAAGTCAATGGTGAGAGCTATTGGATTTCGATAAAATAGTGGGAGACTAATAAGTATTAATTTATTTATTAGTATCAGTTTTATCCTGATAAATTAATAAACCATTTATCATATTAATTTGTAGAAATGGAAAGAAAAATTACGTCAAACATATCATTGTGAACTATACTCGAGAATTAAACCCTTCCCACTAGCACCAATTTCCAACAATGGCAGAGGCATTTACGTTTCATCCTTAGCCATGAGAGAAAATTGTACATGCTGGAATATCCTATTCCAATTAAGCTTGAAAAATAGGCCAGTGGTGAGGAACTATCTCTCTATATGAAACGTAGGGATGATGCCATAGATGTCTAATGTTTCATGCTATCATCCATTTCTAATGATATTTTTAAGCAACATGAAAACATGGACATGTATATAATGATGTATCACCATAAGGATATATATCAAAAGAAGGAGAGACAAGAGTGATATGAGATCTCCAATGCTTTGTTCACAACTAAGATTGGAGATTCTATGCCAGTTGGGCCTCATGTAGCTAATCTTATTGGCTACATTGAACTCCTGGAAATCTTAGGGATTAAGTTCTCGGATGAGTTACGTACTGGTCTCATCCTATCATCACTGCCCAAGACCTTCTCTAGCTTTATTGTCAACTACAACATGAGAAACAATGATAAGTTTCTATCAAAACTTCTGAACTTAATTCACCCGGTAGATAAGGACATGGGGCATGACAATCCCACAGTCCTTATGGTGAATAAGAAAAGGAATGATAGGGAAAAGGTTCTAAGTATTCATAAATAGTTTAAAACCCTTGAGCATTGTCCCTCCAAGAAGGGGAATATCCAGAGAGATGGAAAGTAATGGGAGGCATTATGTTTTTCCTGTGGAAATAAAGTCCACTAGAAGAGGAACTCCACTCAAAGGTGTGGGGGTGCTAAAGGTTCATTCATTATCGAGTGTAATATTTCCATTTCTACACATTGGGTATTAGATACAGCCTTTGGGGATCAAATATATATTCAAATGAAGGAAACAATTAGATTTATAATGATTAGAAGAGGATAGGTGGATCTTCAAGATGCTAATGGCACAAGGCCGGCTGCATTGGCTATTAGTGATTAGCATCTTTCATTACCAATTGGAATGATTTTTTTAAAATAACTATTATTATGTTCCTAGTGTTACCAAAAACATAATTTATGTATCTTGTTTGTATGTGGATGGATTTATTTTAAATTTTGGAAATAAGGGTTGTTGCTTTTATAATAACAATGTATGTTATGGTATGGCGCAATTAAATAACAGTTTGTATGTATTAAATTATGAAAACCAAGTGTTGGCAATCGATAACGTAACAAACTCACATGACTCATACATCACCCAGTTGTGGCATCACCATCCTGGACATGTAAATGAGAAGCACCTGAAAAAGCTCTATCGAGATAGTTATTTAGACTCTAATGAGCTAAAACCACTTGATAGATGTCACGCTTGTTTACAAGGTAAAACGACCAATCCACCTTTCAGTGGATAGGGTGAAAGGGATACATAGCTTCTCGGATTGGTGCACATGGATGTGTGTATACCATTTCCAGTATATTCTAGAGGTGGATATTGTTACTTCATTAATTTTACTGATGATTTGAGTATATATGTATTTGTCTACTTAATGAGTTATAATTCATATTCCTTAGATAAATTTAAGGAATTCAAGAATGAAGTAGAGAATTAGCTTTGTAAGAAGATAAAAAACTTCGATTGGATCAAGGTGGAGAAAATATGAACCAGGAGTTCATCAGTATTATACAGAAGTCTGGGATATTATCTCAACTCACCCCTACTTATACACAATAGTGGAATGGTGTTAGTGAAATGAGGAAATGCACCTTGTTATACATGGTGTGGTTAATGATGAGTCATGCACATCTTCCATTATATTTTTGTGGATATGCATTACAAACTACAGCATACACATTAAACCAAGTACCAAATAAGGTGGAAAATGGAATTCCCTCTAAGTTATGGAATGGATGGAAACCCATTTTTTCACCCACACACATGTATGGGGATGCGAGGCATTTGTTAAGGCCTTCTCAGGCAACAAACTTCCACCTCGGCCATGATTTGTATCTTTATAGGATATCCCAAAGAAACGAATGGATATTACCTATATAACCCATCGGAGAAGAAAGTGAATTTCACCAAAAAAACTCTTATTTCTTGAGAGGGAGAACATCCTCAAAAAGGGATAGTGAAAGAAAGATTGACTTTAATGAAGTTGATACTCAAGATACACAGGAGTTGCAATAGGAACAAGTTCAGAAGGTCCTCATCGAAAAGGTTCTAGAAGCACATGTACTGAGTATGAGCTCAAGGGAGGTAAGGGAACCATAGAGATTTGGTTTCCTAGTCATCGAGGACGGTGAATCATTATTGTTGGACAATGATGAACCTCTCTCCTACAAGGAAGCAGTAGAAAGCTCATAATCTTGAAGATGGCTAAAATATATGACTTTTGAGATAGATTCCATGTATCAAAACTAAGTGTGGGTTCTGGTCGATGAGCCAATTAATGTAAAGAATGTTGGATTTAAATGGGTATTTAAGAGAAATCTGGACATGGAAGGTCAAGTTATCACCTATACAGCTAGGCTAGTGGATAAAGGATTCAGACAACATCAAGGAATTGACAATGATGAAACCTTATTTCCAGTTGACATGTTTAAATCCATAAGAATCATACTTTCCATAGTAGCTTACCATGACTATGAGATTTGAAATTTGTATTTAAAAACAACATTCCTTAAAGGGAACCTTTAGGAAGATGTCTATATGACACAACCAGAAGTGTTTGTGACACTTGGTGAATCCAAACAGATTTTCAAGTTGAAAAAAATCCATTTATGGATTAAAGAAAACATCCAGGTCATGGAACAATCGATTTGATGGAGCCATAAAGGAATTTTGATTCATTAAGAATTAATGTGAGCCATGTGTTTATAAGCAGTTTAATGGGAATGCAGTCTTCATCCTAGTAGTATATGTTGATGACATATTGCTTGTCGTAAATGATCTACCAATCTTATAGTTAGTTAAGGATTGGTTGAACAAGTGTTTCTCTATGCAGGGCTTGCGTGAAGCATCTTACATTCTAGGGATTGAGATCATTTTTGATAGAACCAAGAGGCTTCTTGGACTAAGTCAGGGTACATATATTGACTAGATACTACATAGATTAATTATGAAACAATCTAAGAGGGGATTCATTCCAGTGTCACTTATCCAACATCTTTATATAAAAATGTTCCCCCAAACACAACAAGAGAATGACAGAATGAGTAATATCTCATAAACATAGTCTATAGGATCCATCATGGATTCCATGTTATGTACCAGGCTTGATGTTTCCTATTCGTTGATAATGGTAGGAAGATATCAAGTAGATTCAGGAGAACATAATTGGATTGCTATTAATAATATCCTTAAGTATCTGAGAAGAACTAAGGATATGTTCTTGGTGTTTGGAGAGACAAGGAACTTTTCATCAGAGCTTATGTTGATGCTTATTTTTAGATAGATCATAATGATCTGAAGTCTCAAACTCGATATGTTTTCTGTCTCAATGGAGGAGCTGTGAGCTGGAAGAGTTCAAAGAAACCAGTTGTCATAGATTCTACAGTAGAGTCCAAATATATAACGGCTTCTGATGTAGCCCAAGAAGGCATCTAGATTCAGAACATTGTCTATAAGCTTGATTCGGTTCCTAGTGGTAAAGATTCAATCACATTGAACTATGATAATACTACAGTGGTGGCTCTTTCAAAATAACCAAGTTCACATCAACAGACAAAAGAAATACTCCGAAAATATCACCTCTTGAGGAATTTTTATCAAAGGGTTGAAGTTTCAGAAAGTAGAGTGTCCACAGAGGAGAATCTGGCAAACCCCTTGACTGAATTCCAATCTAAGCAGAATCATGAATATTATGTGAGAGATAGCGGGCTAATGGTTGTTAGCAGTTGGATCTAGTCTAAGTGGGATTATGTTGGAGTTGGTGTCCTAGAACCAACTACTTTGTAATTTATTCACTAATAACTACCTTATCACATCTTGATTGTTCTTCTGCATGAAAATGCATATGATGATGTCCTAAGGATAGTCGCTCCACTAAAAGGTCATAGTGGATCCCTGCTATGATGAAAACATTGAAGTGTTATAATACTATTCTTGAATATATGGTCTATAGCTATATGATGTTATTTTAGGGATACAAATAATATAGTTCATTAAGGGTGAGGACTCATAAGACATTGAGGCACCTTCTCATGGCGAGCACCCTTGGTGATATACAGGAGGATATTATGAAAATGAGACCCACCAGTAAAAAATCAATATTTTATAATGTCATTGGATGTTTCTATCTGAGGAAGTGTGTATTGGTCCTTAGACTTTAAGATTATTATTAATGGGTATTAAAACTTGTTTCCTTAGATGTATTGATGAAAATTATAATGACACACTGTTCACAGTGAGGTAAGATATTTTGGGTTCATCATGAGTAATACTACATTAATAGATAATGTGAGAAAGGATTTGTCCCTTCTGTTCCATAACAAAATTATTTGGCTCCGACCCATTGATGAAATTCATATATCTTAAATAAATACATGGTCACGGTAAGGAATGGGTGAGTTCAATTCTGAAATTTCAAGGAAAGAATAATCGATCACATGGGTTAATGGAACTAGCATGAAACCTTCTTGATTATAGATATCGAGACAAAAGGATTAAATTACACGGTAAGAGTTCGTAGGAGGTGACACATCATTGGAGTGTTAATTTCATTATATATGGGTGCCTTCACTTGTTGTTAGATGCTAACCTTGGACTTTAGGCAGGCTCTGCATAATGCAACTGAGAAAGAGGCCTCGAGGGTCACACACTAAGTGTGTCCAAGTATCTTAGTTAAATATTCATTTGACAAGTTGAATAAAGATTATTCCCGATTGTGGTTTAGTAATTATTCAAGGAGGCCTAATCACATTTATTTTAAAACTATTTATTCGAGAGAATATATTGTGGGTGAAATAATATATTTATTAGTGAGTAATGCATGGACATTTATTTAAGAAATAAATAGCCATTATTCAAGGTCTAATAAATGTGGTGGAGAAAATAAATAAAAATGGAAAACAAAAGTACACGCAGTGTACATTAATATACCCACCATGTAATTTTTTTAGGTATTTGTGAGAAATAATATTATATAATTAATTAAATAATATAAGGTGTAATTTTTTGGGCGCATGTCAAGTAATAATAATAGTCAACTATTATTATTTGACATGGGGTCTTACTAAAAATTAAATGAAATGAATAAATGCTTTTGGGTAATTATTTCATTTTATTATTCTAAGTAATTAAAATCCCAATAATATAATTCTATTTATCCTAGCCATTTTTTAGTGGTTTTGCACAAAGAATCTAGAGAAAGATCTCAATCCAATTGAGAATTATTTTCTTCCAAGAAATATCTCAAGCCCAAAGAGAATTATTTTCTTCCAAGAACACTCTCAAGCTACGAGACATATCCACCTCCACCAGATCAAGGAGAGAACTTTTCCATCGGCTCTCAAGTCAATATAAGGTGGACATTACAAGTGAATTATCTTCTACTCTAGCACTCAGAGACCCCTTTGGTGGAATCCAGATATATGTGCAGCACAAGTGGATCACCGCTAGAGGAATCCAACACGTGGATTCTATGATGCAACGATGGATCACATTGAATCTGACCGGAAATATCAATGGAGAGAGAATCCCATCAAGGTAATTATTGTCTTTTAATTAAATTAATTATATCCAACTTGTGACGATCCTCTCCATGGTTCTAGGACTCCCTTCCTTTCCTTCATTATTCATTATATTTCAAATACATTGCATTTAATTATCATGATAGATTTTGGATTGATCGTTGTTAATGGAAAAAATTAAAGTTGTGTACACCCACCAATGTGATTTCGCTATGACCAAAACCTACATAGGGTACATATTATAATATTTCACTACTAAAACATATACCAAAAAAATACCAATATTTATAAATGTATCTATATAGTCTGAAATATAGTATTCACGTCGATTGCAGTTATTAAATTTGTAAGTTTATGAAATATATCTTATTCAATCCAAAAAATAGTATCCTCTAAGAGTTATTTCTAATTATAATTACAATTTCATTTAAAATATTTATGAACCATTTGTTCATCAATATTTTCCATATAATATCATGAATGTTAAATATATATATATATATATATTCAAAATAGGAAATATATTTTTTTGGAATGAGTGGGAAGCTTACATGGTGATTGAATGTTTAAAGACCTCAAGAAGATGTGGTTTCACATCACATTTTTAATTTTTTTATTTCACTAAGATCCTGAAGAGGTGGTTTATCTATTTATTATTTAGTTATTTTTCTTGTCATTGACTATCATTATTGGTGACATTTATTTTAGTTCTATTGGATTAGAATATTCTCTTATGAACTAAAATTTTGAATTCATTTTAGAATTAAAAGAATATTTTTGACTGGAAAAGGCTACACGATTTGTATGTTTCCAATTTAAAAGTTAAATTTTATTTAAAAAATGTGTATCATGTAGTAAAAACTAAGAAAAATCACGTGGATTTCCATTATTAATTAAGATAATGATTGGATATTAATTTGAGGTAATTAATCACACATTAATCTAACACACCATGAGAACCTTTATGATTGAAAGTGTGTGTTTTCAGTATAAAAGTGACATTTTTGTCCAAAATGTGTATTACACACATAGAAAGGAGAAAAGTGATCATATTTTATTGATAATTTAGGAAAAAATAAAAAATTCATTTTTTATGTGTTAGAATTCATGGCACACCAAGCTGAAGCATGGTGCGGCGGGTCTATTTGAAAGTGAGTGTTTTTATTTAGAAGTGAAATTTTCATTCAAAATGCACACTACATATTTAAAACCAATAAAACCTATTTGGATAATACTGATACTTTAGTAAAAATATTGATAATTCATTTTTGATGTGTAGGAATAAACCACATATCTATCTAATACACAGTATGATTGTTATGATTGAAAGTACAAGTTTTCAATTTAAAAGTGACATTTTAGTTCAAAACATGTGTCTCATACTCAAAACCAAGAAAACACACGTGGATATTCTTAATACTTTTTAAAAATTAATGATAATTAATTTTTTATATTTATAAATTGTACTCAATTCAATCTAATGTGTTTTATACGGTATGAATGAAAGAGCATATTTTTTAACAAAGGAAATTTTATTTTAAAATGTGTGTCATGAACTCAAAACTACCCAAAGGAATTCATATTATCATGTTAAATTTTTATAGTTATCTATAATTCATTTTTGGACATTTAAGAATCATCTGCGCATAAATATGACACATTGTGTGGATGGTATGACTCAAAGTGTGTGTTTTCAATTTAAAAGTGATATTTTAGTTCAAAAAATTCATTACATCATGAAAACTGATAAACCATGATTGTATTTTTGTGATAATTAATGAAAAATATAAATAATTGATTTTTTATATGTAGTAATTAAACACACATCAATCTAACTCACAGTAAAACTGATATGATAGAAAGTTCATGATTTATATTTAATAATAACATTTCTTTAATAAAAATGTGAATTACATACTTAAAACTGAGAAAACATGCATCGATTATCTTGAAACTTTTGTAAAAAGTTTCTTTGTTCATTTTTTATGTGTAAAAACTAAATACAATTCAATCTAACACATGGAATGGATAGTATGACTAAATGTTTGTTTTTTACTTAAAAGTTACAATTAATTTGAAACACGCATCACATATTAAAAATTTGGAAAAAACAACCAGATTGTATTGATACATTAAAATAATGATCCATAATTCTTTTTCTATGTGTTATAATTAACTGCATATTAATATAGAACATGGTGTGACCAGTATGACTAAAAGTGCCTGATTTATGTTTAAAATTGACATTTTAGTTCAAAACGCACATCACATGCTAAAAACTGATAAAAAACACACAGATTGTCGAGATGCTTAAGAAAAATGATTAATAAATTATTTTGGATGTGTAAGAGTCAACCACACATAAATTAAACATATGGTGTAGCTGGTATGACTAAAATCACACATTTTTAGTTTAGAAGTGACATTTTTTTTCAAAAAAAGTGTCACATACTTTGTAATTTTCATTATATATGTAATATGTTATTAATTTTATTTATGTATTATTTTTTAAAATTATGTTATCCATTATATTTATATTTTATTTATGCATTGTTATATAATATTTAGGTTCAATTCATATCATTGTTAAATTTTACTAAAATAAACATTATTTTCATGCTATTTTCTTAGGGTTTTGGTTGATCCATAGAGAATATATTCTAAAATTTGGATTCATTGTGAGTTTGGAAATTGTAATTGTTTATATTTAATTGTACATATATATCTAAGGTAATTTTAAAATATTGTAATTTTTTAAGGATAATTTATTTTTATTCAAACGGTACAATTTAAATATATAACATTAATATGAAAAATTTTCAATTGTCACAATATAAATTCTGTTTTTGGATTTATATTGGTTATTTTATTGTGATTTTCACATGAATACATATTCCATATCCAACATATCTTTTATCAATGCCAGTTTTAGCATTGATAACAACGGATTTTATCAGTATTTAAAAAGCAGTCATAAAGGTCTTTTTTATTATAGCTAAAATGAGCACCGATATAAACACTCTTTTATTAGCATTTGTTTTGGAGAAGATAAAGAAGACTCTTATCAACTTTTTTTAAAGATGGTAAATTTAAAAACCTAAAATCCCATTCAAATTATCAATGATTTAAAAACAAAAATAAAAGACACATATCTGCATTAGTGTTTATTTCTTAACCTATGTGGGGAACCAGCCATGTGGTGTTGTGTCTACAACGAGTTTTTCTATAATAATTTTTATTTTTATAAAAATTGAGATAGAGTTTTGCATATTTTGAAAAGGGGATTGAGGGCGTAATGAACCCCATTCAAGCTTCCATGGGTTCGTGGGTAGAATCATGAACCTTGTTCACACTTATTTAGTAATAAATACATAACGAAAATTAATTAGGTGTATACCTCCTACAATAAAAAAATTATAAATGGAGCCCCCCCCCCCTTCATATTCTTTATTTTAGCCTGTTATTTTGTAGTGAAAATCTGCTAGATCTCTTTCTCTGCATATTAATTTTTAACATTTGAGAAGGTAAAAAATATTTTTAAAAATTCAGTTCTCTAATTACTGTATTTATTTTATTAATATGAATTATTTATTTAAATTATATGGTTATATAAGTCCATGAATTAATGTTATTTGTATGATTTAATTTATGTGTGAATTGTTATTCTTTTTATGATTTAATTTATTTGGAATGATTTAGTAGATTTAAATATTGTGTTTTCATGATTTAAAATTTATTTATAAAATAAAATAATTTATATTTTCAGAAATATTATTGTTTAGAAAAATGCATATATTTGAAATTTAAATTGTGAACAGTTAGATTTGAATATATTTATTTTTCAATTTTATATTACAATATATATTAAAACTAAAATAAATTTAAAATATAATATTCCATAAAAATATAAATAAAGTGAATCTACCCAAATATTTTTTTAAATGATATTATTAGTAATTATCTATAGAAAATATTATTAAATTTATTTGAATTAAATTATATATATATATATGTTATATTATTTATCATATCAAAATTTATTTAAATATAGAATATATTATTTGATATATATATATTATTGTTAATGAAAATTAAAATATTATTGTTATTATTAATTTTTAAATTATATTAATAATAAATAATTATTTTTCTGAGTAATTATGAATAAAATGTAATTATTAAATTTTTGGAAAGTTTAATTACAAATAAAAATGTATATATACTAATTTAATTTTATTATATTGAATTTAACATAAGTTAACAATATATTTTTTGTTATTTAAGTGTAAATTATATTATTTTTGTCCATTAAATTTAAAAAAATAACTATTGATATTATTTGGGGTAATTATATATAAAATAATAATATTTTTATTTAGGAAACCATAGATTCTTCATAATATATATATATATATAATTATATTTTAAAATATTAATAAATACTGTTGAATATATTTATATATATATATATATATATTAGATTGATAATTAAATAAATGTCAAGTATATTATTGGATGCATAGATAAATAAAAGTATTCAGGTTAATTATTATTAAAAATTATATTAGCAATAATTATTACATAAAAACATGTATATCATAAATTAAATGAAAAAATTCATATCATTACTAGGATAAAATATTTTATATTATTTGAATATAATGATAGGATATAAAATTTGAAAATAATATTCGGAGTATTTAAAAGACATCCATAAATAAAAAATCTTGTATATATATATATATTTTGATATTCAAAAAAGTGTAATATAAATTGATGTATATATATCCCTTAATTATTAGATATATTTATAGGTAACAATACAATATTTAGAACATAATAAGTATCCAAAACACATGTTTAGAGCACTGTGTGATGACTGATCTTGAGATGACCAACCAATGTAAGATTGAAATTGCATGTCATATTATTTTTTATGATGTTATATAATTTATAATAAATGCATTTTTGTTTCCTCATTTTTGACCTTTGTGTCATCCCTATCTTTATGTATTTACAGACATGGATTTCCACATAAAAATGATATGCATTCCATACCCCTAGACCCCCTAACTTACATGTGAGTAACATTGTAAAAAAAGGACATTCGACAAGAGGAATTTTGTATGGTTTATTTCTACATCATGACTAAATGGAGACTGTTAGTTGCAAAAATATAAGATTTTAGAGGCTCTAGAAGTCCCCACACCTACTCCCCCCCCCAGTTTTGGTTGGTTTATCAAATAATGATAAACCAATCCCTAGAAAAATTCTCAATATCAAGTAATATTTATTTAGTCAAAACTAATTAAAACTTTTAAAAAATATATGTAATCATTTATATGGTAAAATACTAGAATGGTGACATAATTCATCTAGATCAAGGTTTTAGCTATAGTTTTCCATCTATAAGAGTGTAAAATATTTATAAAAGTGTGACATTAAATAAAGTTTGTGGAAAGATATATACTCACTTAAAATTGAGGTTTGATAAATTAATTACTTCAATTTCATATCAACATCTTAAATATGATGATCTTTTATAGTACAGTGAGTATCCCCTTATTGATGGTGAGTATTGGGTGGAGGCATCATCATTTTTTAAGAAATAGTGTAGTACTGGTTTGATGGAATTATATGTGTCTATTTTTTTATCAATGAGGTTTGACCAACTATGACAAAACCATGTTATGGGAGATATGTTGATGTTTTTCCTCCCCAATATTCTAATTTATTTTCTTCACATATGACTCCAGTAAAAAAATTATAAAGATGATTGTCAAAATATGGAAATAACTATAGGGTATATCCCCATCGACACTCTCGATTTAAGGAATGAGACATTATCTAATGATGAAGTATTTGATGATGCCATATGAGATATTGTAGGGAAGTATGATATGGGGAATGAACTATTTATGGTTTTTTTTTGACAGATAGGAAAAAAAGGTTAGTGGTAATCATCTTATATTATTAAATTCCTTAGTTGAGGGAATTTTGTCGGCACAACATTTTTATTGGGGTGTCATTACACCAACTATTGAATTCCCTAGCATTATAGGTAACAGATATTCATCAACTAATAACATTATATATGTTGGATAGGAGTTTGCAACTAAAATTGCATTGAAAATGTACTAAATAAATACCCCATAGAGTGATATTTTTCATTTTTGGTTATTTATTCTAAAAAGGAAAAATATCCCATTATGTGTGAAAAATACAAGATAGAATGTAATTTCAAATGTAGGAAATATATGATACATTTTTCATATTGGAAGACAACTAATTTTAAAGGCCCTTATACTTGTGTACATCCAAGATTGTCATAGGATGACTCTTCACTTGATCTAGATTTTATGTAAATAGTTATTGTAGATATGGTTCAAACTTGTTATGTAATTCTTATGTCCCTTGTCCAAGAACAAATACAACATTTATACAAATAAAATATATCATATGGAAAATCTTAGAAATCAAAACAAAAAAGAAATTGTGAATTCTATGGTGATTAGGATGAATCATATATAGTTTTTTCACATCTAATGGTATTGTTGTCTCTCAAAAATCATGTTAAATATTATCTGGACACCATTGAGTATGTCTCCCTATATCATTAAGTTCATCAAATAAAGGTGAAGTTCCATTATCTGATTTGGGAATTCATGTCATGTATCACTATATTCTCTTATTTAAAAAAATCATTCAAGTCTATAGAACATTTATTTATGGAAATTATATAGGTGTTCTACTTCTTTCTACCACACAAGATGGTAATTTTTATCCTCTCATACTAGTATTTTCCATTGTTGAAACTATAATTTTGAATCATGTAGTTGTTTCTTGGCCTATAAACATATTCATGTTACACAAAGCCAATAAGTATGTCTAATATTTGATCATCAACGAACAATTATAGAGGTTGTTAATAGTGATGGATTTTTATGGTGAGAACTGAATGATTATCATTGATATAACATCAAACATATTTCCAATGATGTGTATAATTATTTTAGATATAATGTAATAAATAAGGTGATCATCATGTTGGGAATTATTACTTAAACTTATATTTTTTGGAAAAATATTTAATAACCTTTTAAAAGAATTTTTGTCTTCTATTTTTAGTATATGATCCCAAATAAGGAAAGTTTGATTAGTGAATTGAATAAATTATAAGGACTAGTCAAGATGTACATGATTATATGATGTGAATTAAGATGTACATGATTATAATATGTGAATTTTTAAAGAGAAATTGCCATTATCATATGATGGTGGTGGTAGATATGACCATATAACAACTAATATTATGGAGTGAATAAATGTGTTATTTATGGGTGTTCATAAACTACCAATCATAGGTTAAGTACATCAAACATTTAAAATATGTATAAATTACTTTTTTTAACAGTCCTAATAGGCCTATCAGGTGATAAAACATGGAATACATTTTGTTCAAAATTTCCATGGATACATTAAAAAGATACTATAGGATGCATCAGCATTTAATGTATGACCATTTGATCAAGTAGGGAACCACTTTGAGCTAACAGAGTTCCATAACCCACACATAGGAAGTAGTGGTCATGTTCTAGTGGTCTTAATTGAAAGATGGTACTATGATTTGAAGTTCTTTACAAGAATTAAGATATCTCTGTTCACATGTCATTGCAGCTTGTGCATTGGTGAACTTATAATGGGAACCCAATGTTGACCTAATATATCATTTGAGATCTCTAGTTGACTATTATACTGAACCCTGTATTCTAGTTGGTGATTTTAATACTTTTACCATGTCAGGTAATGATTTAATTTTGATACATGATATTACCAAGTTGCACCCATAGGGATGACCAAAGTCTATTCATTTCAGAAATTATATGGACTATCCTTGAGAATAGGGAGTGGGACTAAAATTCAAAAAAATTCACATATAAGTGGATACCCATAAAAAATAACCCAAAGTGACAGGAAGGGGCTCCACTTCACACCATCTTTTATCAATTTTATGTATTTTATCACGATTGAATAAAAAAATCATATTCCAAATTTTTCATCTATGGGATCTTTCATTTCTATATGATTTCATTTATAACTTGAGTTGTTTTGTACTTGTTTCATTTTTTTTTGAATTATAATAATTTTTTGATAATTAAACTATTAACAAATTAAATACATATCATAAATTAATAATAAGATGTTTAGCCTCTAAATAGATTGTCTTTAAATCTTTCCTTGAAATCACATGAAACAGCCTCATAGCTTGTCTATAAGGGTGATATTTTTGAGATAAAATAGAGTATAATTGATTCTTTAAAAAAAGTGTTAGTATAAATAATATCTACTTCCCTTATGATGAGATAATTTGAATATATCATGTAGTTTCTCGTACTATGTGGGATGTTCATCACGGTCGATATATCAATCATATAGTTGCTTTAATACTTAAAATAATTTTTACAATCCTTCTGGAAATAAATTACTTAAATATATATTTCAATGGACCATCCCTAGTAAGTGGAGAGCTAGTGTCTACTACCATTACATTGGTATGATTATAAGGAATTAAATCTTGAATAATCGAAGAGTTTAGTAGTCTTGGTAAACCAGATATATACCTGAGTCTTATATTAAAAATAAATACACTAATTACAACATTATTTTCTTTCTTAGAAATTAACTTTATTAAATCTAGAATATCATTTCATATATTTCTTAGTATACATCTTGTATTTATAGGGAATGGAAAAAAATAAGAGTAATCACAAAATCTAAATAAGGGTTATGCATAGTGTAAGAAATAATGAATCAGTAAAAATAGTAAAAATGGAAAGGTAATAATTGAAGATACACGTCATGTAATCAATAAACTGAGATGGTAGTTTATAAACAAGGTGTAAAAGTAAATAATTTATCACACATACCATGTAAACAATAAATTATGAATGAAAGTGCGTCCATATATTATATCGACACAATAATCTCATGGATAATTATAATTGAATCAAAATGCAAGAAATTATTAATTATTGGATTTCATGTTGCCTAGTCACATGATACCTTTACCACCAAGTTTATTTTGAAGATAATTTAAATCTATGAGTAGAAACCTATCTATTCTTCTTGGAATAAAATTCTAAAGGTTGGTTGCTAACTAATTTTTTACCATGAGACTATAAACACATTGTGGAGATTTCATTGAATGGCCCCAAACCCATAGGACTTGAATTAACTGGTCCCCAACCTATAGTAATTGTGTTAAGTGGTCCCCAACCCATATAGTTCATGTGAAAAGCATTACTCATATAAAAAATAATCCATTTAAATAAACAAAGTTCCTTATTAGATATCCATAATAAGTAAAGGATATAGATTTGTAAATATTTACCCATTCAATAAAATAAATGATAAAGTATATATCTTATGTAAAAATAATATACAGTCTAGAAAATAAATATATCCATAATAAAAGATATGGATAATTAGGGAAATTAAATGTGCAATTATCATAGGAAATTGAGTATTTTGTGGGGAATAAAAGGAATAAAAGTAGTGAATTTCATTACTAACCCTATCCAAATTAATCAAAAACCATCTAGAGGAAGAATAAGGATGCTATCAATATGACATATACCCATTGGAGAAATGATTAGGGTTTCTTTAACTCATGAAATAGAATAATAACTTTAAAATCAATCTTGAGGAAAATATCTTTTTATCTTCCAAAACATTTTAAAAATCATCTACTTTGAAAATAACTTTTGAAAACATTTTCAAAATAAAATATCCTTTAAAACTTACAAAATAATCTTATAATTTATGATTATCGTTAAATCCATACATTTTGTACAACATAAAAAGAACATTTACTTTTTAGAGTAAAATAGTTAGAAAAATGCCTTGTTCAGAAAGCAGCAATAAGATTCCATTAAAAACATTTATGAAAGAGAAAAGGGTAAAATTTTCTTTAATAAATCATTATGTATAGTTTAAAAACATTTTTTAAAACATTTAAAAAATGGTTTTTAGAAAAATATAGGTTCTCTAACTAAACAAAGAAATAAAGTTAGGTTTTCTTTTAAAAAACTTTCTAAAAAATTTTGAGTACCAAAGAGTGGAAAAATAGTACTATTAATATGGAAAAGTTCATGAATAAATATAAGAGAATAAAAGTATATCTTTTATTAGAAAATTATCAAAAAAATTCTCTAATGTAACTTCAAGTATGAACAAACCTAAACAAAATGAGATTGTGAAGTAAACCCTTGAAAAGACCAAAACATTGATGTGAGAATAAATCAGTGAATAGATTATGCATGTCAAATATAAATACAAATAAAAAGAGTTTAAATACAATAATTGATAGTAATAATTGATTACACTTTCAATCTTATATTATTAACAACAATTATAAAGTAATGTAACCTAATGAAAAGGAATCGGGTTATGAAATTATTTACCACTTGGTAACTTTAAATTCAACTCCCCTTAGAATAAATAATTCAAATTAAACTAAAAATTACGTGAATATAAATCAATTGTTCATATAATATATCCAAATGGTAATTATTTACACAAAATAAAATATTTAGGTGGTGAATATGACATTTAACTCATGGATGTAAAAACTGTGATGAAAATACCTTACATTGTGTTTCCTTTTAGTTGAACATCATTTAACCTCATTTATAATGGTTTTAAAAATGATAATAACTTATTCAAGAACCATATTAATTTTTCTTATATCATATATTATCTTCTTATAATATTTTTTTCTCTTTTGTTAGTAATCTATCATTATTTTCACTATTTCATCTGTTAATTGCCTAGTTTCCCAAGTATGTTTTGACTTGTAACTTATTGTTCCTATTAATTAGATAATGATTTAAAATATAAATAATGTAAAATATTATTTAATTTTCCTATATATATAGTATATATGTATTTATAATAATCCATTGATTTTGGAGATATGAAATGAAATGCATCATTCATGGAGATGGTTGGTCATATGTACGCATAAACGCTACCTTCATTTCTTTATCGCATTAAAAGAATGAAAAGTAAATGATATATATGTATATTAGAATTAAATTATCATATATATTTCATAGATTTGGAATATTTTTAAAAATCCCATCCTTTATACATTCCATATTTTATGTGAATGAATCTCATTGCTTTGAGGGAGAGGTAGTTCACACTTCCACAAACAATGTTATCGTATTTACAAAAAATGGAACTCGTAAGGGTATTTCTTATATAAAAATTTCTGAAACATAAATACATTATAAATATCTTATATATAATATATAAATAGTGTTTCCATCATAATTTCAAAACCATGATATGTGTTAAAGGAAGAATGAACAATCATCATGTCATGAGCTGGTAGTTCATCGTACACATAAACTGTAAGTTCAACATCCATTAAAAGGAATTGTGTGTCAGTGTAGGTAAAAACTGTTGGAGTTGGTGGCCTAGAACCAACTACTTTGTAATTTATTCATTAATAAATACATTATCACATATTTATTGTTCTTCTGCGTGACAATTCGTGTGATAATGTCTTAAGGACAGCTATTGCATTAAAGGGCCATAGAGAATCCCTGCTATGATGAGAACCCGGAAGTGCCATAACACTATTCTTGAATATATGTTCTATGGCCGGATTATGTTATTTTAGGGACACAAATAATACAGGCCATTAGGGGTGATGAATCATAAAACTTTGAGGCACCTTCTCATGGTGTGCGCCCTTGGTAATATCCAGGAGGATATTATGAGAATGAGACCCGCCAGTAGGAAATCCACATTTCATAGTGTCATTGGATGTTCCTATTTGTGGACGTGTGTATTGGTCTTTAGAATTTAAGATTATTATTAATGGGTATTACAACTCATGCACTTATATGTATTGACGAAAACTGTGATGACACACTGTTCACAACGAGGTAGGACACATTGGGGGTATCGCGAGTAATACCGCAATAATAGATAATACGAGAAAGGATTTGTCTCTTATGTTCCATAACGGAAGTAGATATCTCAGGACCTTTGATGTAATTGATATGGTCTAAATAAATCCATGTCCATGGTAAGGTATGGGCAAGTCCAATTCTGGAAAGTCAAAGAATGAATAATCGAGCACATGGGTTGATGGCACTAGCATGAAACCCGCTTGATTCGAGATATTGTAACAAAGGGATTATATTACATGGTAAACGTTTGTAGGAGGTGACACATCATTGCAGCTTTAAATTCTTTCTCTACGGGTGCCTCGGAGTGTCGCTAGATGCTAACCTTGGACTTTAGGCAGGCTCTGCCTAATGCCACTGAGAAAGGGACCTAGAGGGTTACACACTAAGTGTGTCCATTTATCTCTATTAAATATTAATTTTACAAGTTAAATAAATATTATTCCCGACTATAGTTTAATAATTATTTAAGGATGCCTGATTGCAATTATTTTGACACTAGTTATTCGAGAGAATATATTGTGGGCGAAATAATATATATCTATTAGCGAGTAATGTAGTTACATTTATTTAACAAATGAATAGACATTAATCAAGGACTAATAAATGTGGTGGGGGAAATAATGGAAAATGGCAAATAAAAGTACACATCGTGTATATTAAATATACATTCCATGTAGTTTTATAGAAAATAAGTACACGTCGTGTATTAATGATTACACAGCATGTAGTTTTTCCAGTCGGGATTTTGAGGATATAATATTGTTTTATTAAATGATATTTATTATAATCAGCATGGGCGCATGTCAAGGAATTAATAATTAGACATGGGGGTTTTCAATAAGAGTTAATGAAATAAATAAAATGTGTAACGCGTTTATTTATTGTCATAACTCTATAACCTCAAATCTGATTATAAATATCCTCGCAACCCCAAAACTTTTCCCCAATCACTGTGCGCTAAAATTATGGAGAATTATTTCAAGGTCAAAAGAACTACTTCCTCCTTGAATGCTCTCAAGACCGAGAGAGATCCTCCTCCATCGGATCAAGGTGATCGAAGGCGGACATCGCAAGTGAAGTTTCTTCCATGCTAGCACCCGGAGATCCCTTCGGTGATGTCCAGAGATATGTGGAGCATGTGTGGATCACCACTAGAGGAATGCTACACTTGAATTCTAAGACGCAATGATGGATCACATCGGATCATGACCGGAGACTAAAACGAAGAAAGAATTCCACCAAGGTAATTATTTTTAATTAATTAAATTAATTATAACCAATATATGATGATCCTATCTCTATGGTTTCCAGACTCCCTATTTTGTTTTTTGTTCTTCATTCTATTCCGAATATCCAACATTTTGTATCGTGATGGATCTCGGTTTGAGCATTGTTTAAAGATAAAACTAAAGTTGGGCACACCCACCAATGCGCTACCACTACACCCGGAACCTAAAAGTGGTATCAAAGCGATCATATCGTTGATTATAATTATTTAGTTTTTCATTGGTGATTTACGTATTTAATAATTTAGTTGTTTCAATTCAAGTTAATCATTCTTTAAATCTGAATATAGAGATCTGTTCCTCCTCTATTGTTTCTCGTTCACCACACAGAAATGACATTTTCTTTTAATTTTTGATTAAAATAAAATAGAGGATCTCATATGGAGGATCCAAATTTTCCTGGCTTTACAACACAAGAATACACGGCATGTATTCGGAAGTACACAATGTGTAGTGTAGGTTCATACATCGGACCGGTCTGCCAAATCAGGTTGTGTATTGATCCTATCTAAGTCATTTATGACACCATGTTTTGACCAGGAATAGGTGGCACATAGTTTCCAGATTACACGTTGTGTGGTCCAACAGAACACGGTGTGTAGTCCCTTCGGGGTAGGGTTGGACCGTGTACCCCATACATGGTTTGCCCGGCTGGAAACCATGTAACACAGAAACTACACAGTGTGTGTCCCACTGAACACACCGTGTACTTCAAAAATTTCCAAAGTAAATTAACACGCCTTGTCCCTGGGCGTGTACTTCATATGGACGATGAATAAAAGTACACACCGTCTAGTCGAAACAACACGTCGTGTACTCAACCAAATTGCACAGATTTATTAAAATTTATTATTATATTATACAAACCCTTGATACTTGTACCATGGTGCAGGCGTAAAGCTGAGGCACAACAGGTGATAGGTATTTTATATATATATGTTTTCAATTTAACATCTGTGTAATGAACTAGAATTCACCGTGTTGCCTCCAAGGTACAAGTTACGTACAAGGATAATTTTAATTTCTTTAAAATTATGATGGATGAGAATCTCAAGTAAATTCAGAAAAAGTGTTTAAGATAAAAGGATTGAGTTATTAAATATAATTAACAGATTCAAGCGTGATTTATATTAAACAAGAATTATTAAAGAATGAAATGCTAGTTTTATTTATGCGTAAATATCGTTGCATGTATGGATAATCTTGATCTTGACCAAGACCTTTGTATGTGAATGGTTTCTTTTAATTTATTTATTTAAATTTGTTGGTCTGTGAGCCTTCTCCTCATTAATATGTAGGGCCAACATAGCCAAGGATTCTTCTATGTAAAACCCCCTTTTACCCCTCACATTTGTGTGAGATAAATTCATATGTAATGGATAGATCTCCCAAGCTATTGGAGTTGGCTCAAGTCAGGAACCAAGGTGAAACCAATCCAAGGAGATACAAAGGTGGACAGGTGGAAAGCTATAAACATGAACCCAAAAGGTTCAAGGTGTATCTCCCCTAGGTCTTGGGTTAGTTTATCAACTGCTAGATAAAATAACTAGTAGAACAAGCTCATGATCATACCATTTTTTTTATTTCTATCAGTTGCATGGTTTATTTATTGTAGGTGTGTTGTCACGATCACACAATTAATGAATTAAACAAGCATGCAAGATGGAACTAAAATAAAGACCAGCTTATGCGTAAATATTATCTTGACATGGTTAATCACTTAAGTATATCCCACTTAATATTAACAAGAATGTAATCAAAGATAATAAAATCGAAATTTACGTATAAGGGTAAAATCCCTCAAAGAAATATTAAGTCGGTATAGCCTTCCATAATCTTGGTTAGAATCGAACCATAGTTCAAAGTGCTTGACCAACCCTAGTTGGGGTTCTTTCAATTATCGGGGAATTATAATTCAAGGTCTTTTGTTGACTTGACTTGGTTCGTATCAAGGGCTGACTGCCACAGTAGGACTTGGAGTGACCAAGTGGCAGAGGTTGAGGAAATCCAAAATAAAAGGATTTTAGGATATGGGAGTCCACTCAGCAGATCAAGGAGTTGTGAGTTAATGCAGTTGGAATTTGGAATGCCTACCTAAAACCCATCAAGTTGCTTGACCAACCCTAGTTGGGGTAATGAGAAGGTAAATATGGATCCTTGACACTAGAATATTCAAGAAATAGAATATTTTGAAGTCAATGGTGAGGGTTATTGGAATTTGATAAAATAGTGGGAGACTAATAAGTATTAATTTATTTATTTGTCTCAATTTTATAATAAAGTACTAAAACATTTCTCATCTTAATTTGTAGAAATGTCAAGAAAAATGACTTCAAACATATCATTGCGAACCATACTCGAGAAGGAAAACCTTCCCACCGACACCAATTTCGAAGAGTGGAAGAGTTGTTTATGCATCATCCTTCGCCACGAGAGGAAATTGTATGTGCAGGAAGAGCCTATTCTAGTTGCTCCTGGAAACGAGGCCAGTGATGAGGAAATATCTCTTTATATGAAACATATGGATGATTCCATAGATGTCCAGTGTTTCATGCTATCGGCCATGTCTAATGAGCTCTTTAAGCAACATGAAAACATGGATGCGTATAGCATGATGTCTCACCTTAAGGATCTCTACCTAGAGAAAGTGAGAGAGGAGAGATATGAGATCTCCAACACTTTGTCTATAACTAATCTTGGAGAGTCTGCGCCAACTAATCCTCACGTAGTCAAGCTTATTAGCTACATCAAATGCCTAGACATCTTAGGGATTAAATTCTTGGATGACTTGCGTACATATGTCATCATATCATCACTGCCCAAGACCTTCTCAAGCTTTATTGTCAACTACAACATGATCAATAATGAGAAGATTCTATCAGAACTTCTGACCTTGATTCACAATAAGATAAGGATATGGGGCGTGACAAACTTGCAGTCCTTAAGGTGAATAAGAAACGGAAGGACAAGGAAAAGGGGCCAAAGACTTATAAACGGTCTGAAGCCCCTGAGCGTCATCCCTCCAAGAAGGGGAGGATCCAGAGGCAGGGAAAGGAACGGGAGGTGGTGTATTTTGCATGTGGAAAGAAAGGCCACTGGAAGAGTAACTGCACCCAGAAGCATGGTGACGCTAAAGGTGTGTTCGTTATCGAGTGTAACCTTTCTATTTCTACACATTGGGTATTAGATACAGCTTGTAGGGCTCACATCTGTATTCAAATGTAGGAACCAAGTAGATTTAGAAAGATTTCTAGAGGAGAGGTGGATCTTCAAGCTGCCAATGATTCAAGGTTGGATTTGTTGGCTATTGGTGATTACCACCTCTCATTGCCGACTAGGATTATTTTGGTTTTACATAACTGTTATTATGTTCCTAGTGTTACCAAGAACATAATTTCTGTATCTTTTTTAGATATAGATGGATTTATTTTCAACTTTGGTAATAAGGGTTGTCTCTTTCATAAGAACAACGTATGTTATGGTGTGGTGCATTTAAATAAGGGTTTGTATGTATTAAATTACCAAAATCAAGTGTTGTAAATTGATAAGGAAACAAACTCACATGACTCATACATCACCTAGTTGTGGCATCACCATCTCAGTCATGTAAACGAGAAGCGCTTGACGAAGCTCTTCCAATATAGTTATTTAGACTCTACTAATCTAAAACCACTTGATAGATGTCACGCTTGTTTACAGGGTAAAATGACCAAGCCGCCTTTCGGTGGACATGGTGAAAGGGCCACAGAGCTTCTAGGATTGGTGCACATGGATGTATATGGACCATTTCCAGTAGAAGCTAGAGGTGGGTATTCTTACTTCATTACTTTTTCAGATGATTTAAGTAGATATGGCTATGTCTACTTAATGAGGTATAAGTTAGAGTCCTTAGAGAAATTTAAGGAATCCAAGAATGAATTGGAGAATCAGATTGGTAAGAGGATAAAGAACCTTCGATCGGATAGAGGTGGATAATATTTGAACCAAGAGTTCATCAATATTCTACGGGAGTCTAGGATTATATCTCAACTCACTTATCCTTATACACCACAGTGGAATGGTGTTAGTGAAATGAGGAACCGCACCTTTTTGGACATGGTGAGGTCGATGATGAGTCATGCAGATCTTCCATTGTCCTTTTGGGGATATGCATTACAAACTGCAGCATACACATTAAACTGAGTACCAACTAAGGCGGAAAATGGAATTCCATCTGAGTTATGGAATGGAAGGAAACCCACTTTTTCACACACATGTGTATGGGGATGCGAGGCGTTTTTTAAGGCTATCGCAGGCAACAAACTAGCACCCTGGGGAATGAGGTGTATCTTTATAGGATATCCCAACGAAACGAAAGGATATTACCTATATAACCCTTCAGACAAGAAAGCGATTGTCGCTAGACAAGCCATCTTTCTTGAGAGGGAGCACATCATCAAGAAGGATAGTGGGAGAAATATTGACTTCAATGAAGTTGATGCTCAAGATACATAGGAGTTGGTACAGGAAGAAGTTCCACAGTTCCCCGTGGAAGAGGTTCTAGAAACAAAAGTACTGCGTAGGAGCTAAAGAGAGGTAAGGGAACCAGAGAGATTTGGTTTCCTAGTCACCGAGGATGGTGAATCATTATTGTTGGACAATGATGAACCTCTATCCTACAATGAAGAAGTAGAAAGCACAGAAGTAGAAAGATGGCTAGACTCTATGAATTTTGAGATTGATTCCATGTATCAAAACCAAGTCTAGGTTCTGGTCAATGATCCAATTGATGTAAAGCCTGTTGGATGAAAATGGGTATTCAAGAGAAAACTGGACATGGTTGGTCAATTTATCACCTATAAATAAAGGCTTGTGGCTAAAGGATTCAGACAGCATCAAGGAATTGACTATGATGAAACCTTCTCACTAGTTTCCATGTTTAAATCCATAAGAATCATACTTACCATAATAGCTTACCATGACTACGAGATTTTAAAAAATAGATGTCAAAACAGCATTCCTTAATGGGAACCTTCAAGAAGATGTCTATATGAGACAACCAAAAGGGTTTGTGACACCAGGTGAAGCCAAACGGGTTTGCAAGTCGCAAAAATCCATTTATGGGTTAAATAAAGCATCCAGGTCATGTAACATTTGATTTGATGAAGCCATAAAGGTATTTGGTTTCATTAAGAACGAATGTGAGCCCTGTGTTTATAAGCAGTTTAATGGAAATGCAATCATTATCCTAGTAGTATATGTTGACAACATATTACTTATTGGAAATTATGTACTAGTCTTAAAGTCAGTTAAGGAATTGTTGAACAAGTGTTTCTCCATGAAGGACTTGGGTGAAGCAGCCTACATTCTAGGGATCAAGATCATTCATGATAGATCCAAGTGGTTTCTTGGACTAAGTTAGAGTACATACATTGACCAGATACTAAATAGATTTAGTATGGAACAATCCAAGAGGGGATTGGTTTCAGTGTCACATGGCTTACATGTTTCTAAGAAAATGTGTCCCTAGACATAATAGGAGAAAGATAAAATGAGTAATATCCCATACACTTTGGCAATAGGATCAATCATGTATGCCATGTTATGTTCCAGTCTTGATGTTTCCTATGCACCGATCATGGTGGGAAGATATCAAGAAGATCCAGGAGAACAGTAATGGACTACTGTTAAGACTATCCTTAAGTATCTGAGAAGAAATAAGGATATGTTCCTCGTGTATGGAGGAGACGAGGAGCTTGTCATTAGAGGGTATGTTGATGCTGGTTTTCCGACAGATTAGAATGTTCTGAAGTCGCAATTTGGATATATTTTCTGTCTTAATGGAGGAGCTATGAGCTAGAAGAGTTCAAAGCAGCTAGTTATCGTCGATTCTACAGTGGAGTCCAAATATATAGTGGCTTCTGATGCAGCCAAGGAATCCATCTAGATTCGGAACTTTTTCTAGGAGCTTGATGTGGTGCCTAGCAGTAAAGATCCCATTACATTGTATTGTGATAATACTGCAGCGGTGGATCTTGAAAAAGAACCAAGGTCACATCAACAGACAAAGCACATACTCCGTAAGTATCACCTCTTGAGGGATTTCTATCAGAGGGGTGAAGTTTCAGTGAGCAGAGTGTCCATGAAAGATAATGTGGTGGACCCCATGACTAAAGGTATATCTCATCAGAAGCATGAATATCATGTGAGAGCTAGCGGTTTAAAGGTTGTTAGTAGTTGGATCTAGTCCAAGTGGGTGTTTGTTGGAGTTGGTGGCCTAGAACCAACAACTTTGTAATTTATTCCTTAATAAATACCTTATCTCATCTTGATTATTCTTTTTCGTAACAATGCGTGTGATAATGTCCTAAGGATAGTTGTTGCATTAAAGGGTCATAGCAGATCCCTGCTATGATGAGAACCCAGAAGTTCCATAACATAGTTCTTGAAGATATGTTCTATGGCCGGAATATGTTATTTTTGGGACACAAATTATACAGGACAATGGGAGTGAGGGCTCATAAAACATTGATACACCTTCGCATGGTGTGCGCCCTTGGTAATATCCAAGAGGATATTATGAAAATGAGACCCGCCAGTACGAATTCCACATTTCATAGTGTCATTGGATGTTCCTATCTGCGGACATGTGTATTGGTCCTTATACATTAAGATTATTATTATTGGGTATTAAAACTCGTGCACTTAGATGTATTGATGAATACTATAATGACACACTGTTCGCAGTGAGGTAGGATACGTTGGGTGCGTCACGAGTAATACCGCATTAATAGATAATGCGAGAAAGGATTTGTCCCTTCTTTTCCATAATGGAAGTATATATCTTAGGCCCTTTGATGGAATTGATATAGTCTAAATAAATCCACAGCCATGGTAAGGTATGGGCGAGTTCAATTTCGTAAATTCAATGAAATAATAATCGAGAACATGGGTTGATGGCACTAGCATGAAACTAGATTGATTCGAGATATTGTGACAAAGGGATTATATTACATGGTAAACGTTCGTAGGAGGTGACAGGTCATTGCGGCGTTAACTTCTTTCTCTATGGGTGCCTTGGTGTGTTGCTAGACACTAACCTTGGAATTTAGGCAAGCTATGCATAATGCCACTGAGAAAGGGGCCTAGAGGGTCACACACTAAGTGTGTCCATGTATCTTAGTTAAATATTAATTTAACACGTTAAATAAATATTATTCCTGACTATGGTTTAATAATTATTTAAGGATGCCTGATTTCATTTATTTCGACACTAGTTATTCGAGAGAATATATTCTGGCCGAAATAATATATATTTATTAGCGAGTAATGCAGTTACATTTATTTAACAAATTAATAGCCATTACTCAATGACTAATAAATGTGGTGGAGGAAATAAAGGAAAATGTAAAATAAAAGTAAATACCGTGTATATTAAATATACATGCCGTGTAGTTTTATGGAAAACGAGTACACGCCGTATATTAATTATTACACGGCATGTAGTTTTTCCTATCTGGATTTTGAGGATATAATATTGTTTTATTAAATGATATTTCTTATAATCAGCATCAGCACATGTCAAGGAATTAATAATTCAACATGGGGGTTTTTAATAAGAGTTAATGAAATAAATAAAACACGTAACGCATTTATTTATTGTGATAACTTTATAACCTCAAACCCGATTATGAATATCCTCCCAACCTGAACACTTTTTCCCTATCGTTTTGCACAAAAATTCTGAAAAATTCTTTCAAGGGTGAAAGAACTACTTCCTCCAAGAATGCTCTCAATACTGAGAGAGATCCTCCTCCATCAGATCAAGGCGATCGAAGACAGACATCGCAAGTGAAGGTTCTTCTGTGCCAACACCCGGAGATCCATTCGGAGATGTCCAGAGATATGTGGAGCATGTGTGGATCACCTCTAGAGGAATCCTACACTTGGATTCTACGACACATCAACGGATCACATCAGATCGTGACCGGAGACATTAACGAAGAAATAATTCCAGCAAGGTAATTCTTGTGAATTAATTAAATTAATTATAACCAATATATGATGATCCTATCTATATGGTTCCATGACTTCGTCTTTTGTTTTTCTTTCTTCGTTTTATTCCGAAGATCTGGCATTTTATATCGTGACGGATCTTGGTTTGAGAGTTTTTTAACGGTAAAATTAAAGTTGGGCACTCCGACCAACGCGCTTTCGCTGCGCCCGGAACCTAAAAAAACATTTGAATGAAACATATAATTATATTTATGGCACTGATTTTATTATATAATACTGTATTAATAATATATTTTGTGGTGGATAATGATAATATAATAGAACTGCTTGATGATGGATGTTACCTCATCTTTGGGAAACTCCTCTTGGTTTTCACCAATGGGATTCCTTTGATAGATTTTCACCCAAAGGTAGGATTATAGGATAATGGTAGGTATTTTTAGTATCTATTTGGTCAGATCTTGGTTCAATCAAATTGTATTAATAGGTTTAGAAAGAGGGAGTGGTGAGTGCCATTTTATAGTGGCATAGGAGTGGCATTATTGTAAATTTTGGAAAAGGGGATTCCACCCATGATTTTCCTATGAAAAGTTGATACAATAAAAATACATACTTTATAAAATGGATTATATAGTAAAAATATGACCATAAAAGGATTTTGTACGAGTTTCTATGTTATTTTGGCATTTAAATTTTAGTTTTAGTCCTTCATTAAGCTAATTTTTCTTTAATCATTGTAATTAATTTTAATTAATTTCCCTAATTTTTTAGTTCAAAAAAATTGACCTTATTAGTTATTATAAATTATTATCATGGAATCTATTTTTCCAAATTCAAATAATAGAGGTGGTAGAAATTAATTTAAATTTAATCCCATAGAGTGGATGACAAATGTTGAAAAGATTCAAAAATTGTATATCCAATTTCAAATTTAAATTGATTAAAATGACATAAATTGTATTAATTGACATATAGCTGATATAATTTTTATTAAAAACCAATTTAAAATATAATTTATCATTATAAAAAAATTAGATGAAAAAATAGTTTTGAATTAATATTCAGTATTTTTTTACTATTCATCAAAAATGAAACTCCTCAGAAGAATACCAAAAATAAATTAGATGAAAAAACAGTTTTGAATTAATATTCAGTATTTTTTAATATTCATCAAAAATGAAACTCCTCAGAAGAATACCAAAAATTTAACCTAGGATAATTTTAATGTCACTATTTCAAAAATTAAATTTATTTTTACAAATATGTTTTATAATAGTGATAAATTTTTTATTTATAATAGTTTCTCCATTAAAACTTGGTAAAAGTGCCTTCAAAAAATATTGATTTTTATTTGAAGTCTTGGGTTTGTTCTTATCTTATGGTTATAAAATTTATTTTATGAATGTCAAAAAAAATTCTTGAATATAATATATATATATATATATTAAATTAATATCACTCAATAATTTTAATTAATTTAATTTTGTAGTATAAAATAACTTTGTTGGCATAAAAAATATTTTTCTATAAAAACATTCCCTTTATATTCAACTGGTTCTTATATTCATTTAAAATTCATTTGTAACCAATGTATTCATTTTATATTTTTGTAAATAATGGATTTTAAAATTTTACTTAATAATATTCATAACTACAAATTTAATGGCTATGTTATATCTTATTATATTAAATAATAATATTTTTAATAATATATTGTTACTTAGTAAAACGTGATTTTGTGTGTAATACAAGCTATCAAATAAAGCCTTTATTGCATGTAAAGAAAGATAACATGGAATTTATTAAATTTCAAGATATAGATTGAATTTATTTAAAATATTAATTATATTTTGAATTATTTGGATATTATATTCCCTTACGTTCTTGGTGTTGCGTGAGACACACGCTATCGAATATAATGTTCTTATTTTATAATTTTGGGGTGTTACATTTTTTCCACCTTAATTAAATTGCATCATCACAATTTAATCTTGGCCTTAGTAACAAATTGATAGATATTTGTTGTGTTTAAATCCCATATCATTACAAGGGTTCTTAAAATATCCTATAGAAAAGAGAATGGGATATAAAAAGGTCATGTGAACTAACATATAACTAGGTATCTAAGTATGAGAACATTACTGGAATGTATAGATATATATATTGAGAAAAATAATAAATATTTGTAGGGATTTATTGAGGTCATCAATCCCAAAAAATTGAATGATTAATAGAATGTTGAGGGTCTCAAATCCATAAATTTTTGATGATTCAAAAGACCATCAGTTCAAAAAAATTAAGATATTCAGATAACATTTTATTTCTAGATAATTTTCCTAACTTTGTGTAATTTATTTACTACCTATGAATATAAGGAAATATACTACCATAAAATATTCTGATAAACACAATTTTCATTATTTTTTTTCTTTAATGAATTTCTAATTCATCCATTACTTCATGAAATAGATATCCAAAAATTAAATTTCTTTCCTAACACACAAAAATAAACTTTTAATAGATCTTAAGGTCCATAAAATAGTGACAGGTTTAACTATTTGTCTTTAACTATTTTCCAAAAAAAATATGGTTAATACATTAATCTCTAAACCTAAAAGTAACACTAAAATTTCATCATTAATATTTATTTATCAAACTGTATAGCTAAGAACAATAACATATTAACCAGGACACTATGTAGGTTAGTAGTGGTCATTAAACCCTTATCATCCTTCAGTTATCGGTTCATGTCTTGTGGACTTCAAAACTTGATGGGTTGTCATCCGGTATATGGGTTGTCATTTTCTAAAACTATATTTCCAAACTAACTATGATGTGAATGCTTCAAATAAAGTTAATCACTCAATTGAATTTTTCCTAAGGTTTTCAATACAACCCTAATATAAGTAAATACTTCATCCATTTATTTTCACATAGGACCTTTCTTGGTCTAAGGTTTAATTGTAATATAATTTATATGATTTTTAAATAATAACACCATATTTTCAATCTAAAACACATCGGTTTTAATATAGGTTATTGATCTTCATCACATATTCAAATCATTCATAATGTTTTGTAAATAAAATGTCAATTATCCTAAGCATATCCTCTGGGAGTGTCATACCAAGTGCACAGTATGGCCTATTGTCATTTACCAGGTTATGCTTGAGTCAATCCCAATGCACCTTGTTGGAGTAGTAACCCATAAGTACATCTATTCCAGAACCATGTTAACTTGTAGTATCTAGATAGGGATTTATTTTTAGGAATACCCACATAATATCTACCTTTACAAAATTCTAGGAGTTTATTTTTATACTTATCCTCAATGTATACCTTAGGGCTATGTTCTCTAATCTAAGATTTCCTAAATCTCATTCCCAAGGTTTCTAGAAAAATTTCTCTAATACCAACTACAATGAACCAAACCCAGTAAGCCTTGATCCAGTGTCTAATTGCATTACATTGGAAAGATTACAAGGAATCAAATCCTGAAGGACAAAAGAGTTTAGTTGTCTTGGCAAACCAGATACATACATGAGTCTTGTAGTAAAAATAAATACATTAATTAAAACAACAAAAATTTCTTTCTTGGATAATAACATTATTCCATATAGTATATCCTTGAATATATTTCTTAGTATACTTTTTGGATTCTTGTGGAATAGAAAAAAAATAACTGTTAGCTTAAATTCTAGATAGGGGTTAAGAATAGTTTAAGAAATAATGAATCAATGAGAATATTCAATATAGAAAGGTAATAACTGAATGTACATGATATGTAATCAATAAACTAAGAAATTAGTGCATAAATAATATGGAAAGGTAAATAACTAAACCGAGAAGTCATGTTATCAATAAACTGATAATGAAAGTGAATCCATATATAATGTTTATGCAATAGTATCATGGGTAATAATAACTAAATAAAAATGAAGGAAATACTTAATTATTTGAATTCATGTTTCCAAGGAATATGGTACATTAACAGTCAATATATATTCTCAAGAAAGTTTAAATCTAAGGTTAAAAACCCATCTATTCTTCTTGAAATTGAACTCAAAGGGTTTCTCACCAACTAATTTCATCTCATGAGACTACCAATGCATCTCAGAGCTTATATAGTCCCTAAGCTGTACGACTTGCATTAATTAGTCCCTAACCCATAGTTATGGTATTAACTAGTACCCTACCCATATAGTGCATGTCCAAATCATTCCTCGTATATCGAATAATCAATTTAAATAAAAAAAACTTATCAAATATCTATATTGAGTAATGGATACAGATTTATAAACATTTACCCAGTCAATTAAAAAATAGTCAAAGTAATTACAATATGTAAAAAGGATATATATATATATATATATATATATATATATATTAGTAAATCAACATATCCCTGATAAATGATATGGATAATTAGGGGAAATTGAATGTTCAATGGTCATAGGAAATTGAATATTTCATAGGGACTAAAAGGAATAAAGGTAGTGAATGTTAATATTATCCTTGTCCAAATTAATCAAAAACCATATAGACGAATAATTAGTATAGTATCAATATTCCATATACCCAGTGGAGTAAGAATAAGGGTTTTTATAATTTATGAAATAAAAAACAAACATTAAAATTATTCTTGGGGAAAATACCCATTTATTTTGAAAAAAATGAAAATCCTTTTCTTTGAAAATAACTTTTGAAAAAAAATATTTAAAAATTAATCTTTTAAAATTAAAAATTAATCTTTAAAGAGATGATGGAGGGTTAATTTTTACATGTCTTATAAGGAAATAATAACATTCATTTTTCATGGTAAAAGTGTTAGAAAATTTCCTTATTTGAAAAGAGTCAAGAAAATTCCCTTAAAAATTTTAAAATAAAAAAAGGGTAAAATTTTATTTAATAAATCATTTTTGAAAGGTGAAAAACATTTTTGAAAACACTTTTAGAAAATAGGGTTTTTAAAAGAAAAATATTTATCGGACTAAAGAGAGAAATGAAGTTAGATTTTATTAAAAACACTTTCTAAGACATTTTGAGTACCAAAGAGGGGTAAAATGATACTATTACATGGGAAAAGGTCATAAATAAACAAAGGAGAATAAAATTAAAACTTTTATTAGATAATGATCAAATAATTTCCTCCGATTGAAATTCAAGTGTAAACGATCTCGAACAAAATGGGATTGCAATGTAAACAGTTAAAATACCCTAACAATGATGAGAGAATAAATCAATGAATAGATTATGTTTTTTAAAAGTAAATAGGCATAAAATTCGTGTAAATAAAACAATATATATTAAAATTTTATTACACACATAATCATAGAATATTAACGATAATGAGTAATTAATATAACCCAATGAAAAGGAATCAGGTTATAAAATTATTTACCAATTGGTAAATTTTAATTAAGATCCCCTTAAAGGAAATAATTAAAATTAAATCTAAAAATAACATGAATATAAATAAATTCATGATATAATATATCAAAATGTAAAGTAGGTACACAACACAAAATATGTAACGGTGGAATATGACATTTATCTCACAAATGTAAAAAGGTGTGATGAAAGTCTCTAACCTTGCATTTCCTTTTGAGTGAAAACACTTTAAAATAATTTATAAGGGTTTTAAACAAGTTAATTACTTATTATAGAACAATATTAAAATTTATGATTTCATATATGATCCCATTATAATATCTTATTACTCATTTGTTTGTAATATTTTATTATTTCCACTGACTCGAGTGTTAATTTCCAAGTTTCTCAAGTATGTTTTGAATGATTACTTATTTTTTCTATTACATAGATAATGATTAAAACATATCTAGAATGTAAAACATTATTGAATTATAATATATATTCAGTATATATGTATTTAGAATAAACCATTAACTTTGTAGATAAGAAGTGAAAACCATCGTTCATGGAGATGGTAGGTTGTACGTACGCATGAACACAACCTTCATTTCATTATCATCTTAAAAGAATAAAAATTAAATGATATATATGTATATTATTATTCCAGTATCATATAAATTTCATATATTTTACATATTTTTAATAAAACCATCCTTTATACATTCCATGTATACTGTGAACAAATCACATCATTTTGAGAGGAAGATAGTCTACACTTCCACAAACTATGTTATAATATTTACAAAAAATGGAACAAATAAGGGTATTTGTTATATAAAAATTATATAAGAATAACATTATTATAAATATAATATATAAAAATCATTTCCATTATAATTTACAACCATGATAGTGGTAAAGGAAGAAGGAATGATCATCATTTTGTGCAGCAGTAGTTCATCGTACACATATATGATAAATTCATCACCCATTAGATGGAAGTGTGTGTTAGTGTAGATAAAAAACATATAATGAAAACATATATTTATATTTAGGATACTAAATTTATTATACAATCATTCAATAAGAATATTTTAGGGGTTTGATAATAAAAATAAAATAAAAGAGCTTGAGGAAGGATGTTACCTCTTCTTTGGGTAACTCATTTTGGTTTGCATAAAATGGATTCTATGGATGGATTTATTCCCAAATAGAAGATTCTAGGATGAGGATATGGATTTTGAGTACCTATTTGGGAAGATATGTTTTGATCTTATGTGGCTTTAGAGGTGTGAGGAAGAGGGAGGGGTGAGTGCCTTTTTATAGTGGAGTAGGAGTGGCATTCTTGTAAATTTTTTATTAGGGAATTCCACAAACGTTTTTCCTATGACAAGTGGATCCAATATTGAAAACAAATATATAAAAGGGATTATATGGTTTAAATATTTCCATATAATGTATTTTTTACATGTTTCTAAGTTATTTTTTCCCCAATATTAACGTTTAATCTCTTGTTAAGCTAATATTTCTCTTAATCATTGTAATTAATTTTAATTAATTTCACTAATATTTTTGGTAAAAAACTAAGTTTAACTTATTATAAATTATAAATTAAAATTATTCAAAATATTTCATCCATTTTTTCCAAATTACAATCATAGAAGTGGCAGAAATTAATTTAAATTTAATCCTGCACATGTGACGACAAAGCGGGTTTTTAAAGTAAAATGTTCATAAGTTTTCTATGTATTAATATCAAATTTCAAAATGAAATTGATTAAGATGAATTAAATTGAATTAATTTAAATATAATTCGTATAATTTTAATTTAAAACCAATTTAAAAATTTTATTTAACCATATAAATAAATTCAATGAAAATGTGGTTTTGAATTAAAATTCAGTGATTTTCACTATTCATCAAAAATGAAACTCCCCATAAAAATACCAAAAATTCACCCTAAGATAACTGTAACATTACTATTTCACACAATTAAGTTTATTTTTATATTTAATGTTTATAAAATATCCCAAATTTTGATTTAAAATAGGTTCTCCATTGAAAGGGTGTAAAAGTGCCTTTAGAAAAATATTGATTTTTATATAAAATATTGGGTCTGTTCTTATATTATGACTATCAAATCCATTATATGGATGTAAAAAATATTTTATTTAATATATAATATATATATTACCGTTATATCACTCCCTAATTTTAATTAATATAATTTATTAGGAAAAAACAGCTTTGTAGGATAAAAAATAGTTTTCTTTAAAAACATTCCCTTTATATTCAATTCGTCCTTATATTAATTTAAAATTAATTTTTGTCCAATGAATTAATTTTTTATTTGTATAAACCATATATTTTAATAATTTAGTTAATAACATTAATAACATCAAATTTAATAGCCAGATTATATCTAAATATATTAAATAATAATATATTGTTGCTCAGTAAAACTCGGTCTTACGTGTAACACAAGCTATTGAAGAATGTCTTTGTTGTGTGTAACACAAGATAACTCGGAATTTCATGCATTGAAATATATATATTGAATTTATTTAAATTATTAATTATATTTTTAAGTCTTAGGATATTATATTCCCTTACACGCTTGGTGTTGCGTTTCATACACACTATCGAATACAATGTTCTTATTTTAGAATTTTAGGGCATTACATATACATAGAATTATTTAGAAATAAATTAAACATGGTCAAGATCATTAAAACAAAAAAAAATATTATAATAATCCAACAACATTAGTCACATCTATTTTTGTACCCCATTTTTCATCATAATTCTTATTTATGAATGAAAATTGTCTACCTCATTTTTCTTCATGTAGTTTTTTAAAAAAATATTTTTTAAAATATATTAAATTAATTATAAAATGTAATTATGATATCAAATATTTATTTTTTTATTCTTACATTCCTCACATTCTAATACATATATATTTTATTTCTAGTGATAATGGGACATCACGTTCATGTTTTGAGTATGTGATATTCTCTTAATTTCAATCATGTTTCACCAACTCCCGCCATCATCCCTCATCTTCACCATGCTAGTTTATATAGTTTAGATATGTTTTAATGCACATTATTCTATCATATTCTCATTCCTACCCTAGTATATATATGGAGGAAAGAGACATATAAATTTCATTTTCCAGAGGGAGATATTATTATTACACATGAGGATGTATCCATTATGTTGAGCCTCCCAATCGAGGGTGTGGTTGTGATAGATCATGTTATTATGGATTGCTTTGATATAGTTCACAGACTACTAGGAATTCAGGTTTTGGATAATTGAAGTTCCATATTTGGTAGTTTATTACGTGTGTCATGGATAGGCAAGAACTTCAATCGTCTAACTAGTTATACTGATGAGATCACCATGCTGAGATTTGTATGTGCATTCATTTTGAGACTTATTGGTGGAATGATATTTTTAGATCATTCAACTTCATTTTTTTACTATATTTAATTTCCATTAATTGTTGTCTTATTCCATATAGGGAGATATATATGGGGTTCTTCATTTCTTTCTTATATATACAGAGTTTATATAGTGCATTTCGCGTTGATAAGATGCATATTACAAGATGTTTTATTCTTATCTAGATGTGGATATGAGATTGCATCCCTCACTTAGCTCCTTAGGCTTGCATGATATTACCTTTTGATATTTTATGGAAGTCCTCATGTCGATAATGATATGTTTTCCATTAATGTTATATGAAAATCAAATGTATACATTTTTAATTTGAAATAAAATTTTAAAAATGTTATCTATACGTGAATTCAGGCACATCGATATTCAGATACCACCGAACAAGATGTCCATGCTTATAGACTTATATTGGATATTCTTCAACCGGATGTTGTATGTGATTATAAATTATATAGTTAATTTGTTATTATTTATTTGACATTTATTCGTTTATTAATTCCCAATTTATTTTTTTAATATTTCATGGATGTTATATATTTAGCTTATCATCCAAAGTCAGCCAAATTTTTGTACAATGATTCTTGTTGTCAACTCAAGCATCAGGCATGTGATTAATTTTAGTATTTTTTATTGGCATCATGTTGATAGAGTTATAATTTATTTCTAATTCTATGATCTCATTCCTGCATCGCCTAATTATTTTTCTTCACTAAACTCCCTAAATTTTTTAGGTAAGTGAGGCTTCAATTGTATGTGATATCATGAACGCTATATTGAGATGTGGGATAAGAGTCATGAGTCCCAATTATAAGGGGAAATCACAGTAACTATGAATCTACCATATCAATAGGATTATGGACCCTATAATCATATATCATCATTGATATATCATATGTGACATGAACGATGCTATCATCAATTGGAAATAATTATTCTTTTCACTTTTAAATAGTTTTTTATTAAATTTTGTTAACTACATATGTTTTTTCCGGATGCTTGTATCACACACTACATCCACATTTATAATCCTATAGAGGGAGGGGAATTTTACTAGATTTATTTTCATAGATAAATGACAGATCTTCTAATTCCCATGGATGAGATTTATTATAGTATTTTCTTTGATGTGTCAGGTGATGATGGGGGTGATGAGCCTAATAAATATGTTCCATAGGGTGAAAATCTAGTTAGAACATAATGATGTGGAACCAATGAAGGATTCTCATCATGATCAGTCAAAATCACCTACCCTTACAATTGAATACGAACCACATACATAGCCAGACGCACTGGCATAGGCAGAGGCAGAGCCACAGCTGTAGGTTATTCGTCTAGAGGACCCTGACACATCAGCTATTGATTTTGATACATAGTCTGTTAGTGTGTCAAGTTTTTACACAGTGATAGAGCCTAGATGTTCTATATTGTAGTCTTTATTTTACTTTGAACCATAGATACCAATTACAAATTATACATCTTCTTAAAATATTGGAGAGATTTCTAGTCAATAGCCACTTTCTTTGTAACTGAGATATGGTATCGGTGAGGTGACTATAAGTCTGTCGCTAGTCACAAGGGGATGATATGGAGATAAGTACCAAAAATTCTACACATGTTGTGTGTATGATAGATAATATACATCGACATACATAAAGGGGATGCATTATCTATATACCTAACTGTGGAATGGAGGATCACCCAGGACATCGATGCAGATTGGACAAATATATGTTATATGTTTTTTAAATCGTTATTTTTATATTATTTAAAAACCAACTAATAAATTACATTATTCTACATAAAAAAAAGAAATTTTTATATTTATAAATTAATATAAATGTTTATGAATGATTTAGAAACATTATTATTAATAACTACATTACTAATAAAATTAATTTGTTTTTTAATTATATTAATAATTCTTATTATAATTATCCATATTATGTTTTATTATTAACTACATTGGTCATAATACTAATTAACATTTGTTAATTAAATTAATAATTATTATTATTATTACTACCCATATTATGTTTAATTAATAATCATATTAAATATACTATTAAATATTAATAATAATAATAATTATGAGTTCTTTTAATTATGTAAATAGCATAATAGTATAGTACCAATTAATAAATTGCAAATAATTCAATCAAAAAAATTCTACATTAGTAATAATAATTATTATTAATATTAATACTTAGTAATAATATTAATTAATGATCCAGAAACATTAATATTAATAGTTACATTAGTAACAAATAATAATCAATATTTATTAATTATATTAAAACTCATTATTATAATTATCCATATTATGTTTAATTAATAATCATATTAAAGATGTTATTGAAATAGGATGGGGTTAATCCCCATTCATAAAATGAAAAAAAAACATACAATGAAAATGGAGCCCGATAAGGCAAACCACCCTCAAAAGACAAAACAAAGGAGATCCAATAAAATGACTAATGTAATTATCACCTACAATGACCTCAATAGTTTCCTCTACCATGTAAGTGTCAGCTTGGCCTCCATGCCATTTTCCTCTGTCAAGGCTCAGGATATTCCACTATGGAAGGAGTAGAATACACACCATTAATTCCTTTACTTGCAATTTGTGGTTCATTATTCCATGACAGGTCCCAAATATCAAAATTGGGGTTTGATCCAATTTCTTCATCAATATTAATGGATAAAAATTTTAAAAAACAAGAAAATTTCTTATTTTAAAGGATTTGAGATCCAATTTTGGAAAAATAACTTTTAATTTCAAGTCTAACCACTCCTGTATAGCTTGTATAAGTCCTTTTTGGGACCTCTCACCCTCAATATCTTTCTAGATAATTTTAATTTGTGTACGAATCTTATTCACTTTCTCACTATCTTCAATAATGTCCTTTACAAATATATCACAAAATACATTCATAAAATCCAAAAAATTACTAGGGTAAAGCACCACCTTCCCTAAAGTATCATTCACTTCTTCCCTAATCTCGATAATCAAGTTGGTAGCTTGAGAAGAGTTAGATGGGTCAGGAAAACATTCCTCTCTATTCTAATAAATCAGTTCAAAGGAGTTGTAGGACTCCATTCTAGGTAGATGGGAAACTAATGAAGGAGATGAAGGTTCCAGGTGCAGCAGAAGTGTTTGATGGTTCGTGCCCAACATTTATTTTTGACATGACAAATGATAAATCTGATATTTACATGAGGATAAATTTCATGATCAACAGAATTGAATCAGAGAATACAGAAACAGGATAAAATACTGGAACCGAAGTAAAGGATCATCATATATTATTTATAATTTGTTTAAGAAGTTAATGAATTACCTTGTGAGAAATTATTTCTTCATTGATGGATCTGAAAACGGATCTACATTGTATCATCATTTTTTTATATGAATCAATAATTGATTTCCTCTAGAAGTTATCCACAGGTGTTACACAAATCTATAAATGCTGTCATAGGAATATAGGGGTTCTAACATGGAAGATCATATTGATTTCAACATTCTCCTCTGATCCCCCGAGAATTGCATCCAAAGGATTCTCTTTGATATCTCTTAACTTAATAGTAGAAGGTGGATAAAGATCGCTCTCCATTATTGAGAGTGTTCTTAGAGAAGTTCCCCCTAGGGTTTCAATAGGATTCTCTAATTTTCATTGTGCACAACCAAAAAAATGAATTTTCCCTCTTGAAAAATAATATGATTGGTTTTATATATCGCAAGGGTTACAAATAAAAAAATTCACAAGTTCCCTTTAATATGTATTCAATCCTTTCAAAAACTCATATCTATAATAAAATTATTATTGTTATTTATTGACATGTGCTTACTCATGAATTAAATTAAATATTACTTAATCAAATAATATTCAATATATATTATTTCTCACTGGACCATTTAACTTTGTCTTATATTCCTCCATAATATTTATCAATACTTGAATAATGACTATTTATTTTATAAATAAATATCACTACATTATTTTATAATAAATAAATAATTATTATATTCACTAAATAGAAAATAAGTGTTTGTCAAATATTATACTCACATAATCTTTTCTCTAATAACTAGTGATGGAATATATATGATCAAGAAAATATGAATAATTATTAAACCATATGTGGGAATAATATTTATTTAAATTTTGAAATAATATATAATAATATATTATTAAACTGAGATTCTGGATACACTTAATGAGTGACCCTCCAATCCTCTTTCTTATTAGAAATTGGTAAATTAGCCTAAAGTCAAAGTATATCATATAGAAACATGATAAGGAACACATACAGAAATAATTTAATGTTGCAATAACATAATACCACATATAGATCCTTACTATGTAATATGATCCATTTATCATGATATCTCTAATCATGTAGGTTTCAAGCTGGTGCCATCAACCTATGTGATTGATGTATATTTCTTTGATTTTTTTGGGAAATTAGAGTTGTCTTTTAAAAACCGTGGCCATGGATTTATTTAAGCTATATTATTTCTATCAGAGGGATTGAGATATCAACTTCTTTTAATGAAAACAAGGTTAAAAAACCTTTCTCACATTATTCATTACTGAAATATTACTCATGATGTACCCGCCATATCCTAACTCATTGCGTATATATTTCATTATTGTTTTCATAAACACATAAAAGTATGTGACTTATAATAATCATTAATAATAATATTAAGTTATAAGGATCAATAGACACTTCATAAAAAAGGATCATCCAATGAAACATATAAATGTGTATTTTCTACCGGCGGGTCTCATTCTCATAATATCCTACACTAGATATTACCAAGGGTGTACACTATGAGAAGGTGCCTTAAATTACTATGAGTATCCACATATAAAAGGTCACATCATTTGTGTCATTAAAATTATTTTATCTAGCTATAGAACATATATTTAATAATACAGCCATCATACTTCTGGGTTCTCATCATAGTAGGGAACTACTATGACCTTTCAGTGTGACGGATACACTTAGGAAATTATCACATACTATATTATGTATATGAAAAATCATTATGTGATAAGTAGTTTATTAATATTAAAAAATGTATAAATGCTATCATATTGTACACAAAATTTTGTTCTACAGCACTAAATCCAATAGACTCTCACATTCACCAGATCCAACTGCTAACGACGTTCAGTCTGCTGGCCCTCACATGATAATCATACTTATACTGATATAGGCCTTTAGTCAGGGGTTCTTCTATATTTTATTCTATGGTATCTCTTCTTACTATAACTTCAACCCTCTAAATAAAAAACCTCAACAGTTGATACTTTTGGAGTATGATCTTTGTTCATTGGTGTGACCATGGATCTTTTGCAAGAGCCACTGCAGCAGTATTATCACAATACAATGTGATGGGTATTTACTCCAAGGTACCACATCAAGATACTATACAATGTTTTATATACCAAAATCTTCCTTGGCTACATCATAATCCACTATATACTCGAAATCTACTATAGAATCAGTGACAACTTGCTACTTTGAACTCTTCCATCTCAAAGCTCCTCCGTTCAGATAGAAAACATATCCTAATTGAAACATCAAATCAATTTGATCTATTTGAAAACAAGAATTATTATAACCCTAGTTTAATAGCTCTTAATCTCCTCCATACACTAGGAACATATTCTTATTTCTTCTCAGATACTTGATTATAGACTTAACATCATGCCAAAAAATTTCTCCTAGATTTTATTGATATCTTCCCACCATGGTAAATGTATAAGAGACATAAATTATATAGAATGACATGGAATAAATTATTGATCCTATAACTAAAGTGCATGGGATCTTACTTATTCACTCTTTCTCTTATTTTTTCTTAGGACACATTACCTTAGAAATATTTCTCTATGTGACACTAGAACCAATCCCTTCTTGGATTATTCCGTACTAAATCTATTTAGTATATGGTAAATGTATGTACTTTGACTTGGTCCAAGAAGCCTCTCGGATCTTTCATAATTGATCTTTATCCCTAGAATATTGACCACATCACCTAAGTCCTTCGTGGAGAAATTATTTTTTAACAAGTTCTTAGCAAATTTTAAGACTAGTGTGTCATTTCTAATAAGTAATATTTCATCAACATATATTGCAAGTATAATGACTACATTTATAATTAGATTATTATAAACACATGGCTAACATTGATTCTTAACAAAACAACATTCTTTTGTAGCTTCATTTAATCGAATGTTTCATGGACTATATTCTTGATTCAATCCATTAATGGATCTCTACAGCTTTAAAATCCTTTTAGATTGACCTAGAGTCACAAACGCTTCTGGTTGTGTCATATAGAAATCTTCATGAAGGTTCCATTTAATGAATGTAGTTTTGAAATCAATCTTCCAAATTTCATATTCATGGTAAGCCTCTATAATAAGTATAATTCTAATGGATTTAAACATGAAAACTGGTGAAAATGTCTTATCATAGCCAATTAATGGATTCTTTTTAATCATTTTATACACTATCCAGGATTTATAGGTATTTATTATACCTTCCATGTCCATTTTACTTTGGAATACCCATTTTCACCCTATAGTATTTATATCAAGTAAACCATCGACTATAACCCAAACTTGGTTCTAATACCTAGAATTCATTTCAGAATTCATGGCTTCTTTCCATCTTGTAGCTTCTGGAATCTCCACTTCCTCTTTGAAGGATATAAGTTCATCATTGTGAAAAAGTAATGAGTCACCATCTTTAATGACTTGAAATCCATATCTTTCTATTTCTCTTACCTATCTATTAATCCTATGTAGTGCTTTAGTTTTAGAAACTACTTATTCCATGGGGATCGGTGCAATATATTCCAATACAAACTATTGTGTTTCTTGAGAATAAAATTTATCAAAGTAAATCGTTCTCGCGCTATCCTTTTTGAGGATTTTATCAATCTCAATAAAGTTGGATCTTATAGTGATAGTCACTTTCTTGTCTGAGCGGTTGTATAGTTAGTATACCTTTGTTTCTTTTGGATACCCTAAGAAGATACATTTTGTGCCCAAAGGTCAAAAAAAATTTCCTAAGACGACCATAACAAATTCCTTTCAACCTAATACACATGAATGTGACAAAATGGGTTTATTCCCACTCCATAACTTGAAAGGAATTTTATTTTCTACTTTAGTTGGTACTTGATTTAATATGCCACAATTTTTAATTTATATTCCAAAAAAGGATAATAGAGGATCCACTTGAATCATCATTGAAATTACCCTATCTGACAATGTAAAATTCCACCTTTCTCAAATACCATTCCACTATAGTGTGTAAGATGTATTTAGTTGAGATAAAATCCCAAACTCCTGTAAAAGTTTGATACTTTCTTGGTTAATAGATTCACCACCTCGATCCAATCGAAGCATCATTTTCTTATTTCCCAATTTATTATCTGCTTCATTCATGAATGTTTTGAATTTATAAAAGGACTCAAACTTATACCTCATCAAGTAGACATATCCATATCTACTCAAGTCAATAGAAAAAGTTATTATGTAAGAATACCCACCTCTAGCTTTGACTGTAAATAGTCCACACACATTAGTGTTTACCAATCCTATAATCATTATGGTCCTTTCACCCTATCCACATAATTGTGGTTTGGTCATTTTTAGGACTGAAAAATAATGACATATTTCAAGTGGTTTTAGCTCAGGTGAGAATAAATAACCACCTTGGAATAGATTTTTTAGATGCTTCTCATTTACATGGCTAAGGGGATGATGTCGTAGTTGGGTGTTATATGAGTCATGTAAACATTATTCTTTTTCTATTTCAAGTACTTGGCTTTCATAATTTAATACATAAAGATTGTTATATAAATGTTTCATATCAAAACATGTGTTTTCTTTAAAAAAGAAAAAACTTTTATTTCCTCACATGAAAATAAAACAAACTTCATCTAGGAAGGATACATAAATTTTTTTCTCGGTAACAGTTGGTAAATAATAAAAATCCATTAAAACCAATATAATTCAAGTTTTAAATGAATTTTAGTAGTCACCAATGGCTAGAGAAACAAACCTCACACCATTGGAAGATTATAAATCCACCTCTCCTCTATAATTATTTCAAAATCTACATGGTTGCTGCATTTGGAAACAGATGTGAGCACCTCAATCTATATCTAATAACCAATGTGTAGATATTGAAATATTACACTCGATAACGTATGCACCTTTCGATTCACCCTGCTTCTAGGTGCAGTTCCTCTTCTAGTGGCCTTGATTTCCACATGAAAAACATACTACATAATTTTACATGCCCTACCTCTAGATCTTCCATTTCTTGGAAAGATGGTGATAAGGAGATTTAAACTTTTTATGAGTCCTGCACCCCTTTTCCGTGTTCTTTATTTTCTTATTCACCATAACAACTACAGGTTTTTCCTATCTCATATCCTTATCCACTTTTAAAATCATAGTAAGAATCTCTAAAAGAATCTTCTCAATATTTATCATGTTATATTTAATAATAAAACAGGAGAAGTTCATAGGTAGTTAGGAAAGTATGGGATATGTGCACAACACATCTATGAGTTTAATCCCTAAGCTAGTTAAGTGTTTAATATAGCTAATAAGCTTGACTACAAGAGGCCCAGCTGGCACAGACTCTTAAAGATTAGTTGTAAAAAGATCATTGGAGATCTCATATCTCTATTGTCTTACCTTCTCTTGATAGAGAATCTAATGGTGATACATCATATTATATGCATCCATGTCCTCATGTTTCATTAAGTTATAATTGTTCGTGTATGATAGCATGAAACAATGAACATTTGTAGCATTATTAAAAAATTTCTCATAGAGAGATAACTCTTTATCACTAGCCACTTGTATCACCCCTATTTTGAGGTATGTAGCCTTTGTTTATGCTTATTTATGTGTTTAAAGTGCATGGTATGAGTTGAGAAGATGTTGGGAGAGTTTGAAATAGTTTTGAATGAGTTTAGAGGCTTTGCATAGGGATCACGGTTTGAGCATGGTTCGGGGAAACTGTGTGGGTTCTCCTGGAAAACGTGCAGGGGGATATAGTAGGCTTCGTATGGCCTGTGCACATTTTTACAAACTGTGTGAGGAAACCATGTGGACCCCTTTTCTCGAGGTAGTATTTTTCACACGGTTGGCACAGGGTTTGTCAAACCGTTCAGCCACTAAAAATAGGGTTTTAAAAACTTGGGTTCACTCAGGCTTGCCTCATACCTCCAAAAACCCTCTCCCACTCGATCCTCACTCCAGATTTTGGGTTCTCTTAGGTTGAAGGTGATCTCCCACTCGTTTTGGAAGCATTTTGAAGAGGTTTCTGGGTGTATTGAGGTGGTTTCTCCCTGGTAAGTCTCTCCTCTTGGGTTCTTTGTGTTTTCTTCTAGATCTACATCTCCCTATCTCTCAGTTTTCTATATCTACACCCATTGTGTGTAGATCTTGGGTTGTGGTTGCCGTGGAGGTTAATTTTAAGGCTTGTGGATGTTAGGGAAGTAGATCTAGAGAGGTTTAGATGGTGCATTCACTAGTTTTGAGGAGTAGTTGCTAAGGGGTCGATTTCACCAGAACCATAAAGGTAGGTGGCTTCTCTCTCGACTCCACTAGGTTAGAACTAGTGGTTTGGTTACAATTAATTTGTGTTTCTTAATATTAATTTTTTTTTATGTGAAAAATCGGATGGAAATCCCTTTGGTAATGGTTTGGGGGATTTTTTGGGAAAAGGGATTGTGGAAAAATGCTATTGATTTGATTTTAAAATGGGATTTTAAAATGAGTGTTTTCTTGGTTGATTAAGATGAATCGAGAAAATAGTTTTCAATAAAAAGGGTTGATTTATTGAAATGGGGTTTGGTACGGAAAATGGTTAAAGGGTGTTTTCAATAAATGTTTGATTTATGGAAGTGAATTGGCATGTAATGGAAATGGTTGATTGCATGTTGTTGTGGCCTTGATGGGTTATATGCTCGGTTATGTTGGATTGTTTGAATGTTGTGAGGAAGTGGGCGGGAAGTACCAATATAAAAAGGGGATGGATAGTGGACGGAAGGGCCACCATCAATAGAAAGTTGGCAGGAAGTACCACTTGAGTGGATAGGTACTGAATGGGTTGGATGAGAAGTGCCACCATGATCTTTTCTGTGCTTGGTTGGTGATGTTTGTAGATGGGTCTTGTAAGTGAAATATGAAAAATTTAATCGGCTTGTGGCATGGTTGATTTGGATTCCTTGTGTGGCATGTTTGGCTTATGGCATGATTGTTTAGCTTTCCTTGGGTTTACTTGGTTTGGGTGAAATGTCTTGGTAAGGGTGTGTTTGTCTTATGGTAATGGATGCATTAGTGATTATTTTATATACACCGTTTTATATAAATGTGATAATGGTTTTATCCTAGTGGAGTGTGTAGGGAAGTCAATTGGGGAAAACCTACTGAGTAGTTGTACTCACCCCCTACTTTGGCACTTTGGTGTCTTTGCAGATTTCGTTTACCAGGATACAGGTAAAGGTAAGGCATCTCATTGCTTGTGGTTCAAGGTGATGCTAGTGATGTGTTGGTGGAGCGTGGAGCTTGGATCTTGGTGTGGAGCTATAGTGGTGTCATGGCTCGTGTTGTTTTGTTGTTTAGTCTTCCACATATTACTTCGATATCATGTTGAATTATATTGGTTTTGGGTTGTATTGTAGAACAACTTGGTTGTATTTTGGGAATACATGCTTTTATGTTTTATTGACATGCATCATATAGTGGTTGTAGTGATGGTTTGGTTGGTTTTGTCTTAAGGGAAAATTGTTCCCCAATTTGTTCTTTAAGCCCTCGGCATTTATTGCCAGCCTTGTTGCCTTCGGTATATTACATAAGGCCAAGTAATCCCTCACTGACACCTCAATCCAATGAGGTAGGGGCGGGGTGTTACAAGTGGTATCAGCTTGTTCGGTCCTTTAGAGTTGATTCTCGTATTTGGAGTTGACATTTTTTGTGGTATATTCCTTAAGTAGGGATGGTAGCAAGGAATAAGAATGTCAATACATGTAATTTATAGAATAAAAGGATGTATCTAACCCTTTTATGCTGAACTTAAAGTTACCAGGTAGTTGGATACATAAGTGGTTGGAGACACTTATAGGCATTGGATATCCCATTGTCGTGGGTGTATCCAATGAGATGAGCATGGCATGAATGGTATAAATGACTTTACTATAGGATGAATATTTCATTGGGGTATAATGGTTTTTGGTGTGATATTAATGTGTGGATTTTGGAAAATCTGAATTGGGATTCAAAACAGAAGGATTTGAAACATGGAAACTGGTCGTATTTTGCAAATGGTTTCATTTTCAAAAATGGTGAAACATGGAAAATATGGAAAGGTAGAAAGCCTCATTGTGATAGTGTTGTGTAATGCAACTTGAAATGGAAATTATTTATGTCTATGGAAGTGAGACACATGGTTGTTTTTTCTGTTTATAGAAATGGCACTGGGTAGACGTCGTTGAGACCAACCAGAAGTGGCCGATGAGAACTTGGTTTCACCTGAGCCCCAGGTGAACCAGCAGTTAGTCCAGAGCACAGTGAAATCTTTCCAAGCTGTGGGAAGTGTGAATAGAGTGGAAGATCCAAAGAATATTGATTATGTGGCTCAGTTTCAAAGGTAGGATCCATCCGTCTTTAGGGGTGATTCAGACCCGGAAAGGGTAGAGTCGTGGTTGTCCAGAATTAACAGAATTTTTGAATTCATGGGGATGCCAGTAGAGCTAAAAGTAAAGCTAGAAACGTATAAGCTATTGGATCTTTCTCTTCAGTGGTGGGAGTTTGTAGTATAAGTGAGGATAGGATAGGGTATGATATGGGATGGATTTGACCAATTGTTTTATAAATAATTCTACCCCCATACATTCAGAATTCATCTCACAAATGATTTCTTCAGTCTGAAGCAAGTGCATATGCCTGTGACAGAATATGCATTTAAGTTTATGAGCTTACTACGGTTTTCACCTATGGTGGTGGGTAGAACATCATTGAAGTCAAAGATCTTTGAATTGGGGTTAAGGAAAGAGATCTGTTTGAAGATAGCAGTGCTGTGTATTGGTGACTACACAGAGATGGTGAATCGAGCATCGGTGGCTGAACTGGATTAGTTGGGAGCTCCAGGCAGATGATGCATGGTGGTACCCATGGGGAATAGTTGTAACTCTAACACCGGGTTCAAGAGGAGAAGGGACACTTATTCCTAGGGTGGGAGTATATCACATAATCCAACTGTAGGATCATTGAATCTTCCTCTGAATCCCCAAAGAAAACTAGGATGTTTTCAGTGTGGTTCTACGAGCCACATCAAGCGGGACTGTATGGAACAACCTCGATCATGTCACAATTGTAAGAAGATGGGACATCTGCAGTGTTATTGTTGGAATTATACAAGGGAAGGTGCGCATGACACTCCACAGGGATCACAGATGTCGTATTCTTTGAGGGGACGGGGTCAGCAGCGTACACCTCGTTAGCAGAGCAAAGTCTGTTATATTTATTCTCAGAACACCACAACTCCTCAGCAGGGAAATAAAGAGCAGAGTGCGGCAACCAAGTCATTGTTCGGAGCCGAGTTGGTAGTGGTGGATGATCAGTCGGGACTATCCATGGTGCAAGGTACTATTATTTTAAATTCTACCTTGATGCAAGTGATGTTTGATTTGGGTGCCTTACACTCTTTTATTGCTGCACGTGTGATTGATTTGATGGGTTTAAGGGTAGAAATGATGCCTTCGGTTTTGAAACTTCAAACTCCTCTGGGTAAAAGACTGTGTTGAGCCCTCTTGTGTAGATCATTTTGTATCATTGTGGGTGAGGATGAGTTAATGTGAAATTTCTCAATTCTTGAGATGGACGGGTATGATGTAATCCTGGGAATGGATTGGTTGGTGGCATTTAAGTCCCACATCGATTGTAATGCGTGGACAATAGCTTTTACGACACACGATTGCATTAGAAATCTCTTTAAAAAAGAGAGGTATGAAAGGTTGGGTGCAATGGGTTTATTGGCACCAGAAGTGGGCACGTTACTGTATCAGTTGGTGGTGGTGTTGTCAGAATCGGTAGATGGTGTTGAGCAGAGTGTTTTTCTGGCAGTGGTGGATCATTTGATGGATGTTTTTCCCTAATAATTCTATGGGTTACATCCCATAAGAGAAGTGGATTTTACGATTGATCTCCTTATAGGGATCAATCCTATCTCACTTCCGACTTACCGAATGGCACCTACTGAATTGCGGTAATTGAAAGTCTAGTTGGAAGAGTTAGAAAACAAAGGTTTTATCCAGCCTAGCACGTCTCTGTGGGCAGCGCTAGTGTTGTTTGTGAAAAAGGTGGGTGAAACTTTGAGGCTCTGTGTTGATTATCATCGACTTAACAAAGTTACGATTAAGAACAGATATCCACTTCCACGAATTGATGATTTGTTCGACCAGTTGAGGGGAGCCCAATGGTTCTCCAAGATCAAATTGAGGTCAGGATATCATCAATCACGGTTGACGAAGGACGATATTGCAAAAACAGATTTTAGAAGTAGATATGTCCATTATTAATATGTGGTTATGCCCTTTGGTGTAATGAATGCGCCAGTAGTGTTCATGGAATTGATAAATCAAATATTTCAGAGATATATGGATTCATTTGTGGTGGTGTCTATAGATGATATTCTGTTGTATTCAATGAAAAGGGTGGAGCATGAGCAGCACTTGGCGACAGTTACGGGGATCTTGAGGGAAAATCGGTTGTATGCCAAATTGTCCAAGTGTGACTTTTGGATACAGGAAGACCATTTTCTAGGCCATGTCATTTATGAAAGGGGTGTTTCAATGGATACAGAAAAGATATTGGTTGTTATCTCATGGAAACCGCCAAAGAATGTTCTTGAGGTATGGAGTTCCCTTGGTCTAGCTGGGTATTATTGGCATTTTGTTCTTGATTTTTAATGTTTGGAATTACCAGTGACAACTTTGACAAGAAAAAATGTTCCATTCTAGTGGAATGAATAGTTTCAGCAGTGTCTCGAAGAGCTAAAGGGTCTCCTTACATCACCACCAATCTTGGTTTTTCCCGAACCAGGAAAAGGGTATGTGGTGTATTGTGATTCCTCGAGATCAAGTTTGGGGTGCGTTCACATGCAAGGGAATCATGTCGTTACGTATGTCTCACGGCAGTTGAGGGTGTATGAGAATAACTACCAAACTCGTGATTTTTAATTGGTAGTAGTGGTCCATTCTTTGAAAGTGTGACTTCATTATCTATTCGGTGAGAAATTCACGGTATATACAGATCATAATAGCTTTAAGAACATTTTCTCATAAAGGTATTTAAACTTGAGGAAAAAGATATTGATGGAATATCTCCAGATGTTTGATTTTGACTTGATGTACACACTAGTTAAGGGAAATCCGATGGCGGATGCAATAAGTAGAAAATCATATTCTCAGGTGGTGAAACAGGCATCAGACCAGTGGTAGTTGATGTTCGTTATAGCTGACATGTTGTTGGAATGTGAGGACCAGGACGATAGATCGGTCTTCTTTCTAGTCTTGTTGATTCTTGACTTTGTGGAACTGGTTAAAGAGGTGCAGATATCTGATTCTGAGTGTGTGACCATGAGGTCAAAACTCAATGGTGGGAAGACCATTGGGGGTTGGAAACTAAATGGAGATTTAGTTTTGTGTTTTTGGAATAGGATGGTTGTACCAGTTTCTTTTTAGGAGGATATTCTCAATGCGTATCATCATTTCAGGTGGTCTATTCATCCTGGAATTCAAAAAATGTATAAAGCGTTTAAAGTGTAGTTCGGGTGGGCTAGTATGAAAAGAAGTGTGGATGAGTTTGTTCCAAGATGCTTGACTTGTCAGTAGGTCACGGAAGATCATTAGAGGTTAGCTAGAATGTTACAGTCTTTACCAATCCCTGTTTGGAAGTGGAAGCAAATAGAGAAGGATTTTGTTATAGGACTCCCAAGAATGGTCAGGAAGCATGATGTCATTTGGGTGATAGTGGATCGTCTAACTAAGTCGGCCCATTTCATCCCGACTCTTGAATCTCATACAGTGTAGGATTTGTCCAAAATCTATATCTGGGAGGTGGTAAAGAGGCATGGTGTTCCAGTTTAAATTGTATCAGATAGAGATCTGAGGTTTACATCTCGTTTTTGGAAATCCTTGCAGCAATACCTTGGGACACAGTTGACTATGAGCATGGCATATCACCCTCATATGGATGGTCAATCCAATAGGATGATACAAACTTTGGAGGATATGTTTTATGCTTGTGTCATGGATTTTGGTGGCTTGTGGGAGGATCACTTGTCATTGGTTGAGTTCTTGAACAACAACAGTTATCAGGCATCGATACATATGGCTCCGTTTGAAGCATTCTATGTGTGGTCGTGTCGTTATCCACTATGCTGGGGGGAAACGAGTGAGCCCTTGATGGTTGGACCAATCCTTGTCCAGGGGACTACGGAGAAGATCAAGTTAATCAGGAAGAGAATGTAGATGGATCAAAGTCATTTGAAATTTTAGGTGGATCATCATCAATGGTCGTCGTCGTTCAAGGAGAGTGATTATGTTTTCTTGATAATCTCTCCTAGGTTGGGACATCGTCTGTTTGGGAAGGAGGGAAAGTTATCTCCAAGGTGTATTGGACCTTTTTTTGAGATTCTTGAGAAGGTTGGTGAGGTTGCTTATCATTTGGATTTTCCACCTAGGATCAGTGTGGTGCACAATGTGTTTCATGTGTCGCAGTTGAAAAAGTATCAGTCGGATCCAGGCCATGTTATTTGATATGATTATGTTGAGCTAGATCTAGATGCTTTATTGGTGCATGTGCCAGTGCAGGTTGTGGATAGGCAAGAGAATGTATTGCAGGGTAAAAGGATTGGTCTAGTTCAATTTTGGTGGCAGCATAGCACGATCCAGGAGGAGACTTGGGAGCGGGAGAAAGAGATGGTTAGGCAATGACCCAAGCTCTTTTGGCAAAAGGTGGGTTCACTACTTTCCGAGGATGTAAAGTCCAATGGTGGGGAGAATGTAGAACCCCTGGTTTGAGGTATATAGCCTTTTTTATCCTTCTTTATGTGTTTAAAGTGCATGGGATGAGTTAAGAATAGGTTGTGAGAGTTTGGAATGGTTTTGAATGAGTTTGGAGGCTTTTATAGGGAACATGGTTTCAGCACAGTCTCAGGAAATCGTTCGGGTTCTCCAGGAAACCATGCAGGGGGAGATAGTAGGCTTCATACGGCATGCGCACAGTTTTCCAAACCGTGTGAGGCAACCGTGCGGACCCCACCTCTGGAGGTAGTAGCGTGCGCATGGTTGGTGCACAGTTTTTCAAATTGTGCAGGCTAACCGTGCGGCCACTTAAAAATAGGGTTTTAAAACTCGGTTTCACTCAATCTTGCCTCATTCCTCTCCAAACCCTCTCCCACTCGAGCCTCACTCCGGATTTTGGGTTCTCAGATGATGTAGGTGATATCCCACTCATTTTGGAAGTGTTTTTAAGAGGTTTCTTGGTGGATTGAAGGTGGTTTCCCCCAAGTAAGTCTCTGCTCTTGGGTTCTTTGTGTTTTCCTCTAGATCTACATCTCCCTCTCTCTCAGTTTTCTAGATCTACACCCGTTGTGTGTAGATCTAGGGTTTTGGTTGCCTCAAAGGTTAATTTTAAGGCTTTTGGATGTTAGGTAAGGAGATCTAGAGAGGTTTTGGTGGTGTGTTCACCGGTTTTGAGGAGTAGTTGCTTGTGGGTCGATTTCACCGGAACCCTAATGTTAGGTGGCTTCTCTCTCGACTGCACTTAGTTATAACTAGTGGTTTGGTTACAATTAATTTGTGTTCCTTAAAATTTATTATGTTGTTGATGTGCAAAAATGGATGGAAATCCCTTTGGTAATGGTTTGGGGGGATTTTCGGGAAAAAGGGCTTGTGGGGAAATTCTCTTGATCTGATTTTAAAATGGGATTTTAAAATGAGTTGTTTTGTTGGTTGATTAAGATGAATTGAAAAATTGGTTTTCAATAAAAAGGGTTTTTTTACTGAAATGGGGTTTGGCATTGAAAATGGTTAAAGGGTGTTTTCAATAAATGTTTGATTTATTGAAGTGGATTGGAATGTAATGGAAATGGTTGATTGCATGTTTTTGTGGCCTTGATGGGTTATATTCTCAGATATGTTGGCTTATTTGAATGTTGTGTGGATGTGGGCGGGAATTACCAATATAAAAAAGGGATGGATAGTGGATGGAAGGGCCTCCATCAATAGAAAGTGGGCAGGAACTACCACTTGATTGGATTGGTACTGAATGGGTTGGATGGGAAGTTCCACCATGATATTTTGTGTTCTTGGTTGGTGATGTTTGTAAATGGGGCTTGTGAGTGAAATATGAAAAAGGTAATCAGATTTTGGCATGGTTGATTTGGATTCCTTATGTGGAATGTTTGGCTTACGGCATGATTGTTTGGCTTTCATTGGGTCTACTTGGTTTGGGTGAAATGTATCGGTAAGGGTGTGTTTGTCTTATGGTAATGGATGCACTAGTGATTATTTTATATAATCACCCCCTGCTTTGGCACTTTGGTGTCTTTGCATATGTCGTGTACTGGGATAGAGGTAAAGGTAAGGCATCTCACTGGTAGTGGTTTGTGGTGATACTTGTGATGTGTTGGTGGAGATTGGAGCTTGGATCTTGGTGTGGAGTTGTGGTGGTATCATGGCTCGTGTTGTTTTGTTGTTTAGTCTTCCACATAGTTCTCTGATATCATGTTGGATTATATTGGTTTTGGATGGTATTTTAGAACAACATGGTTTCCTTTTGGGAATACATGTTTGAATGTTTTATTAACATGCATCATATAGTGGTTGTAGTGATGGTTTGGTTGGTTTTGTCTTAAGGAAAAATAATTCCCTAATTTTTTCTTGAAGCCCTCGGCATTTATTGTCAGCCTTTGGCCCCTTGGGAACATCTCTTAAGGCCATGTAATACCTCACTGCCTCCTCAAGCCAATGAGGTAGGGGCGAGGTGTTACCCCACTATTAGAATAAGTTCTCAAAGCACATAAAACTTCTTTTCATGGCATAGGATAACATTTAAGTACCATTTTCCATCTTAGAAATGTATACTAGTGATAATTCTATCCTTCTCAAGTATGGATCATAGTGATCTATATGAAGTCATTTTATTATTGTTTCTAAAAATAGTATAACCAAATTTTATCACTTTATCTGATAAAATGTAGACCAATAAATAGATAATATTAATTAATCCCCCACTATTTTATCGAAACATAATTAACATCCCCATAGGCTCCAAAATATTCTACTGCTTTGACATTATAGTAGAAAGGATCTATATTCCCCTTCTCATTACCCCAACTTTTATTGGTCAATAAATTTGAAGGTTTTTAGGTAGGAAATCCAAATTAAAAATGTATTAACACACATCTCCTTGATCTATTAAGTGGAATCCCTAATCATGAAAACCTTAAATTGGATTTCCTAAACCCTTACATATTAGTAACATTAAGTCCTACTTTGGATGTTAACCCCATATGTGAACTAAGTTAATTCAACCAAAAACTTCATGTTAGAATTCCATAAAAATTGAAGGCATGCCAACTTTGGATGGTCAAATGCTTTGAAATGTGGATTGATTTTAACTAAAGTAGTGGATGGCTATAATGAATTAATATATATAATTGATGGATTTTATATGTATTTGTAAATTCCCTATTATTATCATTAATACATTCTTGTTAATATTAAGTGGATTTACTTAATTATTTAATGATGGATTAGATAATATATACACATAATCCAGTTTATATTAGTTCTATCTTGCATGCTTATTAATTCATTAATTCATGTGATTGTGAAAAAACTTCTATAATGAAATAACCATGAAAATTGAGGGAAATAAAATAATAAAGTGTTATGATAATGATATTTTACTAATGGTTAGTTTATCTAGCATATTATAAACAAACTATTGACCTACGGAAAATTTCTTGAACCATTTATGGTTTGTGTGGAAGATTTTACATATCCACCTATGTATCTCTCTTGGATTGGATTCACCTCAGCTCCAAACATGAACCACATCCACTAGATTTGGATATCCATCCATTGCATATTCATTTACTCATATGTAGGTAAGGGGAAGGGGTTTACAAAAAGGAACCCATGCACATGCATTCCCTTACATAATAAGAGGACAGATGGCATGTAGGACAACAATTTAATCTATCACGATGGATCTGGATCCCAAGAATATATGCTACCTCGCCCAAGTCTTTCATGGAGAATCATTTATGCAACCATGCCTTAACTGACTGTAAGATAGGTACTTCATTTCCAATTAGTAATATGTCATCAACATATACTATTAGGAAAATGATTGCACTTTCACTAAACCTCTTGTAGACACAAGGCTCATATTCATTCTTAACAAATCCAAATTTCGTTACAGCTTCATCAAAACGAATGTTCCATGACCTTGATGCTTTCTTTAATCCATAAATGGATTTCTACAACTTCCATACCTTGTTGGCATCCTTTGGAGTCACAAACCCTTCAGGTTGTGTCATGTATACATATTCCTGGAGTTTACCATTAAGGAATTCCATTTTGACATCCATTTTCCAAATTTCAAAGTCATGGTAAGCGGCAATGGCCAATAGGATTATGATGGATTTCATCATCACAACCAGTGAAAAAGTTTCATCATAGTCAATTCCTTGACGATGTCTAAAACCTTTTGAAACCAGTCGTGCCTTATAGGTCTTGACTTGCCCCACAATGTCTAGTTTCTTCTTGAATACCCATTTATTAACAATAGTCTTTACATCAACTGGAGGATCTACCAAAATACAGACTTGGTTTTGGTACATGGAATCCATTTCAGAATTGATGGCTTGTTTCCAATTGGCAACGTATGTGCCTTAAACTACTTCCTTGTAGGTAAGAGGATCATCATTTTCAAACAATAATGAGTCACCATCCTCGGTGACAATAATACCATATCATTCTGGTTCTCTCACCTCTCCCGTGCTCCTACGCAGTTCTTGTGTCTCTAGAATAGATTGTTCTTCCACGGGGCTTTGTGGAATCTATTCTTGTACCGACTCTTGTGTATCTTGAGCCTCAACTTCCTCAAAGTCTATATCGCTCCCACTATCTCTTTTGGAGATGTGATCCCTCTCAAGGAATATGGCGTGTCTTGCGATTGTAACCTTTTTTATGAGGGGTTGTATAGGTAATATCCCCTTATTTCCTTGGGATATTCTATAAAGATACACTTTGTACATCGGGGTGCAAGTTTGTTACCTGAAGAGGCCTTAACAAATTCTTCACTACCCCACACATGTAAATTTGTTAACATGGCTTTGCGTCCACTCCATAACTTGTATGGAATACCATTTATCGATTTAGTTGGTACTTGGTTTAGTATGTGTGCTGTTGTTTGTAATGCATATCCCCAAAAGGATATTGGAAGACTCGCATGACCCGTCATTGATCTCACCATGTCCAACAGGGTGTGGTTCCTCCTTTCACTTACACCATTCCACTGAGGTGTATAAGGAGGAGTGAGTTGAGATAGAATCCCAAAATCTCGTAAGAAATCAATGACGTCCTGATTAAGATATTCTCCTCCTCTGTATGAGTGAATTTTATTAATCTTCTTACCAAGCTGGTTCTCAACTTCATTCTTGTATTCTTTGAACCGGTCAAAAGAATCTGAGTTATACCTCATTAAGTAGATATATCCATATCTACTAAAATCATCAGTAAAAGTTATGAAGTATGAGAACCCACCCCTTTCCTCAACTGGAAATGACCCACACACATCTGTGTGAACTAATTCTAGAATCTCTTTAGCTCTTTCACCTTTCCCACAAAATGGGGCTTTGGTCATTTTGCCTTGTAGGCACGCATGACATACACCAAGTGGTTTTAGTTCGAATGAATCTAAATACCCATCTTGATGTAATTTTGTCAAATGTTTCTCATTAACATGACATATCTGGTGATTCCAAAGTTGGGTGTGGTATGATTCATGTGAATTAACTTTTTCATCGATTGCCATTAATTGGTTTGTGTAGTCTAACACATAAAGGATGTTATATAAATGTGTCCTACCAAAAAAAATGCTATATTTATAAAAGTAGAAACAACCACTTACAAACATGAAGATGAATCCATAGGTATCTAATGTGGATATTGAAATAATGTTTTTGGTTACAGATGGTACATAATAACATCCTTCCAATACCAAGACCATCCCTGTAGGGAATGTGAGATGGTAGTCTCCGATAGCTACAACAGTGAGTCTGGCTTCCTTTGGCTACTCGTAGATCTACCTACCCTCAATAAATCTTCTTGAATCTACCTGGTTCCTATATTTGGATACAGATGTGATCACCAAAAGTAGTATCTAATACCTAATTTGTAGAAACAGACAGATTTCATTCGATGAAAAACGCACTTGAAGCTTCCCCTTGCTTCCTAGGCTGGGTGTACTTTTTCTTCCAGTGGCCCTTCTTGCCACATGCGAAACAAATAGCCTCCTGTTCTCTTGCCTCCCCTTTGATCTTCTTTTTCTTGGAAGGCCTTGAAGAAGCTTTGGACTTAAAGATCTTCGTCTTCCCTTCCCTTTTATTCACCATAAGGACAGAAGGCTTTTCACGCTTCATGTCATTATCTACTTGGAGAATAAGGATAATAAGATTAGATAGAGACTTCTCAATGTTTTTCATGTTGAAATTAACAACAAAGTTCAAGAATATCTGGGGGAGTGATGCAAGAATGAGATCAGGGCCCAGTTCTTCGGGGAGTTTAAACCCTAGAACCTCCAACCACTCAATGTATCCATTGAGCATGACTACATGAGGCCTAGCCGGGGCACCCTCTCCAAGTTTGCTCTGAAATATCGCCTTAGATATCTCAAACCTTTCATGTCTTGCTCTCTCCTAGTATAGACCACAGAGGTGCTCGAGCATGCTATAGGCATCCATGTCTTCATGAGACTTCATGAGCTCACTAGACATCGATGATAGCATCAAACATTGAACGTCAAGAGCATCATTCAAATGTTGATCATAGACCAGGAAATCTTCATCACTCGCCCCTGGGGCAGGAGAATCAGGAAGTGAGGACTCCAGCACGTAAAACTTTCGTTCATGGTGTAGGATAACCCGAAGCCACCTAAACCATTCCTTAAAGTTACTGCCAGTGATGATATTGTCTTTATCCAGAATTTATCACAGAGAAAATGTGGTTGACGATTTTTTCATTAAGATTCTACAAATTAAAAGAGAAGATTTATCAGTACTTTTTTATTACATTTTATGAAAAATAATAAATGAATTTATTAATTCTCCAACTATTTTATCAAGTCCCAATGGCCCTCACTATTGAACTTGGAATGTCCAGTTGCTTTGACATTCTAGTGGAAAGGATCCATATTCCCCTTTGCATAACCCTAACAAGGGTTGGTCAAGCTATTTGAAGGTATTTCGGTAGGCAGGTCTTTGACAACTGTGAGCTTACAGTTCATTGATCTGTTGAGTAGACTCCCCAATCCTGAAATCCTGACTTGGATTTCCTCAACTCTTGCCTTCAATATTACATCAATTCTAGCAAGGACTACTCCTATTGATTTAATATGGTTAAGTCAACCCAAAACCATTCATAAGGGCTTCCTTTATAAAAGTAAGCGTCCCAACAAGGGTTGGTTAAACACATAATTTTATTGAGTCTTGCCCTTAATCATGTAACGGAAGGCTTGGTCTGACTTAATATTTTATTTGAGGGATTTTATTCTTTATGTGTAGTTTTGCATTATCACATGCTTGTTAATATTATGTGATGCTTTCTTAAGTGATTAACTATGTTCTGATAATGTTTACTCATAGTCCAGTTTTTATTTTATTCCATCTTTTCATGCTTGTTCATTTTATTAACTATGTGATCGCGACAACACATATATATTAAATAAACCATGAAATTTAGACAGAAATAAAATAATATGGCATGATCATGAGCTTCTATTGGTTAGCTTGTCTAGAGGTTTTCATAAGCTAACCCTGACCTAGGGAAAACACCTTGAACCTGATGGTTCGTGTTTTGCAACTCCCACCTGTCCACCTTTGTATCTTCTTGCGTCGGTTTCGCCTCAGCTTCGGGATTTGAACCATCTCCTCTGGCTTGGGGAGATCCTCCATTACATGGGTTTACATTAAAGAAAACATGGGCACACAGGCCCTACATTTTATTAGAAGAAGGCTCACAGGGCAACAAATTTAAATTAAATAAATTTAAATGAAACCATACACATACAAAGGGTCTTTGGTCTAGCTCATGATCATCTAAAGCATACAACGACATTTACGCATATTTAGAATTTAAATTCTTTTAATCGTTCTTTCATTTAAGATAAGTCGTGCTCGAATTCAATTAATTATGATCTTATAATTAATCAATTATTTGTCTTAAATTCCTTTCTGAATTTCCTTGAGATTCTTCTCATCCATATTCCTTGTATGGGTCTTTGTACATTGGAGGAAACCTGGTGAAATTCCATTACTGGAAAGCACACCGCATGTAGTTTATAATTACATGGCATGTATTCACTTTTTATCCAAAGTACACGCCAGGGGCTTTGGCGTGTTTTTTGTACTTTGGAAATTTTGGGGTACACGGCTTGTTGATAAATCATACACGGTGTGTACTTACTTGTTACGTGGTAACCGGCCTGGCGATCCCATGTACGCGGTACACGGCATATCCTTGTACACGGTTTCACTTGGGCCGGAACGGACTACACGGCGTGTTGCTCCAACATACACGCCATTTATTTTTGTTCCATGCACCGTTCAATTCTGGTCAACACTGCATGATTAATACTTAGGCATATTCAATTCACACAGCGTGGTTTGGCGGACCAGTGCTGGTTCATTGAACCTAAGTACACGGTGTGTAGTTTTAATTACAAGCCGTGTAATCCCATGTTGTACAGACAGAAAGAGAGGCTCATTCGGATGATTTCCTCATTTTTATTTTAATCAAAAAATTAAAATTAAAAGGTTGTTTCTATTATATGAATCGAGAAATGAAGGAGGAAGAATAGATCTCGTTTATTCAGATTAATAGAATGATATATTTCGAATTGAATCAAATATAAATGCTTAAATTATCAAAGAAAATTAAATAACTATAATCAACATTGTAACCTTGCTCTGATACCTTTTGAAGGTTCCGGACGTAGTATAAGCGCATGGGTGGATGTGCCCACTTGGATTTTTGTCATTAACAATGATCAATCCGGGATCAATATGAAAATAAACGCCAGTATCCACGAATTGAATCACAGAAATGGAAAAAGTAAATGAATGTCTCAGAACCACAAAGGAGGATCGTTACATGTTGATTATAATTGATTTAATCAATTGAAAAGAAAAACCTTTTGGGTTTTCTTTCTTCTTTGATGTTCTTGATCACGTTCCGATGTGATTCGTCGTTGCGTCGCAGAAGCCAAGTAGAGACTTCCGCTAGCGGTGATCCACACGTGTACCTCGTATCTTGGGATGTCACCAAAGGAGTCTCTGGGTGCTAGTATGGAGAAACCTTTGCGTGTGTTTTCCACCTTAGATCGTCTCGATCCAATGTAAGAGGATCTCTCTCCATATTGAGAGCATTCTTGGAGGAAGAGTTTCTTTCAACCTTACAATAATTCTCCAGAATTGTTGTGCACAACGATTCCATTGTGTGTAGGAAAAGAGTTGGGGTTGTGAGGATGTTTATAATCAGGTTTGAGGTTGTAGAGTTATGACAATAAATAAATGTGTTACGTGTTTTATTTATTTCATTGAATCTTATTTAAAACCCCCATGTTGAATAATTAATTCCTTAACATGCGCTCACACTGATTATAATAAATATCATTGAAAATAATATTATATCCTCAAAATCCTGACTGGAAAAACTACACGGCGTGTATTAATAAACACACGACGTGTACTTTTTTTCATTGAAAACTACATGGCGTGTACATTCAATGTACACGGCGTGTATATCTTGTTTTCATTTATTCATTTCCTTTCAAAAATAAAAACTACACGGCGTCTACATTTAATAATACATGGCGTGTACTTGTTTTCAAAATAAAACTACATGGAATGTAATTATTGATACATGGCATGTACTTGTTTTATTTTTATTCTTCCTCCAACATTAATACAATTTAGGCTTCCTTGAATAATTATTAAACCACATATGGGAATAATCTTTACTCTACTTGAGATACATGAATACACTTAGTGTGTGACCCTCTAGGCCTCTTTCTCGTTGGCATTATGTAGGCTTGCCTAAAGTCCAAGATTACTGTCTAGAAACGGGTTAAGGCACCCAAGAGAAATAAGTTGACGCCGCATTGACGTATCACCACATACAAACGCTTACTGTGTAATTTAATCCATTTATCTCAATATCTCATCAAGTGGGTTTCATGGCAGTGTCATAAACCTATATTCTTGATCCATCGTTCTTTGACTACCTGAAATAAACTCGTCGCTCACACCATGGCCATGGAATTTAATGCGACAGTTCTATTTCAATCAAAGGTCCGAGATATCAACTTCCATAAATGGAAGGGACAAATCCTTCCTCAACTTATCCATTAACAACATGTCACTCGTGACGCACCCAACATACCCTACTTCCCACCAACTGTCTGCATGATGGTTTTCGTCAGTAAATCTAAGTGTGCGAGTCATGACATAAGTTAATGATAATATTCCAGTCTAAGGACCATTACACATGCTCGTAGATAGAAATGCCTGATGACACCAAGACATGTGGAATTTCTACTCGCGGGTCTGTTCTCATAATCTCCCATCTTGGAGATTACCAAGTGCGAACTCCATGAGACAGAGTCTCATCTTCTTACGAGTACTCACACATGAAGGTTTGTATACTATGTGTCCTATCATAGTATGTCATCCAACCGTAGAACTTTATTTAAGAATATTGTTATAGCATTTCAAGGTTCTCATCATAGCGGGGATCTACCATGACCTTATCAATACAACAAATATTCCAGGACATTATTATATTATAGTCATGCAGAAAAATGAACAATATATAATAAATGATCATTCGTGTAATAAAAGTACAAAACAGTTGGTTATCAAGACACCAACCCTTACATGTGTGTATATGAATAAATTTAAAATATTGTTTTACTAAAAAAATGTGAATTTAAGTTTCAAAAACGAAATAATTAAAAATTAAAATGCTATAATATATCATTTATAAAAAAACTAATGATTTATTATTCACATATGAATTCTATTTAAATATAATTACTAATATATATGTAGTTATATTTTTATATATTTATAGTAAATATAGTTATAATTATATATTTTAATAAAATTAATAATAATTTCATTTTAAAATATTTATTGACTATTTGAATATAATATATATATATATATATATTAAAAATGTATATCATTATATATTAATATTATATTTTTATTTTTATTTTTATTTTTATTTTTATTTTATATAAAAAAATAAATTTAAAATGAAAATTAAATTAGGGTATATATATATATCACATTTTAAAAAATTTAACCAACATAGAAAATATATATATTTTAAAATAAAAAAAATCACATTTAACTGAAATTTTAAATGAGATTTTAAATTATTATGTGTGTGTAGGGTGTGTGTGTGTGTCTGTATGCACGTATGTTTGCATGTACGTATGAGTTTACGTGTATAGTATATTAAACCACTATAAATATATTATCTATTTATCTCCTTTAAAAATTAATTTTATCATCACTAAAAAAGAAATCTTAGTGTAAGAATCATTAAAAGTCAGCTTCTTTTAACAGTTCTAGAAAAAATGATGATAAAGACACCTTTTATCATCCCCCAAAAAACACTGATAAAGATACCCTTTATCAGTAATTTTTTTAGCACTGTTAAGTGGTTTCTTTGTCAACCCTAGTTTTATCATTGCTTTTATTAGTTCTAACAAACACCCCCTTTATCGGTGCTAAAAATCATCGATAAACCTATGGTTTATTAGCACTCATAATTTTTTTCAATGCTCAACAAAAACCCCACCACCTTTATGAGTGCTCGCCAACTGATATATCAATTCTCTCCCACCCCCACCCTCTAATTCCTTCATCAGTGCTCACCAGTCCCCTTTATCAGCATCATCCCCCTTTATCAACCCCTTGTGACTTTCTCAGTGCCCTTCATCCCTAACACCACCACGCACCTCCCTGTATTTGAACTTATGACCTCCACCTCTGCGAATGTGTGCCTTACCATTGATTCATGTAATTTTCTTATATATTTAATGATATAACTAGTCATTTATCCCAATCATTGGTGGTGAGTTGGTTTGGGTTGGGGTGAGTGGTAGGTCGAGGGGTTAAGTCACTAGAATTATGTGTTTAATACAGTCTTCTTTCTTCATGTCATATTCCACAGTGGCGAATGTAATCAGCCTTATATATATCTAATTATTTATTTCTATTTAGATAATATTTTTTTTATCCACATATATATATATTTATTTTTAAATACAATTATTAAAAAAAATTGTGTGTGTGTACATATGTGTGTCTATTTATATACATATATAATATATTATTATTTATTTATATCTATTAGAATATAGGCATAAATATATTTCTTTTTTATAATAAACACCCACATATTTATGTATAAACATTATATATACATTTTTATAGGTATATACACAACCATACTTTTTAGTGTAAATAAAATAGATAGTGAATATTTATTTCTATATTGGTTATATATTTAAAAATATATTTTATATATAAATATGTTTTAGTGTTTATTTATAAAAATATAGCCCGAATGGCCTGAAGGACTTCAATTTTATTTATTTTTTATAACCCCCCTTTCAAGGGATGACATGGAACCCTTACAAGACCTGTAGGCTCAGAGATTACATGGCCCATAGGCTTAGGAGATTATATGACCCAAAGGACTTAGGGAATTCAACCAGACTATCTATAAGGAATTGCACCTCCATAGCATCTGCATCAAGATATTAGCTCTCCACCTTCACATGGTCGTCTGGTTAGGCTTCCTGTGCAAGCACAGGCTAGTCCCGATGGCATAGCCATACCCTCTCATTCTGACAAATCTATTTGGCACCACTCTGGTGAGTGCACCTGCTCTGAATCCTCTTCTGGGTCTGTTCCTTTTTTGTAGAGTCTGTATAGGGAAACTGCATGTGTCCCAAAGGCCTTGAGGTGGCCCGAAGGCATTAAAGGTGGCCTGAAAGCCCTACTGACCTAAAGGCATGGGTGGCCCGAAATCCTTAAGGACTCCAAGCCCAAACCAGTGGCCCAAGCTAAATAGTTCCAACTGCTACAGTACCAAACAGTACATGCTACAGTGCTTGCTACAATACCCGCACAGTGTATAGCTTTGCTACAATACCTTCACAGTGTCCAGTTATGCTACAGTACCGGAACAGTGTATAGTTCTGCTACAGTGCCTGCTACAATACAACTACAGTACCTGAAAATATCCCTCTATTGGGTTTTGAACCTGGGTCTTGTGCATTCACTTAAGGATACCTCACCAACTGGTCTGAGGCTCATGTGCTATAAAAATATGTATATATTCATATATTTAATTATAAATGACACTACAATATGAAAATGGGTAAAATTTCAACATCATAATATCCATTTGAGTGCAATACTTTGGAATAAATTCAGTCTCCATCGAAAAAAATTCAAGAATACCCTCTTAAACAAATCTAAAGTCACATCAAATATTTAAAAATTATGGTATTTCGAATAAAAACATGTTTTTGGAGTCATTTCGGGTATTTTTGACCTCAAAAAAATATTTAATGGTACTTTCACAATTGATATGGCATATATCTCTTTAAAAGATTTGATTTTATATATCGTGGATCCCAAATGGATACTCGGATCCAAATTTATGTCCATTTGAATTTTAAGTTTTGTTTTTAACTTATCTCAATATATCAGTTACTTTACTAATTTTTCTATAAATTTTTTTTTATTAAATGTATTTTAACCTCTATAAATTAACAAATTATTAATTAAAATTATTTTTTAATTATTTTTTAACCATTTTAACTAAATATATTATATGTTAATTTTAAATATATATTTAGAATTATATAAATCATATTTATGAAAATATATTTTATATATATCAATTTAAATATATTTATATATTAAAATATGGTTTCTAATAATTTTTTTATGGATACTTTTTATCAATGATAAGAAAAGTATTAATAAATTCCACCATTTATCAATGTTAAAAAAAGTATTTATCAGCATGAATAAAAAATAATGATAAAACTGATGTTTTTATCAATGTATTTTTTAGCATTGATAAAGAGGTCCTTTATCAATGCACTTATCAATCAATGATAAAATCACTCCATTTACCAGTGTTGTGTTTTAATAGTGATATAGGGTAACGCTGAATCGGTACAATTTTGTAGTAGTGAATAAAAGTGTTTAAAATATTATTATAAATTCAAAAAGTCAAAAACATAAAAAAATCAATTTAAATTTTAAAAATAAGAATTATATATAAATATAATTAATTATTTAAAACAGTTCTGAAGAGGGGGACAAAATGAAAATTCTATACTACAAACAGAAAACAACTTAATAAGGCTCAAACTTGAGACCTTACTAAGACCTTCGAGGGTAGCTACCTCATAGCTATGGCTTTAAGGATTAAATATAATTTATAATATTTTCAATATATCTAATTATATTTTAATATATATATTGAAAATATTTATATATAGATAAAATTTAACATATTCATATATATTGAAAATTTAAATATATAAATAACATAAATTTATATAAGAAAAATATATATAATTATATATCAATATTAAAATAGGTTTTTTATTTTGTTTTCCATTTTTATTTAAAAATAAATATCTAAAATTATAGTTAAAATTCCAAAATATAATTGTCTGTGAGTATGTGTAATTTAGAGTCTATACAAACAGATATATGTAGGTAGGGAGGGAAGGAGGGAAGGGAAGGGGATTGGGGGTATTTTTATATAATTTTTTTGGAAAAACAATTAAGAAAATAAGCTTAAGTTTATTTTTAAACGAAAAAGCAATCCATAAAGGTGCTACCTTAATGCCTTTGGGATTTTTGGGTGGATATCTAAGGCATTAATAGATTTAACTCCTTTGGTATTGCCTAAAATTCAAAGGCGTTGGGCCCCCAAACCCATTATGTCTCTACTAGCCTTTTTAATTTATTTTATTTATATATATATATATATAATAATAATATTTTCTCCCCTTTAGGGGTGATCCTAGGGTTTTTTGAGGTTTTCGTGTCCTTAGGGATTCCTTGGTATGATGGATCTTGGGTGGTGTTGTTGAGACTACAGTGACTGATGGAGACTTCCTCTTCAAAAATGCCTTTTTTTTCTCTAAGAACACGTATGAGTTCCCTTCCGGGTTTTTTTTAACATTGAGTGAATTTTTCGACCAATGGAAATGTCTCTCCCTTAAGGAAGAGTAAAAATCACTACTCAAAGTAGTGAAGGATTAAGAATCCTTCCTTGTTCATCACATGAATCTTCTGACCATGGGAAAATTCATCTTTAATTATTCTTTCAATTTGGTTGCGCTAAAGAACACATTGCAATCCATCTGGAATATGTAAGATGTATTTTCCATACATGAGGTCAGATCTAGGCATTTTGAGTTCAATTTCATTAATGAGAAAGACATAGGGTCCTTCTAGGGAGACCCTAGACCATTGAAAACAATTTGATCCTAATGGTGTAACTGAAAAATGGTGAAGATATGAGGAATATGACCTTCACTAAATAGCCCTTATGGGTACATATTACAGGAGTTCCTTTATAGGGTAGATTAGAATACATCATGAGAGAAATTGGAGGCTACATCAGTGAATTTATGGAATGTGATAAATCAGACCTTATTCTATGGGGGGGCCTTCACAAGGATAAGGGTATCAGTCGATATTTATTTCACCCTACAATGGGGTTCCTTCCCATATTTTGAAAACTCAAATATATGGATGGGTTTTTAATATAAAAAAATTTATATCTTCTATTTTATATATGGAAATATCAAGTTAATTTCAAAGATAACCAATGGTGAAGGTAATATTGTGATGTAATATGGACCCTGGCTTCGTGCTAAAAACCTGAGAATATCTTTTTTCTGGAATCGGAGAAAAATAAGGACATAGAAAAACATACTAAAAACCTATAGAACACATACTTACAATGATGAAGTTGAAATTATCATATTTAGACCTTCGTGATTTCTATCTTTCATTGAAGACCCTATGAAACCAAAGGAGATGAAAAAACCAAACTCCCAAAATACCTCCTAGTCCCCCAAAAGCACCTATTTTACCCTAGAAAATGTTTCTTTAGAAAACAAATATCACCTGCATGCTTGCTTCAAGTTTCGAAAGATATCCTCAACCCACCATCCAACCCCAAGAACATATGCTCAGACCCTCCATACATAATCCCTCCTTAAAAATTTGAGCTCTCACATCTCATGCCTCAAGTAAGATAAGGCATGCAGTGGTTGAAATTGTTAGGTTAAAAATAACATTGGATATGGAAGAATATAACCAGATGGGACCTGATTATTAACACCTCTGCTGCATAACCCTACGATACCAAAAGAAGCAAAGAATAACCTACCAGGACCAAGAATCTCCCAAAAAGAAGGAAAGAAGCATATGATGGATCATTTCATTAAATTTTAGAGGTGCATGTGGGATTGCCCTAGCCCCACCTATTCTAATAAAAAACATGTTCTGGAAGTAACGTGGGATTGGAAACCCACACATAGTTCGTATGCTTCTGTGAAGATTATCAAAAAGTTTCCCTAGTATGGTTTTTCTGACTGAAACCATGCTCTAAAACAAGGATATGTGTGGAATTTCCTTCAAAGTGGTGTTTGAAGGATGTGTCTCAGTCATGTGAGTTGTCCACACGGGTGGTCTCTACCTATGGAAGGAGTATATGGATTTCAGAATCAATAGATTCTCTCATAACTATATCAATACCTCTATCCATAAGCCTGATGAACCACTGTGGTCTTTTATTTGTTTCTTTCGCTAGCCCTCCCAAAAACACAAGCAGAAGTCTTGGGAACTCCTAAGGGTGATCAGGGATGGCCTTATGGGACTAATGTTGGAGGGAATAGACATTAATGAGATCATGTTTCAAAGATAAAATATGGGAGGAATTGGTTGACCATAAACCTATATGAGATATTTCAGGAAGGCATGCTAATTCATGGGCCTCAATGACTTGGGGTATGTGGTTTTCCCATTCACATGATTACATAGTTGATTAGAGAACACCTAAATTGCAAATTTCTTGGATATATTCTTAACTTATTCCAACTATATCACCACTTTCAATATCTACAACGTCTCTCAACTTACCAAAGTCATTCCGGACCACTACCCAATAATTATCAACCTTTATGCCGACCACTGAATCCCGAGATTTGAGAGTCATTTTATTTTTTAAAGTTGTTTGATAGGAGAAATATAGTATGAAGAGGTGGTTAAATCATGATGGAATTTTAATGGAACTGATGTCCATAGAAAAATACACCATATTTAATATTCTATTGAGTAGTAGTATAGTATTTGATTCAACCAACTAGATCAACATTTTGAAGCCCTTGGAATTATTCTCAAAAAGCATCATTCTCATCAACCCTCATCTATAACCCTTTATAGGATCATGGCCCGGAGTCTAACCTTAATGAATAGCTCAAAAGAAAATAAATATATTGGGATATGCATTCCCATGACACCCACATTAAAGTGGGTGACTCAAATTCTCATTACCTTTCACCAAAAAGTGTCTGGGAGATGACATAAGAACTTCATCTCTTGTCTTTTCCTTCTAGAATAAATAACTATATCAAAGGAGAGTGATATATAGGGATTTATCCTAAGATTTTTCCAAGACCTATACTCATAAGGAAATACCTCTATCCCTATTGATATTTCATCTTGTATTCAACCTATTTTGATAGATTCCATGAACTACAAACTCACACTGGAAATCACAAATGAGTAAATCCTCTTTTCCTTAAAGAAAATACATTCCAAAAAATCCTTGATCCATTTACATGCCTGACTCCCTTTGATTATCTCATAAAATCAATGCTCTTTTATCCCCAATAGGCTTATTTCAGAAAATGAGATTATTGAACATTAATCACATCCCTCCATGAAGACCCAAAATGTGGCCAAAATACAGATCATGTCATGGAAAACTGGATATTACAAAATCTTTTGACATAGTGGAATGACCCTTCATCTACTTTTTTCTTTGCACGATGAGGTTTTGATATAAATTGGTCAACATCGTCATATAATCCATGTCATTTATCTTCTTCAAGATCCATATTAATGGTGGTCTTATGCTGAGATTCTCCCCCTATATGAGAATTTGATAGGGAGACCCCATATCCCAAAACCTTTTCATTCTTATGGATGATGTGTTTTCAAATTTGATTATTGTAGAAGCTAAGCATAATTTCATGCATGGTGCGAAATCTTGTCGTGGGGGCCACCCACCACCAATCTTTCTTTATGAATAACCACTTCCTCTTCTCTAGGCCTACTTTGGAAGAATGAAATCACAATCACCTACTTATCTTCCTTTTCAAAAAAATCCAAGCAAGAAATCACCCTTTCCAAGATATAAATATCTTTCATCATAGGTGTACCCCCTATAGGAAGAGAGATATCCAACAATCATCTAGTATTCAAATAGTCGAAAAACATCAGATGTACTATGGGATTCCTATGATTTTTGGTTTCTCAAAAAATGGAGATATTCTCTAGAATATTTTATAGAGTTTACAAAAAAATACAATGGTGGAACATCAAAACAATCTCAGAATAATAAAAAGAAATCCTCATTAAATATATTTCTTGGTCCATCCATTCAAATTTTATGATCCTCTTCAAGATTCTAAGCACCATCATTGGCCAACTCCACTCACATTTTCCAACTTCTACTGGGGTCTCAATAATGGGAAAAAAAATTCCATTGGATTTCTTGGGATGAATTGTGCAAACCCAAGATTCATGGGAAATTGAGGTTTAGGGACCTTCATCTATTCAACGATATGCTCCTTTAAAAACATGGATGGTGATTTATATAGCATCCTGAATCCCTATACACAAACGTTATAGGTGAAAAATACTTCCCGCGCACTGATTTTTATAGCACTCTCATTAGCCCCTTCCCCATCTTCTTCTAACATAACCTATGGGGATCAAATGAAACCCTTATAGGGGGAATTTATTGGATAATTGGGAATGAAACATCCATTAATATTAGGAAGGTACCATGGTTTGTCGATGATGAGGGGAGTTTTGCTTCAATTTCCTCCCCCTAAAGGCCTTAAAGAAGAAAAATTTCTCACTCTCTTAAATAAGGATGAAAACTACTGGTTCAAGGATTAACTCTCCTCCTCATTCAGTGAAAGGGATAGAAAAATTGTCTTGATCATCCTTCCTATTAGATATATGGGTCTATAATTCATTTTCTGGAGCATGGAAATCATCAGTACCATTATAGGGAAATCTAGAAATTCTCTTGTTATCAGCACACCAAATTTAGATGATGGGGTTCTTTGGAAAACAATTTGGAAGCTCCTGATCACACCCAAAAAATGGTACTACTCATAGAAGTTCTTCACTAGGATCATCCCCTCTTTAATGTTCCTTTCCTTTTCCACACAATAGATAATTCAACATGTCCAATATTCTTTGTAACTTATTAATCTTCCATGCGTGATATTTTCCATTATCCCAAATATAGGTAATTTTGGCACGCCTTCATCCCTTCTGTAGGTTACATTCTAGGCTCAGCTTCTGACTTCACTCTTCTTCTCTCTGAGAGGGATTCCCTCCAGTAAGCTTATTATCTTTCGACTTTGTGCATAGTTTCACAGATCATATTTGTTATGAGGAATGAAAATATCTTTAACCAGGTCCACAAACCACCTTCCTCGTGGATCATGCATGCAACCCACTAATAATCATCCTGGAATCATAGAGAGAACCAGCTCAATGGAGTCACATTCATGTGTGGCCTCTATACCCAGGGTCCTCCTTTTATAAGTACCTTGAAAATTAATAAGTATTCATCTCCTTCAGATATATTTATAACAAGGTTTGGCATGATCGCTAATGATTTATCTGTTTGTATCATCGTGGGTAGCCCATCCACTATTGGGGCTTCATTCCTTCATGTGGTCACAGAAGCATGGGATATCATTCTTGGCATGGAACTCACCTTGGATCAAGGTTGGGACTCCATTATATTGGAATCATAATACCTCCTAGTCATTTGTGTTGTCTCAACCTTGGAGGTAGGCCACTAACCTTTTGGACTTCTAGTCTCAAAGTTCCAGTCATTATAGCATTGTTTGTCTACTTTCTCCTTATCCTTCACCAAAAGGAAGGGGAACATGGTGGTCCACCATCTGGCTATTAGGAGTCTCTCATATGTTCAACATGTCTATTTGGATTTTTTTTTCAGTTGGTTGTCCTCCCTTGTTTTTCATAACCTTCATTATCTTATATTATGATTCAATATTTCCCTCAAAAAAAATAACCAAAAAATTAGTAGAATTTAAATTCTGTTAAATATTCATCATTATTTCAATTAAAGTTATCCTAAGTTCCAACATAAAACCTCACCCAGAGATCCCTTTTATAAGGGGGTTTTCACTAGAAATCTTTATGGATTCTCAATGTGTGATTTCAGTTCCCTATTTCTTGTGGAGGATTAATAGTATATTGTTATTATTAATTATTAATCAATTAATATTAAATATTAATAAATAAACTATTAATAATAAAATAGTAATAATACCTAAATAATTATTAACTATAAAAATTTACTATTAAATATTAATAATTCATTGATTGATTTTGATAATATTAATAAAAATTAATAAATAACTAATTAATTATTAATAGTTAATCCCAAAATGTTCAGGATCCAAACAGAAGATCAATCCTGAAATCTATTAAATAAAAAATAATCATACCAAAAACACAAAAAAATGTGGCATGGAGAGAACCCCCAAACAAAAAAGTGGCTAGCAGTGCCACCCAAAAAACAACCTGAACAAAAAACATCATAGGAAAAAAGTCCTCAAAGACCCCAACAGTGCATTCCCCATTGGCCCAAATTAAATAGATCATATGCCCATCTTAAATGTTATCCAAAAATATTACCCAAAGGACCAAGAAAAAAATAAATGAGTGACATCAACATTGGACCCAAATGCAACATGGCCCCCTCAAACAGCTTCCTCGGCCAGCCATTCACGATAGGGAGCCACCCAAAGCACCAACCCATAATGTGATGATAATCGATAAAAACCTTCTAGCATATCTTAACCAATACTGCATCCTGATCCTCACCAAAGAGAGTCCAAACATGCATCCTGTGGCCACTCCCCAAACTCATGGTCTGCAAATCTTGAGGACACCTACCCTGCATCCCAATCAAGGTCAATGCATGCCATCATCTCCCTGTTGATCTCCCACACACAAGGTTCTCTATCGCCAAAATCTCAAACCCTTCCATTTGGTGAGACATCAATATTTCCTACTTGTCACTAGCCTACCACCAGTCTAACCCTGAGGTCACTACCATTGAAAGAAACATCCTGAAATCTCCTCAAAACTCAAGCCAAATCACATCTGTCTCTCCCTATCCGGACGACGTCGCGACCCCATCTCCGTCTTTGATACACCGTCAAAAGACACAATATTCTTACTTTCCTTAACCATAAAGATCACACATCATGGACATCCCAGGTGTTGTTTCCCACTGCACCGACCCTCAAAATCCATCATTGGACAAAAACCATCTCCATCAACATTGCTAGCTGGGGCACACCGATCACCATCATCCTACTTTCCTGAAATAACCATAATCAGATCAAGATGGATTTGAATGGAGGGGTTTCGAGTTATCTTAAGGGTCATTGTGTTTTCCATTTGTTACAAGATCAACCTTGAGAAAATCGATCTTCTTTTCTAGGAAACAAAGGGAAAATATATCATTATCCCCAACAATCTCAAACTTGGTACCATCATCTTCAAAAAATATTGGATTGAAACAATCGTCGTCATATGATAGAGAGAGAATCTAACCCATTGAGAGATAACCCATGTTCATTGTTATCTATTAATAGTTAATAGTCATTAATTAATTAGTAATATAAAAATTATTAATTAGTTATTATTAATATTAATCACAAATTAGATAATTAATTAATAATTAATAATTATTTAATATAAATATTTAAAAATATTATTTTGTAACAAAATATTAATTATAATGATTAAACTATTAAAATACTAATTATTTATTAAATATTATTAAATTAGTATTAATTGATTAAATGATTGAAGGTAGTTAATATTAATTACAAAAAAAATAATTATTAATAAATATTAATTAAATAATATTATTTACAATTTAATAATATTTAATTTAATGAAATATTAATTACAAATTAAATTAGTTAATACTAAATATTTAAAATTATTCTCCTTTTACTAATTGTTTATATTAATAATATAATTACTAGTTATTAATTAATTAGTAATTAAATAATATTTAATTACTTATTAATAATAATAATTACAACTTAACTAACTAATTATTAATTAAATAAAAATTATTATTAATTATTATTAAACAGTTACTGATAAATTTTTTAAAAAAAAACATTTAGATATGGTAAGATGGATTCTCTCGCTAAAGGAGAGATTCTCTCTCTTTCATGTTATGGTGATCAAGGAGATTTATCCAAATCAAAGAATTTCTTTGATGATTAATCCCCTGTTGATGTGGTAGGGAACAAGGAGCTCTTTTCTATTTGCTACTCACCCCATCGATTTGAGCTGGTTAATGTTATTTTAGTAAGGAGGGGTGATGAAGGTGTTTTATCATGGTGTGCTTTGTGCAATGATAGGGATGGATTTTGTGAGAGTAGGGTACTAAATCCAAGATCTGTGAAATGGATGATATCCTCAAAAAGTTGGCATACATCACGAAGAACCCCTTGTAAAGGTACAATTTCGAGGTCTTCATCTGAATACACAGCTTTGAATAGGAAATGGAAGGTTGTGCATGAGGCGAAGCATCTTCCAAATGTCCAAACCTGTGGGGGGGATATTTCTCCACTCTTGGTTTTGGGCTGGTGATGACATTGGGTTTCCTGATGGTGGAGACGGTGTTATGATCACTATCAATGGGAGTAAGTGACAGCAGTTCACAGGAGATAACCAGTGGTGATATTGATGTTCTTTGGGTGTAGGTAGATGAAATTTGGTGACATTGTGGGAAGCATGCTGAAAACAGGGGGAATGGGATCCGGGTAGTGGTGAGATCTGGAATGGATCTGATGCCCTCGAGGGCCTTCGATGATGAATGGTACCTTGTATGGCTAGTGAAAAGTATAGAGAGTTATCCAACAGTGACGAGGGATGGGTTTGGGATCCTGCTTGACCTGATGATAAGGTATGGCGGTGGTGATTGATGGAGTAGTCATTATGATCCATGGTTTCAGGGATACGAGGAGTTTCTGTGTTGTCTACGAAGGTGCTCTAGTGGGATGATTGTGATGAACGCATTACCTCAGGATTCAGATGACATTTTGGCATTGTAATATGGGATGGGGTGACATGGGAAGTGCAAACAGGACAATCTAGAAAAAACTAGTTCCTTCTACAATAATATAATTTGGTCTTGTAGGCTATTTCAATATGGGGCCATGGGTATTCTGTTTTTTGGAGATGATTTTATGGGCAGATGGATCATCTAGGATGTGATGGATTCATCCCAAAATAGAGATGGTGACTTTATCATAGATTTTATAGACTCTTCTAAAATTCCATAGGGGTCTTTGTGATCCGTATTGGGATCGATGGATCATGCATTTGTGGGGAAGGTAGGAAATTCCTTAGCTGCTTTAACTTCTTTTTCCATTCCTGTATAGAATAATGGGAATGTTCTTTCTGATACAGCTCATGGAAATGAGGAATGGGGCATTTATCTTCTATTTGAACCATTTCAGCTGTTTGGTAGCTCTAATTTTATTTTCATTAATTTCACTGGTCTAGAAGGAATGTATACTGGTGAGGTGTGTCATCTTGCAGATGAGGTTATTGGTATTGTGTATGGGATTTCTACGTCACCAAATGATGAGAAGTGCTATATTGTGCATCCACTAGATGCTAACATTCCAGGTCATGTTCTACGGGATGATAGGACTGGGAAATATGATGTTAAATAGAGTTTGTATTATCTTCATGAGATTTTGAATGTCATTAATTCTTCAGGAATTTACAGTAAATGGGTAATTTTTTCCATGATAGATGTGATAAGGGAAAATGGATGGTTTTTCTTGACACCACTCATATCCAGTCTATGGTAAGTTATGATCATGTTTCTTTTAACCGTGTTGTTTTAAATGTCAATGGAAAGATGATCAGTAGTGATGGTGTTGCTCTAGTTCCTCTAAAAGCAAGGTTGTGGAAGGATTATTCCAGTCAACCAAGAAATGTATCTACCATGTCATCTTCCAAGGAATCAAAGACGCAACTCACTACAGATTAACAAAGGTCCAAGGAGAGTATCCTTAAGATCCTCAATCAAAGTAATTCAAAATTGAATTGGGAAAAAACTAATCATGATAATGATTCTAATTATGATTATGGAAATGATCCTGATTTTCTTGATCCGTGGATTTTTTATCTAAATGATGGTATATATATTTGTATGACCCTTTCCATTTTCTTTCTTGATTGTTTCTTTTTATTTCACCTTTAATAAATGTTCAAGATCCTTCGATTTTGGATAAAACATTTTCATCATATTTAATAGTAAATTTTAATAGTTAATTATTATTTAGGTATTAAAATTTATAAGTAATTAATCAGTGGTTAATATTTATTATTAATTGATTACTAATTATTAATATTACTATATTATTAATCCTAAACAAGAAATGGGGAACCATAATCCCACATTGTAAATCCATAATGATTTTTAGGGTAATTCCCCATATAAAAGACAGCCCTCAGTGAGGGTTTCTATCAGAACTCCAAACTGCTTTAACTGTAGTAATTTTGAACATTTAATAGCAGTTAAATTCTACTAAATTTTTTGTTATATATATATATATAATCAAAAAACAAAAAAAAATTAAAACCATTAGAGCCCAAAGTTGTTTGGGGGCCTAATGTCATTGAATTTTACAAAATACCAAAGGCGTTAAGACCCTTGATTCCTTTGTACTTCACCCAAAAATCCAAAAAATGTTATGAGGCACAATGCCCTCATGGATTACATTTATATTTTTTTAGCCTAGACATATTTATTTAATTGTTTTCTAAAAAAATTATATAAAAATACAACTGAAGGATAGAAAGGTAATATGTGTTGTAATATTGTTTGAGCTCCCTTAGTTGAGTGGTTATTCAACCAATCATTCATTTAGAGGGAAAGGGTTTAAACCTCAACAAACTCCTAATGTTGGTACAATTTTTATTAGATGATTTTTTATTATCACTCAATTATACGGTGATATAATTACAATTTATCAGCAGTGATAAAATAACCCTTTATCAAAGATAAAAAATTTAGAACTAATAAAGCAGGATTTTATCTATGTTTTCTAAGAAATTATTAAAATATAGAGTCACCATTTTATTGAAACCAATCCACCATGATTCTTTTTCATATTATCCATGTTTTTGTTCCATGTGATGGATCGAGGAAACCAAGTGACAATAAACACACACCATATTCTATTGTTATAATTGATTTTCATTTTTCAATAGATTTATTTAGGGTTTTTGATTAAGTTATATGAAATTAGAGAGTTATGAGGTATCATATGATGGGAATTTTTCTTGTAGAGTTATTGGGACTATTTAGCGGACCATCCACATCTGATTAGTTGTTGTTTTGGTGTTTTGGGATTGATTAATGAGTTTCCAAGGTTTATGACAATATGGTTCATATAGTTTAATTTATCATAAATTATTATAATTATTTTTTGAGTGTAGAGGTATGAGATAGGGGCTCATGGAATGGAAGGATCTTGGTGTGGTTTGGTGTAGGCCTTATCGAGGATGGATAGAACATGGGTTAATGATCGTAACTAAAATATGGAGGTTAGTGGTCCCTATAATACCTAAACATTTTCTTATTTATTTATGATTTTTCATAACTACTTGGGATTTTGGGTTTTGGAAATTTGAGAAGGGACTAAGAGTTCCATGGGTGGAAATTCAAGTGGCATAAAACATCTTATAGTTAGAGTGAGTGATCCATTGAATATAAGTAATTTAGTATTAAATAGTGATTTTTTTCTTAATGGGAAAGGATGTTTCTTAGGTGTTTTAGAGGATTAGAATAGGCCTTTGGGATTGGGATGAATTTGGGATAGAATATGTTCATTTTTTAGGGATTATAAGGCACACACGGTGGGAATAGTCTATTGGGTGATGTGTATGATGACCATACATCTTGTGTATGATTGGGAACACCCTCGTGATGGTGATTAATGGTGCCGGATCTAGTGGTAAGTGGAAATATGTCCTATGGTACTTGTCTAGATATGATTAGGAGTGGTTCCAACATGATATTTGCGTTTTATATTTTTAGGAGAGATGTGATGGAAACCCATGTGTGGTTGTGGAATATGTGCTATTATATACTAAAAATGAGTTCTAAAGAGGTATTGAGTGTGATCTTATTAGGATAGTGTTGGAATTTTGGAACCAGGATGGTATGGTGGAGTTGGGATGGCTGATTGAGGCTTGGGTCAACAAAGCCCTTAGGTTTTTGAGGTCACCATGGTCTGATGAACATGATCTGTATTGATAGGTTGAGATAGTGTCAATGTATATTTGTATCTAAAATGATATGGAATGACCTCAAGAATGGGGAGTGGGACTATAATGTATCATTTTTAACATAAAATGGAATAATCATAAAAGATATTATAAATAACCTGACCTTAGAAGTCCATATCGGATGCCTTAATTTATTTCCTTAGCATAAGATACAAGGAATCACATCCCAGAGGACCTAATAGTTTAGTAGTCTTGATAAACTAGATGTATACTTGAAACCCACATTACATTTTAAAACATAAATTACACAAATAATTTCATTCATTATACCATTAACCCCCCTCTATGTAACCTTGAATATGATTCATAATATACTTCATGATATCCGAGGGTAAAATGAAACATATGAAAGGGGTGATCTCAAATGCTCAGTAAGTGTAAGTGTACAGTGGAAGCAATGAGTAAATATGGAATAAAAAATATGAAAAGGTAAATAACTAAAACATGTGCCATTTAAAAAATTACATGAGAAGGGAAAATTAACCATGGATACTCTATTATTCGAATGATCGCATGTAAGTCAATAACTAATCTCACAATGATGGAATTCATAATTCTTGAAATCTAAAACATACCATCAAGGCCTCAACAAATACATTTGAAAATAAATGGGTAAATCCTCAACCAAATCCATATCTGATTTGCCTCCTGAGTCCTACTAATTCATCAAGGGGCTATATTAGGCCCTGATCATCACATAGTATGTCCAATGCTTTCCTCATATGAATGGGGTGAAACACAAACAACATAAGCATTTTTATTGAAAAACTAGAAAATGAAATGTGAATAATTTATACACAAACCATGAATGGTATCAAAATAGTACATCCACAGTCAAACTGATCATACAACTTTCAATAAAATCTGGTAGATAATATCATAAGATATCAACCTTAATTAAACATAAGATTCATTAAAATGTGTTCACATATATGAAAATACTCAAATAAAATCATAGAAATTTTATTGAGTAAAAACTCTTGATGAACCCATATGAAAATGAGTTTCCTATAAAAATACCAATTTCTCTTAAAAATAAGCATTTTCAATACTTAATATCCTAAAGATAAGAAAATAGGGTTTTCAATTAATAAAATATGTAATATTTCAGGGGATTCTAGAAATTAAATTATATTCATGGTGGTGGTAAAGTCGTTGTTATCATGTGCATTAATTAAAAAATAGAACATCCCTTTTGTCATTTGTTAAAATGGTCCATATAGAACACATAAAAAGATTCATTTTGAATAGAATTGAATGAAATTAAAAATAGACATAAAATTTAATTTATAATCCTTTTATATCCTTACAAATAAATATGTAAAATAATATTAATAATATTGACATGGAGAAAAGGATGTGATAATTAAATCATTAAACATTCAAGGTGTCCCAAACCACTTTAAACATTTAAATAATAATCCCTACGAAAGAATAACTTTTAAAAAAATTATAAAATAACATGATAATAAATAAATTAATGATTTTATAAGTTAAAATGGATGTATATACACCTTATAAAATAAGGTGGGCTAATAACATCAAATTACGCATCAATGAAAGGAGATTGAGATGAAGTCCCTTGCCTTAAGATTCCTTTAGTCAAACATGATTTATCCTCATTTATAATGGTTCTAAACTTTTCATTAAAATATATAACAACCTTATTCATATTTATTATATCATATATTATCCTCTTATATCGTATTGTTAATAATATTTTGTTAAAATCCTTATTTCGGTGTTAACTGCTTCATTTTCCTATGCATGTCTTTTCATATAAGTCATGTTTCTTATGAATATGATATGTTTATTTCATATCAAAAATTATATTAAGTTAATTGATATCATATTTATTCATTACATAAATCTTTATAATCATTATTGAATGGTTCTCATTGAAAATTATTCACATCACGCCGTGGATAGGGCAGGTTGTACATATGCACGAGCAACGGTATCATTCCCTTAATTGTGAAAGGGTAAAGAAGTGGATGATATATTAATTTTTTTCAGAATAAATATCATGTCATAATTATCATATATATATATATATATATATATTATTTCCATCATTATAACCATCTAATTTAATTAGTGATGAAAAATATATTACACCATGGCATGGAGACGGTAAGTCTTACGTACACACGAACGGTGTTTTCATTTTATTTATGGATAAAATGTGGAAAAGGTTGTACCATAATCATAATAAAATATTATCATATATATGATACTTTATTTGTTAGATTATTATGGAAACAACACATAAATATGAATTATAATAAGAAATGTACTTGTATGAGTTGGTAAAAACGATTACCTCTTCTTCAGAGGACTTCCTTTAGATATCCTCTTAAGGGGTCTGGGGTTGGTGTTTTTGGAAGCAAATAACCTCAAAAACTTCTATAATTACGTAATGAGATAAATGGGAAGAAATTTGTTTGATCTATATAGCTAAATTTGGTGCAAATAAGTAAGGTGGATGTGCCCTTTTATAATTATGGTGAGGGGCACTTTTGAAAACGCTAAAAATATTAATGTTTAATAAGGGTATTCTAGATCTAAAAACTACAAAATGTACTATAAATAAATAGTAGAATAAATATTATCCCATATATTATCCACTTTTTTATTATTTAACATTTTTATGTTTTTTGATAAATTTATTAATATATTAATTCAAAAAAATATACGTATTATCAAAATTTCCGCTATTAATTTAATTTGACATCAAAGTCATCAAGAAAAAATGGGAATTCGAATATAATGATTTAAAACAACTCTAATATATCTTATAGACCTATAAAATTCATTATACACATTAAATCGTCCAAAATATATCAAAATTAATTCTTTTAAAATCAATTATTTTATTTCTCTCTTAATTAAATAAATATTGTTTTAACATAGAAGAAAAATTTAAGTTAAATAAAAAATTTATAAAAATTAAAAATAAAATTATATAATGATAATAATTTCATCAATATAAAAATATAGATTTATTTTCATTCATATCTTGATTTTATTTCTATGTGGACACATAAAATAAATTAAATACAAAGAGAGTGAAATTTTTTAACTATCATTGATTTAAATAATATATAAGATATTTTCATGGAAAATAATATTTTAAAAAATAAAATTGGAAATTAAAGTGATGAGGTTATAATCCTAATCATCCTATAATTTTTAGACAATTTTAGATCTCATTCATACCCTTATAGTTTATTTTTAACCCTTATTTAAACCACGTAACTCTTATTGTGACAACATGTGTTTTTACTCTTTGAAGGATAATATAATTACAATTAAATACCAAATGAATCCTTAATAATTAATGGATGAAATTTTGAACTTTATCCAAATAATTTGGCTGAATGTTATATTTTTATAAATTTTATATCATTTAAAAAAAATATTAATTTCAAAATATCATCAATGTCAATTTTGACACTATCCATCACTTGACTTTTTCAAAATGTCACAATAACAAGATATATTCTAACCAATGCTTTTAAATAATCACTAACATGTAAAATTCATCTAGATAATTAGATTATGAAATTAATTATATCAAATTATATTTATTTTAATATTTTTAAAAACATTTATTTGATGTGTCCATAAATTAAATAATTAATACATCATCATTCTACAAGCCTTTAGTTTAATTATTTCCTTCCAAAAAATTAAAAATAAATTATCCTCATGAATATAAAAATTTAATTTTTTAAATTAATATTTATAGTAGAAGATATATTCTGAATAACCAAATATTAAAAATGTAATATTTATTAAAAACATGATTATGACATATTTGGATTTCCTTAGAATAAAATATTATAAAAGGATTAAATTCATCCAAGTTGCTCAAAAACCTCATAAAATCTGCCCGAGGATTATTTTGGTCATAAATCACTCATCAAATAAAATTTGGAGGAGTTTTAGGATAATTTTCAAATATATATAATATTATTTTTACCTTTAATTACTTGATTTACCCTTAACTGCGGTATTTAAATTTATTAAGTTTACTATTCATATTTTCCAAAAATAAAAGAAATGTATTTACTAAATTTGAACCCTATGATTCCAAATATGGAATTTATTTTCCAAAATTAAAAACATAAAACTAGCTAAAATTAAATTAAAATTAATCATGTAGAAGGAATGAGAAAACAGGTTATTAAATGGAAAATGTTTAGAAGTTTGAGATGAGTCTATAACCATATTCAATGTGAAATTGATTCCAAAGAACTAAATTATATTATATTATATAAAATTGATCTAATTATATTTTAAAACCAATAAAAAATATAATTTAAGACTATAAATTATTTAGATGCAAAATCTATTTTCAATAAAAATTCAGCATTTTTACACTATTCATTAAAACCTGAAACTTATTATAAAAATGTTAAAAAATAAACAAATTAAATTTTTATATTATCCATTAAAAAAATTATATTTACAAATAAAATTTATAAAAGGCTCAAAATATAGATTTAAAATAAGTGCACCATCAACAAGATGCAAGATTTTCTTTAGAAAAATATAGATTTTTATGTATAAAAGTGGATTTATTTTTATATCATGTCTAGAAAAAAATAAGATGAATTTTAAAAATTATATTGAATATATAACATATAAATTTCAAAATGTGGTTAATAATATTCATTACTACAAATTTAATAGTTGGGAAATAATAATATTTCATTGTATGGTTAAGTTGGGGGGTTGTGTGGAACATAAGTTATTGAAGAGATTAAATTTAAAAAGATACATACCATAAAATATTCAAGTGCTACATTCTACTATCCTTCAATAAACTACATCCTTGCAATTTGAAATTTCACTTTAAAAATAAAAGGTTGATATTGTAACAACCCAAAATTATGTCAATGGAAATTCTCTTCTTATAATTATTCCATATAGTATAAATCACATAAAATCACATAGAAAACACAATAAAAACTTTATAAATGAAGAATGAATGAAATAAAATTTATTTCTAGAAGTTAAGGAACCTATACTAATTGAATAGTAACTTCACCTTTGGAATAGTAATATGGACCTTATGAATAGTAAACCAGACAATAGAATAGTAAAATAACCAATAAATCATAAGAAAAATTTAGGTATCTTATATATGAAATAATAATTTAATTATACCATAGTATAAGTAAATAAATGTTTTGGAAATGATAAGTTAAGTTTTTGTATTTTTGAAAAATGAATATTTATTTAAAATTTTATAATTAATATAATAATTTAAAAGAAAAACTTATTTTCATAAAATGGATTCATAAATTAATATTATGTTGACTTATGATTATAAGACAATTTTATGAGATCTTACATAATTTTTTAAAGTGTTATAAAATCAGTTATAATTTTAAAATTAGTATTTTCCAAGTAAATGATTATTTTAATTAAAATTTTAATTTCTCATATTTAGAAAATTATTTTTATAAAATGGAGTTCATTTTTTAATTCTACATGTTGAAAAATGGTTAGGGTGAATTTTTTGTATTTTTCTAAAATACTTGAATTTTTGTGAATAGTAAAATATAATAATTTATGATAAAATCTAAATACATGAATTATTGAGTCATAAATTATGGATGGAAGATTTAATCCCATAATATAGAACTATCCTTAATTATTTTACTATATTTAGATATAATTATAAAACTATTCATAGTCTTTAGGCAAAATAATAAACTAATGAATAAAATTATGAGAAAACACCCCTATCATCGACTATAAATATCATCCCTTCTCCACACAACCTTCAAGCTTTGAGCCTAGTCCAAATTATGACCAATAATTTTCACAACTCTATACCCCATGTCCATAATTCCTTGGTCTCAAAAAAATACCAAACCCATTTCCCTAAGGAGATTCTCAATGAGGAGAAATTCAAGATGTAAAATCATCTTTCCTTTTCTTTTAATTTCTTTTGTGTTATTATTCTCTACTCACCTACCCTTATCCAAGTTTAATTAATAATCTATTATCTTACATATACTTAAATTAAATCATGTTAATGGAATAACTTATCATTATTTATTTTCCTCTATCCTTTTCAATTAAAAATGAAAACACCATCTCTGATGTGTTAATTAATCACATACAAGGACGATAAAGTTGTAAATTTCCATTACATCCTTCAAGAATTCTCATAAAACCATTTTTATGGTTAAATAAAACTATAATATATTTATTAAATGTTATTTAATTTTTTGTAACCACTTTATATAAATAACTTTAATTGATAAAACAAAACAAGATTGTGATGATCGAAAAACGGCCAATTTTATCTAAATGATTATCACTAACGTCATATCTAATGATTCATTCTAAAAAAAATTACCATATTAATTATATAAAAATTTAATCTTATTTATTTTCATTAATAACATATAAATTCAATTATGGTCAACCATTCTCATTTTACATGTGTTTCTGTACGTGTATACGAGTAAACATATCATGAATACCAAGGAAACCAATGTTCCCGAATGGTGAAATTGAATCTCATAACCAATCAAAAAGTCTATAAATGAACATAAAAAATATAAAAAATCAAATATATGTATAAAATTTTATGAATTAATTAATTAATGGATTTAATTTTATTATCCATTACATTAAGATCAAGTACAGAATCGTTTCATACATAAGTTAAGGGATTCTTTCCGAACATTCATTTTCCCTTCGGGTTAGGATTTCTCTCTCTTTACCCCAATGTAATTATTCTTTATTTTTATATAATTATTCAAAATTATTTATATATGTTCCAAAATCTTGTATCTATTTTATATCATCCTCCTTTGATGGGAAAATAATTTTTTTAGAAATGTTTCTATCTCAAATCCTCCCGATAAGAAAGCCCGGTTAAAGGGAACTTTCTGATTTCTTACACATTTTCATGCACTACCCATAATATTTTTTAATCCACCATTATTTTTCTAAAAGTATTCATTTTTTCATGAAAAAATCTTGGATCAATTCGGGTTTTATGAAAAAAATATGCCTTTTCTGCTTTAAATTCTCTTTAATATTTTCCTTTAACTGAACTAAAATATTTTATTTCTAAAGTTTCTTAAATGCTATTTTTACATTTTTTCACTTAATTTTGACATCACTTATCACGAAATATAATTATTTTCTCTTATCAATACCCATGTATGATATAAATCAATTCTTTCATAGACACCATTATTATATTCCCTTTTTTTCCTTTTGACATGATTATGATACCTGATTCTTTCTATGTGTAACTCTTATATCTAGGTTTGATTCCTTATTTATGATTATTTATATGGAACAAATATTCAAGAACATGTTATGATGGTTTTACCTAGATAGAACCCTAATTAGTTGGGTAATGTTTACTCTCATGAGACATCATGTTAGGGAAAGGAGTGAACCTGATTCCTTTATGGGACATTGTCCACCATTTGATATAGTCTTGGTAGTTAGCCTTGATTCATATTTATGTCATGTCATATTTTGTTTCCACATTTTTATATTTCCATGATTATATGTTCTCATGTTATAGACATTATTCTTCCAGATGTTTATTCATGTTTCATGCCATTCATGTAATCATGTTATGCCTTCTAACACAAGTGCTATATTTTATTCCAATACTTGTTCCCTTACTCAGCTTTTTATCTCATCCCTTTTCCTCATGTATTCTCCATTTTATCTCATACAGGTGTAAGAGATCAATAGAAGTTAGGAGCTCATTTTGGATATTAAATAAAATATGTCTTTATTTTAGTTTCATGTTTTCATATTATATATCAAATCTTACAAAGACACTAGACTTTAAGATCCATGGTTTGAATTTGAAGGCTAGTTATGATTAAAATCATGTAATGATGTATATATAAAAGTCAAGAGTCATTATATATACTTAAAAATTCATCTTTTGGAAACCCACATCTAAAATATAGTTAATAAAACATCCTCTTAATGTTAGGGAAAGGGAAATGTGAAGGTCAACAAAAAAATAGGATTTTGAATAAGAGAACATTAGTGGAAATTGAAAACATGGACTTTTAATAGAAATATAACTATCAAGTTCTGATAGAGAGTGATAGAACACATTATCATGGTAAAGTTGACAATCACAAAACCATAATTCCTATGATTGGTTAAAATACCATTGATTTATTAGTAATAAAAGTAAAAGAATAACTTTTTGGTTCTAAAATCCTTTTCCTATAGTTGAGGGATTATTTTACTATCTAGATAGGCACCCGAAAAAACATAAACTTACCTGATTTAATTCCATGTCATTAGAATATTATTAACCTTCATTTTTTATTTGATCTATTTCCACTTTATATCATATTCCAGAAAATCGATATTCAAGATGAATTTTTTAATGCTTGGAGAAATTTTAATGAATTATATGTTCACAAATCATTTATCTAGTCTTTAAATTTTTACTGAAACCAAAATGGTTAGAACAAGATATCCAATATAATAAATCAAGTTTTAACCTCAAATAATAATATCCAAAGTTCAACTTAATCGATTCTAACCATAAGACTCATCCAAAATATATCATTCCAAATTCACAATTTAAATAGGTCTCTAAATTTATAAAATCAATCTTAACATTAGATTCCCCAAACCACATAATGTATCTCTTATTGTCACATAACACATATATTAATACCTTGATCACCTTAAAACCCTTAATGAAAAATTTCATTCTTTCAAATCCTTAAAGAAGAATTAGTGGAGTACAATCCTTATATATCTCATGATTCTTATAATCAGAGCAACATTGATAAAATAATTATTGAATCCAAAAGCATAAAAAATTTAATCATTCTACTTCAATCTTAAACCATTAACTATGATTCATAATCATATTATTTAATACATACTTTCTTTCATTTTTCTTTTATAGTCTCTCCATCATCAGTAGTATGACCGTTACTTGTATAATCTTGCTGATTCTAACCATTTTCCAAAACCCAATGCACAATGTGAGAAACACTAATCATAGTGATATAGTCATGAAGAATCATTTATATTATGTCTAAATCATGAAATCCTATTCTTAATCTATGAGTCATTATGTTTAACCTAGGTTATCCATTACCAAATCTAAATTATGTTATCCTATTCTAAGATTTATTTTCAAATTCATTCAAAGGGTTATGATTTATAATCTATGATTTTCTAAATATACTTCTTAAGGATTCTAATAAGATTCCATTAATACCAACTACAAATACCTAAACCCCAGAATCCCAAATCTATTCCCTTACTTTATTACACTGGCATAAGATACAAGGAATCGCATCCGAGAGGACAAAATAGTTTAGTATTCTTGGTAAACAAGATATAAGCATAAAAACCACTTTACATTTTAAAACATAAATAACACAAATAATTTCATTGAGTCTTCCATTAATCCTCTTTTCTATAACCCTGTATATCAGTTATAATATATTCTTGGAATCCTAGGTAAAAATGAAACATATGAAATGGGTGAGATCAAATTCTCCGTAAGGCTAAGCAAAAAATAAGAATCTATGAGTAAATATAGAATAAAAAATATGGAACTGGTAACAATTTAAAAACATGAAATTTAAATAATCACATAATCTAGGAACCTTAACCATTTATATTCTAGTAGTTGAATAATCAAATAGAAATAAATAACTAATCTAACAATGATGAAATTCATAATTTTGGACATCTGAAACATACCATCGAGGCCTCGGCCAAGAAAACTGAAAATAAATGGGAAAGGGATCATCCAAATCCATATCTATTTTGTCTTATGATACCTACTGATGCATCGAGTAGCTATAATGGGCTCCACCCTTCAATTAATAAGTCCAATGATTTCCTCATATGAATTAGGTGAAACATAAACAATATAAACATTTTTATTTAAAAATTAGCATGCAAAATGTGAATACTTTAACCATAAACCGTGAATGGTATCAAAATAGAACATCCACAATAAAATTGTTAATAAAAAATTTAGTAAAACTTGTTAGATGATATCATAATTTATCAACCTCAATTAATCATAAGATTCAACAAAGTGTGTTGAAATATATGACAATACTCTAACAAAATCATAGAAATTTTATTAAGGAAAAACTCTTGTCAAACCCATATGAAAAACAGATGATATAAAAATAACCTTTTCTTTTAAAAATAACCATTTTATGTTTCAAAAATCCCAAAAAAATGGAAATATGATTTTTAATTTAATAAAATAAGAAATATTTTAAAGGAAGGAAGAAATTAAATAATAGTCAGGGTGGTAGGAAATTTTTTGTCACTGTGTATGTTAAAAAATAAAAAATTCTTTTTGTCATTTTCCAAAACATTATTTTTAAAACATATAAAAATATTACTTTTGAAAAAATTTGAATGAAATTAAAAATAGATATAAAATGTCCTTTATATTCCTTTAATATCTTCATAAAAAAATATGTAAAATAATATAAAAAATATTGACATGGAGAAAAAGATGTGATAATTAAATCATTAAACGTTCAAGATGTCCCATACAACTTTGGAGATTTAAATAATAATCCCCATGAAATAATAAAATTTAAAAAAACAATAAAAAACTTGATAATAAATAAATTAATGACATGATAAGTCAAAGGGGTTTTGTATACCCCATACAAAAGAACATGGGTGTATAACATCAAATTATGCCTCAATGAAAAGAGATTGAGACGAATTCCATAACATTATGATTACTTTAGTTGAATGTGGTTTATCCTCCTCTATAATGGTATTAAGAATGTTATTATATTATATCATAACCTTATTAGTATATATTATATCATATATGATATAATTATATCGTTTTGTTAATAATATTTCATTATTACTCTTGTTTTGTGTGTTAACTGCTTCGTTTTTCTATGCATGTCTTGTCATGTAAGTCTTGTTTCTAATGAATAGGATGTATTCATTTCATCTCCATAATGATATTAAGTTCATATATATAATATTTTTTTAATTATATACATTTCTATAATCATTATTGAATGTTTAACATGGAAAATTAATCACATCGCATTGCGGAGACTGGTGGTTGCATGTACGCACAAGTGACAGTATCATTCCATTAATGGTGAAAATTTAAAGAAGTAGATGATATATTAATATTTCTAGAATCAATATCATGTTAGAATTATCATATATATCTATTATTTTCATCATTATACCCATTCAAGTAAAGTGGTGATGTGACACCCAAAGATATCAATTTAAGGGGGAAGATATGGAATCACGAGCACCGCTGAAAGTGCCTCTGGGAAAGCATTGAAGAAACCCTAACGCTAATTCTCAATCTTTTGAGGATGTGGTTTCCAGTCGAGCTATTGAGTTAAAGGAGCCTCCTGGTGACTTGAATGTTGACCCTTGTATTGAACCGAAATCGTTCTGACATCGAGGCCACACTGCAATATCATTCTCACCGAATGAGGTTCTCCTACTCTCCTCGGATCTTTATTTCATGCTTATTGGTATGTTCTTTAAAAGTGGGACCTCTTTTAATTACTTAAGAAAGACGCTGGAAGCTATTGGGTTCGTTAATTGTCATATTGGTTTGTTGAACTCCTCAAATGTTGTTTTTTGATTCTCCTCTGAAGATGATTACTCTCGTTTCTGGATGAGGAATTCGTGGGTGTTTGGGGGATTCCACATGAAAGTTATCAAATGGACCCCAGATTTGGATCCTAACATCGAACCACCCATTATCCCAATTTGGTTAGGATTTACCGGCCTTCTGCTTCATCTGTTCAAACGAGCAGCCCTTTTTCTAATTGCCAGCCTAATTGCCCATCCACTTAAAATAGACTATCCTACCAACAATCTTTCCAGAACCTCTGTTGTGAGGGTTTGCACTGAATTTGATATCTCTCAACCTCTTCTATCCATCATTTGGATACAAAATGGTGTGTCGGGCTTTTATCTGGAGATAACTTATCAAAACCTACTAGCCTATGGTAACAAATGTCATAAGATTGGTCATTCTTCTAAATATTGCAACCATGAATTCACTTTTCCACACCCACTCACCCGTATCAAGTCAGTATGGTTGGAAAAGGGTAAGTAGAAATTATCTCCTGAAGATTTTAATGATTATTCTAAAAGGTCCTTTGTAACACCCCAGGTAAATAAAGAATATGAAATTTTTATATTTATCCTGTTTTTTAATAAAATGTTAATATTAATTTAAAGGGAACACTATGCTTGATGGCTTACCCAATACGCAACAATGAGTTCCTTTGAAATCTTACGTTGCACTCTAATAATTAAATAAAATTATTTTAAATGTTAGTTAACACGTAGTCGTTGTATTGGCAGGAATGAATATAAATAACTAAAATATGATTATATATGTTTGTTAAATGTTTTTACATTTATCCAACAAAGGATAAAGGCTTAAAATACGAAAAGAATTCAATTTTAGGCATATATACTCTAATTTTCCCTAAAGGTCCACTTATCAACTTTTGATGGCGAACCGTCATTAAATATAGTTTTGGGAACTCTTATACATTCTATTGGACCAAATAAAACTCTTCTTTAGAATCGGGACATCAAAATTCACTTTGTGAAAATTTTTGGTATTTTTCCGATAAAGATCATTTTTTAATGAATAGTGAAAAATGTTGTATTTTAATTCAAAACCACTTTTTAATCTAATTTATTTATATGATTAGATTATCTTTTGAATTGGTTTCAAAGTTAAATTAGAATATATTTTTACCATTTAATCCAATAGTGGTCGTTGGAATTAATTTCATCTTGAAATTGGACTTAAACTAGTGTCAATCTTTTGATACTTATTGTGTCATAAAAACAAGCTATTTGCTCTGACAGCGGGAATTAATTATTAAATTAATTAATTTAACTTATATTTTTTGAATTTTTTAAAATAGACATCATTTTTGAATTTGGAATATCAAATATAGCCTAGGGTAAATTTTTGGTAATTTTCTTAAAAACTTCAATTTTTGATGAATAGTGAAACCACTAAGTGGAAATTAAAGAAACTGATTTTTTCGTTTAAATGAAACTTTACCACTTCTGTGATTTGAATTTCAAAAATCCGACATACATGGTTGTCATTAAGAAGTAAAATGTGGTTCAATGGGATTAAAATAATTTTTTGGTGAATAGTAACTTTTAAGTTTATTAATCGCGATTAGAGGTAATTAGTGTAATTTAAGGTAAAAATAATGTTTTAATAATTTGAAATGACCTAGACACATGTCCTAACCTCATTGGATGTTTCATGGCCAAGAAAGAAAATACATGGGTCAACTTGGGGACCCCATGGAGCCACTTTGGGAGGAAAATGACATTAATACCTTTTTATTTAATGTTAAAATTAAAATGTCACAAACTTGTGTTATTTTACTAAAACAATTTTTATATGGGGTTATATAAGTCAGATTTTTGACTATAAATATTCATTGGAAATATAAAAATATTTCCTATATCATAGTATTTGTTTTATAATTTTTATACATTAACTAAATTAAATTATTTATGACCCCATGATGATGCAGCGATTACCTCATTATTTAACAATTTAAAGAAAATGGAAAGATAATGTAAATTCTAAGATCTACACATGTCCAAAACCTATTGGATGAGTGGATTTAGAACCCTTATCACCTTATCCTCGAAACACATAAATTTGGGACCTTTAAAATCCGAAACACATTCTAAAATAAAGTAACATTTCCTTACTTTCCAAGAGTGCCCCTCCTCTCCTCTTATAAAAGGCACCCACCTCTACCCCCTTACCCACACCTCTCAAGACTTTGGCTCGTCCAACCCCTGCCCATTTTGTCTCTCCACATCCTTCTCTCACTCCTAGAATCCTCACTTTGGGCATAAGTATTCCCAAGGAATCCTTTGAGCTCAAATCAAAAAGAGTTGCCCAATTTAAAGGTAGTGTCTTCTCTTGTGTTCTTTTGTTTTATTTTTCTTCTCCAACCCCCTAAACTCTTTTTATTATTTTCTTTTGTAACAACTCAAGTATCTTATATATAATAGGATTTTTTTTATAAGAATCATTCGAGCTAAACTTACACACACCTACATCTAATGGTTAAAGAACATACTGTTTCTGTGGATGGTGAATTTCTGCCACACAAAACGATGATTGTTCAACACTCATATAACACCTTCAATGGTGGCCATTAATATGTCACTATATTTATATATGATATATAATATGTTTGTGTTTTACTTAAGCTTCTGTATTTTTCTTTTGTGGAATACCTTTATAGTTTCCATTGTGGGTAAAACACGATAATTTCATTTTTGGAAGTGCGGACTACCGCCCCCTCAAAGTGATTTGATTCGTTAATGCCATATGTTGGATGTATAAAAGATGGATTTAAAGTTATTATATATGATGTATTTTACATATAAATGATTAATATAATTATTTAATTAAAATATACAAACCTCTCATTTGGTTTTAATTCCATTAATATGACATAGAAATGAAATTAGCGTTCATGCGTGCGTACGGCTTACCGTCTCTATGAACGGTGCATTTCATTTATTACCTCTAAATGATTATGTAATATTATAAATACTTGTAAATTCTGGATATATATGATATATATGATATCCAAATCATAAATATCATTCTGGATATAATGAACCTTTGACCACACGAACAACATGTATTTGTAAGAAGTCCACTTTCGACTCAAGAACCAAATATCGACAAAACAAACATTATTAACTTAAATGATTACAAAATGTTTATAACATGGAAATAAGTGATATAAAAGGAATAATGAACTTGAAAAAGGTTCTTAAGAAATTATAAATTAACTTAAGTTTATTATTCTGGACGTTAAAGAACGAAAGAGTCAAGTCAGACCCGACGTAAGGGATCCAACCTCTCTCTTTCTTTTTAAGTACTCTCTTTTATGTCATTTCTTTTAAGCTGATCTTTCTTATGTTTGGGGATGTTATTTTATATTCCTCATACTTTAATTTTTATGTTCATGTTATGAGAGACCCTATTTTATCTCATAAATCCATTTTTGGAAGTTTTAAGTGGCGTCGTTAGGATGCCGAGTTTTCGTAAGGGATTTTTCATCTCACTTTTATTCACGTGACATTTATGCTATGTTTTCCACTATTTCCTTTGAGTGGTGTATGTACTTCCAAATATTATACACTTTGTGTAGTATAATTTAATTTATGGTTATTTACATCTTCATTTTATGACCCTTCTTCCATGGGGTGTACGTTTCGAAAGTTACCCAACTCGGTAAGGGGACCTTTCACCCTTCTTTTTTTTAAAGACTTATTTTGTTATGTCTTTTAATTCACATACTATTATGTTGGGATATGTTCTTCTATATCCTTATTTATTTAAATTTTATGTCCAAGTGATTAAATCCCCTTTATCTCTCTCATCATCCCTTTTTGTAAAATTTGATGTGACGCCGTTAGACTAAAAAAATTTACCAAGGGAAAATCTTAACCCAATTTCGATTTCTTTGGGTTCAACATGTAGTTATTTAATATGTCAGCCTTTGAATATGTGTGAATTAACTTTTATTGTTTTACACTTAATATCCACTTATATTGGTTGTATTTATATTTGTCACACATAATTATGAGATTGATTTATCCTTAATTTAAGGATACCTTCTTTATATTGGATTTCATCTCATTTTACATTTCTTTTGAGACTTCATTGTTGTTATGCACCAATTCACTTTTATATGGTGTGTATACTGTCCTTTTACATATTATATCATGAATACCTTTATTCTCATGATATTATAAATTTAAGATTAAATGTTATTCCGCAATTATTTATATTCAAGAGTCTCTCATTTTGTTAAAAACTCTTTAACAAAAATATCATTTTAAATGTTTTAAAGATTTATTATTCTAAATCTATATCTTTAATGTTCATGTTTTAAAAATGGTTTTCAGTATTTATTTATATGGAAATTAATTTTTTAAAATTATAATTCCAATAAAAGCTTTAAAGTGGTATGTGACACTTTGATTCAAAAATCCCTTTTAAATGATTTTTGAAAATGGATTGATTAATTCAATATCTTGGAATTACTTATTTTGACTGAAAATGAAATGTTGTTATTGAAATGTTTATATTTTCAATATTTTATGTGTAATGATGGTACTTGGACATTTTATGGGTGCTTACGTGATAAACCATATGACGAGTGGTGCCGTGAATACCAGGACGAGTGGTTACGTTATAACCTCCAATGCATTGGGAAGTCGTCTGTATGGCTATTCCATTATGTATGTGTGGAATTCGACCGTATGGTTATTCCATTTAAGTATGTTTATGTCCAAAGTTACCTTTATAGTTTATGTGATCTTTATATGGGTTTTATGGTAATATTTTCGTTACATAAGGGTAAGTAATGAACTTTTATTCAGTGAAGAGTTTTTACTACTTCATAAAGGTGAAAAGTATTACTTTGATAAAGTATACATGGTTTACTTATTGTTTTGAAAACCTAACAGTTTTTATTCTTTGTGTATCCCTTACTGAGCGTTTTATGCTCATCCCATGTTTTTGAAATGTTTTTCACAGGACTTAACGTGGAATAGGGTCAAGAATGGGATCAAGGGAAAGTCATGCTACCTAAAACATGGAACTAGAAATGTTTCTTTTTAAGAGTTTTTATTTTATGGAAACTTAGTAGAAGTTTCTACGTTGTAATCTTTTGAGATGTAATAGTTATTTCCTAATTCTCTAATACTCTAAACCTGAAAAGATCCTGAATTTGAATTATTCATTTAATTCAATATTAACTAAGGTTTAAGGTCGGGGCCTTATAGTTGGTATCAAAGGTCAGTTTAGATAACTTTAGAGGTTAGGGTATTCTCTAAGCATAAGTGACATTACTATAATGGTTAGGATTTCAGAAAGAGTCCTAGTTTTAGATAAAGTGAATGAGTAAGTATATCTTAGTGTTTATCTTCCTCTTTAGTACATGATGGTTTTGTTAATATAATCACACTGACCTTTCTGGTTTTAGTAAATGGCTGCTTCTAGCAGGACAAAAGTAACAGTGGATGTGAAGGAAACTATGACAGTTTTATGAGAGAGCAACTGAATGATATGGGAGCTGCAATGAGAACTCTTGTGTTTATCCTCAACCAACTATCTGGAGTCATGATTGACCACCTAAACCTTGTTGATTTCAATAAGGCATCATATATGCGAGAAACAAATCCCTGCGGAACTACAGGTAATAATCATAAAGGTAAGTGTGTTCAAAAACCTGTGTGTCAAGATGTGGAAAGAAACACCTAGGAAAATGTTTCAAAGGGACAGAAATATGCTATAGATGTGGAAATGAAGGTCATAAAGCAAGAACCTGCCATGGAAAAAGGAAGCATCAAGTTGACTCGAAGAAAGGGAAAGAAGTTCTTTCTGAGGGATCAATTGAATGTTTTAAATGTGGTGTGCATGGTCATTATGCAAACACATGTCCTATGAAGAAGTTTCGGGAATGGGATCACCAAGATCGTACCAATATCCGTTTGCCAATACCTAATGCCATTCCGATTGAGGTTGAAGAAACTGACAATGACCAATCAAAGGTATTGATTATTTCATAACTTTTTTATTCCTATTTTGGAATCTTAGGATATGATTCATGATTTTGTTTGTAGGAAAAAAGTATTTCAGAATAAGTTGTAAAGGAATGGTTAATGGATCATGAAGAATGTTGAATGAGTAAGAGGTCAACGTATAAGGGCTTCAAGAGTAATGGTGAAATTCTTAAGAGTATTAAGTCTCTTTTGATAATGGGGTTACATTAGAAGACTTTTTATAGTATGTGTAACCCTGATATTTGATATATGAAAATTTTATTCAAAGAATAGTTATATGTTATTTTTTGGACATAGTTATAAAGAACCATTTGGGTTTATATGATCCTTACTTTTGAGGTAATTATGGGTTACTATATGTTATGATGGAAAGTGAAAGGCATGAGATAAAATTGAGGTTAAATTATGTTATGGTTATTTTTGATGATTTTATATCTTTTTGGGGAATGATTTGAGAATTATATAGTTTGGAAAAAGGAAAAAACGCAGACCATTTGACAACCCGTCGAGTCGGACAAAGCTGCGGGAATAGAACCCACAACCAAAGTGCGACTGGTATTTATCGCCTACCACTGGACTACGTGAAGTCCCTGGTTAGTTTGACTGACTCTTTTTAGTTAGATGATTTTCTGAATTAAGAGTAATTTGATTTTGGGTTATCTATGGAAATTTATTAACCTATCATGGAGGATATGTGATTAGGTTAATTACTTTTGAATACGAGACTTTAAGAGCAACTGATGTTGTTTGGAGATAAATGTTACGATTAAACTTGGAAGACTATGTGACTAAATCCTTCAAATATTTGGGTTTCAATCTTAGTTTGGTTTACTTTGATTAATTTTATGGAAAAATTGTTTATCTAATGGTCCTCGTTGAACTTTGGGTTTTGTTGGACAAATTTTGGAGATTAAGAATAGATTTTCTTTTTATAAAGGGTTATCCTTTTCTGGATTATCTGATCTTGTACTAACCTTTTTGGTTTTGGTTTTGGTTAAAGTCTAAAGACATGGGAAGTATATAGTTCTCTTTTGTGGATTAGGTGATTCTCATGAAGTTGATTATAGTACTCTTAATGCGAACAAGTCCCCCTAAATACTCGTCTTTTGGAGAAAATATGAGTTTGATTAAGGAATATAGTAAAAGTTGAAAGTCTATGTGACAAGTAAGTATGTTTCATTATGATTTAGTTAAGCCCAAAAAATAAATTCCTCAATGAATAGTAACTTAAAACCAAAAATGTTTTCTGTTAACGTTTCCTACTGGGGAATAGAATACCATTTAACCCATCACAAGTTTGTGATTTTCTTATGGTTAAATTTGTACTAGACATGTTTACTATCACTCTCCATCAGAATATGACCCTTTGTTTTTTCCTCCATGTCCATATTTTCATACGTGTAATCCTAGTATGGGTTAACTCGGGTGACCTTTGTACTTCTGTTTCTTTATTTTAAAGTGATTGTTTTACTGACTCTTGTTCTGATGTGGGATTTTCAATAAAGTTTCCAAGCCCAATTTTAAAATTGCGAGGACGCAATTCCCAAAAGGGGGGAAGGATGTAACACCCCAGGTAAATAAAGAATATGAAATTTTTATATTTATCCTTTTTTTTGAATAAAATGTTAATATTAATTTAAATGGAACGCTATGCTTGATGGCTTACCCAATAGACAACAACGAGTTCCTTTGAAATCTTACGTTGAACTCTAATAATAAAATAAAATTATTTTAAATGTTAGTTAACACGTAGCCATTGTATTGGTGGTAATGAATATAAATAACTAAAATATGATTATATATATTTGTTAAATGTTTTCACATTTATCCAATAAAGGATAAAGGCTTAAAATAAGAAAAGAATTCAATTTTAGGCATATATACTCTAATTTTCACTAAAGGTCCACTTATCAACTTTTGATGGCGAACCATCATTAAATATAGTTTTTTTCACTCTTATACATTCTATTGGACCAAATTAAACTCTTCTTTAGAATCGGGACATCAAAATTCACTTTTTGAAGATTTTTGGTATTTTTCCGATAAAGATCATTTTTTTTAATGAGTAGTGAAAAATGTTGTATTTTAATTCAAAACCTCTTTTTAATCTAATTTATTTATATGATTAGATTATCTTTTGAATTGGTTTCAAAGTGAAATTGGAATATATTTTTACCATTTAATCCAATAGTGGTCGTTGTAATTAATTTCATATTGAAATTGGACTTAAACTAGTGTCAATATTTTGATACTTCTTGTTTCATAAAAACACACTATTTGCTCTGACAGCGGGAATTAATTATTAAATTAATTAATGTAACTTATATGTTTTTAATTTTGTAAAATAGACATCATTTTTGAATTTGGAATATCAAATATATCCTAGGGTAAATTTTTGGTAATTTTCTGAAAAACTTCATTTTTTGATGAATAGTGAAACCACTAAGTGGTAGTTAAAGAAACTAATTTTTTTGTTTAAATGAAACTTTACCACTTCTGTGATTTGAATTTAAAAAATCTGAAATACATGGTTTTCATTAAGAAGTAAAATGTGGTTCAATGGGATTAAAATAATTTTTTGGTGAATAGTAACTTTTAAGTTTATTAATCGTGATTAGAGGTAATTAGTGTAATTTAAGGTAAAAATAATGTTTTAATAATATGAAATGACCTAGACACATGTCCTACCCTCATTGGATGTTTCATGGACGACAAAGAAAATCCATGGGTCAACTTGGGAACCCCATGGAGCTACTTTGGTAGGAAAATGACATTAATACCTTTTTATTTAATGTTAAAATTAAAATGTCACAAAAATGTGTTGTTTTACTAAAACGGTTTTTATATGGGGTTATACAAGTCAGATTTTTGACTATAAATATTAATTGTAAATCTAAAAAGATTTCCAACATCATAGTATTTTTTTTATAATTTTTATGCATTAACTAAATTAAATTATTTATGACACCATGATGATGCATCGATTACCTCATTATTTAATGATTTAATTAAAATGGAAAGATAATGTAAAATCTAAGACCTACACATGTCCAAAACCTATTGGATGAGTGGATTTCTAACCCTTATCACCTTATCCTCGAAAAAAATCAATTTAGGACCTTTAAAATCCGAAACTCATTCTAAAATAATGTAACATTTCCTTACTTTCCAAGAGTGCCCCTCCTCTCCTCTTATAAACGGCCCCCACCTCTACCCCCTTACCCACAAATCTGAAGCCTTTGTCTCGGCCAACCCCTGCCCATTTTGTCTCTCCACATCCCTATATTACTCCTAGAAGCCTCACTTTGGACAGAAGTCTTTCCAAGGAAGCCTTTGAGCTCAAATCAAAAAGAGTTGCCTGATTTAAAGGTAGTGTATTCTCTTGTGTTCTTTTGTTTTATTTTTCTTCTCCAACCCCATAAACTCTTTTTATTATTTTATTTTGTAACAACTCAAGTATCTTCAATATACTATGATGTTGTTATAAGAAGTATTAGAGCTACACTTAAACACACCTACATCTAATGGTTAAATAAAATACTGTTTTTGTTGATGGCGAATTTCTGCATCATGAAATTATGATTATTCAACACTCATATGGAACCTTCAAAGGTGGCCATTAATATGTCACTATATTTATATATGATATATAATATTTTTATGTTTTACTTAAGCTTCTGTATTTTTCTTTTGTGTCAAACCTTTATGGTTTCCATTGTGGGTAAAACATGATAATTTCATTTTAGGAAGTGCGGACTACCGCCCCCTCAAAGTGATTTGATTCGTTAATGCCATATGTGGGATGTATAAAGGATGGATTTAAAGTTATTATATATCATTTATGTTACATATAAATTATTAATATAATTCTGGAATTAAAATATACATACCACTCATTTGGTTTTAATTCCATTAATATGACATAGAAATGAAAGTAGCGTTCATGCGTATGTACGGATTACCGTCTCCATGAACGGTGCATTTCATTTCTTACCTATAAATGATTATGTAATATTATAAATACTTGTATATTCTGGATATATATGATATATATGATATCCAAATCATTAATATCATTCTGGATATAATGAACCTTTGACCACACGAACAACATGTAATTGTAAGAAGTCCACTTTCGACTTAAGAACCAAATATCGACAAAACAAACACTATTAACTTAAATGATTGCATAATGTTTATAACATGGAAATAAGTGATATAAAATGAATAATGAACTTGAAAAAGGTTCTTAAGCAAGTATAAATTAACTCATGTTTATTATTCAGGACATTAAAAAACGATCGAGTCAAGTCGGACCCGAGGTAAGGGATCCAACCTCTCTCTTTCTTTTTAAGTACTCTCTTTTATGTCATTTTGTTTAAGCTCATATTTATTATGTTTGGGGATGTTATTTTATATTACTAATACTGTAATTTTTATGTTCATATTATGAGAGACCCTATTGGTTCTCAGAAATCCATTTTTGGAAGTTTTAAGTGGCGCCGTTAGGCTGCCGAGTTTTCGTAAGGGATTTTTCATCCCACTTTTATTCCTGTGACATTTATGCTACATTTTCCATTATTTCCTTTGAGTGGTGTATGTACTGCCCAATATTATACACTTTTTGTAGTATAATTTTATTTACGGGTATTTAAATCTTCATTGTATGACCCTTCTTCCATGGGGTGTACGTTTCCAATGTTACCCAACTCGGTAAGGGGACCTTTCACCCTTATTTTTTTTAAAAGACTTATTTTGTTATGTCTTTTAATTCTCATACTATTATGTTGGGATATGTTCTTATATATCCTTATTTATGTAAATTTTATGTCCAAGTGATGATATCCCCTTTATCTCTCTCATCAACCCTTTTTGTAAAATTTTATGTGACGTCATTAGGCTGTCGAATTTTACCAAGGGAACTTCTTAACCCAATTTAGATTTCTTTGGGTTCAACATGTAGTTATTGAATATGTCATCCTTTGAATATGTGTGAATGACCTTTGATTGTTTTACACTTAATATCCACTTATATTGGGTGTATTTATATTTTTCACACAAAATTATGAGATTGATTTATCCTTCATTTAAGGATACCTTCTTTATAATGGATTTCATCTCATTTTACATTTCTTTTGAAACTTCATTGTTGTTATGAACCATTTCACTTTTATATGGTGTGTATACTGTCCTTTGACATATTATATCATTAATCCCTTTATTCCCGTGATATTATAAATTTCGGATTAAATGTTATTCCGCAATTATTTGTATTCAAGAGTCTCTCATTTTGTTAAAAACTCTTTAACAAAAATATCGTTTTAAATGTTTTAAAGATTTATTATTATAAATATTTATCTTTAATGTCCATGTTTTCAAAATGGTTTTCAGTATTTATTTATATGGGCATTAATGTTTTAAAATTATAATTATAATAAAAGCTTCAAAGTGGTATGTGACACTTTGATTTAAAAATCTCTTTTAAATGATTTTTGAAAATGGATTGATTAATTCTATATCTTGGAATTACTTATTTTGATTGAAAATGAAATGTTTTTATTGAAATGTTTATATTTTCAATATTTTATGTGTAATGATGGTACTTGGAAATTTTATGGGTGGTTATGTGATAAACCATATGACGGGTGGTGCCATGAATACCAGGACGGGTGGTTACGTCATAACCTCTAATGCATTGGGTATGGAAGTCGGCCGTATGGTTATTCCATTAAGTATGTGTGGAAGTCGACCGTATGGTTATTCCATTTAAGTATGTTTATGTCCCAAGTTACCTTTATAGGTTATGTGATATTTATATGGGTTTTATGGTAATCTTTTGGTTACAGAAGGGTAAGTAATGAACTTTTATTCAGTGAAGAGTTTTTACTACTTCATAATGGTGTAAAGGGTTACTTTGATAAAGTATGCATGGTTTACTTGTTGTTTTGAATAACTAACAGTTTTCATTCTTTGTGTATCTCTTACTGAGCTTTTTATGCTCATCCCAAGTTTTTGAAATGTTTTTCACAGGACTTAACGTGGAATAGGGTCAAGGATGGGATCAAGGGAAAGTCATGCTACCTAAAACATGGAACTAGACATGTTTCTTTTTAAGAGTTTTTATTTCATGGAAACTTAGTAGAAGTTTATACTTTGTAATCTTTTGAGATGTAATAGTTATGTCTTAATTCTATAAAACTCCAAACTTGAAAAGATCCTCAATTTGAATTATTCATTTAATTCAATATTAAGTAAGGTTTAAGGTCAGGGCCTTATAGTTGGTATCAGAGGTCGGTTTAGATAACTTTAGAGGTTAGGGTATTCTCTAAGAATAAGTGACATTACCATAATGGTTAGGATTTCATAAAGAGTCCTAGCTTTAGATAAATTGAATGATTAAGTATATCTTAGTGTTTATCTTCCTCTTTAGTACAAGATGGTTTTGTTAATATAATCACACTGACCTTTCTGGTTTTAGTAAATGGCTAGATCTAGCAGGCAACAAAGTAACAGTGGATGTGAAGGAAACTGTGACAGTTTTCTGAGCGAGCAACTGAATGATATGGGAGCTACAATGAGAACTCTTGTTTTTATCCTCAACCAACTATCTGGAGTCATGATTGACCACATAAACCTTGGTTATTTCTATAAGGCATCATATATGTGAGAAAAAAATCCCTACGGAACTACAGGTAATAATCATAAAGGTAAGTGTGTTCAAAAACCTATGTGTCAAGATGTGGAAAGAAACACCTAGGAAAATGTTTCAAAGGGACAGAAATATGCTATAGATGTGGAAATGAAGGTCATAAAGCAAGAACCTTCCATGGAAAAAGGAGGCATCCAGTTGACTTGAGGAAAGGGAAAGAAGTTATTTCTGAGGGATCAATTGAATGTTTTAAATGTGGTGTTCATGGTCATTATGCAAACACATGTCCTATGAAGAAGTTTCGGCAATGGGATCACCAAGATCGTACAAATATTCGTTTACCAATAAGTGGTAGTTAAAGAAACTGATTTTTTCATTTAAATAAAACTTTACCACTTCTGTGATTTTAATTTAAAAAATCCGACATACATGGTTGTCATTAAGAAGTAAAATGTGGTTCAATGGGAATAAAATAATTTTTTGGTGAATAGTAACTATTAAGTTTATTATTCGCGATTAGAGGTAATTAGTGTAATTTAAGGTAAAAATAATGTTTTAATATTATTAAATGACCTAGAAACATGTCCTACCCTCATTGGATGTGTCATGGCCAACCAATACAATCCATGGGTCAACTTGGGGACCCCATGGAGCCACTTTGGTAGGAAAATCACATTAATACCTTTTTATTTAATGTTAAAATTAAAATGTCACAAACATGTATTGTTTTACTAAAAAAAATATATGGGGTTATACAAGTCAGATTTTTGACTATAAATATTAATTGGAAAGCTAAAAAGATTTACTACATCATAGTATTTGTTTTATAATTTTTAGACATTAACTAAATTAAATTATTTATGACACCATGATGATGCAGCGATTACCTCATTATTTAACGATTTAAATAAAATTGAAAAATAATGTAAAATATAATACCTACACATGTCCAAAACCTATTGGATGAGTGGATTTAGAACCCTTATAACCTTATCCTCGAAACACATCAATGTGGGACCTTTAAAATCTGAAACTCATTCTAAAATAAAGTAACATTTCCTTACTTTCCAAGAGTGCCCCTCCTCTCCTCTTGTAAAAGTCCCCCACCTCTACCCCCTTACCCACACATCTCAAGCCTTTGGCTCGGCCAAACCCTGCCCATTTTGTCTCTACACCTCCCTCTCTTACTCCTAGAAGCCTCACTTTGGGCAGAAGTCTTCCCAAGGAAGCCTTTGAGCTCAAATCAAAAAGAGTATCCCGATTTAAAGGTAGTGTCTTCTCTTGTGTTCTTTTGTTTTATTTTGCTTCTCCAACCCCCTAAACTATTTTTATTATTTTATTTTGTAACAACTCCAGTATCTTAAATATACTAGGATGTTGTTATAAGAAGCATTCGCACTACACTTACGCACACCTACATCTAATGGTTAAAGAACATATTGTTTCTGTGGATGGAGAATTTATGCCTCACAAAACGATGATTATTCAACACTCATATAACACCTTCAAAGGTGGCCATTAAGATGTCACTATATTTATATATGATATATAATATTTTTATGTTTTACTTAAGCTTCTGTATTTTTCTTTTGTGGCATACCTTTATGGTTTCCATTGTGGGTAAAACATGATAATTTCATTTTACGAAGTGCGGACTACCGCCCCCTCAAAGTGATTTGATTCGTTAATGCCATATGTGGGATGTATAAAGGATGGATTTAAAGTTATTATATATGATGTATGTTACGTATAAATGATGAATATAATTCTGGAATTAAAATATAAATACCTCTCATTTGGTTTTAATTCCATTAATATGACATAGAAATGAAAGTAGCGTTCATGCGTACGTACGGCTTACCGTCTCCATGAACGGTGCATTTCATTTCTTACCTCTAAATGATTATGTAAAATTATAAATACTTGTAAATTATGGATATATATTATATATATGATATCCAAATCATGAATATCATTCTGGATATAATGAACCTTTTACCACACGAACAACATGTAATTGTAAGAAGTCCACTTTCGACTTAAGAACCAAATATCGACAAAACAAACATTATTAACATAAATGATTCCATAATGTTTATAACATGTCAATAAGTGATATAAAAGGAATAATGAACTTGAAAAAGGTTCTTAAGAAAGTATAAATTAACTCAAGTTTATTATTCAGGATGTTAAACAATGATCGAGTCAAGTCGGACCCGAGGTAAGGGATCCAACCTCACTCTTTCTTTTTAAGTACTCTCTTTTATGTCATTTCTTTTAAGCTGATCTTTATTATGTTTGGGGATGTTATTTTATATTCCTCATACTTTACTTCTTATTTTCATGTTATGAGAGACCCTATTTTATCTCATAAATCCATTTTTGGAATTTTTAAGTGGCGTCGTTAGGCTGTCGAGTTTTCGTAAGGGATTTTTCATCCCACTTTTATTCATGTGACATTTATGCTATGTTTGACATTATTTATTTTGAGTGGTGTATGTACTGCCCAATATTATACACTTTGTGTAGTATAATTTCATTTATGGGTATTTACATCTTCATTGTATGACCCTTCTTCCATGGGGTGTACGTTTCGAATGTTACCCAACTCGGTAAGGCGACCTTTCCCCTTCTTTTTTTTAAAAGACTTCTTTTGTTATGTCTTTTAATTCACATACTATTATGTTGGGATATGTTTATATATATCCTTATTTATGTAAATTTTATGTCCAAGTGATGAGATCCCCTTTATCTCTCTCATCAACCCTTTTTGTAAAATTTTATGTGACGTCGTTAGGCTGTCGAATTTTACCAAGGGAACTTCTTAACCCAATTTCGATTTCTTTGGGTTCAACATGTAGTTATTGAATATGTCATCCTTTGAATATGTGTGAATCACCTTTGATTATTTTAAACTTAATATCCACATATATTATGTGTATTTATATTTTTCACACATAATTATGAGATTGATTTATCCTTAATTTAAGGATACCTTCTTTATAATGGATTTCATCTTATTTTACATTTCTTTTGAGACTTCATTGTTGTTATGCACCAATTAAATTTTATATGGTGTTTATACTGTCCTTTGGCATATTATATCATGAATCCCTTTATTCTCATGATATTATAATCTTCGGATTAAATGTTATTCTGCAATTATTTGTATTCAAGAGTCTCTCATTTTGTTAAAAACTCTAACAAAATTATTGTTTTAAATGTTTTAAAGATTTATTATTCTAAATCATTATCTTTAATGTCCATGTTTTCAAAATGGTTTTCAGTATTTATTTATATGGACATTAATGTTTTAAAATTATAATTCCAATAAAATCTTTAAAGTGGTATGTGACACTTTGATTCAAAAATATCTTTTAAATGATTTTTGAAAATGGATTGATTAATTCAATATCTTGGAATTACTTATTTTGATTGAAAATGAAATGTTGTTATTGAAATGTTTATATTTTCAATATTTTATGTGTAATTATGGTACTTGGACATTTTACGGGTGGTTACGTGATAAACCATATAACGGGTGGTGTCGTGAATACCAGGACGGGTGGTTATGTTATAACCTCCAATGCATTGGGTATGGAAGTCAGTCGTATGGATATTCCATTAAGTATGTGTGGAAGTTGACCGTATGGTTATTCCATTTATGTATGTTTATGTCCCAAGTTACCTTTATAGGTTATGTGATCTTTATATGGGTTTTTTGGTAATCCTTTGGTTACAGAAGGGTAAGTAATGAACTTTTATTCAGTAAAGAGTTTTTAATACTTCATAAAGGTGAAAAGTATTACTTTGATAAAGTATACATGGTTTACTTGTTGTTTTGAAAAACTAACAGTTTTCATTCTTTGGGTATCCCTTACTGAGCTTTTTATGCTCATCCCAAGTTTTTGAAATGTTTTTCACAGGACTTAACATGGAATAGGGTCAAGGATGGAATCAAGGGAAAGTCATGCTACCTAAAACAAGGAACTAGACATGTTTCTTTTTAAGAGTTTTTATTTTATGGAAACTTTGTAGAAGTTTCTACTTTGTAATATTTTGAGATGTAATAGTTATGTCATAATTCACTAAAACTCTAAACCTGAAAATATCCTCAATTTAAATTATTCATTAAATTCAATATTGAGTAAGTTTTAAGGTCGAGGCCTTATATCCTTAGGGAAATAGCCCTTGATGGATCTGTTGATATCCAACCCCCCCCCCCCCCAGGAGACTGTGCTAATGGATAATGCACAAAAAAAACCCTGAATTGGTAGACAAGGTGGCACCAATGAGGATCACACCAAATAGGGATGTGGCCACCCATTCCAAACAGCCCCAACCTCTGTGCCCTAATGTAGATGATTCCTCTGGATTTGTGGATGTTGTTAATAATTCCCATCCCACCTTTGTCACCTCAAAAGTCACACCTTCTTTTCAGACGGAAAAACATGAGACACAATCTGAATTTAGTGAACCTAATCAAGATGAACTTGATCTTGTATGTCAAATTGAGGATGTGTATCTGCAATCGAGTGCTAAAAAATGGAAGAAGATGATTGTTGACCTGGATGGATTTATTATTCCACCCTCCAAGAAGACCCGGAAATGTATCAATTATTCTAAGATGGGGAGAATTGTTGTCACCAGATCCTTGGGGTTCCAATTGGAAAACCCTATGATCCTTCCTCAGCCAGAAGTTGGTGGGGATCCCTCCTCCCCATCGGATGAAGAGGAATCCTCCTTGCCTTCATATTCATAGGAGTTAGAGGATGCTATTAAGATCAGGAACTGCACTCATGTTACCAAAGAAGGTTATAAGGAGGAATTTTACCCCTGGATTGAGGAAAAAGAGAGACACATTTTGGACGATGTACTAACAAGTATTTAACCATAGATGAGTATTTGATTATCAGAGAACGGATGTTTGATAGGGTGGAATTTGAACTTCATAGAGGCCCTGACTTTGATTTTTTTACAACTTTCCTAGGAATGAAGTACGTGGATGAGTCTCTATAAGGAAGTTGATCCATAGATGTGATTATGAATTCTATCCTTGATATGTTGTGGTTGTGCTATTTCCAACTTCCTTTTGTATGCTGCGTGATCTGTGAAGCAATATGACCGAACGAAGGATCAATTGATCAGGCACTCACCAAGATGGATCACATGCTTCAGGGGGCTATCATCTAGATACTCTTCATTCACAGAAACGTATATCTTGAGAAGTAGCTAACATTATCCTATACCTTTCAGCAGTGGTTATGTCTAGCTTCCAATGAAATTTATCAATATGATCATGATAATGTTCTCCTTTCTGAGGAAGTTTTTCAATCAAGAGCCTAAAGGCTACAATTCTAGACATCCTGTAATTTTTTATAGGTTGTGCCATACGCCTCCAATTCTGGTGGCTAGTTTCCCCTCATGTTTCTTGATGATAACACATGATGTATGAGGAGATTTATTCTAGTATTACAAACTTCCCACTGCATGATCAAATTTATGGTAAATTCATGACCCTGCAGTGAAAACGTGAACTTGACTGTGCACATTTGAAGTCTGCAATTCAATATTTGAAAGTTCAGCTAAAGCCTCCATCAATTCATGCTTGAAATCTTGTTTCTTGATCTGGCATCTCATGAAGAATCTACAACCTGCAAAATTCTATTGCTGCTGTCAATTTTTCCAGACAACACAGGTATGATTGCAGCCCATTGGATTTTGCACAAAGATTTCAATGGTGACCCAGGCATTGGGGTTGATGCTTTTTGAGCTCTTTCACCCTCTTAGGGATGAATTATAGGTTTTTCTTGTCACTTTCTCTTCCTATTATTTTTTCTATTGTTGGTACAAACTCATTGTACCTCGTGTAGTCTCCTGACCTTTACTTTTTTTGTTAATAAATTTTGGGGATCATGAATTTTAACTCATGCTCCGAGCCTTTCTGAGTAAAGTGGTGATGTAAAACAGATTACACTACAACATGGACATGGTAAGTCATACGTATGTACGTGTGGTGTTTTTATTTTTCATAGGATGGATAAAAGGTGGAATATGGTGATCCCATAATCATAATAACATATCAGAATATATATTATTCTGCATTTATTACTTTATCATGGAAACAACACATGAAGGTTAAGTTGAAGAATAAATGAACTTGGATGAGTTGGTAAAAATGATTTTCTATTCTTTGGCAGATTTCCTTTATATCTCTTCTTAATGGATCTAGGGTTGGTCTTTTTGGAAGAAAAGAGACTCCCTAACAAGTATAAGGTTTTTAATAAGACTAATGTATAGGAATTTGTTTATATATAAGGCTCAATGTGGTTTGAATAAGTTAGCGAGGAGGTTCCCTTTTATAATTGAGGTGAGGGGAAATTTTCAAAAATCTCAAAATATTAAAATATAATATAGTTATTCAAGATCCAATGACTTAAAAATGGAATATAAATAAATAGGTTAAGAAATATTCGACTATATCTTATCTACTTTGTGATTATTTATTATTTTTTGTGATTTTCAAATAATTTTATAATATATTAATTTAATAAAATATCATTATTGTCAAATTTGATACTATTCATTTAATTTGACTTCAAATACATCAATACAAAGTTGGAATTAGAATATAATTATTTAAAAAACCTATAATATATCCTATAGATCTATAAAATTTATTGTAAACATTAACTCATCCCAAATATATCAAAATTAAAACTTTTAAAATCAATTATTTTATTTTTTCTGTTAATTAATTAAATATTTTTTATGAATTTAAGAATAATTAATGGTAAATATAGAATTTATAAAAAAAAATTACTATTAAAATTTATTCATTAAGATCTAAATATAAATTTAGTTTCATTCATATATTTATTGTTTCTCTATGTGGACACATAAAATTTAGTAAATACAAAGAGTGTGACATTTTGTAACTATTTTTTATTTAAATAATATATAATTTATTTTCATTGGAAAATTTCCATTAAAAACAAAAATTAGTTATTGGGGTGATAATATTATAATCTTATTCATTCAATGATTTTTAGACAATTTTAGATATCATTCATACCCTTATCTTTTGGTTTTAACCCTTATTTAAACAATTTAACTCTTACTATGACAACATGTGTTTTTGCTCTTTGAAGGTCAATATAGTTACTATAAAATTCCAAAAGAACCATAAATGAGTCATGGATGGAATTTTCAACTTTATCCCAATCAATTATCTGAATTTTAGATTTTCTGATTTTTATATCATTTAATAAAATATTATTTATTTTCAAATATCAATAATGTCAATTTTGACACTATTCATACTTGATTTTTAAAAAATATCAAAACAATAATATATATTTTAAATAGCTCTTTTAAATAATATATATCATGTCAAAGTAATCTAGGAAATTAATGGATGAAATAAATATATCAAATTATATTTATTTTAATATTTTTAATAACATTTATTTGATATGTCTATTAATTAATCACTTTATTAAAACATGAGTATGATATATTTATATTTCCTTAAAATAAAATATTATAAAAGGATTAAAGTCATCAAAGTTTATCTAATAGCTTATAAAATTGGTCCAGAGATTATTTTTTTCGACACTCACTCATATTGAAAAATTAGGACAAGTTTTAGTGAAATTTTCTAAAATTTATAATATTTTTTACCCTTAATTACCTGATTGACCCTTAACCATGGTAATTAAAATTACTGAGTTTACTATTCATATTGTCCAAAAATAAATGAAACCCATATATTAAATTTTAACCTTATAATTCCAAATATGGTATCCATTTTTCAAAATTCAAAATACAAAATTAGATAAAATTTAATTAAAATTAACCTCATTGACGGAACAAGAAAACATGTTATTGAAGTGAAAACATTCAAAAGTTTGAAATGTTTTTACATCCATATTCAATGTGAAATTGATTACAATGGCCTAAATTGTATTAAAGAATATAAAATTTATCTAATTATAGTTTAAAACAAATCAAAAATATAATTTAATATTACAGATTATTTAGAGGAAAAAGTTGTTTTCAATTAAAATTCTGTATTTTTCTCTATTCATCAAAACATGAAACTTACCATAAATATACCAAAAATTCAACCAAACTAAATTTCGATATTATAATTTCAAAAAAATGTTTATTTTCTCAAATATAATTTATAAAATAGTCAAAATGTTTATTCAAAATAAATGCACCATCAAAAGGTGGAAAAACATTCATTGGAAAAAATATAGCTTTTATGCAAAAATGTGGGTTTATTTTTATATCATGTATAAAAACCATATAAGATTAATTTTAAAAAGTATATTAAACATATAAATTTTAAATTTTAAAATTTGGTTAATACTATTTATTCCCACTAATTTAACAGCTAGGTTATAATAATATTTCATCGTACAGTAAAGCTGGGTAATGTGTTCAACTTAAGCTATCTAAGAGATTAAATTTTGAAAAGATATGTACAATTAAATCTTGTGGTATTAAAAATATCCTATTGTGGCAGGAATCAGCTCCAATTCACACAAAAAAACATGATCGGCCTTATGTATTTTAACATGAATATGTAATGTTTTTCATATTAAGTATTTTTCATTTATGGATTATTTAATTTCTAGCTTATTTAATTACTAAAATATTTCATTTTTTTATTGTTTCATTTCTTGTTTTAATTATAAATAATTTTTTGATATTTAAACTATTAAGATATTAAACACTTAGTGGAAATGAAAAATGGGATTTTCAACCTCTAAACGGGTTATCTTTAAATCTATCCTTGAAATCACATAAAGAATCCTTTCGAAGCTTTTCTAGAATGTTACAATTTTTGAGAGAAAATAGAGTATCATTGATTCTTAAAAAAAATTACTCCATATAATATCCACTTTCCTTATGACATGATCAGTTGAATATATCTTGCATTAGCTTTTACTATGCAGGATTTTCATCATGGTTTATATATCAATCATACAATTTCTTTAAGATTTAGAATAGTTTTCATAAACCTCCATAAAATAAATCACTTCCATATATAAAAATAATTGTTTAGAAATAAATTAGACATGATCAGAGATCATTAAAATAAAAAATTATTGGACTAGTACAACATCATCAGTCACATCTATTTGTTTAACTCGTTTTTCAACATAATGCTTAATTATGAATGATAATTTTCCACCTATTTTTTGTAGTTTTTTAAAAATAATATTTTTAATATTGTATTAAATTAACTATAAAAATTAATGATCATATAAAATTTTGATATGGTGATTATTTCATTTCTCACATTCTAATAAATACATGTTTCATGTCTAATCATAAAGGGATGGAGGTTCCTGTTTTGAGTATACGATGTTCACGTTATTTCAATCATGTTTTTCCAACTCTTGACATCATCCCTCATCTTCACCATGATAGGTTCTATAGTGTAGGGATGTATGACCTTGCCTTCTTCTAACATCTTCTCTTTGCTACCCTAGTAGAGAAATTGTGGAAAGATACACGTACATTTAATTTTACAGAGGGATATATGATTATAACCTTGAGGATGTTCCCACTACGTTGGGCCTCCCCAATGATGGTGTATTTGTAATAGGTTGAGTTGTTTTGGATTGGTTTGATTTAGTTCACAGACAACTAGTTATTGAAGTCTGGGATGAGGTTAGTTTCATCATCAGTAGTTGATTATGTTAGATTTGGTTTCCTAGGACCAACTTATTGTACTTTTATTGTATATTAAATATATTCAATATTAATTGAATTCCTTATTACATATTTTTCATTGTTTCTTCATGGATTTAATGTAATAATTTCCGAGAGTATTTTTAATATTGATAAGGTCATAACAGTTCCCCACAATTATGAGAACATTAAAGTTCTATGAAAATATTCTTAATATATTTTTTCTGTTAGATAATAGACTATGATGGGACACATAGTATTTAGACTGTCAGTTGTGAGTGCTTGTAAGAGGATGAGTCATCTTATCATGAAGTTCGCACTTGGTAATCTCTAAGATAGAAGATTATGAGACCAAACCTACCAGTAAGAATTATTCATGTTTTGGTGACATCAGATATTCCTATATATGAGCATGTTTAATGCTTCTTAGACTTTAATATTATCATTAATGTATGTCATGACCCACATAGTAAGATTTACTAACCAAAACCATCATGCCACATGTAGTTAGGAAGTTAGATACATTGGGTGATTTATGATTGACATTTCATTCATGGATAAGTCAAGTATTTGTCCCTTCTATCTTCATAGAAACTGATATCTTGACCCTTTGATTGGAATAGAACTTTCATATTAAATTCCATGGCCATGGTGTAAATATGTGTTTATTTTAGATAGTCAATGAAATATGTGTTGATTAAATAGGTTGATGACACCATCGTCCATCCTTCTTGATGACATATTTTGGAAAAGGCATTATATTACATAGTGATCATTCGTATGTGGTTGTAGACATTGAAACATCAAATTTTTTCTCTTGGGTGCATAGACCCATTGCTAGATAGTAATCTTGGACTTTAGAAAAACCAACATAATTCCAACAAAATGAATAATAGAGGGTCACACGTTGTGTATTTCTATTTAACTCAATTAAATTATATTTGAATTTAATTAATGGAATAAATATTATTCTCAAGCCTAAGGAATAGTTTTTTTCAAGTAATTTTGATTGCATAAATTAAATAAATATTTATTCACTGACTTGTGAATAAAAATATATTTATTTATTTTATTGAATATTAAATAAATATTTTTTTCCTATACACTTTATGTAGTCTAGTTGAGTTAACATGTCGAAGCCCCAAGCATGAGACTCGGATACACAATAACCAAGGTACATAGTGTGTAGCTAACCTATATATTCCATATGGTCTCTCATTAAGTGCCAGAATTAAAAATTAAATTAATTTGAAAATTTTAGAATTAAAAGTTTATTGATTGGAACAACAATTTTTGTTTGAAAATTTAATAATGGTTTTAGAAAATATTAAATTCTCAATTAATTTATCGTAATTAATATGTCATTATTAGTTCTTCCATTTATTTTTCATAAATTAAATAAGTAATTGGTATTCCCAACTAAGTTCAGAAGATCGTTAAGATGAAAGGGAAATAAATAATTAATTAATTAATTAGTTAAATCATATTCATCTTAAATAATAAATAACTAATAAAGAAATAAATTCTTGCTAGTTAATTTTGCTTATTTTTTTCTTGTATGTCTCTTCATGAGCTTGATCAAGAACTGTGTATGCATTGGATGTTTTAATTTAATTTATTTTTTTATTTTTAAATTATTTATTATTAAATAATATAGTATGGTCTTCATTTCATCCCTCCCAGCACTATTATGTAGCATTTTTCTGTCTAAGTATATTTATGTAATCCCTTTTTAACCCATCATTTGATTCCCCTCACCTCCATGTATGTCATAAATATAAGTAATTAATAGATTATCTCAAGGCATGTAGAGTCGATTCAAGATAAAACCATAATGATGCCAACTCATATGATACACATGTGTTAAGATGGAATAATATAACTCATGCCAAGACCCAGAAATCGAGTTATTTTTTATAGGTCATAGGTTGATTTAATGTCTTCTCATTAAATTAATCATTAGATAAATCTTGTGTATGGGTCATTTAATTAATTATTTATTTTGTCTATGAAGTTATTTATTTTATGGATGCAAGATCGTGATCAAATAAATTAATTAATTAATGTAAAAAATGAATTCAAATAAATGTATTTTGCATAAATGTTTTATCAAACATTGTTAATTAATTAAATAGCATTCACTTAATATTAAAAACACATGTAAAGGATGAAACAAGATAAACATTATGCATAATAAATTAAAAAATAAATTATGCATAAATTTTTTATCCAACATTTTTAACTAATTAAGTAACAGACAATTAATATTAACAAGACATGTAAAGGATAAAACACGTTAAATTTATGAATAGTTAATTAAAAACCCTCAATATAATATTAAGTTATACTGAGCCTTATGTTACTTGATTAGGAACAAAACTCAACAGAACTAAGTTTTTGACCAACCCTTATTGGGACACTTACTTTTCTAAGGGGAGTTATAATGAAGGTTTTGGGTTGACTTAACCCTTTTACATCAAGAGGATTATCCCTTTATAGACTTAGTGTAATTTGGAGGCAAGTGTTGAGGAAATCCAAGTCATGATTTCAGGATTTGGTAATCCACTCAATGGATTAAGAAGCTACAAGCCCATTATTGACAAAGACTTTCCTACCTAAATACATTCAAGTAGCTTGACCAACCCTTAGTGGGGTTATAATAAGGGGAACATGCACCCTTTCCATTAAATTTAAGGAACTATATATTCTAAGTTCAATGGTGAGGGATATTAAGGCTTGATAAAATACTAGGTGATTTAATAAAATCAATTAATTTATTATTTCTCACATAATTTTCAATCAATAAAAGTTCTAAAAATCTTCACTTTTTTATTGTAGAAAAAAATGGAAATCTCATCATCCTCACTATCCCTACGATCAATATTTGATAAATATGACCTCCTAACTGGAAGTAACTTCTTGGAATGATATATATACCTTTGGGTTGTTCTATATCATGAATGGAAATTTTATGGGATAGAATTATCAATTCCTAATCCACCTATTAAGGAGGTGAGTGATTGAGAGTTCCTTGTCTACGGAAAACATTTGATTGATACGGTTGAAATTCAATGTTTGATTATTTCATCAATTTCTATTGAACTCATGAAGTCTCTAGAAAACATCGATGTGTATAGCATGATAGAGCACCTCTATGGTCTTTACTAAGAGAGATCTAGATAGTAATGGTTTTATATTTCCAAGGTTCTCTTTTAATGAAATCTTGAAGACGGTGCCGCAAATGGGTCTCATGTAGTCAAACTCATTAGTTATAATGAGTGCCTAGAGGTTTAGGGTTTAAACTACCGCTTTATTGTGAATTTAAATATGAACAACATTGAAAAGTCTCTTTGGATCTTCCCACTCTTCTTATCCAAGTATATAAGGATACAAAGCATGAAAATCCATCCATCCTTATGGTGAATAAATGGAAGGAGAAGTAAAATGGATTTCAGACCAAAGCTTATTCATGTCCTTTCAAGAAGAGAAATATCAAGATAAAATCAAGGAAATAGGATGTTGTATGTTTCACATGTGACAAGAAGGGATACTAGAAAAAAAACTACACCAAACCAAAGAATAAAAGATAAGATTCAGGTGCATTTGTTATAGAGTGAAATTTATATGTTTCTACAAATTTGGTATTAGATACAGCTTTTGGTTTTCTTGTATATATTCAAATAGAGGAACCAAGTAGATTTAGAAATATTGACCAAGGGGAGGTTGATCTGTAAGCAGCCAACAGATCTAAACACACTGATGTAGCTATCGAGGAATACCACCTCATGTTGTTGAACGAGATAATTTTTTTTTCAAAGGTTGTTATTATGTTCCATCTGTTACCAAAAACATTATATCTATATCCAGACTTGATATAGATGGATATTTTTTCAAATTTGGAAATAAATGTTGCTTCTTTTACAAGGAAAACAGTTGTTATGGTCAAACACATTTAAATAATTGTATTTTTGTGTTGGATTACATGATCCAAGTAATGAAAATCAATAACAAAGTTAATTCACATGACTTATACCACACCCAACTTTGGAACCACTGGCTAGGTCTTGAAAACAAAAAGAAATTAACTAAATTACATCAAGATGAATAATTATATTCTTTTGAACAAAAACCACTTGGTGTATGTTGGTCATGTTTACATGGAAAAATGGCCAAATCCCCATAGAGTGAGAAAGGTGAAAGGGATAAAGAGATTCTTAAATTAGTTCATACTGATGTGTGTGGGCCATTTACTATTGTAGTAAGGGGTGGGTACTAAAACTTCATAACATTTACTGATGATTATCGTGGATATGGATATGTCTACTTGATGAGGTATACATTGGATTATTTTGACAAATTCAAGGAATATTATAATGAAGTTAATAATTATATTGATAAGAATATTAAGAAACTCTACTCAGAACATGCTGGAGAATATATTAATCATGACTTCAATGATGAGTCATGTAAGTCTTCCATTATCCATTTAGAGATATGTGTTATAAACAGAAGCACATATACCAAACCAACTACCAACTAAATTGATAAATGGTAATCTATATGAATTTTGAAGTCAAAGAAAAAACATGTTATTGAATTTACATTTGTGGGGAAGTGAAGTGTTTTTTAATTCCTCTTTAGGTAACAAATATGTACCTTAAGGCACAAAGTGTACATTTATTGGATACCTTAAGGAAATAAGAGGAAATTAACTATATGAACCCTTATACCAAAAGTTTATAGTGGAAATACATTCCATATTTCTTGAGAGGGATTAAATATATAAAATATATATTGGGAGTGAGAGATACTTTGATGAATTTGAGTCTCAAGGTGTACAGGAGTTGGTACAGGAACAGATTCCACAAAGCCCATTTAAAGAGAAAACTATTTCAGAGACACATGTACTGTGTAGGTGTACAAGAGAGGTTAGAGAACCAAAACATTATGGTTTTCTAGTCACTCGAGATGGTGACTCGTTTTTAGTTGATAATAATTGTCCTCTAACGTACAATGAAGCAGTAAGTGACATAGATGTTTCCAAGTGGCAAGAATCCATAAATTCTAAAATGGATTCCAAATACCAAAAGCATGTTTGGATTTTGGTAGATCACACAAAAGATATAAATCCTATTTTTTTAAAATGGGTATTCCAGAAAAACTAGAACTTAAAGGACAAGTTAATACCTATAAAGAATGACTGGTTTCAAAAGGGTTTAAATAGGATCAAGGAATTGACTACAGTGAAACCATTTCACCAGTTCCAATGATGAAATCCATCAGAAATCTACTTTATATTACATAGTACCATGACTATGGGATTTGGAAAATGGATTTCAAAATAGTATTCCATAATGAGAACCTTTAGGAAGATTTCTATATGACACAACCTGGAGGGTTTGGGACTCTAAAGGATGATAATAATATATAAAAATTGTAAAGATCCATTTATGGATTAAAGTAAGGATTTCAGTCATGGAACATTCATTTTGATGAATCCATAACAAAATTTGGTTTCTTAAATAATGAGTGTGATCCTTATGTATACAAATGGTTTAGTGGGACTGTATTGGTATTATTAATAGTATATGATTATGATATATTACTCATAGGAAACAAAATACCAGTCTTATAGTATATTAAGATGTGGTTGAATAAATGCTTCTCTATGAAGGATTTGGGTGAAGAAACATATATTCTTGGGATAAAGTTCCATCATGATAGATCCAAGAGACTTCTCGACCTATGTCAAATTACATACATTGATAAGATACTAAGGATATTTAATATGGAACAATAAAGGAGGGGATTATTTCCAGCATCACATGGAATTCACCTTTCTAGTAAAATGTGTCCTCAAACACATGAATAAATAAAAATAATTGAAGGGATTCTATATGCATTAGTGATTTGGTCATTCATGTTTGTTATTCCGTATACTAGGCTAGATATTTCCTTTGTATTGAGGGTGGTAGGAAGATATCAAGTGGATCTAGGTTACAACCATTGAATGTAATCCAAGAGTATCCTTAGGTATCTAAGGCATACTAGGATATCATTAGGGTCTATGGATGAGATGAAAAATTAGGCATCATATGATACACTTATTCTAGTTTCCAAATTGATCAAGATGAGATGAATTCACAAACTTGATACATCATCATTTTGAATGGAGGTTTTGTGAGTTAGAAGAGATCAAATAAGGTTGTGGTTTCATATTATATAGTCATGTCTGAGTATATTATGTCATTTAAGGAATCTAAAGAAGTAGTATGGATGCATAACTTCATTTAACAGCTCGATGTGTTACCTAGTAGTAAAGATCCTATAAAACTCTATTGTAATAATACTCTAGCGGTGGCTCTCGCAAAAGTGACAAGTCACATCAATAGATAAATTACATACTTTTGAAGTATCATCCCTTGGGGGATTTTTCTCAAAGAGGTAAGGTTTTTGTGAGCATTATTTCTAGGGAAGACAATGTGGCATACCCCTTGACTAAATCCTTGACTCAGTAGTAACATGTATATCATGTTAGGTCTATCGGATTGAAATTAATAGGCAATTGACTCTGGTCCAAGTGGAATTTTGTTATATTTTTTTCCTAGGATAGAATAATTATACTTTTATTAAATGTATATTCAATGTATTGAATATTAATTTAACATCTTATTATATATTGTCCATTATTTCTACATGGAATTAATGTAATAATGTCATAAATTATTTTTCTCATTGATAAGGTCATAGAAGTTCAAAATTATGATGAGATCCTTGAAGTTCTATGAAAATATTCTTAATATAGTATTTTGGTTTGATAACATACTATGATGGGATGTGTGTTATTTAGATAGTCATGTGCGAGTGCTCATAAGTGAGTGAGGCTATTTCTCAAGAATTTATCACTTGGTAATCTCCAAGATAATAGATTATGATAACAGACCCACCAAAAGGAATTATTCATCTTTTAGTGTCATCGGATATTCCTATCTATGAACATGTGTAATGATTCTTAGAATTTAGGATTATCATTAATGTATGTCATGACTCGCACACTTAGATTTATTGACTAAAAACTATCGCGCTATATATTGGTGGGAAGTAGGGTGTATTGGGTGTGATATTATTAATATGTCATTACTATATATGTCGAGAATGATTTTTCCCTTCCATATTTATGGAATCTGATATCTATCCCCTTTTATTGGAATATAATTATCACATTAAATTCTATAGACAAGGCGTAAGGACGCATTTATTTTAGATAATCAAATAAATTCATATTGAGTAAATAGTTCAATTACACCTTCATGAAACCTACTGGATGAGATATTGTGATGAAGATATTATATTAAACAAGGAGGATTCATATTTGGTTTTTGAAATTATGAAATTAATTTCTTTCACTTGGGTGCATTGAACCATTGCTAGATAGTAATCTTAAACTTTAGGAAATCCCACCTAATTCCAACGAGAAAGAATGTTATAGGTTCACACACTAAGTGTTTGTGTTGATTTCAATTAAATTCTATTTGAGTTTAATAATGGAATAAATATTATTCACAAGTCTAAGTAGTAATTTTATTCAATTAATATTGATTGTGTAAATTAAATAAATATTTATTCACCAGTATGTGAATAAAAATATATTTATTAATTTTATTAAATTTTTAGGGAATATTTATTTTTCGTTATGTGAATGAAATATTTATTTATAAAAAAATTATTCAGGTGTTTATTAAATGAAAGAGTAGTTTGAATGGACCAAGATTGTGCCTGATGACAAATATTAATTCACAAGCCAGTTAAATAATATTTTTTATTATGTAAGTTGTCGCATTCCACAAAATAAAAATAATAATATTATTAGTATGTTCCATATGGTTTATTAAAGCTAATAAAAGTTATTTAATGGATGGCATGAAATTAAATAATATTTTAATATAAATCCTAACTTTTTAAATAGACGGCTATGTTTATTGTGTTGAGCATCCAAAAATTGAGAATAGAGAATTGTTGTGTATAACGAATTCTTTCTTAACTCCTCCATCAATTTCCCTATCTAGAATGAGAATCATGAGAGTTATTTCTTCAAGACTAATGAATGATCAATTAAGAAAGAAAACCGTACGACATTCGACTCACCACACTAGCACCCAAAGATCATGTAGTGTTTCTTGGAGATCATAGGAGCACGTGTGGATCACCATTGGAAGGATTCTATCCTTGGATCCTCACAACACAGATAAGGTAATACTAAAGGGACTCTTTAATGATCAACAGTCACCAATGAAGAATGTTCCTAATCCATGGTATTTATTTCTATAAATATTAAACAAATTAATTATAAATTTGACGTGTAAGATCCTCACTATTGGTTTTGGGAAATGATTACTAAAATAAATTTTAATATATCGCCCACCCATGCATGCTTTCATGGTTCCCACAACCAAAATGTTATGAATTCCATTGATAGACGATCACTTCACTCAACTAACAGATAATGCTGATGATCTCAGCATGCTGAGATTTATATACACATGCATTCTTAGAATTATTGGTGGAATTATATTCATCGATCATTCCACTTCATCTTTCCGACTGATGTATTTACCATTATATAAGTTCATGGTTAATACTAAGATATATAACTAGGGGTCTGCATGAAATTTTTATACATTAAAAGTGTTATGCAGTGCATGTCACATCGATAAGATGCATATTATAGGATGTGTTATTCTTATCTAGATATAGATATGTGAGAACATACCTCGCTTAGATCCACATTCTCACATGCTATAACCTTGAAATATTTTATGGGTGTCCTCACATCGATGATGATATTTTTTCTTTTAATTTTATAAGAAATTTAAATGTATAAATTTCTATTAAGAAATATAAGTTTAAAATGTTATTTATATTGAGTCAGACACATCGATATTCAGATACCACCAAACATGATTTATGTACTTACATAATTATGTTGGATAATATTTGAAAGGATAGCATACATGATTATTAATTATATAGATAAATTATTGTTGTGTATTATACATGACTTCATTTATTAATTTTCTATTCATTTTTTATATTTCAGGTTTCATGGATGTCATATATTTGGCATATCAACCATAGTATCCCACCTAATTGTACAATGATACTTGTTGTCAGCTCATTCATTACACCTATGATTCATTATCATATTATTGAGTGCAATAATATTGATATAGTTATGAGATAGTTTATCCTCTATCATCCCATTCACATATTGGAGAGTTTTCTAGTCAGTAGCCACTTTCTTTGCAACTAGGACAGGGTATGGGCGAGGTTATTATAGATCTACCATCAGTCACAATTGATGATGTGGAGTTAGGTACTAAAGATTCTACACATTTTCTGTATACAATAGAGCATAGAAATCATCATAAATGATGTGTATGAATTATCTATACACTTTGATATGGAATGGAGGAGAACCCAATACATCGATGTCGATGGGTATGCTTATTGGGAAACTCCATCGGATTGGTGATGATTGCATCCTGGATAGTTTGGGTTTTCCCAAATATGGAGATCCTGAACTACCTGGGTTCCATCATTCTAGATAGAGGTGATATGTCTAGTGGGGATCTGTGTTCTACTACAGCGATCAAGGTGAGAGCATTTGGTGCTCACGGATCTTGCTTCAGTTTTGATAGGGGTGTTGTGATGAGTAGATCTGATTTTCTGGTGATGGTCGATTCAGTTGAGGTTAACGGAGATCGGATATGTATGAAGGTTGTAGTTGAGGTAATCAAATCCTATACGAATGTAGTGGCAGTGGTAGAAATTGGATCTTGGTGGCTTGCGATAGTGGTGGATGAGGTGAACAGTTCTCACCAACCACCAGCGGTGGTGGAAAGGTTAATCAATCATATTGTAGTGGTGGAGACCGATGTAATTGTATATCGGATAGTAGTATTGATATCTGATGAAATCAATCGGAAATATACAGGGGCTTATTGGATAAAGCGTGAAATTCTAATCAATCCTCATCAGTAACTATTACGGGTCGACTTTCTTCTAGAGAGATCTAATTTGGAACCTGTATGACTAATACTGAATCCAGTTGGAAAATTGATTATCCACTTACTATTCTTATGGAAAATGAAAATGTAAGTGACTCAAATAGAAGGCAATTTTCACTTAAAAAAGATGTTCCTCCAGATCAAATCATGAAGAAGGGTAAAACTAACCATGTTGTTTCTAATACAGAGGTGATTCTTGATAGATTTAAAAAATTTAATCACTCCATCATTTTTAGGCTTTTTACTCCCACTAGAGTAAATCTTTAGAAAACTTATGATCTAGTTAAAAATTAAATATCTATATGGGGTGATTCTGAATGGAGATGTATTCCCATGGGTCAGGGTTTTTTCTAATCATTTTTTCATCAGAGGATCTAAAGTGAAGGGCTTGGGGGATCAGTTCAATCACATTAAATCCATGTATGGTTTGTTTTCACGAATGGGATTTTTGGTTCAATCCATTTTTGATTAAAAATACTAGGGCTCAAGTTTGGATCATAATTATTAGTCTTAACTTGATATTATTGCGTCATAATATTTTATTTGATATTGCCTATGATATGGGAAATCCGATTAAAATGGATAAGACTAATGAGATTTTCAAATTTGGTCACTTTTCTAGGATCCTGGTGGAAGTAGACCTAATCTCTTGGTTGATTAATAACCTAGTTTTGATTTCACTAGATGATTACATATCTCTAAAATTTTTATATGAAAGACTACCTATCTTATGTTAATATTGTCAAATTATTGTTCATGTCCAGGATAACAACCATAAGAATGTTTTTTTCTTTTTTTCTTTAAAATGGAATCTCAAGGCTTCTTGTAGGAATAAAGTAAAGATATAGGTACTACAGAATAATTTTATTTCTATTAGAGATACTCTTGATAGGGGAAATGACCAAGTTAATGTTGGTTCTTTAGAAACTTGTGAGGAGACTTCTCATAAGACGACACAAGTGACTCAGGAGGCTCAAAATTATGTTAAATATTTTCATGTTCATGAGTAATTACAGGTGGAGGAAAGAAGCCCTAAACATGGAGATTACCATGGTCCACATGCAACCAATATTGAAACTAAGGGGAATTCATGTGTAAATTTGCAAAAGTCTGCAAATTTGGCTCTTGTTTAGCTTTCTATACCAAACGATGATCCTTTATGACCTAAAGGAAAAGGTTGTATAGTGCATCCATTGGAAATGGAGTTCTAACGACATGCTTCACATGTTTATGGGTCTAGAAAATCTAACATTCAACGGGATATGAATTGTTATTAGGATATTCGGAATGTATTCTACTCCTCATGTATTGGGAAGTGGGGAAAATTTTCAAATGATGGAAATGATAAAGAGAAACAGTTGGTCTTATTGGACACCACTATTTTGACACCTTTTTCCAGTGGTGTTTATTTTAAGGAAATTTTCATTGATAAAGGAAAGAGTGGCCCTCAAAAAGAAGGTCATGGAAAGATTATTCTGATCTACCAAGGAATGTGTCCACCAGATCTTCTTACAAGGCTTCAAAGGTCATTCTCACACCGGAGTAGGAAATCTCCAAGGTAGGGATCCTTAGGATTCTCAACCAAGGTAACTCATATTTAGATTGGGAAATCACTGATGAATCTGATTATGATTATGGGAATGATTCTTATTTTTATGGTTACAAAACCATATTTCAGGATGAGGTAATGTCTCTTTATTTGACTCAATTCGCTTATCTTGTTATCTTTTTCTTTATTTTAATAAATAGTCAAGAGATTTTCTTTTGGAAGGATATTTTTTATAAAAACCAACTAATATATTACATTTTTTTACATAAAAAAATAAATTTTTATATTTAGAAACAATATAAATGTTTATGAACGAGTAAGAAACATTAATATTAATAACTAAATTACTAATAATAATAATTAGTTTTTTCAATTTTATTAATACTTCTTATTATAATTATCTATATTATGTTTAATTATTATATATGGTAGGTTCTCATGAGTATAATTATATTAAACACACACACCTCACAAACAGGCCAGAAAGGTAGGTCATAGCCCCCCAAAGGGATAACCCACCCATCCATCCCTATTTATTTAGATATTAAAGGCCTGATAGACCCATATTACAAGGCCAAAAAGACCCCATAAATATTTTATCTAGAACCATTGTTCCCCACAACCACCCACCACTCCACTGATGGGAATCACCACAATCGCTCAGACTCACGCCAGTCAATTTTTGAATGGCCCTACTGCCAAACATGACCTATTTTTGGGTCAATAAATGGTCTTTATACCTCGTCTCTTTCAGAAACCACCTGACCAAAATCGTAGTGTTGTCCCGCTAACCCTGCCACATCTCAAAGATGATCACATTGGTTGTCAGTAACCACCATACTTCGTTTCCCTACTCATCATCAGGCCAACCGAATGCCCAAAATCTAGAACCACGCTACCAAAGTGGTTCCATTTTTAAGAATACACTGCCAAAAACCCCTTTGTGGATTCCTCTATCGCCTGCACTACCCACTAGAAGAACATGTTCACTGAAATCATATGCGACACCAAGTCAGCCGTCTGACCCTGACGTTGCCTCCTCCCCTTACCCAACACTACTGACCACCCTAATTTCACCATAGGCCTAAACCCCACCCACCCCTAGATTGGGGAAACAATCCACTATGGGTGGGAGTCAAACTCAGGACTCCACGCCCATGGGATGACACAGATAGGTGTAGGTCACCAACTAACCTACACCCCAATAGATTATGTTTAATTATTAACTATATTGGTAATAATAATAATTAATCTTTGTAAATTAACTTAATAATTATTATAATTATCCATATTATTTTTAATTAATAGACATATTAAATATATTATTAAATATTAAGAATAAAATTAATTATTAATTATATTAATTATATTAATAACAAAATAATATATTACTAATTAATAAATTAGAAATAATTATATCAACAAAAATTTCTACACAATCAATAATAATAATTAATAATATTAATATTTATTAATAATATTAATGAATGATCAAGAAACATAAATATTAATAGCGACATTAGTAATAATAATTATTAACATTTGTTAATTATATTAATACTTCTTAGTATAATTATACATATTATATTTAATTAAAAATCATATCAAATCTATTATGGACATTGGCTACGGAAAATCCCCTTTATTAAAAAAGAAAATACAAACTAAGAAAATGGGGATAGACAAGTCAAACCACCCTAAAAAATAGAGCTAATAAAATGACTAATGTGAGCATCACCTGCTACAACCTCAATAGTTTCCTATACCATGAAAGTGTTGTCCTTACCCATATTTAATTACCCTATTCCAAGTCTTGTGGTCTTCCTCTTTGGAAAGATTAGGACACCCTCCATTATTTATTTTCCAAGGAATCCATAGTCCATTCTTCCACGAGAGGTCACGAATATAAAACTCGGGGTTGGAGCCAATTTGTTTCCTCAATTTTAATAAATAAACAATCCAAAACTTCAAGATAATATCATATTTTTAAGGATCCATGATCCAATTTTTCAAAAATAACCTCTACTTCAAAGTTGATCCACACCATCAAAGCCAAGATAAGTCATTTAGGTGACCTATCACCTACCCTGAAGGTGCATTTCCTTGTTCCCCAGTCTCAATTAACATACTGGAAGCTTGAGTAGAGTTGGAGGGGTCAGGAAAACCCTCCTCTCTATTCTTAGAAAGAAGTTCTAAGGAGTTGGTAGACTCCATCCTAGGAAGAGGGGGAACTAAAGTATGAGGTTCAAGTTTCATGACTTTCTCTAAAATAGCATCCCACCCCGTACTAGATTTAGTACTCTTAATATATTTTTCCTTTAGTGAAAGGTCATATCCAAGTAAATTTTTCCCTTTCCTATAACCTGAGGCTAACAGATTCCTCTCAAGTAGTAGTTGATCATTAATTGCATCTAGGGAATCCATTTCACCATTATAATCATTAGATTCCACCTATCCCTCTTTCCTCACAGATTTTATAATAATATCATATTTAAATTATGCCATTTTATCTATATTATCATCCTTGGAAGTGGGCATGGAACTACTGGAAAGAAAGATATTGTAAGTCACCACCATAGATTCCTTCTTCTTTTGCAATCCAATATCCACCACCATAGATTCCTCCACCTAAGAGTTAAATAGTGGGACAACTAAACCTTGATAAGATCATAGAGTACATATCATACGTTCATTCTCACACCTATAGTTCAATTTTAGATGGTGTTCTGACCTGATGTCAACATCCCCATATAATTTCCCAACCATCTGATGAGACTCTCCAATCAAGAAAGTTTCTCAATTAAGACAAAAAATGGAATTGTCACTAATTAGTGGTAGAAGATTCTACAAACCAATAACCAGGTTTCATCCCACTCAAGGGTACCTAGAAAGGAAAATTATTAGACATAGGTAAGTCACCGTTACTAGAAAACAACTTCAGGCTTATATTATTTTTGAAGCAAATTCTCTCATCAGGTTGACGATAAGAGAAGACGGAGAAGACAACAAACCTTCTGCAATTCACTTTCTCATGTATAATTATTTTTCAATCAGTGTAGAACTAAGGGATCCTTATATATACAATCTTTAACTCAAATTCATCATCATATGTAGAGAGGAATACTTTTTCAATTAAATTGGTGCTTGGTCCAATTTTAAATAGGAGACAAGCATAGTGCCCAAACTCAGTGACTTCTTTTTCATGTTAATTTTTATAGGGACCCACAGAGACATGTAAATGTCAAGCAAGATCCTTGGGTTCCACAGAATCCAATTTAATCCATAAAACATAACCCATTTTTGAAAAGATGAATTACATACATATATTGGATTGAATTTTCGATCACATTCCTAAATATCTATAAAATATGACTTGAGAGACACAGAGTTAAAGACCAAAACCCTAATCATGATATATTCCAAGGGGAATAACACATGAAAGAAGGTGTGTCCCAAAGAAACACACTTCAAGTCATAGGGGCCCCAAAATATTGAAATATGATCCACTAGATCTGTGGATTTCCATGACTTGGAACCATTTAGTAAGAAGAGGCATGTGATTATCGAATGCTTAACTAAATCCATTTTTTGTGATTTTATCTTTATTTACTTTCACATGAGAAAATTTACCCATTATGATGAAATACATTAGTTAATGAGCCCTTGAATTTGAGAGGGATCATCGAGATCCATTCACATTAACAATCTCACCACAAATGGTAGCTATAAAATCACCATTTAAGGAAAAAATATTCAACCAAAACATTACCCATCAAAAATGAAAACTAAAATCCCTATCTGGAATTGTCACCCAAGAGATCCTCTCAAGAGAGAGCTCTTCCCATCTTCCATTACCATCAATGTTCTATTAATGTTATTATTAGATATTAAATATATAATTAATTTTGAATTTTAATAACTATGTTAATAACAGAATGATATTTTATTGATTAATAATAAATAATATAATTGATAGTTAACAAATATATTTCAAATTAATAAATTTTAAATAATTATATCAATAAAAATTTATAAATATACTAATTACTCTAATAAATCAATAAGTGTAAATATATTATATTTTATATAAATTATGAAATTTTAATTAAAAAATTAAATTAATAATAAATTATAAATAATTATTTATATTAAACATATTATTTATTACTTATTTAAAATTATTAATCTATAAACTAATTATTAATAATCTAATAATATATATAAAAGAACAAATCAAAAAAAAGGAAATATGGTCTATGTTCACACATCCTATATAAATTTCATATAAGCGGCTGAATAAAAAAATATTATTAATATTTTAATAGGAACTACCCACTATTTTATGGATAGTGACAAAGATATCAATATGAAAAATATAGAAGTTAATTTTTTTAATGTAAAATTATGCTCTATTCTTCATGTGACATCAGTTTGGTTACACCAAATTTTCCCATAAAATGAATGTATTAGAGAGGATTTAAATAATAATAATTATGTATATAAATATTGAATGTTATGTTTTTTTATATAAAAAATTAATTTATGGTAAAAAAATTCCAAATATGTTAGAAGGAACTTAAAATTATTTATTTTGCAAAAAAAGTTACTTTCATCATTGAAATATCTCATTCTTAAAACAAAAAACAGTATAATATGCCAACGTGATTAGAATATTTGTTATTTGGGAAAAGCAAAGGCTACCTTCTTAGATAGAAGTAATCATTAGTATTATTATAATTAACATTATCATTAAATATAAAAAGGGATAAAACCTATTGGAAAATATGTTGGAAGAAGGGGAAGACATATTGAACCTTAATGTGTGAATTTAATTCACTATCCAAAAGGGTTTTATCTTCCCCTACATTGATGGTGTAGGGTTATCAGTGGAAGTTTCTCTTGAGTATTTCACCAAGATTTTGGGAAAATAGAACACCAATTTATTATTTCCCAACTACACCAATGTTGGAATAAATCTGACGAAATTCATGGATTGAAAAATAATTAACCCATAAGCGATCTCATCAGTGCTTATCTATAAATTGGAATCAGAGTGAATTGCACTGGTTCGGTCGAAGAACACATTAGTTCGACCAAAAAAATAAAACTCTTGGTGATTGACACACCGGTTCGATCTCATGATTTCAGTCAATGAACATCTAGGTTTGACCAAAATGATACAACTTTTGGTGAGGGACACATTGGTTCGAATTTGAAAAAATAATCAATTTATATTAATAAATATTTTGAATAAAATTAAAAAAGTATTTTGAATAAAATTATAACAATTCCCCAATTTTATTCATAAATATTAATTCTCCATATCACAAGTAAGTCATTATACATAATAAAGGTATCCTTCGATTTAAACCTTTACTTAGTATCAATATCTCAAAGTTTTATTTGATTTTAAAGTTTTCAAAACATTAAACATGTTAATATTTAAGAAAAATTGTAGATATAATACATACAATGAACTTTCATCCAACATCTCATTATGTAGAACTTTTATGGACATGTACTTATATCCTTTTCGTGAAATCTCTAAGGAATAAATGCATTAACTTCTATAAGAAGCGACACCACTTCTAAGTTTACATAGGAAAAATATTACAATGTGATTCTATTATTAAAGAACCTAAATCATTGACTATTAATGTTTTATTTAGAGTCTATGACTCAACCTCTAGTCATAATGGATGATATTGACTCCAAAAATTTCGGGTTATAATTTTCAATATTGACAATCTTCTTCATAACTTTTTTTTACCCATTAAAAACTTCGATTAGGATCTACCAAAAGAAAGTGTTGGGTTTACATTACAAAAACAATTTATTCTATGGGAATTAACCCCATATATTTATTAGTTTCATCAATTATCTCTCTCAATAGAGATTTTTTGAATAGATCATTGAGGTTTTTACATGATCTCATATAGACAATTATTATGGTACCATCTTGTAACAATTGTCTCACATAATCATGTCTCAAACTTATCTGTCTATACTTTCCATTGTATATGAAATTATATGCCCTGGATAATGTTTCTTCACTATCACAACTGATAGAGATATGAGGAATCATACCAGGCCACAATCTAATATCCAATGATCTATTTCTAATCCATTCAGCTTCCTTTCCATATGCCACTAAGGAGATAAACTCTTACTCCTTGGTCGAATGTGAAATACATGTTTGTTTCTTGCTCGCCCAAGAAATAGTACAACCTCCAAGATTAAACAACCATCCAAGTGCATATTGGTTATCACCAATACTGGTAATCCAAATTGCATCGGTGTATCCTTCTAATATAGTTGGATAATCATTATAGTATAAACTTAAATCGTTGGTCTTTCTTAAGTATCAAAAAATTATCATTTATACATCTTTAGTGATCCACATTAGTATTACCAGTATATCTACTCATTTTACATACTACAAAAGCAATATCATGTCTAGTTAAACTCATTGCATACATTAAATAACTGATTACACTAGCATACTCAAGTTGTGCTACAACTCTACCCATATTTATTAAAAGTTTAACTTTAAAATCAAATGGTGTATTGGAATCCTTAAGACCTAGATGATCAAATTTATTTAACATTTTTTCTATGTAATGATACTGACTTTAATAATAACTCCCACTATGTTTTATAAATTTAATACCTAGAATAATATCAACTATTCCATGATCCTTCATTTTGAATATATAAGATAAGTAATTTTTTGTCTCAATTACACTAAACATATTGGTTCCAAAAATTAACATATCTTCCACATATATACACACATTATATCTATATTGTTTTGTAAACTTTTAATAAACACACTTATCCACATTTTAATGAGTAAATCCATTAGATAAAATAATCTAATCTAATTTCTCATGCCATTACTCTAGGTCTTGTTTAAGACCATAAAGAGATTTAACTAGTTTACATACTTCATTTTCATTACCCAATAAAGAAAACCCTTCTAGTTATTCTATATAAATCTCATCATTTAATTATACATTTTAATAAATTAGATTTTAAATAAATTTTATGGACATACAAATTATTAATTGAAGCTAAATAAAATAATATCCTTATTGGAGTAATTCGAGCTACAGGAGCATAAGTTTCAAAATAATCAATCCCTTATTTTTGTTTGAAGCCTTTGAAAATAAATCTAACTTTAAATGATTTAATGTTACCAATGGATTCATATTTCTTTCTAAAACCCATTGACTACCAAAAGGATATAAACCTCTTGGTAAATCCATAATGACCCAAGTATTATTCCCCATAACGAAATCCATTTCAACATTAATTACTTCTTTCTAGAAAGAAACAACCCTAGAAACCATTGCCTCTTTAAAAGTATTTGGGTTATCTTCTATAGTCAATACCATAGGATACATATTCATAAGATGGTTATTTTTATCTCCTTAAATAAGGAAAATTGCGGAATCATGAGAAATAAAATTTTGATTTAGATGTTTCTTCTTCCTAATTATTATACTCCATTTAGGTTCAACTCGAGAATCATCGTTATTATATACTATTTTATTTGAACTAGATGGATTACATGAGATAGGGGTATGAGGAATTACTTTCTCCGCATCATCTTTATGAAACTTATTTTAAAAAAACTCTACATCCCTCAATTTAATAATTATAATAGATCCTAAATCCATAATTATATATGCATTTTTATTTTCTGTATATCCAACAAAAACAACTTTAATTACTCTAGAACCAATTTGAGTTATTTAAGGATCAGGAACTCTATAGTAATCTAAACACCTCCCACACTTTGAAATAAGAATGATTAGGTCTTATACCACTCCAAGTTTCATAAGGGGAAAACTTAATTTTCTTGGAGGCAATATTATTATGAATATCACATGAAACCAATAAAGATTATACCCATAAATTTAAAGGTAACTTAGATTTATTAATCATGAAATTCATAATTTATACTAAAGTAATATTTTTCCTTTCATCTAAACCATTTTTTATGGTGTGTGAGGAGTAGTACTTTGACGAATTATACCATTTTATTCATTGAACTCATTCAACTCATTCATAAATTATTCCCCACCTCTATCTTAGTGTAATACTTTAATCTTTTTAGTTAATTGGTTTTTAACTTATAATTTATACTTCTTAAACATATAAATAAATTAATTCTATATTCTAAGAATATATATATGTAAATATCTACTTTAGTCATCAAAAAAAGTAAAAAAATATCTTTTTCCTCCATGATTTAATAATCCATTTAATTAAAAGATATCATAATGCACTAATTCTAACATATCATAATTATTTTAATGCTATGAAAATTATTCTTCTCTATTTTAGATCTTACACGTGTTTATTATTTATTAAAATCATTTCCAAAGTTAATCATGTTTAAATTCTTCATAAATTTTAATGAATTATAATTAATATGTGCTAAATGATTAGGCCACAAATTAGAGGACTCAATCATGTAAGAAGAAGATTCAATCAAATTATTAATGCATAGTTGATACATTCCATCATTTTAGTACCATTTACCCATAAACATGACTCCCTTTGAAAATATGACCTTTTTGGGTTCGAATGAAACCTGAAATACCTTATTATATAGAAGATCAATCGAAACTAAGTTCTATAGAATTTTGGGAACATACAACACATTAAGAAGAGTCAACTTCTTCCCAGAAGTAAATTATATCTCTTCACTTCCTTATACTCTAACATTGATGCATTCATTGTTTCCAAGATTCACTTCCTCTGCTATAGTAAAATCATCAAAAGTTTTGAACATTGAACAATCCATGCACACATGTATTGTTCCTCTAGAATCAAGCCATTATCCCATCTTCATCGAATTCATATCGACATCATATATTATTACGACTAGATTCTCTTCAGTTAGCATATTTTTAGTGGGTTCATCAAATTTATTTAAATAGAGACATTCCTTTTCCAAATGCCCTAGTTTTCCACAAACAAATAATTCTCCTTTATTCTTAGAATAATTTCCTTTATTATTGAATTGTTGACTTTTATTTTTGACTTTTAAGGAAGAGTTTGGTTGTGTATTTCCCTCAAAGATATTAACCATGGTATCAAATTTTGAAGTCCTACCCATGTCTCTCAATGTGGATTCTTCTTCAATACGAAGAATATTTTTCAATTGTTCTAAGGAAATATCATCACTATTTTTAATAAGTGATTTACCAAAATCTTTCCGCAAAGGTGGAAATTTAGCAATAATTCCACCAACTTCAAAAAATTCTGGTATTTTAATCTTAAGGGAAATAAGTTTATATTCTAAAACCTAAATCTCATGAACTTTCTCCTACACTAGCTTATTATCAACTATATTGTAGTTTAGATACTTTTCAATAAGAAATTTATTGGTACCTTATTCCTTGGTTGTTTATTTGAATTCTAGAGCATCCCAGATCTCTCACGGAGTCTTAATTTGATAAAAATGGTCATAAATACAATTTTATAATGTGTTGAGAATATTTCCTTGACACAAAACCTGATCATATTCATTTTTCTTCTTCATTTACTGGATTTTATCTACTTGAGACACGTCAATGGGTGTGCCATCAGAATTTTAAGTGGGATCCTTAGGAATGGTAGGATGGTTCGGTTCTAGAATTTAAGAAATATTAAACACCATAAGAAGAAACTTCGTCTTGTATTTACATCAAGAGAAGTTGTTTCCATCAAAACAGTCAAGTTTGACCACGTCAAGGTTCATTATTTTGAGGGATTCAGAATCCATCTTCTAGGTTTTTCCTTTGATCAAACCCTTTTGATTGTTGGAAAATATGTGGGAAGAAGGGGAAGATAGATAGAACCATGATGACTGAATTTCATTCACTATCCAAAAGGGTTTGATCCACCCCCATGTGACGGTGTAGTGTTCTCAGTGGAAGTTTCCCTCGAGGATTTCCCCAATATTTGTGGAAATCAAACACTAATTTTTTATTGTGCTTCTACACTGATGTTGGGAGAAATATGGATAATTTCTTGGATTGAAAAATAATTAACCCATAAGTGATCTCATCATTTATTATTTATAAATTAGAATCGGTGTGAATTGCACTGGTTCAGTCAAAGAACACATTAGTTTAATGAAAACATGACAACTATTTGTGAGGGACACACCGGTTCGATCTGACTATTTTAATCAAAGAACACCTTTGTTTGACCGAAACGATATAACTTTTTGTGAGGGACACACTAGTTCGAATTTGAAAAATCACTCAACTATTTTAATAAATATTTTGAATAAAATTATAATAATCAAATATTTTGAACAAAATTATAACAAAACCAGTTCCTTAAAGTGGTGTAGCCATTAATATTATTTTCATTAACATCAATATTTAAATAAAATAATGTTTATGGTTACTATTACCATGGATATGATTTTCATTAATATTCATAAATAGGAATAACCATTAATATTATTATCATGGTTATGATTGTAAACATTAGGTGATGGTATACGACATCCATGTAATGAAATATAGAAATCTATTTTTTCACATTATAAATTATTCTTAGAGGAATATCTGTTAATATTATTATCATCGATACGATTGTAAACATTGGGTGATGGAATAATACATCTAAGTAATAAAATATAAAAAGATATTTTTGTCACATATTTATTGTCACACATGCCCACGCACATGTCGGCACACACCTAACTCCATAAACCTAAAAAAAACCTTAGAAACCCAAAAATACTATCATAGAAACCAAAAGTATCAAACTGTGATCTTTATCAGTTCATAAAAAACAAGTTTGGGGTTACACCCCTTCTTTTAAAGAAATGAATCCCATTTTTCAACAATATTTAGAGGTAACTCTTACATTCATGCATCAATGTATGAATTTAATTTTCATGTTAAGAAATAAGATTGAAATTTCACTAAAATAATGTGTGTGTGCAAGGTGTTTGTATGTATGTGTGTTTGTGTGCATGTATGTTTTCATATACGTATGATTGTATCTATGTAGGGTGTGTGTGTTCATGTGTGTATGTATGCATAAATTTTTTCATGACCCTATCAGTGGCATCCAAATGAGTAAGAGTCTAGTGTTTGACTCCCACCCATAGCACCCTTTATCAATGCTCGTCAGTCCACTTTATCAGCATCATCCCCCTTTATCAACCCCACATGCCTTTATCAATGATTTTCATTCCTAAAACCTTCATGCACCTCCCTGTATTTGAACCTTTGACCTCCACCTTCGTGCATGTGTTCATTACCATTGATTCATGTAATTTTTTTCATATATTTTATGATATATCTTATTATTTAGTCCCACCATTGGTGGTGAGTTGGTTTGGGTGTGGGGTGGGGGTGGTGAGTGGCAGGTAGAGGGGTCAAGTCACTTGGACTACGTGTTCAATACAATTTTTTTTCTTTGTATGGAGTTACATAGGGGAAAATGTAATTGGAATTATATATATCAAATTATTTATATATATTTATATTCATATTATTTATCTATATAAATATATAATTATTTTTAAATTCATTTATAAAATAAGTTTGTGTGTGTATATATGTGTGTCTATATATAAATATATATATATATATACATATATCACATATTAATATTTATATACATCTATTAGAATATAGACATAAGTAAATATATTTTTGATAACACACACTCACATATTCATATATAAAAATTATATATACATTTTCATAGGTATATACACATTCATAGTTTTTTATTTTAAATAAAATGGATAATGAATATTTATTTCTATATGGTTTATATATTTAAAAGATATTTTATATGTAAATATTTTTAAATATTATTTTATACAATTATATATGTAATGTCTCGGATTTTTTTTTCCATACATTTTTTTTAAATATGTGGGAATTATTTCGAGACCAGTCTTTGAGATGACGTGCAGTTCTGAGGCCCGGTGAACCCGGAACAAATGTTTGAATTTAATTAAATAATTAAATATCGTGCGCATGAGGTTTTCCTGAAAAAGTGGGATATCTCCCGAATGGGTGCTCGGATCAGAAATCTGACGGTACCATTGCGTTTAGAATAGTGATTTTACCTTAGGCGAGGCCTAACATCAGATGGCGTCGGTCGGTGGTGAAATCCAATTTTTGGACGTAAGTGTAATAAAATATTTAAATAAAAATATTTTATTCTGCAGTGAAATTTTTTAAATCTACTGCAACTGATATCTATTATCCTTTTTAAATAAAGGCCTTCGCAGGGGTCCAGGGTTACAAACCTCATAACCCTAAAACCCTTGGCGGCTCTGGAGGCTCTAGAGAAAACCGCCCAATGTGGTGACGACGACAGGGCTACCGGATCTTCACCAACAAACGCTGCAGATCCAGGTAGGATGTTTGTTTGATGATTTATTTTCCCCTTTCTTGATTCCTATGACGAACGCGGACTAATATATGAACAGATAAGCCTGTGGATCGGTCATTTTGCGGGATGGGCTATTTGTGGGAATCGTGGGGATTTGATTCTTCAAATTAATTTGGTTTTCGTTCAACCTTCTAACAGTGACGAACCAAGATCAACAGGAACATCGATCGAGGTTCATCCCTCTCGATTGTTGTGTTTTTCTCTCCTGGTTCCTACGCGTTCTTCGTGTGCGTTCTATGCGTTCTTGGAGAAAATAGATCATTGCGCATTCATTTGTTGGTGCAACAGACTGAAATCAAAGATCCAACATCGAGACGACCTAGCGGAGGTGTGACGGCGATGGCGGCAGACAAATCGATGTGGTTCATAAATTCTCGTTCTTCGAGATTTTTCGTGTGGGCGGATCGGGACACGCTATCAAGGCCGATCGGAAGCCCGAAACTACCGAAATCGGTTTCGTAGGTGCGGGATGACCCCAAATCCAGAGTTTCATGATGATCTGACGGTTGGAATTTGTTACAGACTCACTTTTGGTGGGCTTGTACTTTTGGCCCAAGGTTATACACTTGTTGTACTTTACTTTCTTATCATACTCTGTTGGTTGAGATTTTTAGTGTATGCATGCATTTCCATTTTTTAGTAGTTTTTACTTTTCAGCTTTGTGGGCTTGGATATGTGTGTACGTGTGTATAGGTTTATAGGCAATGCCTCCCCTGTTAGTAACATGCCTACATGGTGCTAGTCACCAGCCCATGGCCTATTGGAGGTGGGCTTGGGGAGTTGCGGTTCGGGCCCCACTGGGACGGGTCGTGATAGAGTGATATCAGAGGCAGTTGGTTCTACCGTAGGACCGAGAGTCAGTGAGTCGGTTTGGGGCAACAGTGTTTAGTGTTTCGAGTTTAGATTTTAGGACAGGGACCCCAGTGTTGGTGCGGGTGGCAGACGTATCCATACACCAGGACTCTGATAACATTCTTTTCGACTCGGAACATGCTAACACTAGTTGCAGGGGAAAATAATGGTACATGCATCATATTGGAATGGGATGTGGTTTCCATATCCTTCTTGTGTCAGCTCTCCAGATATACTCATTGATGTTGATACATTTTATTTTATTACAGGATGCCTCCATGACGAGCACCCTCTAGGATCTAGCAGCTCGATCATGAGGATGACCCCCTAAGTGATGAAGCCTCGATACAGGGATTGTATCCCCCATTTTTACCATCGGGTGGTGTGCCAGTTGTCCCGCCGCCTGTGGAGTAGTGTTTAGTGCATGTTGTACCAATGGAGGAGGAGCGCAGGTTGAGCGCACTCCAAGAGTTTCAGATACAGAGACCCCTCAGGTTTCGAGGTGAGCCTGACCCTCAGGCAGCAGAGGACTGGCTTGAGGCAGTGACCAGAGTCTTCCGTTTGGTCAGGACACCATCAGACCAGATGGTGATCCTGGCAGCGAGCCTTCTGCAGGGCTTGGCAGAACGATGGTGGAGTTTGGTTATTAAGACTCACAAAGAGGCGAATCTGGCATGGTCGGAGTTTGAGCATCTCTTCAGAGATGAATTTTCACCAGTTACCCTGAGATCAATATGTATACAGGAGCTTCTACAGCTCCAGCAGGGAACCATGTCGGTGGCTGACTATTCATCAAGGTTTACTGACCTCTCATAGTACTCGATATATATGGTCAGAGATCAGTACTTCAGAGATCAGACTTTTGAGTGGGGCTTGCAGAGAAATATCTGAGCTAGAATCATCCCTATGAGCATTCTTACTTATTTCTGGGTGCTCGAGAGGGCTTTGGTGGTTTAGAGCTTTTTGGCAGAGTAGAGACAAAGGTCAGTTGTCAGTAGTGAGCGAGCTGGAGCAAAGACCTCGGCAGGAGGGAGCCGACTCCAGGGACCCAAGCATGGGAGACATTTTCAGAGGAGATCCTGGGACAGGGGATCTGACGTACAGGGCCCGCAGGGTGCATCCATCCAGCCTTGAGAGAGGCGATGCTACTCATGTGATGGTAGGGGACATCTGGCTTGAGATAGTCTGACCTTCCGTACTACTGACACGGGAGCAGTGGATGGAACACTGAGGCAGAGGCAACATTTGGAGCAGACAGATCTGTGGGGAGATGGACGTATTAGAGGATTTGGGAGAGTAGCTAGAGGTGGTATGTGTTTTGACCCTTTACCACCACCATCCCCAGGAGGTCCACCCCAGGCTCAGGGAGCTAGTGGACAGAGGCAGGGACAGCTACAGCCGGCAGAGGCGTATGACCCAGGTACTCCCGGAATTATTCGAGGTACAATCTATGTCTTTTCTACTTTGGTTGCTGTACTGACAGACACAGGTGCAAGTCATTCCTTTCTGGCTGCTTATCTTGTTCGAGGCCATGAGATTCTAGTTGAGCCGTTGACTCGACCCTTATGCTTAGAAACATTGACAAGGGAAGATTCATAGATCACACACCTTTGCAGACAGTGTGACCTGACCCTTGGAGGTGAGAGTTTTGGTTATAACCTCTTATTGGTAGCGTCGAGGACTTATGATGTCATTCTTGGTATGGATTGGCTATCCAAAGTTCATGCCCAGATCGACTGTTTTAGGCAAAGGGTGCAGTGTGTCCGTAGTGATGGGACGAGGTTCTCTTTTTTCGGTGAAAGAGATACCCACGCATCGCAGGATGGACTCATGCGTAGGAAGGTGCAACTGATATCTTATCAGTTGGCTGGCCTAGACCTTGGCACAACATATGTTACGAGTTTCCAGTTTCCAGCGGTAGTGGCTGAGTACGAGGATGTCTTTCTGGAGGATGTCCCTGGACTACCTCCCCGTCGGGAGATAGATTTCTACATTGAGTTGCAACCTGGGACAACACCGATATCAGCATCATCATATCGGATGGCTCCTGTAGAGCTTCATGAACTAAGGGTGCATCTGGAAGACTTGCAGAAGAAGGGCTTTGTAAGGCCCAGCGTTTCACCCTAGGCGGCCCTAATGCTATTTACCAAGAAGGCAGACGGGAGCTTGAGGCTATGTGTGGATTACCGGTGCTTGAATCAGGTGACCATGAAGAACCAGTATCCACTACCGAGGATCGATGACCTCTTTGACCAGTTGAGAGGGTCAAGATGGTTCTCAAAGGTTGATCTACAATCAGGCTATCATCAGTTGTGAGTACAGAATGAGGATGTACCGCAGACAGATTTCAGATGTCGCTACGGTCACTATGTGTACTTAGTGATGCCCTTCAGCATGACGAATGCCCCGGTAGTGTTCATGGGACTCATGAACCGGATCTTTCAGCCCTATCTAGATCAGTTCATAATGGTCTTCATCGATGATATCCTTGTGTACTCTGCGTCCAAAGAGGAGCACACGAGAAACCTGAGGATGGTTCTGGACACACTCCGAGAGCACCAGTTGTTCGGGAAACTCTCAAAGTGTCAGTTTTAGATATAGGAGGTCCACTTTCTGGGACATGTTATCTCAGTAGATGGTGTGGAATTGGACCCAGCCAAGGTGGAGGTAGTGTTAGCATGGAAGCCACCCCGGATCATGACGGACGTACAGAGTTTCCTTGGGTTGGAAGGCTACTATCGGAGATTCATTCTTGATTTCTCTAGGATTTCAGCACCCCTGACAGCTTAGATCCGAAAGGGGCAGCCTTTCGTGTGGACTGAGAGATGCCAGCAGGCTTTCCAGCAGTTGAGACAGAGTCTGACGAGCACCCCGATCTTGAGATTACTGGAGGAGGGTGTCGAGTATGTAGTTTTCTGTGACGCATCAGGAACAGGGCTTGGTTGTGTCCTGATGCAGAGGCAAGTAGTGATTGCCTATGGCTCACGCAAGTTGAGGCCCCACTAGTAGAACTACGCGACCCATGATCTTGATTTGGAAGTGGTGGTATTCGTGTTGAAGATGTGGCGACACTACCTGATGGGTGAGCGGTTTACCGTCTACTCTGATCACAAGAGTCTCATATATATCTTTTATCAGAAGGATCTGAATTTGAGACAAAGACAATGGCTTGAGTTCCTCCAGGATTACGACTTTGAGATCATTTACACACCTTGGAAGGGGAATGTTGTGGCAGATGATCCCAGTAAGAAATCCAGTTCTCAGTTGTTGGATGAGGAAATGAGGCAGTTGTCCTCCTTACAGTTATCCTCTGTGGATGGAGATGAGGGATCTTACCTTCAATCTATGGTTGTTACCCCTCCACTCTTACAGCGAGTCATGCAATCACAGAGTGAGGATGCTGGCTGTGAGACTCTACATGCTCATATATCCATAGGTGATGATGTTGATGGATATTCATAAGGTGGGGAGCACATTGTTCTTTTCAGAGGGCGTACAGTAGTACCAGTGATGTTGCAGGAGGAGGTTTGAAGGGAGTTCTACACATATCCTTTGGCGGTTCATCCAGGCGTGGAAAAGATGTACCGGGACCTCCGACATCAGTTCTAGTGGACAAGAATGAAGAAGAGTGTGGCAGAGTTTGTTTCTCAGTGCCTTACTTATCAGCAAGTAAAGGCTGAAAAACAGGTGCCAACAGGTTTGACTCAGACCCTTGAGGTTCCAGAGTGGAAGTGGGATGGGATATCCATGGACTTTGTGACAGGTTAACCATGCACGTCTAGGGGACACGATTCCATCTGGGTGATCGTTGATCGACTCACCAAGTCATCCCACTTTCTAGCCATACGGGAGTAGAGTTCAGTATAGAGCTCGGGACGCCTCTATGTGTAGGAGATAGTTCGAATTCATGGAGTTCCATCAATGATCATCTCAGATTGTGATGCTCGTTCCACCTCTTAGTTGTGGAAGGTATTGCAAGAAGATTTTGGGACTCATTTACGCTTGAGCACAGCGTTTCATCCTCAGACTGATGGTTAGATGGGGTAGACCATCCAGGTTCTTGAGGATATGCTACGAGCTTGCATACTTGACTTCGGTCGTAGCTGGGAGGATGACCTACCACTGTTGGAATTTTCTTATAAAACAGTTATCATTCCACTATTGGTAGGAAACCATTCTAGGCTTTGTACGGGTGACCTTGCAGGTCACCACTTTGCTGGACTGACCTAGGAGAGTCAGCACTCATGGGCCCATAGATGGTGAGAGCTACTACAGAGAAGGTGCAGGTCATCCAGGAGTGGATGAAGACTACACAGAGTCGGAAAAACTATTATGATGACAAGAAGCAGAGGCCCTTGGAGTTCAAGGAAGGAGACTATGTGTTCCTTCGGGTCTCACCTCGATGGGGATTGCGGAGGTTTGGCCAAGGCAGCAAGATATATCTGAGGATCATTGGCCCTTTCTAGATTCTAAGTAGAGTTGGCGAGGTGGCGTATCACTTGGATCTACCTACTCAGATGGACTGGGTACACAACTTCTTCCATGTGTCGCAGCTACGGAGGTACATGCATGATCCATCGCACGTCATCAACTGGGGCGAACTAGACATCGATGATGGAGAGACCTTTGCTAAGTACCCATTGAAGATCGAGGATCAGCAGGATAAGGTCCTTTGTGGGCAAGCTATTCCCTTGGTGTGTGTCCGATGGCAACACAGGAATCTCCAGGAGAACACGTGGGAGCGGGAGGATTAGATTCATGTGCAGTACCCACATCTTTTTGAGTAGCCTTTGTTTTGGATTTTTGAGGACGTAAAATCCCTAAGGTGGGTGTGTTTTAATGTCTCGGATTTTTTTTCCATACTATTTTCTTTAAAATATGTGGGAATTATTTCAAGACCAGTCTTCGAGACAGCGTGCAGTTTTGAGGCCCGGTGAACCCGGAACAAATGTTTGAATTTAATTAAATAATTAAATAACGTGCGCGTGAGGTTTTCGTGAAAAAGTGGGATATCTCTTGAACGGGTTCTCGGATAAGAAATCGGAGGGCACTACTGCGTTCAGAACAGCGATGTTACCTTAAGTGAGGCCTAACATCGGTCAGCGCGGGTCAGTGGTGAAATCCAGTTTTTGGACGTAAGAGTACTAAAATATTTAAATAAAAATATTTTATTCTGCAGTGAAATCTTTTAAATCAGCTGCAACAGATATCTCTTATCCTTTTTAAATAAAGGCCTACGTAGGGGTCCAGAGTTACAAACCTCATAACCCTGAAACCCATGGCTGCTCTGGAGGCTCTAGAGAAAACCTCCCAACACGATGATGACGACGCGGCGACCAGATCTTCACCAACGAACACCGCGGATCCAGGTAGGACGTTTTTTTTGATGATTTCTTTTCCCCATTATTGATTCCTATGACGAACTCGGACTAATCCAGGAACAGATTATCCCATGGATCAGTCATTTTGTGGGATGGGCTATTTGCGGGAATCATGGGGATTTGATTCTTGAAATTAATTTGGTTTTCATTCAACTTTCTAATGGTGACGAACCAAGATCGACACGAACATCGATTGAGGTTCATCCCTCTCGATTGTTGTGTTTTTCTCTCCCGATTCCTACGCGTTCTTCGTGTGCATTCTGTACGTTCTTGTAGTAAATCGATCATTGTGCATTAGTTTGTTGGAACAATAATCTGAAATCAAAGATCCAACATCGAGACGACCTAGCGGAGGTGCGACGACAACGGCGGCAGACAAATCGATGTGGTTCGGAAATTCCCGTTCATCGAGCGTTTTCGTGTGGGCGGATCGGGATGCACTATCAAGGCCGGTCGGAAGCCCGAAACCGACGGAATTGGTTTCGTAGGGGCGGGATGACCCCAAATCCGGAGTTTCATGATGATCTGATGGTTGGATCAAGAACTAGAGATTTGGCTGAGGCGTGCGGAGGAAGACATCGATTCTAGAAGAATCCCGACTACACGGCGTGTAGTATGGGATACATTGCGTGTGTTCATCGGCGGACCACCTGGCGTGTACTCTGGTAGTACACGGACACGGGTTGGGTACACAGCCAAGGACCCGGTGTGTATACCCCTACCTGACCAGACCCAGCCAGATACACGGGATACCCCATGTACTGGTACATGGGCAGGCGACACGGACGAAGATCGTGTACAGGCACATGACCAGTATACACGGAGCGAGCCACAGGTGCTTGGAAACAGCGTGTAATCCTACTACATGTCATGTAGTTACTTTTATATGATGGGCCAAATGACACGGGCAGTACCCGGAGTCAAGGAAAACGGCGTGTGATTCTTCTACACGCCGTGTAGTTGAGTTTTACATAGCTTGAAAAGACGACACAGACCGTTTACACGGGCATTACCTGGGGTCAAGGAACACGGCATGTAACCATACTACACACCATGTAACCAATATTACATGGCTTGAGCCAGTTGCCTTCTGTGACTTGGGCTAGTTTCCCTTATGGTTCGTCCCCTTGGTCTTTCTTCTAAAGGTTCTTGGTATCATTTCCTACATACAGGAGTATGATCCCTTCAGTAGGACTTCCTGAATAGAGTTTTTGGAATCCCCTCTGTGAGACTTAGAGCCAGATCCTATATTCATTTCTGGTACCCTAGGTAGAGTTCTTGGTATCGACGTGACCAACTTTACCCAGGCACTGATCCTCTACTTAGAGGATTAGTTCAGACTGAGTTGTTGGTATCACCCCATGACTATTGGTTGGGATCCTCGTCTGAGCATCATGTTCCCAAGTAATTGTGGAGTGTGTTCTCCCGGAATGAGTACTTCGTGTGTCTCTCTCTTCAGATCTAGGAGTGTGTTCTCTTTGTTGCGTGCTTAGTGGAATCTTCGAGCTGGATCTTAGTAGTGGTTTTGCGGTAGTCGATCGTGTATGAGTATATCTGGATATTCTTGTTAATATGTTTTGTGAACATATAATGTGTAGAGCTAACTGTATCTTTCCATTGTGGTTTTTCCCCTTGTTGTATTCCTTTGTGGTTTTCGGGGTGTCCTATTGGGTATTGTTATACTCACCCATGCACGGTCTTTTCTCGCACGTGTCGTGTCTTGTGCAGACGAGCGAGCTTTTAACAAGATTCTAGGTGGACCAGGACCAGACGGTGCTCGGTATGATCAGACAGGTCGAGGTGTGTTCCTACGGCTACGGATTACAGTCCCAGTACCTTTATTTACAGGTTGGACATTGTTATAGACTCTCTTTTGGTGGGTTTGTACTTTTGGTCCGGGGTTTTACACTTGTTCTACTTTACTTTCCTGTCGTACTCTTTTGGTTGATATTTTTAGTGTATGCATGCATTTCCATTTTTTAGTAGTTTTTACTTTTCGGCTTTGTGGTCTTGGAGATGTGTGTGCATGTGTACAGGTTTATAGGAAATGCCTCCCATGTTAGTAGCATTCCTACTCGGTGCTAGTCACCAGCCCCTGGCCTATTGGAGGCGAGCTTGGGGAGTTGCAGCTCAGGCCCCACTGGGATGGGTCGTGACAATATATTTATATATAAATATATACAAATATGTATATATTAATATTTTTAATTATAAATAACACTATAATTTGAAAATGGGTAAAATTTCTACATCATAATATCTATATGAGTATAATCTTAAGGAATAATTTCAATATCCATCGAAAAAATACAATAATTCCCTCTTAAATGAAGATAAGATCACATCGAATATTTTAAAAATAGGGTATTTCAACTAAAAACATAGTTTTGGAGTCCTTACAGAACTTTTTGAACTTAAAAGAATGTTCATCAAGGCTTTCACAATTAATATGGCCTAGACCTCTTTGCAAGCATTGATTTGATATCTCATGGATCCCAAATGGATATCTAGATAAAAAGTTATGGTCATTTGAAGTTTAGGTACTATTTTTAACTTATCTTAATATATCAATTAATTTACTAATTTTTCTATCACTAAATTGTTATTAAATGTCTTTTACTTTATAAAAATTAACAAATTATTAATTAATATTAATTCTTACTTATTGTTAGACCATTTTCACTGAATATATTATATATTAATTGTAAATATATATTTAGATATATATAAACCATATTTATGAAAATATTATATACATATATATATATATATATTAAAATATGTTTTTCAATAATATACACATTATGGACACTTTTTATCAGTGAGAAGAAAAGATCCAATAAATTCCTCCCTTTATCAATGCTAAAAAAGTAGTTATCAGCACTAATAAAAAACATTGATAAAAGAGGTGTTTTTATTAATGTTTTTTTGCACTGATAAGGGGGACCTTTATCATTGCATTTAGCTATTACTTATAGAATCACTCCCTTTATCTATGTTGTGTTTTAGCGCTAATAAATGACAGTACTAAATTGGTGCGATTGTTTAGTAGTGAATAAAAAAAATTAAAATATTATTATAAATTAAAAAAGTCAAAAATATAAAAAAATATATATTTAATTTTTAAAAATATGAATTATATTTAAATATAATTAACAATTTACAATAGTTTCAAAGAGGGGTGTATATAATGAAAATTCTATACTAAAAATATCAAACAACTTAGTAAGGCCCGAACTCGAGACCTTACTGAGACCCTGCATGGGTGCTACCATTATATTGTGCCTTTGGGGATTAAATATAATTTATAATACTTTCAATATATGTAATTATATTTTAATATATTTATTTCATATAGTTATAAAAAATAAATGTTAATATATGCCTATATATTAACTATATTTATATATAAATAAATTACATTTATATAAATAAAATGTATAGAATTATATATCAGTTTTAAAATATGTTTTTATTTTATTTTTTGTTTTATTTAAAAAAATATAAAACGATAGTTAAAATTCCATAATATAACTATGTGTGAGTATGTGTAATGTATAGGACACACGCAGAGAAATATATAGGGAGGGAGGGGAAGAGGGACTCGGGGGGATTTTTTTATATAATTTTTTCAGGAAAAATAAGAAAATAAACCTTTTTATAATACAAGCCACAAAGGATTTATGGTCCATAATTCCTTCAGAAATTTTGAGTGAAGTCCTAAGGCATAAAGGGATTTAACTCTTTTGGTCTTGTGTAAGATCCAAAGGCGTTAGGGCCCCAAACACCTTTTTTATCAACAGTTTTTTTATTTACATTTTTCTTTTTCTTATATATATAACAATATTCTCTACACCTGAGAGACACTCCTAGGGTTTTTCTAGGTTTTCTTGTCCTTGGGGATTCCTTGGTTCGACGGTTTTTGGTCTATGTTGTTGTGACCATAGCGGCTAACGGTGGATTTCTCTTTGATGATGTACTTTCTTTCCTCTAGGGATTGCGTATGAGTTCCCCTCTTGGTGTTCCTATTGAAGAGAAAATTAGTCAACCAATGGAAACACCTCCCCCTTATGAAAAATGAAAAATAGATAATCAAACATCAAAAGATGAAGACTCCTTCCTAGTTCATCATATAAATCTCCTTAACATAGAAAAATTCATATTGAATTGGACTTTCAATTTTCATATGCTTATAAACTAGCTAAAATTCATCTGGCATCTAGAAGATGAAGTTTACATACGTGAGGTTAGATCTGGGCATTTGGTGTTCGAGTTTTTCAGTGCTAAATACAAACAAAGGTTCCTTCTAGGGAGACCCTAGACCTTTGAAAACAATTTGATCATGATGGAGGATCTGAAAAATGGTTAACATATGAGGAGCATAACCTTCTCTAAATCACCCTTCTAAGTATGAATTATGGGAATTACTTTTTGTGGTAGATCGAAACATGTCATGAGAGAAATATGAGGTTGTATAGGTGACTTTTTGGAATGGGATAGATTAAAACCTACTATATGGGGGTACCTCACATGGATAAGGGTCTTAGTCGATATTCATTTCCCCTACAAAGGGTCACCATCCTATCTCTTGAAAACTAAAAAATATGGATTGGTTTTGAATATGAAAAAATGGTGATCTTTTGTTTCTTCTGTAGACATATCAAACACATAGAGAAGAAGTGAATTTTAATGGAAGTTGATAGTGAAATCAATATTTTTATGCAACATAGCCCCCATCTCTACAATAAAAACTTGGGAATATCTTTTGATCCAAAATTGGAGAAAAACAAGGATTGCGACAAACTTACTAAATATCTGATTGCACTTTCCACCAGTGATGAAGTTATAATTATCATATTGGGGCCTATATGATTTCCTTCTATCTTCAATTAACTCATTCAACTAAAGGAGGCAGAAAAATCGGACTCCCAAACTTCCCTTGGGCCCCTAGAAGCACTTCGGTTACACTAGAAAATTTTCATTTGTAAAATGTAATATCACCTGCACACTTGCTTCAAGTATTAGAAGATATCCTCAAACCACCATCCAACCCCAAAAACAAATTATTGGAACCTCCATACCCAGTCCCACCCCTAGAATTTTATCTCTCATGTCTCATGGCTCAAGCGGGAGAGGGAATGTAGGGGTTCAGATCGTCACATGAAAAAAAGCACTCGATATGGAAAAGGATCACCAAAGGGGACCTGAGTATTGAGCCCCGCTGCAAAATTCCCAATCCCAAAAGAAGCATTGAATAACACATGGGGATCGATGATCTCCCAAGAAGATGGAAATTATCATATGATGGATCATTCATTGAAATTTCAATGGCGGAGGCAAGATTATCTAAGACCCTCCTATTCTAATGAAAATCATGTGTGGGAACTATCATGGGCTTGGGAACCCACGCATAGTTTATATGATTTAGTGAAGATGCCCCACAAGTTTCCCTAGTATGGTTTTTTTGACCAAAAACTTTCTAAAATCAATGAAATGGGAATAATTTCCTCCAAAGTGGGGTTTGATGGATGCTTCTCAGTCACACACATTATCCATGTGGGTGGTCTCTACCTGCTGTAAAAGGAGGATATAGATATCAGAATCAATTGATTCACCCATAGCCATATCATTTCCCCATTTCATAACCCTAACACACATGTTTGTTCCTTCGTTGGTTTCTATTGATGTCCCTACAAAAAAGGCCAACATAAGTCCTAATAACTCCTAAGGGCGATTAGTTTTGTCCTTTTGGGACAACTACTGGTGGGAAAATACTATAACGAGATCATGTTTCAAAGAAAAAAGAGAGGATGCATCAGTCGACCATCAGTATATATGAAAGATTTCTTGTAGGCATGCTAATGCACGGGCCACACTAACTTTGGGTATCTGGGATAACCTTTAACATGGTCTCATGGTTTCCCTAAGAACAATCGTATTCTAGAGCACTTGGAAAAATTCTTGTCCTCTTCCATCTGTCTCACCACCTTCAGTATCTCCCACATTTCTCATCTTATCAAAGCCATTTCAGAACATTTCTTGATTCTTATCAACCTTTAGGTTGACCATAGAACCCCGAGATGCGACAGACCTATTATTTTTTAAAGATACTAGATGATAAAGATAGATTGTGAAGATGTGGTTAAATCAGGATGTAATTGGAATGGAACTAATGTCCACAACAAAATCCCCCAGACCGTATATTTCCTTAAGCAATGTATTAGTAGTCAGTTTCCCCAACTGGATCAGTAGTGTGAAGCCCTTGAAATAATTCTCTAAAAGCTTCATTCTTGTCAACCCTCATCTGCAACCCTTTCTAGGATCATCGACATGGATTCTAACCTCAACGAATCCCTCAGAAGGAAAGAAATCTATTGGTCCATGCATGCTCATGACATGCACATTAAATAGGGTGACTAAAATACTTATTATCTTCATCAAAAAGCATCTGGGAGATAATTCAAGAACTTCATATCATGTCTTTTCATGCCGAAAGGAAGAACTATCTTGAAGGAGAGTGATATCCAGGGCCTTATCCTATGTCTTTTCTAGGACCTCTACTCAATGGGAAATCCCTCCATTCCTGTTGAGAATCCCTCTTGTATTCAACCTATTGTGATAGAGTCCATGAACTGAAAACTCACACTTAAAATAAAAAATGAGGAAATCCTTCATTCCCTAAAGAAAATCCATACCACAAAATCCTCGGGATTGGATGGTTTCCCTGCCCTCTTCTTAAAAAAAATTGGCACTTTGTGGGGCCTCATGTTTCATCCTTAATAAGAGACTCATGTCATAGAAAAGATAACCTCTCTTCCATCAATAAAACCCTCATCACTCTCATTTCCAAAACTCAAAAACCCTCTCAGGTTATTTATTTCAGTCCTATTAACCTTTGCAACATCATATACACATTTTTATATAAAATTATGGGGAACCATTTTTACTCCTGACTCCATTCCGTTATCTCATAACCTAAAAGCACTTTTGTCCACAATAGACTTATTTCAGACAATGCTATTATTGCACATGAAACATTCCACTCCATGATGATCTGAAATGTGACCAAAAGAGGGATCATGAAATGAAAATTGGATATTACTAAATCCTTCGACAAAGTGGAATGTCTCTTCATCTGACTGGATCTGTGTAGGAATGATTTGTTCTCTAAATGGGTTGATGTCTTCATGTAATGCTTGTCTTTCATCTCATTTAATATCCCCATTAATAGTGATGTTAAGCAGAGCTTCTATCCTCCATGGGACTTTGATATGGAGACTCGTTGTCACATTCCCCTTTTCATTGTTAAAGATGATGTGTTTTCTAACTTGATCGAGGAAGTAGGTAAAGATAATTTTGTGCAAGGTGTAAAAGCCTATCACAAGGGTCCACCCATCACCCATCTCTTATTTTTAAATGACTACCTCCTATTATCCATGGATTTAGAGACCCAAATCTTGACGTACATGTACATTACATTATTTTTTCGGAATACTTAATACATAACAAAAACCAACACTCAAGGATCGTAATAGTTTAGTGTCTTTGGAAACTCAGAACAAAATCTTCTAATCATTGTGAAAGATCTTCAACATACCCTATAAAGATCTTCCCCTTCTATTTTCATACCTAAAACCTTTCTTTATATCCTGGGGAAAAGAAAAAATATAAAGGGTGATCTCAAATGCTCAGTAAGGGTAAGCATGGAGAAAATAAAACAAACCATATACATATGAACTTAAAAACATGAACATAATGTTTAAACATCAAAATCTTGAACAATGAAATAAAACATGGCAGTACGTAAGGCATATATCATAATAGGACATCAATCATGATAAAATAGCATGTGAATAAAACATGTAATTATGGAAAATCATTAAGCATATGATATGATTTCCATAGTAGCCAATTCATTGCTACCAAGACCATCTTAGGGGACAAAGTCCCTTTCTGAATTGAGTTCACTCCTAGTTTCAGTCCTATAACACTGAACCGGATTAACTTACCCTTCTAGCCATGTCTATCTCATGAGATATGAATCTTTACCCAATGCATTATAGTGATATATAGGTCCCACCCATCTCATAATGAAATCATTCTTACTTGTTCCACAACATGAACATAAATCATTCATCATTACCCAAAGTATAAAATGGATTTCATAAACATAATCCCATAATAAAATAATCCATACAAAAAAATGGATATCATTTCATCATAAGAAAAGTGAAGCCATGTAAATCATAGAGACATTATACTTGAAACACACACATATGAAATAATTCCATCTTATATGGAAAATGGTTTTGATAAAACACTTGAAATGAATTCTTGAGGAAAATATCCTTTCTTCTTCAAAATCATTTTCTTTTCAAAAAATGCAATGAAAGTTTTAAAGAAAAGGATTTTGTTGAAAATAATCAGGAAATCTTGTGGAATAATCTTCATAAAAATAAGGCTTTATGAAACCATAAAATTTGTTTATGCCGTATAAGTAAAAAAACATTCTTCTCGTAATTTTTCCAGAAAAGTCAAAAAGTACCTTGTATGGTAAACAAAAGAAAGATTCCTTACATACCATGTAGTAAAAGTAAAAAATGGGTAAAATAACTTTAAACATAAATGAACACATTTCTAGAAAATAGGGACATTAATGATAAAAATAACCCCAGTAAATACTTACGAATAAACAATCTCGGATAAAAACGAGATTGGGAAAAGTAATCCCTTACCTTATGTCCAATTTCTTTTGTTTGTGTCCAAGACTCCTGTATAGTGGGTTTAAAAATATTATTAACTTTTAAAAGAACCATAATAATATTTATTATATCAAATATGGTTCACTTATGTTTTTATATTACTCGTTTATTTGTCAATTCCATGTTAAAGCAACGTTTTGGGTAATATTCTTTTCTTTTATCGTACGTGTTTGGACTTGTTGTTCTTGATAAAATTATTACTTATATCATGATTTACATACTTCCAGAATGTAAAACATGATTTATATATCATATATATTCAGTATATATATATATATAATAGATAGATAAATGAAATTAAACACACCGTTCATGGTGACGGTAGGCCGTACGTACGCATGAACACTGTTTTCCTTTCCGTATTGACTTGAATGGAAGTAGTTTTATGACATATATATGTATACATAAAACCAGTAGCATTATTAGGTCTTATATATCATTATTATTAATTATATTTACTTTATAATCATTCTTCAATGGTTAATATGGAGAATTAATCTCATCGTGTCGTGGGGACGGTAATCTGTACGTACACACGAGCGATGATGTCGTTCCCATAATTATTGAAATGGAATTGGAGTGGATGATATAATATCTCAGAATATGTATGATGTTATAATAACCAAATATAATTATTCTTTACACCATTATACCCATCCAAGTAAGGTGGTGGTGGAAAAACATATTACACCACGGCGTGGACACGGTATTCCGTTCGTACGCACGCGCGATGATTTCATTTTCCATAGGATGGATAGAATGTGAAATTGGGTTTTTTCAAATTTATAATAAAATATCAGTATATTAGTGATACTGATGTTATTACTTTATAATGAAATAACTAAACAAGAATAAGTTGAAGAAGAAAGAAACTTGAAAGAATCGGTAGAAGAGATTACCTCTTCTTCGACACACCTCATTTAAGCTTCCTTTTAAGGCACTAGAGTTGGTCTTTTGAGAATACCAAAACCTCCAGAATGTTTCTAGGGAAGTGGAGAAGATAAATGGTTAGGGGTTGGCCAAGCTTGAAGGCTAAAAGTTGTGTAAAGAGGAGAGAGAGGAGGTTCCCTTTTATAAGGGAGGAGAGGGGCACCTTTGGAAAGTGTGAAAATATTATTTTATTATAAACTTTTCTTCAGTTTCAAAAGGTCCAAAAAAAATTAAAGATGAAGATACGATGACACATGGTCGAAATAAAATCATAAAATCCGAATTGGACATGTTTTGGATATTATTTCAATCATTATAATCTTATTTATTTAAATCATTTATTAATGAGGAAACTACTGCATAATTATTGTGTCATAAATAATTTTATTTATTTGATGTCTAAAAATTATAAAACAAATATCATCATGTAGGAAATATTTTTATCTCTCCAATTAATATTTATAGTCAAAAATATAATTTATATAACTCCTTATAAAAATTAATTACTAAAAGATTTTTGTTAATGTCAATTTTGTCTTTACATTAAATTAATTAATCCAATTTGTCATTATCACTAACAAGTGGCTCAATGGGGTCCCAAAATAGACCCAAGGATTCCCATGGTCAGCCACTACTCATCCAATAAGGTTAGGACAAGTTTTAAGGTAATTTTGAATTATTATAATATTCTTTTAACCTTGAATTACCCTATTTACTTTTAACTGCGGTAAATAAAAGTCAAAAGATATTATTCACCAAAAAATATTTTCATCTTATTGAACCACATTTTACTTCTTGATAACAACCATGTACGTAGGATTTTTTAAATTTAATTCACATAAGTGGCAAAATTTCATTTAAATGAAAGAATCGGTTTTTTTTAACTACCACTAAGTGGTTTCACTATTCATCAAAAATCGAAGTTTTTCAGACAAATACCAAAAATTCAGCCTAAGCTATATTTGATATTATGAATTCAAAAATGGTGTCTATTTTTTCAAATTCAAAACATAGAAGTGGAATTAATTAATTTTAAAATTAATTCCTGTTAACAAAACAAATAGCGTGTTTTTTAGAAACAATAAATATCAAAAGATCGACACTTATTTATGTCCAATTTCAAAGTGAAATTAATTCCAATGACCAACATTGGATTAAATGGTAAAAATATATTCTAATTACACTTTAAAACCAATTAAAAAGATAATCTAACCATATAAATTATTGCGATGAAAAAAGTTGTTTTTAATTAAAATATAGCGTGTTTTTACTATTCATTAAAATATGAAAGTTGTCAGAATAATATGAAAATTTTATCCAAAGTAAATTTTTATATCCTGATTCCAAAGACGAATTTTATTTTGTCAAATTGAACTTATAAACATGTCAAAAACTATATTTAAAGTCGGTGCGCCATCAAAAGGCTACAAAAATGCATTTTTTGAAAAATACTTATTTTACCCAAAAAAATTATTTTGTTCTCATACCATATTCTAGAAAATATGTAAGATGAATAATAATGTTATAAAATTAAAAATGTAGTTAATACTAATCATAACAGCTAGTCCATAATGATATTATAACAATATATCGTTGTTTAGTGAAACCTAGTATTGCGTACTACACACGCTATCGAGGAAGGTCGCGATTGCGTGTAATGCAAGCCAAGAATAGTGTTTGCGTATAATTTAAATTAACACGGTGTTGTGTATAGCACAAAACAATTTTTTTGTAACATACAACACAAGACATCAATGAAATTAAAAGAATGTTTTTCATAAAATCTCAGGGTGTTACATTCTACCCCCCTTAAAATGAATTTTTCCATCGAAATTCATCGGGGTTATAAATGGTTTACTACTTGAAAGTTTCTTTAATAGAAACTCACATCGTAAAAAGGAAAACCAAAACAGAACTTTAAAAACTAAATTATGAAACGTAACAGTTACCCAAATTAACTAATCACTGGGTTTCCACATAGGCGAACATAGGTTAAAATATGGATATGGAAGAGAAATCTAAACATCAAGTTCTAATGGAAAGTGGTAGAGAACATGGTTATGAAAAATCCAATAATCACAAAGCCATAAATTTGTGATGATCTAAGGTACCATCTGATTCAACAGATATAAGAGAACTATGACAACATTTTTTGTTTTCAATATCATTTCCCTAAAGTTGATAATTTTGAATTAGAATAAATACTTACTTTATTTCGGTACAATCTCACATTTTTTGTGCCTTAAACAATTTCCACTTCATCTCTTAAAGAAATGAAGTTGAATTTGTCTTCCATGAAGTGTTAACTGATCATGCGATAGAATGATAGGTCATTTCATATGTTTCAAACATAAGGTTAGAAAAAGTTGTATATATAAGTCCATCTATGGTGAGATTAATCGTATATGGTTCCTAAAATGGACTTATACTTTATCTATCATACCTCTTAATAAAATAAAACTAGTTTCTACTAACCAGGGACTTCCTGTAGGCCAGTGGTAGGCGATAAAGGCTTGTCGCACTTCGGTTGTGGGTTCGATTCCCACAGCCTTGTCCGACACGACGGGTTGTCGCCCGTCCTGCAAGTTGTCCTTTTTCTAAAACTACATTATTATAACATTCCATCAATAATATCGAAAAAAAAATGTATCCATAAACAATACTAACTTATGTCCAACATAACCCATTCCAATCTTTAGGCTTATCCAAAATACATATGCCCAATCTCAAAGTATAAAGAAAATGATTACTTGAAAGGTCACATAACAAGCACATGAATACCATCATTTATCCCCCATATATCATAAGATATATCTTGTTGGTCATATTCTAAACATGTGAATACCTTAATCATGTATTCTCTTGAAAAATTAATACCCATTGAACCTTAGTGAAAACATGAATGTTGTCAAAAGTTATCTCTTTCCACATACCAAAATCCCAAAAACTCTTTATACTCAAACCTTGATATCACTTTGTCCTTATATTAGTCATGAACTCATGAATACTATCAAACATATTATTTTCTCTTTATCCCTTCATTATACGCATATCATCTGCTTTCCAAAAATATTTCAATCACTTTTCGTGGTTACAGATTCCATATTCTTATGGAAAACCACAATGGACCAATACATAGATATTCCAATATACCATAAAAGTACCTCAACAACATTATTCTTGAATACCAATACATAAACAATTCAATCCATCCTCTTCAATGATTTTCATGGAATAAGTCCTTCCTTGATTTAGAAGTAACCTCTTAGGTCAGGGAATTGATTTGGGTTATTCTCATGTTCTCCACAGATAAGACATTGAACTCCATAATATTCTATCACTTTATGACCCTTCTCTCCACAAAGATAACATCTTCCCCTCCATTTGATATATTCATCAAGGTTATTCTTCCCTTCTTTAGAAATCTCAATCTTCCTTTCTCTATGATTCTCAACATGCGAACATGCATAAAAGTCAATCTTCCTCTTATTTGATGAATTAGGAATACCACTAAATTTCACCTTGTTAATCATATATCGCGATGACTGATTCGGTATAATCACAAAATATTTATTTCTAGGCATTATGAAATTTTGTTGCTCATAGTAACCAATTTGTCCATTGTATTCAATGTTGACCCAATTCCTTTTGGTTCCCTCCATTGAATAAAACCAAAATCCATGGTGTAAGAAACACTTAAAATAATGGGGAACCACATAATCATAAAAAGTCACTTATGGGATGTCTAAATTATCACACATTCTTTAATCCATGACACCTTAGGTTCACCCTATGTTATTCATGATCATAAACATAATTTTAGGACTGTAAACTATAGTTATACTAATCCTTAAGGACATCCTTAGACAAACCTTATAAATATATCTAGGGATATTACTAAAGTTTTCACATCCTAGTTTCCAAAGGATAACTAAACCTTTCCTCTGATACCAACTGTAGCGGTCTGGAATTACTTCCAGTGGACTATAATTGATACCTATCAGGGCACTCCATGGGCGGCTACACCCCCTGGGTGGGACACACCACCATCCCCAGTGGCAGCCATTTCTTCATGAAGCCCTTGGGCGGAGATCCATGCTTCGTCCAATGCTCACATGTGAGAGTTCCCAAGGATCGGATTCATTCCTACCTCCTTTGCCTCTGATACCAACTGCAGAGACCCAAAGATTGACATACATGGACATTACATTACTTTTTCGGAACACTTAATACATAAAAAACCAACACTCAAGGATCATAATAGTTTAGTGTCTTTGGAAACTCGGAACAAAATCTTCTAATCGTTGTCAAAGATCTTCAACATCTCCTATAAAGATCTTCCCCATTTGATTTCATACCTAAAACCTTTCTTTATATCCTGGGGAAAAGAAAACATATAAAGGGTGAACTCAAATGCTCAATAAGGTTAAGCATGGAGAAAATAAAACAAACCATATACATTTGAACTTAAAAACATGAACATAATATTTAAACATCAAAATATTGAGCAATGAAATAAAACATGGCAGTACGTAAGGCATAGATAATAATGGAACATCAATCATGATAAAATATCATGTGAATAAAACATGTAATTATGGAAAACTATTAATCACATGATATGATTTCCATAGTATCCAAGGCATTGCTACTAATACCATCTTAGTGGACAAATTCCCTTTCTGAATCGAGTTCACTCCTCGTTTCAGACCTATAACACTGAACCGGATGAACTTACCATTCCAGCAATGTCTATCTCATGAGATATGAATCTTTACCCGATGAATTGGAGGGAGATATAGGTCCCACCCATCTCATAATGAAATCATTCTTACTTTTTCCACAACATGAACATAAATCATTCATCATTACCCAAAGTATAAAATGGGTTTCATAAACGTCGTCCCATCATAACATAATCCATACAAAAAAAATGGAAATCATTTCATCATAAAAAAAGTGAAACCATGTAAATCATAGAGATATTATACTTGAAACATAAACATATTAAATAATTCCATCTTATATGGAAAATGGTTTTGATAAAACACTTGAAATGAATTCTTGAGGAAAATATCCTTTCTTCTTCAAAATCATTTTCTTTTCATAAAATGAAATGAAATTTTAAAAGAAAAGGATTTTGTTGAAAATAATCATAAAATATTGTGGAGTAAGCTTCATAAAAATAAGGGTTTATGAAACCGTAAAAATCCGTTCATGCCGTATAAGTAAAAAAACATTCTTCTCATACTTTTGCATGAAAAGTCAAAAAGTACCTCATATGGTAAAAAAAAGAAATATTCCTTACATACCATGTAGTAAAAGTAAAAAATGGGTAAAAAGGACTTTAAACATACATGAAACCATTTTTAGAAAATAGGTACATGAATGATATATATAACCCCAGTAAATACTTACGAATAAACAATCTCGGATAAAAACAAGATTGGGAAAAGTAATCCCTTACCTTATGTCCAATTTATTTTGTATGTGTTCGAGACTCTTGTATAGTGAGTTTAAACATATTATTAATTTGTAACAGAACCATAATAATATTTATGATATCATATATGGTTCACTTATGTATTTATATTACCCGTTCATTTGTCAATTCCATGTTAAAGCAATGTTTTGGGTAATATTCTTTTCATTCGTCGTACGTGTTTGGACTTGTTGTTCTTGATACTATTATTACTTATATCATGATTTACTGACTTCCAGAATATAAAACATGATTTATATATCATATATATTTAGTATATATATATGTATATATAATATATAGATAAATTAAATGAAACACAGCGTTCCTGGAGATGGTAGGTCGTACGTACGCATGGACGTTGTTTTCCTTTCCGTATTGACTTAAATGGAAGTAAGTAGATGACATATATATATATACATGTAAATACAGTAGAATTATTGTGTCATATATATCATTATTATTCAATACATATACTTTATAATCATTCTTGAATGGTTAATATGGAGAATTAATCTCATCGCGTCATGGAGATGGTAATCTGTACGTACGCACGAGCGATGATATTGTTCCCATAATTATTGAAATGGAATTGGAGTGGATGATATAATATCTCAGAATCATTTTGATGTTATAATAAACATATATAGTTATTCTTTACACAATTATACTCATCCAAGTAAGGTGGTGGTGGAAAAACAGATTTCATCACGGCGTGGAGACGGTATTCCGTACATATGCACGCACGGTGATTTCATTTTCCATAGGATGGATAGAAGGTGAAATGGGGTTATTTCACATTTATAATAAAATATCAATATATTAGTGATACTTATGTTATTAATTTATAATTAAACAACTAAATAATTAGAAGTTGAAGAAGAAAGAAACTTGAAAGAATCGGTAGAAGAGATTACCTCTTCTTCGACACACCTCTTTTAAGCTTCCTTTTAAGTCACTAGAGTTGGTCTTTTGAGAAGATAAAAACCTCCGGAATGTTTCCAGGGAAGTGGCGAAGATAAATGGGCATGGTTTGGCCGAGCATGAAGGCTCAATGTTGTGTAAAGAGGAGAGGGAGGAGGTGCCCTTTTATAAGGGAGGAGAGGGGCACCTTTGGAAAGTGTGAAAATATTATTTTATTATAAACTTATCTTCGGTTTAAAAAGGTAAAAAAATCCTTAAAGATGAATATAAGATGACTCATGATCGAAATAAAATTATCCAATCAGAATTGGACATGTTTTGGATATTATTTTAATCATTATAATCTTATTTATTTAAATCATTTATTAATGAGGTAACTACTGCATCATTATTGTGTCATAAATAATTTAATTTTTTTGATGTCCAAAAATTATAAAAAAAATACCATAATGTAGGAAATATTTTTATATTTCCAATGAATATTTATAGTCTAAAATATAATTTATATAACTCCTTATAAAAATTAATTACTAAAAGATTTTTGTTAATGTCAATTTTGTCTTTACATTAAATTAATTAATCCAATTTGTCATTATCACTACCAAGTGGCTAAATGGGGTCCCAAAATCGACCCAATGATGACCATGGTCGGCCACTACTCATCCAATAAGGTTAGGATAAGTGTTAAGGTAATTTTGAATTATTATAATATTATTTTAACCTTGAATTACCCTATTTACTTTTAACCGCAGTAAATAAAAGTTAAAAGTTACTATTCCCCAAAAATTATTTTCATCTTATTGAAAAACATTTTACTTCTTGATAACAATCATGTATTTCGGATTTTTGAAATTCTATTCACAGAAGGGGTAAAATTTCATTTTAATGATAGAGTCAATTTTTTTTAACTACCACTAAGTGGTTTCACTATTCATCAAAAATTGAAGTTTTTCAGAAAAATACCAAAAATTCAGCCTAAGATATATTTGATATTCTGAATTCAAAAATGATGTCTATTTTTCCAAATTAAAAACATATAAGTGGCACTGATTAATTTTAAAATTAATTCCCGTTATCAAAACAAATAGCATGTTTTTAAGAAACAATAACTATCAAAAGATCGACACTTGTTTATGTCCAATTTCAAAGTGAAATTAATTCTAATGAAAAACATTGGATTAAATAGTAAAAATATATTCTAATTACACTTTAAAACCAATTAAAAAGATAATATAACCATATAAATTATTGCGATAAAAAAGTTGTTTTTAATTAAAATATAGCGTCTTTTTACTATTCATTAAAATATGAAAGTTGTCAAAATAATATGAAAAATTTATCCAAAGTAAATTTTTATATCCTGATTCCAAAGAATAATTTTATTTTGTCAAATTGAACTTATAAACATGTCAAAAACTATATTTAAAGTGGGTGCGCCATCAAAAGGTGGCAAAACTGCATTTTTTGAAAAATACTTATTTTACCCGAAATTTTTTTTTGTTATCATACCATGTTCTAGAAAATATGTAAGAAGATTAATAATGTTATAAAATTCAAAATGTAGTAAACACTATTCATAACGGCGAGTCCATAATAATATTATAATAATATATCGTTGTTTAGTGAAACTCGGTACTGTGTACAACACACGCTATCGAGGAAGGTCAAGATTGCGTGTAATGCAAGCCAAGAATAGTGTTTGCCTATAATATAAGCTAATACGATGTTGCATATAAAACAATACAATTTTGGTGTAGCGTACAATACAGGACATCAATAAAATTAAAAAGAATATTTTTCATAAAATCTCGGGGTGTTACAATGGAAACTTTGGAATAATTCAATCACATATACCTCCTTATCTTCCTTCATGAAAATGCATCCGAGAAATCAATCATCCTTTCTAAGATAGAAATATCTTTCAGTGTAGGTGTGCCCCCTTTCAAGAAGAGTGATCTCCAATAGGCATCTGGTATTCAAATGGTAAAAAATATACCTTGGGATTCATATGATTTTAGATCACTCAAAAAATTATATATTCTCTAACATCCTTGACAGATTTGAAAACAAAATATATAGGTGTAACTTCAAAAGAATCTCTAAAGCAGGAAAAGAAATCCTCATTAAATCTATTTCACATTCCATCCCATATTTTTTTATGACTCTCTTAATGATTTTGGGTACCATAATCGACCCAATCCACTCATGTTTTTTTAAATTATAGTGGGGGCTCAAAAACTAGGAGAACAAGGTCTATCGGATTGCTTTGGTTAAGTTGTGAAAACCCAAGCTTCATGGGGGAATGGGGTTCATGGACCTTCACCTCTTCAATGATGCACACCATACCAAACATGGGTGGATATTTATCTATCATCTTGAATCCATTTGTCCAAAGTTTACAAGCATGAAATAATTCCCCCGTATTATTTTTTGTAGTTACCCCCTTGGCCTCTACGCCAGATTCTTCTGGCATAACATGTGGGGATCATGTGAGGCCCTTCTAAGGGGACTTTACTAGAGAATCAGGAATTGATATTCCACCAATATCCGAGAGGACCCATGGATGGTCGATGATAATGGGTTTTTAGCTTCTTCAACACCCCCCCCCCTAAAGGCCTCAGAGTATCAAAATTTCTCACTCTCTTTAATGAGGATGAAAATAGATGGTGCATGGATAAACTCTCCTCTGAGTTCAATGAAAGGGATAGGAAAATTATCTTCATTATCCCAATTGTGAGAGGAATAGGTATATACCACATTTTCTGGTGTAAGTAAATTACCATCACCCTTATAGTGAAATTTGGTTATGCTCTAGCTACCAGTTTTCCAAATTCTAACAATGGGGTTCCTTGGAAAACTATTTGAAGGCTCTCAATCCCACCCAAAGCATGGTAATTATGGTGGGAGACCTGCATCCGGATCCACACCTCTTTGGAGTTCCTTTGTTTTCACCACGCAACAAATAATCTAACATGTCTAATCTTCTTATTGATGCTTTAATATTACATGCACACTATTTTTCACTATACCAATTCTAGGTAAGTTTGACATGCCTTCAACCCTTCTATAGATCACATAATGGGCTTGACTTCTGACTTCACTGCTCTGCTCTCTGAGTGGGATTCTCTCTAAGAAAATGATGATCTTTCGACTATGTGCACAATCCGATGGATCATCTGGGTTAGGTTAAACAACATTATCTTTAACCAGGTCCACAAACCAACTTCCTCCTGGATCATGCATGAAACCCATTGGTTATCAATGTGGAAGCATAGAAAACACTAGCCTGACAACTCCACCTTCATGAATGACCCCTATACCTAGTTTTATCCTTCTACAGGTGGCCTAAAAATTAATTTGGACACATCTCATTTGAATAGAGGTATCGCTATATTTGGCATAATTGATCGTGATTCATCCCAACGTATCATCAAGGCTAGCATGTCCACTCTCACGTCTTCATTCCATCCTACAGTCACAGAAGTGAAGGCTATCATTCTTTTCATATAACTTTCCTTGGATCAAGTTTGGGACTCCATTCCATGAGAATTGGACATCTTCCCAGTCATTTATGTTGGCTCGACTTCAGAGGCTAACCTCCAACGGTTTGGACTCCAAATCTCAAAGATCCAATCACTCTGGCGCCACTTCTCAGCTTTCTACTTCTCCTTCACCAAAAGGGTTGGGAACATGGTAGCCCTCCGTATTTCTACTTGGAGTATCTCGGGTGTTCCTCAGGACTAATTTTATTTTTCTCCAGTTGGTTTTCCTCCCATGTTTTTTCTGACCTTCACTTTTCTTATAATATGAGTCCAATATTTGGTAGGGGAGGATATTACAATTGGTGAAACTAGAGCACAGAAATTGGCTGATCAAAAACTCATACAAGAACAATTGATTGCATCAAGAAACAAAAAAGGGAAACAAAAATTATATGAAGGTGTTATTCAGAATTAAAACTCTCATGTTTAGAATTATGGACTACTTAATAATGTTATGGAATGCTTGCATAGGCCTTGTGGGGATACAAATATGGGTAATGTAGTTTTGGAAGGCTTGTCCCCAACCACTACTCAGGCTAAATAATTATTGTGAGAAGGTGGTTTTCTCACCTCATTCTAGGGCTGTAGATATTTTTACCCCATCCGTTATGTAGGTAGATTCTACTAGTGAGAAGGTGATTTTCTCACCTTCTTCTCGAGATACTTCATCAAAGGGGACTAGATCTGTTGGTCCTGATGGAACATGTACACTATGAGTGGAAGGTTCCCTTTCCACCACTAAGGTTTTTGACTCCAAGTTTATCAAGAATATTTCAATGGATGAAGAGGTAATTTAAATGGTTTCCTCTAGAAAGGTTATAAGTTCTGTGTCTAGGCAGGTTGATGCTACTCGATTTGTGTCTGTTCAGGCTAAAGCTGTTAGACCTATTGTTGCAGGGGACCATTCTACTTATTATGTATAGGGACTGGGGAACGCAAAAAAGTTTCCAAAGACACCTTTATGTTCTCCCTTATCAGACATGCAACAAGATGTGGATTCCTAGCTTCATCATTTGGAAGATAATCTTTCATCAAGTTCATGCAAATAGGTTGAACAAGTGTCGACAGCTGACTCCTCTGGAGTGCTTGGCCTACCCAATGAAGGAAATCCATGTAATACAACGGAAGATGATTTGATGACTCCTACTACCAAGGACACCCATCTAGAGGATACGGGGCCTCATTCTAAGGATAAATCTAGTTTATAAAGATCTAGTGATGAAGATCTCTTATAATAAGAAAGATCCTAGAGGAGACTACATCATCCTTGAAGTTGTGGGTGTGGATGTAAATGAGGAGGATTCTAATTTTCTAACTGGAATTCCATGCAGGAAGAGGAACGTAAAATAGGAATTAGGATAAGAGAAAAACTTGGTATGTGATATGGGCTTATAGCCAAATGTTCCCATCTCTTTATCTTTGTCTCTTATATTTTATTTTAATAATAAAAGGGTTATGGCATCTGCTTTTTCAATAATAAAAATTAAATATTAAATAATTAATATTAAATTTATTAATAATTATTAATAATTATTATTAAAAAATTCTAATTAAATATTTAAAAATATTATTGAGATAATAAATATTAATAATAATTATTGAATTATTGAATTAATAATTAATTATTATAAAAAATGGCTCAGACATAGGTTTGGAATCCAAACCCATGAACCAAAATTATTACTAAAAATAAAACATGTTAGAAAGATACAGGAAAATAGGTGTGCTAAACAAGGTTAAAAGCCCACATTAGAAGGCAAGAAAACAAAAATAATTAATCCCTGCCCACTCTAGACCCCAAATTTCTAGGAAATATCCCTTTTCCCTTTGGATTATGATCTCTTTTCCATGTCTTCATCTTTTTTTAGGCCTTATATTAATCATCTTATGGTGATTCAGATGAGTCCTCTGGAATGGAGAAGGTCTGGAATTTCTAGCCTTGGTCTCGAAAGTCCATCGCGGGATTGGATTAGACGAAATCTTCAAGATTAATAGACAGAAACTTTTTAACTATCAAATTGTCATTAAATCCAAATATCTTCATCTCTATTATTGAAAAAATGACATCAAGTTGTGAGAAAAACCAAGTAGTCGCTTCCTTGATAAGACCTTCAATGGGCCTTTCACCTTCCTGGTCTTCCAAAATTAAAATGCTGGAGTGTTTTGCTCGTGCAATACTATTTTCCTCATCTGAGGCCTTTCTAAAGTATACATATGATTTTTTCACTAATTTAGTAAAGTGTGATGGGTAGGACCACACCACACTCTCAGAATCGTCAATGCTCTTGCATAAGGGATTTGGATTCTCAACCTGCAGAGGGGAGGCCTGAACCTCCTTGGGATCCACAATGATCACATGCTCTTGCTCTTACTTAATTAATTAAATAATTATCAATAATCAATATTAATTACTGATAAATATTAATTAATAATAAATATTAATTATACAATGTTATTTAATATTTAATAACATAAATTTCTAATTAATATGAATTAAAAATTAATTTTAATTTTAAAAATATTAAAATTATTGTTTAGTTACTAATTATTAATCATAATAATTATATATTTATTAATTATAAATTATTATTTAGTTATTTTTAATATTATTTATTAGTAATTAAATATTATTAAATTACTAATTAATTAAAAACCAATTAATTGTTAATTGTTAATTTTTATTTTCTAATTAATTAATTATTTACTGATATAATTTATTAGTAATTAATATTTTTTTGTAATTAATATTATTAATTAATTTTTTTTAATTACTATTTAATTGTAAATTATCTAATTATTAATATTCAATTTTTTATGTTAGTAGTTAAATATTTTTTAGGTATTATTATTAATATGTTATTCATCAGTAAATAATATTTATTATTTATTGATTACTAATTATTAACAATAATATTTTATTCCTCCTGCATAGGAAATGGGGAACCAGAATCCCACATTGGAAATCAATTAAGATTTTCAAGACAAGCCCCTTTATAAAAGAGAGTCATGGGTGAGGATTTTTTTCAAAATTCCAGACTACTTTAATTACAATAATATTGAATATTTAACAATAGTTTAATTATACTAAATTTTATATACATATATATATATAAACAAAACAAAAAATATAAAAAATATTTTTTAAAAAAACCATAAGAGACGAAAGGTTTTTGGGGGCCCAATGCCTTTGGCTTTTTTGATAGACCAAAGACATTAATACCCTTAACACATTTTGACTCCAACCAAAAATCCAACAGGTGTCATGGGCCATAATGCCCTTATGGATTACATTTCAATTTTTTTTAACTAATTTCCTTGATTTTTTTCTAAAAAATATATATAAACAATCCAACTGAAGGAGAGAATACCCAAGTAAATCTACTATAATCGTCAACAATAACTAAGGTATATTTCTTTCCACCAAGTTAGTAAATTTGATTAGGGCCAAATAAAACAAGATGTACTAACTATAAAGGGATATTTGTAGTTATCTGATGGATGGGCCTAAAAGTAATTTTTTGTTACTTCCCTTTCATGAAAGCATCACAAACATAAAAATGTTCTTTCTTCAAGGATGGAAGTTATAACACATTATCATGTTTTGAGAGTTTATGTGACATTATTAAATTAACATGACCAAAAATTCAATGTGAACGGATGTTGTCATTTGGTACAGCATTCAAACATTTTACATGTTTAATAGTTAATTCAGCAAAATCAATAGTATAAATAGTATCTTTTCGATTATCATAAAATAATAAAAAATCATCTTTAAAACTGAACCTTTACCATTTTTAAATTTAAATTCCTTTCCATCATTACAAAATTTTGATATACTAATTAAATTATCTTTTAAACCATCAACATATAAAACTTCAAAAATAAAAGTAGAATTTGAAATACCAACTCCACCAAAACCTTTTACTTTGCCTTTAGAATTGTCTCCAAAAGTAACAGTGCCTCCATCACATGTGTTTTAAGTGTTAAAATTTGATGGTTCTCTGTTCATATTCCTAAATAATCAACTTTCCACATACCATATGTCATCCTTGAGACATCCAAGGAATTTTTCCTACAAAAATCAATTACTTGACAATTTTGGTACCCAAGCAGCTTTGGGTCCAATGGGGTTAGTTATGAAATTATTACGTACCCATACAGAATTTAAACATGAATTTTAAGGTACTCTGGATAATAAGTTTTAAAAAATATTAATTTTTTTAAATCCCAGTGATTTTTTAAATCTTAGAGAACAATAATTTTCATAGTGACCTCTCATGCCACATTTAAAACATGTAACAGTTGAAGTACAACAGATTTTACTTTTTAAAAAATGAGTTGTATACATTTGGGGTAATCTTCTTTCATATCCAAAACCATATTTATTTTTATCACTTTTAGTCAAATACATCAACTTATAATATTTTTCATGACCTTGAATAAAATAAGATAAAATTTGATTAAGAAATTCAACTTTATTTTTCAAATTTTCATTCAAATCTTGAGAAGATTTCAATTTTTCATAAAATTTTGAATGAGAAGTAGAAGTAGTGTTAATTAGTTTTTCATTCTACTGTAAAAGTATTTTATTTTCAAAAACAAGTTTCTCATTGTTTTCTTTAATCTTATTATATAAATCAGCAGCATTAAAAATATCTTTTCTTAATCTTTCAATTTCCTTATTTAATTCAAAAACATTGAGGTTTTCAGAATCATAGTCATAATCAGAACATCTAGAATAAAGACAAGAATTGCTGACCTTAACCATTCATTCCATGAAGCACAAGTTAGCACTTTCCTTTTCTTTTCCAGATTGTTCACTAGCATCAGATTCTTCTATACCACTCCTACTGGTTGTCAATTCCTTTTTTTCCTTTTTTTTTGTATTTGTATGTATTCTTAAGTTTTGAACAATGAGCCTTGATATGAACTTTCTTCTTGCACTCATAATATGTTACATCTAGTATATTGAAATTTGTATTACCTTTCCTATCTCCCTTATATTTTTCTTTTTGAGGGTTTCTTCTAAAATGATTCTTGAAGCATTTAATTTTTGTTATTTTATTTACTCTAGTCACAATCTGAGCCATGTATTCTTTTTCACTGTCCTATATATTATAATCAGAAGAGTCAGTAGAAGAAAAATTCACAGATTTAAAAGCTACACCTTTTTTTTCTCCTCTCCAGCTATGTTATTCAGTTCCAATTCATACTAAAGTAGTGATCCAATCAATCCATTTAGGGTGTAGTCTTTGAAAATATCTCTTTCATTAATGGAAACCGTCTTGGCATGCCATTTCTTTAGTAAGGATCGTAGGACTCGTTCAAATAGTATTGGGTTTTCCAGAGCTTCATCAGGTGAATTCATTCCATTCACAACACTTGTAAATATGTGGAACATTTAGTTTAATGTTTCACCTTCAGTCATCTTGAAGTTTTGGTACTCAAGATGAAGAATTCCAAGTTTGTTTTGGATCAATTTATCTAAACCAAGGTGTGTAACTTATAGAATCTTCCACATTTCATGACCTGTCTTACAAATAAACACATGACTAAAAACACTTATATTAATATCGCAATATTAAATATTAACAACTTTTTAATTTGAAACATATTTAATAGCATCATTTATGGTAAGAGTATTTGGGTTAGCTTCAGGTAGTGTGTATTATTTTTACATGACAAAACAGTGCTCAATGATCAACTTTTTGAGGTAAGCCTCCATTATATATCTCCAGTATCCATAATCATTGCCATCAAAGTGGGGTGGTTTTTGAGGAATCCAAGCATCATTGTGGTTCAATATTGTCATCTTATAAGATCATTATCCTTAGACTATGATGTCTAGAAATAGATTAACATAGTTAAAATATTTAATCAGACTCTATAAAAGGTTTGGATAAATTCAAAAATTAACAACCAATGATACCAATGTTTGGTATTGAGAAATAGAATGAAAGAGCTAAACTATTTTTAAGAAGGTATTCCTTAGATACCAATTGTTAGGTATCAGAAGGAGAACAATAGAGCTAGTCAATTCCAAAAAGGATTACCCTCTAATAACATTTGTTAGGTCAGAATGGGTAATGGAAGATGTTCTCGAAGGGGGTGAATATACCAGATTAAAAAAATTAAAAAAATTAATTGATTAAATAAATTATTTATCAAAGTTAATTATTAAGGTTAATTAGCATTAGAAAAAATAAAGAATGCAATGATGTTTTTTATTGTAGTTTGGTCCAAAGTGGTCTTACTTTTACTCTTATACATCTCTACTTGGTGAGAGATACATGTGCTCTAAAATTGATTTTTAAGTGGGAATCATAACCTGATTACAAAATCCTTTTCTAGTGGAGGGATAATCATGAAACTGACTTTTGTAAGGGGAGTCACAACCCTTACAACCTGAATTTATATAAATTCAGTCACAACTCAAACAGTCCTAACTTTAGATACAGGTAGTCATAACTCTTAGATCCTGACTTTAGAATCCATGAGTCAAAACTTGAGGAAACAGAATAACAAAAAAATATTTTGTGTGTAAAAGCATAAACAGAACAAATAGAGTGTGTGTGAGAGATGGGAAAAGGTGTTATATACTCAAAACCAGATGAATGAAAATATAAAATTTTAAAGAATGGGTACTGGTTGTTGAGGATTATATTAAAACATCTCTTCAAGGAAATTTTAGTCAAAGTAGAATTAATTTGGCACTTGAGAGAATGAGCAGGTGATGAAACATAGTGTTGCAGGACATTGAAAATGCATAGTAGGTTCAAAGTTCACAGCAATTTCTCTTTGAAAAATAAAGTATAAAATATATTAACCAATTTTTATTTATGTATTGATATTGTTTCAATAACCTACAAGAGATAATGATATATATATATATATATATAAAATCAGCAGTTTCAGTAGCTATGCTTCCTTCAGATATTCGAAATAAATTGAGTAAAGAGATTTCATAAAAATCTCCTTAAAAATCACAACATCTTTGCCTCTTTATTCCTATAGAATAAGTCTCTAATAAAATAATTCAAAGTAATTTGAATAAGTCCTCCAATAAAATCTCTAAAATAATAATAGCATTGAATGATTTAAAAGTCCAGTTTAAAATCATTTAAACTTAGTCGATACGGTTCCTGAAAACTAGCTTCTCAAGCCAAATGTAAATTCAAATATTTGAAAATAAAAAACCTTAAAACCACCAAATTTATTATAAAAATATGTTGAAATAATTTATTAAATTTTTATCTTTAAATTTTCCACCAAAAACATTAAAAGCACTTCGATCAAAATCCTTAGATTTAATGTGAATTTATCCACTAGAAAAATAATTGAAAATAATCCATATATATACAAAAATCGATTTTCAACATAAAAGCATGAAATGAACAGTAACGTAAGGTACTAACAGTAATGTAACATAGGATATGAACAGTAGCATAATTTAGGGTATTAATAGTAATGTAGCATAGGTAATAAACACTAACATGGGGTTACCCAATCATACTTTGCAGAAATGAACAGTAACGCAACGTATGGTGATGTGGATCTATTTTTACATAGTTTTTCCACGTCTTTTTACTTAATTTTTAATGATTTAATTAATTATTTAAAAAAAATTTAATAAATATTTGTACTTTTGTATTTTTATAATTAAATTTTTTAATTAATCAATTTTTATAATTAATTAAGTATTTCTAGTCTTTAAATTAATAATTTTAATCATACTTAACTTTTCTAATTTAATTATTTCTTAATTAGTTTCGTTAATTAAAATTTGCTTGACTTTTTAATAAATTAACTTTTTAAAAACAATTATTCAATCATTGTACTTTTATTTATTTAACATACACTTTATTTTAATATTTTATCTTTTAATGTAGATTTATTAAAATATATTAACTTCATTAATTAATATATTTAATCATCCTTATAATTAATTAAGTGAAGAATTTGAGTTTAAATTAAATTAAATAGTGCAATTTTAACTTTAAGTATTCACTTAGTTATTTAATTATTTAATTAAGAGTTTTAAAACATTAATTATTTAATCCTAAGAATGCAGTTAAATTATTAAGTCATTAACTTTTGTATTTAGTCTACTGGTGAGATAGACAAGAGCTATCAGTAACTTATTTAGTCACTTATGATATCCTTTTTCACTCTTTGTAGATCCTTTAATAAATTTTAATTTAAGTGTTTTTTTCAACTTAGTTTAACAATAATCGAGCTTTCAATTTATGTGTTATCAATTAATAATTTAATTTGTAATTTTTATGTTTAGAGTTTAACAATAATTCTGTTTTTAATATGTGTTGTTTAGTCTTGTTCAAATTATTAATTTTAATTAACTTAAATTTTAATTTTAAGTTTAATTTATGCAGTTTTAATTTTTTTTCTTAAAGTTTGTTTTTTTAATGTCACCGATGTGGATTATGTATTGCATCGATGACCTTTTGCTAACGGTGACCTTTTATTTAATTGCATCGGTGAACTTTTGCTAATGGTGACCTTTTATTTAATTGCATCGGTGACTTTTTCCTAACGGTGACCTTTTATGCAGTGCAACAGTGACCTTTTCTTTTTTTTGTAATGGTGATCTTTATTTCTATCGGTAAACTTTTAATTTACTGCAACGATGACCCTTTTCTTTTTCTACAATGGTAACCTTATATTTTTATACCTACTGGTGACCATTTCTCTTGCACCTAATGGTAACCTCATATTTTTATACCTATCCATGACATTTTCTCTTGAAACTAACGGTGACCTTTTATGCACCCTATCGATGACCTTTTGTATTTAAAGCTAACAGTGATCTTTTATTGCCAACAGAGATTTTCTACTTTTAAACTAACAGTAATATTAGTTTAATAAACTGTCAGTGGTAGCCTCTCTCCACCGCTGCTCCTCACTTATTTTTCAACTGGCGGTAACCTCCCCGACACCTCACCGTTATTCACCCTTTTCTTCCACCAATTTTTACCACTGTACTACTTCTTCCAAACCATAATATAGATTTATTAAAATATATTAACTTCATTAATTAATATGTTTAACCATCCTGCTAATAAATTAAGTTAAGAATTTGAGTTTAAATTAAATGAAATAGCGCGAATTTAACTTTAAGTATTCACTTAGTTATTTAATTAATTAATTAAGAGTTTTAAAACATTAACTATTTAATCCTAAGAATGCAGTTAAATTATTAAGTCATTAACTTTTGTTTTTAGTCTACCGGTGAGGTAGACAAGAGCTATCTGTAACTTATTGAGTCACCGATGCTATCTTTTTTCACTCACTCTTTACCCTGTAATTAATTTATATAATAATTTTTAATTTTAGCCTTTTATCAACTTAGTTTAATATTAATCCATATTTTGATTTAAGTGTTAACAATTAAAAACATAAATTGTAACGTTAATGTTTTATGTTTAATAATAATCCTGTTTTTAATTTATGATGTTTAGCCTTCTTTTAATTTATAAATTTCTATCTTTGTAATTTTGATTTTATATTTTTAGCTGGTTAATTATTTAAATATTTGTATTTAGTTAACTTAAGTTTTAATTTTAAGTACAATTTATGTAGTTTTAATTTTTTGTGTATCACAGTTAGTTCATTTTTTTAGCTACCGTTAAATTTATATATATTATGCTACCATTGTGGATGATTATGAGTACTGGTCACTTATCTACTATTGGTGACCTTCTCTATGTTATAGCCATCAGGGACCTATTTCTATCGGTAACCTTTTATTTTCTGCAACGGTAACCATATATTTTTATACCTACCGGTGACATTTTATCTTGCAACTATTGGTAACCTTATATTTTTATACCTACCAGTGACCTTTTCTCTTGCAACTAACGGTGATCTTTTATGCAGCCTATCGGTTACATTTTCTATTTAAAGCTAATGGTGATCTTTTATCACCAACATGGATTTTTTAATTTTAAACTAAGAGTAATCTTATAACTATTGGTAACCTCTATCGTGCCACTTCTCCTCACTTATTTTTCAACTGTTGGTAACCTCCTCTACAGAGTTTTTTTTCTACATTTTTTCAAAAAAAAAATTGAAAATACAACTAGGTTAAAAAAAAAAAAATTTTACCCCTCAAAGGCGGCACCTGGTGTGACGCCTTTAGGGGTTTTTTTCACCCAGGGCAAGGCGGCACATGGTGTGCCGCCTTTGCCCAAAAATAAACAACAAATCCGGCACACCAGGTGCCGCCTTTGCATTAATATTTTTTTTATTTTTTTTATTTTTTTTGTTTTTTTGTTTTTTTTTTTTTTGTTTTTTTTTCTTGTTTTGTTTTATTATATATATATATAGAACAAAACTTTTCAGCAGAACTTTTCTGCTATTTAATATCCAGCAGCACTGTCATTACAGCAGTCTGGAGTCTGACAGAAACCCTCACCCTGGACTCCCTTTTATAAGGGGGCTTGCACTGAAAATCATACTGCATTTCCGATATGGGATTCTGGTTCTTTTTTTTCTGCGTAGTATATTCTGTGTTTCTGATGTGGGATTCTGTTTCAAGTACGCGACTTTGAAAGACTATAAAACATAAAATATGAGACCAACATAAATGAAACTTTAAACATTGATTAAACATATAAGGAATAGTTGAAAACAAAAATAATTTCATAAAAAATGTTGATACAAATTAATTTATAAGCATTCAAAACCACCTACTTGAAACTTAAACATATTTCAAGTACGTGACTTTGTATGATTATAAAAGATAAACTATAGGACCAATATAAATGAAACTTTAAACATTGATTAAACATATAAGAAATAGTTGAATAAAAAATTATTTCATAAAAAATATTGACCAAAAATAACTTATAAGCTTTCAAAACCGTCAACTTTAAACTTAAAAATGTTTCAAGTTCCCGACTTTGAAAGACTATAAAACATAAACTATAAGACCGATACAAATGAAATGTTAAACATTGATTAAACATATAAGAAATAGTTGAAAACAAAAAAAACTTCCTAAAAAATGTCCATAAAAATTAATTTATAATCTTTCAAAACCATCTACTTGAAATTTAAAAATGTTTCAAGTACGCGAATTTGAAAGACTATAAAACATAAAATATAAGACCAACATAAATTAAATATTAAACATTAATTAAAAATATAATGAATAGTTGAAAACAAAAATAATTTCCTAAAAAATATTGATGAAAATTAATCTATAAGCTTTCAAATCCGCCTACTTGAAACTTAAAAATGTTTCAAGTACGCGACTTTGAAATACTTTAAAACATAAACTATAAGACCAATATAAATGAAACTTTAAACATTTATTAAACATATAAGAAATAGTTGAAAACAAAAACAATTTCCTCAAAATTGTTGATTATAAATAATTTATATGCTTTCAAAAGCACCAGCTTGAAACTTAAAAAAGTTTCAAGTATGCGAATTTGAAAGACTATAAAATATAAACTATAAAAGGAATATAATTGAAACTTTAAACATTAGTTGAACAAATAATAAATATTTGAAAACAAAAATAATTTCATAAAAAATGTTGATGAAAAATAATTTATAACCTTTCAAAACCGTCTACTTGAAACATAAAAATATTTCCAGTGCGTGACTTTGAAAGACTATAATTATATTATTAATTAACTAATTAATTATTATATAATTAATAGTTATATTAATAGTTAACTAAATAACTATTATATAAGTAATAATTATTGAGTAATAATTAATAATTATTATATAAGTAATAATTATTGAGTAATAAAATATAACACCAATATAAATGAAACTTTAAACATTGCTTAAACATATAAGAAATAAATGAAAACAAAAGCAATTTCTTAAAAAATGTTGATGAAAAATATTTTATAATAATTATATTACTAATTAACTATTATATAATGAATACTTATATTACAAATTAACTAATTAAGTATTATCTATTTATTATATGTTTAATCAATGTTTTAGGTTTCAATTATATTACTCATATATTTTATGTTTTATATTCTTTCAAATTCGCGTACTTGAAACAGTTTAAGTTTCAAGTAGACGGTTTTGAAAGCTTATAAATTATTTTTCATCGACATTTTTTAGGAAGTTATTTTTATTTTCAACTATTTCTTATATTTTTAATAATTGTTTAATGTTTCATTAATATTGGTCTTATAATTTATATTTTAGAGTTTTTCAAAGGCATGTACTTGAAACATTTTTCAATTTCAAGTAGGGGGTTTGGAAAGCATATAAATTATTTTTCATGGATATTTTTTACAATTTTTTTGTTTTTTCAACTATTTCTTATATTTTTAATCAATTTTTAATGTTTCATTTATATCGGTCTTATAGTTTATATTTTATTGGCTTTCAAATTCACGTACTTGAAATATGTTTAAGTTTCATATAGGTGGTTTTGAAAGCTTGTAAATTATTTTTTATCAACATTTTCTATGAAATTATTTTTTTTAACTATTTATTATATGTTTAATTTGTTTTTAAAGTTTCATTTATATTGGTCTTATATTTTATATTTTATAGGCTTTCAAAGTCACGTACTTGAAATATGTTTAAGTTTCAAGTAGGTGGTTTTGAAAGCTTATAAATTAATTTGTATCAACATTTTTTATGAAATTATTTTTGTTTTCAACTATTTCTTATAAGTTTAATCAGTGTTTAATGTTTCATTTATATTGGTCTTATAGTTTATGTTTTATAGTCTTTCAAAGTCGCGTACTTGAAACAGAATCACACATCGGAAACGCGGAATGTACTGCGCAGGAAAAGGAGAACCAGAATCCCACATCAGAAATGCAGTATGATTTTTAGGGAAAACCCCCTTATAAAAGGGAGTCCTGGGTGAGGGTATCAGTCAGAATCCAGACTACTGTAATGGCAGAACCGCTGGATATTAATTTGTCGGCAAAGGCGGCACACCATATGCTGCCTTTGGGAGGTAAAAAAATAATTTTTTTACCCTAGTGGTATTTAAAAAAATATTTTTTTGAAAAAATTTAAAAAAAAACTCTCCTCTGCACCACACTGTTGGTCACCCTTTTCTTCCATCATTTCATTACCACCGTATCACCCCTGCTTCTTCCGCACTGTAACCCATGTTCCATAGCAATTTACATCATTCACCTGCAAACCAAAATCACCACTTCCCACATCATCTATTCCACACACTACAGTGTAATCAAATCAACATATTTACCTTTTTTTCAAGTCACTAAACCCACTTCTTCAATCTCCAAATCTGAACCCCAAACCTATTTTATCCTACTGTTCAAAGGAGAATTCAAATATGCCGCTGTTGTACCGAATTTTCACCACACTCTTTGCCGCCAGCCTAATCCGCACCCCCCGGGTCCATACGCCAAGCCGATGAAGACCCAGCCTCCCTTCTCCGGTCCACACTGCATCGCCATCCCTAGTGCCAAGCCACTGTCGGACCTGGTTCAAAGGAGTCCGTAGCAACGGCTATTTGCAGAAAACATGTCACCGCTAAAAAAATTAGAAGCCAACATGGGGAGGAGCACTGCATCACCAGAGGCTGAAGTCGTGTGGCGTCGCCAAAGGATATGAGTTGTCGCCACGCTGTGTTGCTTAGAGGAAGTAGGTCGCCTCTTCACCGCTTCCCTAGTGAAGACACGCCGAAGACCCCCCCCCCCCCCCCCCACCTAGGGTTGTGCCGATTTGGGGGGGGAGTTAATTAAGATAAAAATTAACTGAAATATTAGGGTTGTGCCGATCTGGGGGGAGTTAATTAAGATAAAAATTAACTGAAATAAAACTTAAAAAAAAGTTTAATTAAAATATTACTAAATTAAAATATTAAACATTAATAATTATAAATAAATAATAAACATATAAAAAATATAAGATATTTAATTTTTATAAAACAGAATTTATAATCAAATTAACTTTAAACTTTTATTAAACTAAACTAATAATAAACATCTAAATTAAATAAATTATTATTGAAAATTAAATTTTTATAATAAAATATATAAAATAAAATACCAATAATAATTTATAAATAAAATTAGAATAAAATAAACTATTTAATAAGTTAACAATTTAATGTTCAAAAAATTAATTAATAATATTAATTATTATTAACATTATTAATTAATTTTTAAAAAATATTAACTTAACTATTTAATATAATGTTTAGAAATAAAATTTTAATAACTTATAAATTTAAATAAATTAACTTAATTTAATTCATTAATGAACTAATAGATATATTTGTTAGCAACTAAAAACTAACTTTAATAAATATATCAAATTAAATATTTTAATTACTTAATTTCTTAATAAAAATATTTAATAATTAATAATTTAAATTTTAGATTAAATAAATAAAATATCCAGCTAATAACTGTTAAGTGATTTATCTGTTATTTTTAATTGTTTTATTATCGTGTTTTAACAGTTTTAACTTTGTTTTGTTGTTCTTTACTTTGCAGGTTCACACCAAGGCCTTAAAAACGTCTAGGTGCATTCAACTAACTCATCCAGAGTTAGTGACAAGGGTAAAGTTACTGCAATGTGCCATTCATGGAAAAACACATGTGTGTGGTGCAATAGTAAAAGACAAGTTTAAGTTGTAGAAGAGTGGTGGTGATGAGCAGCAGAAGATAGTGGGTATTAAAAATAGAGCAAGTAGCAGATTTGGTGTGGAATATTCATTTGATACATTCGATCATACACTTCCGAACAGAGGGAGATCAGAGGGCTACTCTGGAACCACTTCCTGGAGCTGGAGGAGTTTTGGAGCAGAGCATCTTCTCGTGAGTTTATCTTCCATCTTAATTCTAGTATTAGTACTCTATTTATTATGTTACAAATTTTTGAAATAATAAGGAACATGTTTTCTAGTTAAATCATCTAGTTAGGGGAGAAATTGAAGTTCCACTGGTTTTCTTTTTATATATTCTTCACTTCATCATTTTGATGTATTCATTATTGATCGGCGAGACCAATACTAAATTCTTTCAATTTCTTGAACCACTAGGAATTAATTTCAAAATTTCATAGTCAATTGGCGAGATTGATTGTGGAAACATCTTTCAAAATATAGTAAGTTCAAAATACTTCAGGACTTACGGTGACTTCGTCCTGTTGTCATTTTCAAATAATGACTATCACAGTTGTTGTATTTTATAGTGGAGAACTCTGCACTTGACCAACCTGTTAGACTAAACTCCTAGAGAGGGAAGTAAATCACTCTCTTAAAAAGGATGAATACTGCAACAATTTTTAAGTGAATTAGTATGCTTTTAAAACTAGTTGTGTAGAGATTTTTCCCCAGGCATTACATTCTGGTTGTTCTCTTATTAGCATTCTATATTTTTGTTTTTCACTGCTTTCAATTTGATTTATGATTCATCTTATTCTAGATAAAAAACTAAAAAAGTTGTGTTACTTTACTACATTTTAAAATCATAAAAAAATTAAGAAAATATAAAAAGGTAAAAAAAATAGAAAATCTACTCCACTACTGACAACGGTGGGGTCTTTTTGAATGTTTTAAGAAGAATAGTGGTCAAATTTTTTTTTCTCTCTGGGTTCGACCCTACTTAATTTTATATTGAATTGCTACTGTTTTTTGTATTTTTGAGCTCCTATTTAGTTCTTTTGTTGTGTTACCTAAATTGTTGATATACTTTGTATGAGCACAAGACATTCTACTTTTAGTTTAGAGCCACTGAACATAGAAATAGAAAAACATTTAACTCATATTAGAAAAAATAATTACAAAATAAAAATATAGAACATAGATAATAGAGTTCTTGATACCAAATTCCAAAATCATCTAGAACACTTAGAAGAAAATAAAAGAACTAGGATGAGGGAGTTCCAACTTCCTCAAGTTTCAAGAAATCCATCATCCATTAGACTTAGTCCTAGGGCCATAAATTATGAGCTAAATCAGTCACACATTTCACTATTTCCTTCATTTAGCGGGATCTCTAATTAGGACTCTCTTGACTTCATTAGATACTTCTATAATACTGTGTAGCAATTACCTCTTCTAGGACTCATAGAAAATAAGCTAAGAATGAGAGTCTTTCCCTTTTCCTTAAAGGTAATGCTAAAAACTGGTTTCTAAGTCTAGATGAGAATATCTTTGAAAAGTGGGATCAATTGTACAATTTTATTATGAAATTTTATCCACAAATACTTAAGGTTGAACTGAGAACTAAAATAACTAGTTTTTATCCAGAGGATGGAGAAGCTTTTCACGAATCTTGGGATAGATTTGGGGACCTTCTTAGGCAGTGTCCCCATCATCAAATCCCATCTCACATTCTCATGGACACCTTCTGTCACGACCCCCTTCCATCAAAGATGCCCCTCCTGAGCTGGCAATGGTGAAAGGGAGATAATGACCCCCGAGTCCCGCCTCCAGTAGGCCTCAGGGTGGTGACTAGCACCAAGGGTATGAGTTTTCCCAAATATGGGAGGCATTAACCTTTTATTATTTAAGATCGTAAATAGGACAAGTCAACTACCAAAAAAGAATAAGTGTATAGAAATAAACCCAAACCAATCCAACATGCTTGTTTAAAAAATTCTGAAACAAAGTACAAGTACAAGAAAGCTCAAAATTACAATACAAAAAGAAACAAGAGTACAACAACTGCAACAACTCCAACTATCCCGACTAGTAGGGTCCCGCATGGCCCTGATAGTCCTCTTGGAAACCTGAAAGTAAATGTAGGATGATCATACAAGTATACTCAGTAGGGAAACCTAAATCTCTCGTGCACAGGTAGGGAGACATCCTAATGTCCCGTGAGAACAACAAAAGAAACCAAAACCTAGCAAGGAATTCTATCCACCCAACCTCACCAGCCACTCTCACCAAAAACACAAAACAACAGGTAGTAGTTTATAAGAACAAGAGTATTGGGTACCCCGCACCATTTACCATTAGTTAGATACTTTTCCTAATGGCGAACGTCCTGACGCTACCAAACTCTTCCCGCCCACACACACCTGGGCCTCAAGAACCACATATCCCGCCCGCACACACCTGGGCCTCACAACCACATATCCCACCCGTACACACCTGATCCTCATGACCACATATCCCAGCCGCACACACTTGGGCCTCATCCAGAAGATTCTTTGGAACAGTACACCTGCTCGAAGAGTCTTGGGCTGAAACCACCCCAATCGAAACCTACCCGAAGAGTCTTGGGTGTAAGGTCACCTCAAGCCACCACAGCCTATGGAAGAAGGATCAGGAAGGAGCCAGTAACTAAGGGAGAAGCACCCACTCCCATGTAATGGGAGTGTTCGGCACTAAGTGCTCAACATGGGTGGGGGCGACAAAACACAAAGAAACAGATATATATGTATAGATGTATACCAAACACACAGCCCAACCTATGGCTTCTAAACAGAGAAACTGAGAACATGCCTTGGCACCGCTACTACGAAGCATGTATACAACAAACAATCCCCAACCCCATTTAGGTTTTCAAGTTTCATCAGTAATAGTTTATTATCTCCTTAACTACTGGGAAACTATCAAACCAGATCAAATGTTTCGTAGAACAAAATCCCTTCCAACCACAAATCAAGTTAGATAAAACGCAAGAAACATAACCCAACCATTTATCATCAAACAAACCCTTTTCTCCTTTGCACCACACCGTTAGTCACCCTTTTCTTCCATCATTTCTTTACCACCGTATCACCCCTACTTCTTCCGCACTGTAACCCATGTTCCATAGCAATTTACATCATTCACCTGCAAACCAAAATCACCACTTCCCACATCATCTATTCCACGCACTACAGTCTAATAAAATCAACATATTTACATTTTTTTCAAGTCACTGAAGCCACTTCTTCAATCTCCAAATCTGAACCCCAAGCCTATTTTATCCTACTGTTCAAAGGAGAATTCAAATATGCCGCTGTTGTACCGGATTTTCACCACACTCTTTGCCGCCAGCCCAATCCGCACCCCCCTGGTCCTTATGCCAAGCCGATGAAGACCCAGCCTCCCTTCTCCAGTCCACACTGCATCACCATCCCTAGTGCCAAGCCGCTGTCGGACCTGCTTTAAAGGTGTCTATAGCAGCGTCTATTTGCAGAAAACATGTCACTGCTAAAAAAATTAGAAGCCAACATGGGGAGGAGCACTGCGTCACCAGAGGTTGAAGTCGTGTGGCGTCGCCACAGGATATGAGTTGTCGCCACGCCGTGTTTCTTAGAGGAAGCAGGTCACCGCTTCACCGCTTCCCTAGTGAAGACACGCTGAAGACCCCCCCCCCCCACCACATAGGGTTGCACCGATTTGGGGGGGGGAGTTAATTAGGATAAAAATTAACTGAAATATTAGGGTTGTACCGATTTGGGGGGGAGTTAATTAAGATAAAAATTAACTGAAATAAAACTAAATAAAAAAGTTAAATTAAAACATTACTAAATTAAAATATTAAACTTTAATAATTATAAATAAATAATAAACATATTAAAAATATAAGATATTTAATTTTTATAAAACAGAATTTATAATCAAATTAATATTAAACTTTTATTAAACTAAACTAATACTAAACATCTAAATTAAATAAATTATTATTGAAAAATTAAATTTTTATAATAAAATATATAAAATAAAATACCAATAATAATTTATAAATAAAATTAGAATAAAATAAACTATTTAATAAGTTAACAATTTAATGTTCAAAATAATAATTAATTTAATTAATTATTATTAACATTATTTATTAATTTTTAAAAAAGATTAACTTAACTATTTAATATAATGTTTAGAAATAAAATTTTAATAACTTATAAATTTAAATAAATTAACTTAATTTAATTCATTAATGAACTAATAGAAATATTTATTAGCAACTAAAAACTATCCTTAATAAATATATCAAATTAAATACGTTAATTACATAATTGCTTAATAAATATATTTAACAATTAATAATTTAAATTTTAGATTAAATAAATAAAATATCCAGCTAATAACTTTTAAGTGATTTATCTATTATTATCAATTGTTTTATTATCGTGTTTTAACAGTTTTAACTTTGTTTTGTTGTTCTTTACTTTGCAAGTTCACACCAAGGCCTTAAAAACATCTAGGTGCATTCAACTAACTCATCCAGAGTTAGTTACAAGGGTAAAGTTACTGCAATGTGCCATTCATGGAAAAACACATGTGTGCGGTGCAATAGTAAAAGACAAGTTTAAGTTGTAGAAGAGTGGTGGTGACGAGAAGCAGAAGATAGTGGGTATTAAAAATAGAAAAAGTAGTAGATTTGGTGTGGAATATTCATTTGATACATTCAATCATACACTTCCGAACAGAGGGAGATCAAAGGGCTACTTTGGAACCACTTCCTAGAGCTGGAGGAGTTTTGGAGCAGAGCATCGTCTCGTGAGTTTATCTTCCATCTTAATTCTAGTATTAGTACTCTATTTATTATGTTACAAATTTTTGAAATAATAAGGAACATGTTTTCTAGTTAAATCATCTAGTTCAGGGAGAAATTGTAGTTCCACTGGTTTTCTTTTTTTATTCTTCTTCACTTCATCATTTTGATGTATTCATTTTTGATCGGCGAGACCAATACTAAATTCTTTCAATTTCTTGAACCACTAGGAATTAATTTCAAAATTTCATAGTCAATTGGCGAGATTGATTGTGGAAACATCTTTCAAAAGATAATAAGTTCAAAATACTTCAGGACTTATGGAGACTTTGTCTTCTTGTCATTTTCAAATAATGACTATCACAGTTGTTGTATTTTATAGTGGCGAACTCTGAACTTGACCAACCTGTTAGAATAAACTCATAGAGAGGGAAGTAAATCACTCTCTTAAAAAGGATGAATACTGCAACAATTTTTAAGTGAATTAGTATGCTTTTAAAACTAGTTTTGAAGACATTTTTTCCCAGGCATTACATTCTGGTTGTTCTCTTATTAGAATTCTATATTTTTTTGTTCACTGCTTTCAATTTGATTTGTGATTCATCTTATTCTAGATCAAAAAATAAAAAAAAATTGTTACTTTACTACATTATAAAATCATAAAAAAATTAATAAAATATAAAAAGGTAAAAAAATAGAAAATCTGCTCCACTACTGACAATGGTGGGGTCTTTTTGAATGTTTTTAGAAGAATAGAGGTCAAATTTTTTTTCTCTCTGGGTTCGACCCTGCTTCATTTTATATTTAATTGCTACTGTTTTCTGTATTTTTGAGCTCCTATTTATTCTTTGGTTGTGTTACCTAAATTGTTGATATACTTTCTATGAGAACAGGACATTCTACTTTTATTCTAGAGCCACTGAACATAGAAATAGAAAAACATTTAACTCATCTTAGAAAAAAGAATAACAAAATCAAAATATAGAACATAGATAATAGAGTTCCTGATAACAAATTCCAAACTCATCTAGAACTCTTAGAAGAAAATAAAAGGCCTAGGATGAGGGAGTTCCAACTTCCTCAAGTTTCAAGAAATGCATCATCCATTAGACTTAGTCCTAGAGCCATAAATTATGATCTAAATCAATCACACATTTCACTATTGCCTGCATTTAATGGGATCTCTAATTAGGACTCTCTTGAATTCATTAGATACTTCTATAATACTGTGTAGAAATTACCTCTTTTAGGACTCCCAGAAAATAAGCTAAGAATGAGAGTCTTTTCCTTTTTCCTTAAAGGTAACGCTAAAAATTGGTTTCTAAGTCTAGATGAGAATATCTTTGAAAAGTGGGATCAAGTGTACAATTTTATTATGAAATTTTATCCAAAAATACTTAAGGGTGAACTGAGAACTAAAATAACTAGTTTTTATCAAGAGGATAGAGAAGCTTTTCACGAATCTTGGGATAGATTTGGGGACCTTCTTAGGCAGTGTCCCCATCATCAACTCCGATCTCACCTTCTCGTGGACACCTTCTGTCACGACCCCCTTCCATCAAAGATGCCCCTCCTGAGCTAGCAATGGTGAAAGGGAGATAATGACCCCCGAGTCCCACCTCCAGTAGGCCCCGGGGTGGCAACTAGCACCAAGGGTATGAGTTTTCACAAATATGGGAGGCATTACCCTTTTATTATTTAAGATCAGAAATAGGACAAGTCAACTACCAAAAAAGAACAAGTGTATAGAAATAAACCCAAACCAATCCCACATGCTTGTTTAAACAATTCTGAAACAAAGTACAAGTACAAGAAATCTCAAAAGTACAATACCAAAAGAAACAAGAGTACAACAACTACAACAACTCCAACCGTCCCGACTAGTAGGGTCCCGCAAGGCCCTGATAGTCCTCCTGGAAACGTGAAAGTAAACGTAGGGTGATCATACAAGTATACTCAGTAAGGAAACCTAAATCTCTCGTGCACAGGTAGGGAGACATCCTAATGTCCCATGAGAACAACAAAAGAAACCAAAACCTAGAAAGGAATTCTATCCACCCAACCTCACCAGCCACGCTCACCAAAAACACAAAACAACAGGTAGTAGTATATAAGAACAAGAGTATTGGGTACCCCACACTATTTCCCATTAGTTAGCTACTCTTCCTAACGGCGAATGTCCGGACGCTACCACACTCTTCCCGCCCACACACACCTGGGCCTCAAGAACCACATATCCCGCCCGCACACACCTGGGCCTCACAACCACATATCCCGCCCGCACACACCTGATCCTCATAACCACATATCCCAGCCGCACACACCTGGGCCTCATCTCGAAGATTCTTGGGAACAGTACACCTACCCGAAGAGTCTTGGGTTGAAACCACCCCAAACAAAATCTACCTGAAGAGTCTTGGGTGTAAGGTCGCCTCAAGCCATCACAGCCTATGGAAGAAGGAGTAGGAAGGAGCCAGTAACTAAGGTGGAAGAACCCTCTCCCATGTAATGGGAGTGTTCGGCACTAAGTGCTCAACATGGGTGGGGGGCGACAAAACACAAAGATACAGATATATATGTATAGATGTATACCAAACACACAGCCCAACCTATGGCTTCTAAACAGAGAAAATGAGCATGTGCCTCGGCATCGCTACTACGAAGCATGCATACAACAAACAATCCCCAACCCCATTTAGGTTTTCAAGTTTCATCAGTCATAGTTTATTAGCTCCTTAACTACTGGGAAACTATCAAACCAGATCAAATGTTTCGTAGAAAAAAATCCCTGCCAACCACAAATCAAGTTAGATAAAACGCTAGCAATATAACCCAACCATTTATCATAAAACAAACCCCATTGATTGTTCCTGCGTTCATTATCTTTCCCCCACAGTTCATTTATCAACTCTCCACTTTCTTTTAACAACACAACCCATTACTACAGCCATGCTGCCACTATAACCACATCTCCACCACCGTATCACAAAACAAAGCTCGTGCCACATCATCTCCCCTTTAATACCATCATTTACCGCAGCCCCGCTACCCATTATATCTGTAACAACCCAGGTTTCACCCCCCCCCCCCCCCCCCTTCACACACCGCGTAGCTAAGATAACACCCACATGTTCATTATTCCATTTTGTTCAACCGGGGTGATCACACAAGGGTTCCAGATTTTAAATCAGCCAACTTTACGTGATTAACCGAATTCCACATTCCACAAAGTTCCATCCACAAAACAATCTAGAAAGATAGGTCAACATTTAATTGTGCAAGAAAAGGCCCCCAATGACCATGATTTTTAGTAGGCAAAAGCCCATTCAATTCACAACATAACAATAGGATAAATAAAGATAAACATAAAAACTTTCCCAAACCCATTATTTTAAGCCAGTTATTATCTTTATTTATTGGCACAACTGTTTCTCACGGAAACAAGAGTATACCCACCCCGCATGATGCAAAAGATAGATACAAAGGTAAGATCCCTACCTCAACAGGTTCTGATCAAAACACTCCCCCGGATCAGTTTTAGAAGACGTCCGTCGGTGTCCGTCGCTTCTGTCAAAACCTGGAAAACCTCCTCAGGTAGAATATGGGAAGGAAAGGCCAAAGGGAAGGCAACAGATCTAAGCTCAAACGTTCTGGCTCGTCGTTATGATCCCATGGCTGCTGATGGATCGTAAATCGGAGCTCGAACGAAGAAGTTATGGAAGAAAAGTGCTTTGGAGTCTCTTGGGAGAGCTCTGATCGAGGTAAATGAGAGGAGTGATTTGAAAAGGAGGAGAGGCCCCCTCCTTTTATAGGCAAGAAAAACTAATGTACACTGTGTGTGATTTCTAGTACACAGCGTGTACTCGGCCATTTCACACGGTCTCCACGCGGCTTCCAACACAGCATTCAACGCTGCACACAGTCGTTGACTGGTCAACACACGGTTTGAGGGTAACGCATACGCAGGGAGGAACTACACGGCGTGTAGTATGTGTTACACGGCGTGTACACATTTATTTCACGCAACAAGGAAACAGCCTCAACACGGCACATGACCGTTGACTGGTCAACACATGGTTTGAGGGTAACGCGTACGCGGGGAGGAACTACACGGTGTGTAGTATGTGCTACACGGCGTGTACTCATTTATTTCACACGGCAAGGACACGGCTTCAACACGGGGTATACCTGGTAAGGTGGTATACGGTGTGTACTCACACTACATGGCGTGTAGTTATAAAATTCTGAAAAGTGTGGGAAAAATCCATTCTACCCTCCAGAACACTTCTTGACCCTCTTTTAGACAAGGGAATGGGCCGGAGAGGTCCCGGCCATTACACCTTCTATGAAGGATTGTCATGATCTGGACAGAATCTAGTTGATCAGGCTACTGGGGGTAATTACAATGATAAGATAGATGAAGAATTGAGACAAATCTTTAACAACTGGGCCCTGAATTCACAACATAAAAATTCAAGAAGAAAAAGAGTCAATAGAAATGTTAATTCAAACACTGGTTCAATGAATGAAACTCAAGAATAACTTTCTGAAATCACCAAGCAATTGTAATCTTTAATGAACCAAAAATATAAGAAAACTATTCATTAACTTGGTTGTCAAAACACCAATCAATATTTAAGGGAATAGTGTGTCTAGTGTGGTATGTTTAGGCATACTAAAAACTTTTTTCCTAACTTTGATATTTCAAACCAACAAAAAAAGAATTCAATGTTTGTTAACTATGGTCCTAGAATTCCTCCTAAAGAAGATAAATTTTCAAATAATTACAAACAAGGCTATAGGAACCATCCAAATCTATCCTCAAAAGATCAAGGCTTAATTAAACAATCCAATTCCCCTAATTACTCTAATCAACCAAGTCCAAACTTTCAAAATCAATAAATGGGTGAGTATTCAAATAAACATGGAAACAATGGTAATAAAATGTCTTTTAAGAGTGATCTAATCTTGAACAAAATTATCTCTCAAGAGGAAAGATACATGACTTAGCTATCCAAACATCAAAATAAATATGAGTCAGATAAAATGAAAACTGATGTTAGAATGCAGAATATGGAAACACAACTTGGACAACTTGCTAGATATTTTCCATCTAGAGAAAAAGGTAGACTTCCAAGTACCAATTAAATTAAACCTAGAGGGAATGAAATGGTGGTAGTAACTAGATGTGGGCTGAATAATCAAACTGTCACTAAAAAAGACCTTGAAAATTCCCAAAATAAAAATATTCTTCAATCTGGTAATAAAAAACTGCTTTGTTTACATACTGTAAATTCACAGAAAAGTCTTGAAAATGATAAAAATTTGAATTTATCATCTAAATCTCAAGATGAAAATTCATCTAAAAATCAAAAGATTAAAGTAAAATATAATTTTGAAGAAGTGTGTTGGGATATACCCATTTTTCTTAAAAAAATTCCCCACTCGTCCCTTTCCCTGAGAATCTTAAACCTCAAAGTAACACCAAGGCTGAACTTCTTTAGTTCCTTGGTCTCCTTTCCAAACTCCAAGTAAACATTCCTTTCATCCAAGCCATAATTCAAATCCTATCTTACTTGAAATATATTAAAAAATTATTTCAAACAAAAAGACCCTCTAATAATTTGCTACTTACAGCCTCACTGAAGAGTGTAGTGTTGTACTTCAAAAGAAAATCCAGCCTAAACTGAAATACCCAGGTAGCTTTTTCATTTTCTTTACCTTAGGAAATTATGATCTACTCAACTATTTGTGTGATTTAGGTGCTATCATTGATCTTCTTCTATACTCACTATTTTGACAGTTGATGTTGTGATATCTTCAACCCACTGTAGTTATACTACAGTTAGCAAATATATCTTTATACCATCCTATGGGTAGGGTAGATGATTTTCTAGTTGGGGTAGGGAAGTTGTTTTTGCCTGCAAACTTTTTAGTCTTAGACATAGAGTGTGATCAAGAGGTACCCATCATCTTGGGTAGGCCCTTCTTGGCCACAGGTGGTGCTATTATTGATGTTTCTAAGGGTCGGATTATTTTTAAAATTGGAGAACAACAAGAATACTTCAATGTGTTTAAAAATGTTAAAGGACCAACTTTTTTTAAAACTATTCAATGGTAGAGTCCATAGAGGATGAAAACTCAACTGAAAATTTTTGAAAATCTAAAAATCTATCCTCTACTGAATAAAATAATTTAGAAGATGAAAATCCAGTAGAATCGTTCTTAGAAATTGAAAATTCTACTCAAATACTGAATCTTGAAAAAAATTTAGAACTGGACAACTGTTCAGTTTCTACTGTAGATCAATCCTCTGTTTCTGAACTAAGGATCTTTTTGAGTGAATTTGAGGGTGTTTCTATTACTACCAACTTTTATGAACACTTTAATGATATTGAGGGAAAATGTTTAAGACAACTTGATGATTCTTCTTTGATAAAATTGTTGAATTCTGATCTATAAAGGTTGGACAGTAGCACTGTTATTTCTGAAACTGAGCTTGAAATTGAAAATATTTCATCATTAAATACTCCTTATAAGAGATATGTTGAAGATCTTGTACCTCCCAAGTGTAAGAGTCTTCCTTCTAGTGTAGAACCACCCACTCTTGAACAGAAACCAATCCCTGGTCATTTGAAATATTCATTTTTGGGTGAGAATTCTACTTTCCCTATCATAATTTCTGTTAAGCTTAATGAAAATCAAGAACAAATATTGTTGAGTGTGTTGAAAAAGTTTAAATTTTCCATATGCTATACAATAGATAATATCAAGGGTATTAGTACCTCATTATTCATGCATAAAATACCTATGGATCCTGACCATAAGCCTAGGGTATAGTGTCAAAGAATATTGAATCCAAACATGAAAGAAGTTGTGAGAGAGGAAATGATCAAACTACTGAACATTGGAATGATTTATCCCATTTCTGATAGTGCTTGGGTCAGCCCTGTTTAGGTTGTTCCCAAGAAGGGGGGTTTCACTGTAGTTAAAAATGAAAAAAAAATGAAGAAATCCAAGTTAGGAAAGCCACAAAATGGAGATTTTGTATTGATTAAAGGAAGCTTAATCTAGCCACTAGGAAGGATCATTTTTCAATGCCCTTATTGGATCAAATGCTTGAGAGGATTCTTGGAAATGAATTTTTTCTGTTTTCTGGATGGGTATTCTAGTTACAACCAGATTCTCGTTTCTCCAGAGGATGAGGAAAATACCACTTTCACATATCCCTTTGGGACATTTTCTTACAGGTGAATTACCTTTGGATTGTGTAGAGCTCCAACCACCTTTCAAAGGTGTATGATGGATATTTTTTCAGACATGATTGTAAGAATCATCTAAGTTTTCATGGATGAATTTTCCATTTTGGGAAGTACTTTTGACACTTGTCTAGGAAATCTTGAATTAGTATTAGAGAGATACATTGAAACCAACCTTTCTCTTAATTGGGAGAAGTGTCAATTCTTGGTCACATAAGGTATAGTGCTTGGTCATAAGGTGTCGAAGAGAGGTTTGGAAGTTGATACTGCTAAGATTGATGTTATTCAAAAAATGCCACCTTCTAAAAATGTTAAAGGTATTAGATGTTTCTTAAGGAATTTCGGGTTTTACTAGAGATTCATTAAATACATTTGTTGGTCAAGGATGCACCTTTCAATTTTGATGAAAAGTATTTGAAATCATTTAATCTGCTTAAAGGGAAACTCACTAAATTAACCATTATCAATGCACCTGACTGAAAAATACCTTTTTAAATTATGTGTGATGCTATTTACATGGTTTTAGGTGTTTTACTTGGACAGAGGAAAGATATTAAACTGTATGTGGTTTATTATTCTAGTAGACTACAAGATGAAGCCCAAAAGAATTACACCACTACTGAACAAGAATTTCTTGCTATTGTTTTTTTTTTCTTGAGAAGTTTAGACAGTATTTGTTAGGTTCAAAAGTCATTATTTTCATTGATCATTCTGCCTTAAAGTACTTTCTATCTAAGAAAGAAACTAAACCCAGGATAATTATATGGATACTGTTGCTATAAGAGTTTTATTTAGAGATTATGGATAAGTAGGGATCTGAAAATTTAGTTGTTGACCACCTATCTAGGCTTCCTCTTACTCAATATGAATCTAAATATCCTAGGGAGATAAACTCTTCCTTTCCTGATGAGAAGTTGTTTTCTGTGTCAATTAGGTAATCATCTTGGTATGCAGATTTTGCCAACTTCCTCACAGCAAGTGTCTTTTCCAAAAAATTATCCAATAACCGAAGAAATAAATTCATTTCTGAGCATAAATACTACCTTTGTGATGATCCCTTGATGTTTAGTAGATGTACTGATGGTATTTTTAGGAGGTGTGTGCCTGAGGAAGAGATGTTTCCTGTATTAGAGAGTTGTTATTCCTCACCTTGTGGAGGTCACCATGGTGGTGAGAGGACTTCTCAAAAAATCTTACAATCTGGTTTCTGTTGGCCTACTCTTTTTAAAAATTCTAGGAGCTTTGTGGTTAAGTGTAATAAATGTCAGAGGCTAGTTAATGTTGGTTAGAAAGCAAGAGTTACCCCAAAAAGGAATTTTAGAAATTTAAAATTTTGATGTCTGGGGTTTAGATTTCATGGGTCTATTTCCATCATCTCATGGGAATGATTATATTCTTCTTGCTGTTGAATATGTTTCAAAGTGAGTTAAGGAAGTAGCACTACCCAACAATCAAGACAATTCTATAATTAAGTTTGTGAAATAGAACATCTTTTCAAGATTTGGAGTTCCCAAATCCTTTATCGATGATAATGGAATACATTTTAAGAACTATAAGTTTAATTCTTTGATTGAAAAATATGTTTGTGTTCATAAAACTGGTCTCCTTATCATCCACAGTCCAGTGGAAAAGTGGAAATCTCAAATCGATAACTGAAAAAAATTCTTGAGAAAATTGTTTCAACCTTTAGGAAAGACTAGCCTCTTAAATTGGATGTAGCTTTATGGTCATATAGAACAACTTTCAAGACCCAAATAGTTATGTCTCCTTACAAGATTTTGTTTCGGAAATGTTTTCATTCACCTGTGGAGTTGCAACACAAGTCTTATTGGGTAGTTAAGGCTTTGAAATTTTATTTTAAGAGTGCTAGTGAGAGTATATTACTTGAGTTAAGTGAACTGGATGAGATTAGGAGAGAGTGTTATGAAAAATCAAGGATTTATAAAGATAGGATTAAAATCTTTCATGATTCTATCATACAAACCAAAGAGTTTAAACCTAGACAAAAGGTCCTTCTCTTTAACTCTAGACTTAAACTCCTTCTTGGAAAACTTAAGTCTAAGTGGTATAGACCATTTACTGTAGTGAGAGTGCTTAATAATGGATCTATTGAAATTGTAGGTGAAAAAAACAAACCCATGTTGGTTAATGGGCAGAGAGTAAAGTTGTATTTTGAGGGACATCCGAAGGGCTTGGCTGCCTTCACTGAGCTTGAGAACTGATCTTGAATAAATTTTGGCTCAAGACTTTAAAACATAGCACTGCATGGGTGGCATCCCATTGTTATTTTTATCTTAACTATGTTTCATTTTAACCCTTGAATAATGTGCTACTTTTGTGATCTGTTTTTGGGAAGTCCTTGTTACTAATTGTTCTTGGACTCTTCGTTTTGTTTTAGGGTTATAAGTTTTTGGTGTTGTGTCATTAAGGGAGTGTAATTTCCAAGCCAAGGATTAATTAAAAACCTATCCAGGGAAGTGTCTTAATTCTTGTATTCATTTTCATGCGCATGTTCACTTTAATTAAATTCACTGCTAAATCACAGTTATTACTATCGGTGAGTCAGTGATTGTTACTTTATAAACTTTTACTACTACTGTGAAAATTCTACTTGTATTATAAAATTCTATTTCATGTCTTACTATAGTAATAAAAAATTTCTGCATATATTTAAAATTCTACGTGTATTGGAATTAAATTCTAATGTATGTCACAGTGTAAAAAACAATTCTGCATGTACTTCACTACTGAAAACTGAATTTCATCATTATTAAAATCTTCTCAAAGCTTAAAACTAAGTGTGGGAGAGTAATTTTAGGTTGAAAATTTTGTATTGAATCTGCTTTAGGTTGGGGTGTTCTAGAATTTTTTTCTTCTCTAATGAACACATTATTGAACTCAATCTGATAAAATGCTTCACACAGTACATAGTGCACTTACACCTCACAAGCTACTTTTGAGCTATATTGAAAATTATACATTTTACATAAATGTTAATGCATGTATTTTCTAATGAACCTATAGTTAATTTATTCATTTTGGAAAAAAACCTTTTTGAACTTCAAAGAGACCCTTTATATGTGTCATCGAAGTACTAAATTGAAAATCTATTTTGAACTTAAACTTTCAAAAAAAAAATACATATTTGGAAGTCAACTCTAGGGACAAATTTGGGTTTTAAGTGTGGGGGAGGGAGTCAATTCTTGACTATGATGAACTATTCTTTATTGAAATCCCATAAATTCCCACTATAACTTCAATCTTTTTTGTAAAAATTGGTTAAAATACTTCAAAAGTCTTTCATAATTTTAGGAGTTACATTTTACTCAAATGGGTATTTCCTATAGATTATTTTTTTTTGTAGTTAAGTTATGCTTTGAGTCTAAAATTATTGAGTATAGATGATTGCTGAGTGGTCTTGCTTAGTGTTTTTCTTGGAAATTTGGTTTAGGGACTATTTTTGAGAGTGATATGAGTGACATGTTAGTGTAGTAATGGTCATAATCATTGGAACTTTAAGTTTGATCTTGATTATAGGTAATTCATTTCCTTTTAATTATTAAATAAATTTCCTTATTAAGACAATGTAAATGGTTTCCATAAAAATATTTTGAAACTGGAGTAGTTTGGGCATCTGGGATCCCATTGTGAATCTCTAATATCTTCGATGTTGGGTGTGTTTTTGTTTACTATAATCCCTATGTACACCTTGAATAAGTGTGTATGCACAGCACTTAACACATGATACATGGCTTGGGAAAAAAATAAATAAAGTGTATAGGGTCAAAAATGAGTTCATTAAGGTGAGGGGAATGATGAACACCAAATAAACAAGGGATCATCTAGTTTTTATGGGAGTATTTTATTTTTTTTCATTAAAGTGATTCACAAAAAAAAATTCATTATTTTTGGAACTTAGGAAAGAGTCATTTTACATAGTTCCTACTGTTAAGTTCATAACTTAACTGATGTTTTATCTCTTGTCACTCTTGAAATTAGAACATGAGTTTGGATTGAAATGATCACTAAGAAGAGTCGCATATGAAGCAAGACACTTTCTTGATTGTTGAATCTTTTCTATGTTGATTACCCTTTGAGTATTCGTTTGAGGTAAGACTTGATTTGAAAATATATTTTCAAAAGCTTGTTCACATGTTCTGTCCTCTGCACTTAAGTGCTGAACATGATACAGTTTGAGCTGAATTATAAATACTACAATCTGTTTTTCAAATATAATAAAGCATGAAATCGTTTGAGGACAAACAGTGCTTAAGTGTTGGGGAATTTGATGTGGCTCTATTTTTCATAGTTTTTTTTTACATATTTTTATTTAATTTTTAATGATTTAATTAATTATTTAAGAACTTTTTACTAAATATTTGTACTTTTTGATTTTTATAATTAATTTTTTTAATTAATCAATTTTTATAATTAATTAAGTATTTTTAGTCTTTAAAACAATAATTTTAATCTTACTTTACTTTTCTAATTTAATTATTTCTTAATTAGTTTTGTTAATTAAAATTTGCTTGACTTTTCAATAAATTAACATTTTTTAAAACAATTTTTTAATCATCACATTTTTATTTATCTAATATTGAATTTATTTTAATATGTTATCCTTTAATATAGATTTATTAAAATATATTAATTTCATTAATTAATATGTTTAATCATCCTGCTAAATAATTAAGTTAATAATTTGAGTTTAAATTAAATAAAATAGCGCAATTTTAACTTTAAGTATTCACTCAGTTATTTAATTAATTAATTAAGAGTTTTAAAACATTAATTATTTTATCCTTAGAATGCTAGTTAAATTATTAAGTCATTAACTTTTGTTTTTAGTCTACAGGTGAGGTAGACAAGAGCTATCAGTAACTTATTTAGTCACCGATGATAGCCTTTTTCACTCACTGTAGAACCTTCAATAAATATTAATTTAAGTGTTTTTTTTTCAACATAGTTTAACAATAATCGAGTTTTCAGTTTATGTGTTATAAATTAATAATTTAAAGTGTAATTTTTATGTTTAAAGTTTAATAATAATTATGTTTTTAATATATTTTTTTTATTCTTGTTCTAATTATTAATTTTAATTAACTTAAGTTTTAATTTTAAATTTAATTTATGCAGTTTTAATTTTTTTGTCCTACCCTTTGTTCTATTTTTTTTCAATTTCACCAATGTGGATTATGTTTTTCATCAGTGATCTTTTGCTAATGGTGACCGTTTATTTAATTACATCGGTGACCTTTTGCTAATGGTGACCTTTTATGCAATGCAACGGTGACCTTTTCTCTTTTTTGTAATGGTGGTCTTTATTTCTATCGGTAACATTTTAATTTACTGCAACGATGACCCTTTTCTTTTTCTACAACGGAAACCTTATATTTTTATACCTACCGGTGACCTTTTCTCTTAAAACTAACGGTGACCTTTTATGCAGCCTATCGGTGACCATTTCTATTTAAGCTAACGGTGACATTTTATCGCCAACAGAGATTTTTTACTTTTAAACTAATAGTAATCTTAGTTTTCTTAACTACAAGTAGCCTTATAAATATCGGTAACCTTTGTCACGCCACTGCTCCTCACTTATTTTTCAACTGTCGGTAACCTCCCCTACACCTCACTGTTAGTCACCCTTTTCTTCCACCATTTCCTTACCACCACATCACCCCTGCTTCTTCTGCACCGTAACCCCTGTTCCACAGCAATTTACATCATTCACCTACAAAACAAAACCACCACTTCTCGCATCATCTATTCCACGCACTACTGCCTAATCAAATCAATATATTTACATTTTTTCAGGTCATTGATCCCACTTCTTCAATCTCCAAATCCAAACCCCAAACCAGTTTTATCCTACTATTTGAAGGAGAATTCGAATCTACCTCCACTATACCAGATTTTCACCACCCTCCTTGCCTCCAGCCCAATATGCACCCCCTTGGTCCCTACGCCAATATGATGAAGACCTGGACTCCCTTCTCCGGTCCAAGCTGCATCGCCATCCCCTATGCCAAGTCGTCGTCGGACCTGCTTCAAAGGAGTTCGCAGTAGCGGCTATTTTTAGAAGACATGTCACCTGCAAAAAAAATTGGAAGCCAACATGGGGAGGAGCTGTATGTCACCGGAGGCTGAAGCCGTGTGGCATCTCCACTGGATCTGAGCCGCTGTCACATCGTTTTTCTTAGTGGAAGCAGGCCACCGCTTCCCTGGTGAAGACGCGCCGAATACCCCCCCCCCCCCCCCCCACTTAGGGTTGCGCCGATTTTGGGGGGAGGAGTTATTTAACATAAAAATTAACCGAAATAAAACTTAATAAAAAAACATAAATTAAAACATTACTAAATTAAATATTAAACTTTAATAATTATAAATAAATAATAAAAATATAATAAATATAAGATATTTAATTTTTATAAAATAGAATAGATAATCTAATTAACTTTAAAATTTTATTAAACTAAACAAATAATAAACTTCTAAATTAAATTATTTTTTTTGAAAATTAGATTTTTATAATAAAATATATGAAATAAAATACCAATAATAATTTATAAAAAAAATTAGAATACAATGAACTATTTAATAAGTTAACAATTTAATTTTCAAAATAATAATTATTTTATTTAATTATTATTAACATTATTAATTAATTTAAAAAAAATAACATAACTATTTAATATAATGTTTAGAACCAAAATTTTAACAACTTATAAATTTAAATAAATTAACTTAATTTAATTCATTAATGAACTAATAGATATCTTTATTTGCAACTAAAAAATAACTTTAATAAATATATCAAATTAAATAAGTTAATTACTTAATTAATTAATAATAATATTTAATAATTAATAATTTCTGTTTTAGATTAAATAAATAAAATGTTGAGCTAATAACCGTTAAGTGATTTATCTATTATTATCAATTGTTTTGTTATCGTGTTTTAACTATTTTAACTTTCTTTTATTGTTCTTTACTTTTCAGGTTCACAACAAGGCCTTAAAAATGTCCAGGTGCATTCAAATGACTCATCCAAAGTTATTTACAAGGGTAAAGTTAGTGTGACGGGTCATTCACATAAAAACACACGTGTGCGGTGTAACAATAAAAGACAAGTTTAAGTCAAATAAGATTGGCGGTGATAGGCAGTAGAAGACAGTGTGTATTAAAAATAGAGAAAGCATCATATTTGGGGTGGGACATTAATTTGATATATTCAATCATATACTTCCGATCATAGGAAGTTCAAAGGGTGACTCTAGAACCATTTCTTGGAGATGGAGGAGTTCAGGAGCAAAGCATCCTCTCGGGAGTTTATCATCCATCCTAATTCTAGTATTACTACTCTATTTAGTATGATAAAAATTGCTGAAATAATAAGGAATGTGTTTTCTAGTTAAATCATCTAGTACAGGGAGAAATTGAAGTTTCACTGGTTTTATTTTTATATTCTTCTCCACTTAATCTTTTTGATGTATTCAGTATTGTTCGGCGAGACCAATACTAAATTCGTTCAACTTCTTGTACCACTAGGACTTAATTTCAAAATTTCATAGTCAGTTGGCAAGATTTATTGTGGAAACATCTTTTAAAAGATAATAAGTTCAAAATACTTCAGGACTTATGGTGAGTTCTTCCTGTTTTCATTTTCAAATAATGACTATCATAGTTGATCTGTTTTAGAGCGGCGAACTATGCACTTGATCAACCTTTCAGACTTAACTTATGGCGAGGGAAGTAAGTCACTCTCTTAACAAGGTGGTATACTGCAACAATTTTTAAGTGAATGAGAATGTTTTTAAAACTATAAGTATTGAGACTTTTCCCCGGGCATTACATTCTAGTAGTTCTCCTATCAGCGTTCTATATTTTTTTGTTCACAACTTTCAATTTGATTTCTGATTTATCTTAGTGTATATCAAAAACACAAAAAAAAAGTGTTGTTTCTTTACTTCTTAATAGTTTCACAAAAGAAAAAAATGTTAAAAGTAAAAAATAGAAAATAGAAAATCTACACCACTGCTGACAACAGTGGGGTCTTTTGAAAAATTTTAGAAAAGTTTTGGTCAAAATTTCCTTCTCTGTGGGTTTGACCCTGCTTGCCACATATACGATAGTTAGTAGGAATATAAATTTTAAACCTTGAATGAATTAAATGATAGTTCGGGTAATATGGTATGAATACTAATGTAGCATAGGTAATGAATATATATGTATGTTTGATGAACTATACTTTTCACTATAGCGAAATTAGGGTTGTCAAACCATACTTTGTCAAAAACTGGACAGCATACTTTAACCAACTTCAATGAAGTTTTAAGAGATCTAAACTGAAGATTCAGACTTTAGTACAAAACACTTCTTTGTAGAAAAACCTATTATCTTTCCAATGAATCAATAATCAAATAAATCTTACATGTAATTCTCCAAATATCATAAAAAACATAAACAAAATCATTTTAGAAAAACTTCAGTTCTGAAAAAATAAAAGAAGAACTTCAAAAAACTTATTCACCATCCAAAAGATATTTTTAGACTTCAATTAAAACTAATGAAATAAATATAAAAATGTTTTATTTATATTAAATCAAGTTTCATATGAATCTGATACCTTTAGAAGTTCCAGTAAAAAATATAGAAATTTTTTGAAACAACATACTAAAAAGTTCTAAAAATACAGTAACAAATTCATAAATTGTTAGAGAACTAAAAAAGCATTTTCAGACTTCCTTATAAACTAATTAAGTTTATATAAGTCTTTTATCTATAATACTTGATAATAATCACACAAATACAAACACTTTGGATTAATATATCCTTAAAATATAGAGGAAAATTTAATCAAATAAAATCATATGTAATCAAACAAAAGAAAAAAACATGAGAAAAAACAACACTTAATTTTATACGAGGAGTTATTATGAATTTTTTGGGTTGAATTAACCATTTTACATCAATAGGATTGTACCTTTCTAGACTTTTGTAATTTGGAGGCAAGTGTTGATAAAATCCATGTCTGGATTTCATTATTGGGGAATCCACTCAACAGATCAAGAAGATACATGCCCGCGGTTGGAAAAGACTTTCCTACCTAAATACCTTTAAGAATCTTGATCAACCCTTTTTGGGGTTATGCAAAGGGGAATGTGGATCCTTAACACTAGAATACTAAATCAACTATACATTCCATGTTTAATGGTGAGGGTTTTTTGGCATTGATAAAATAGTGGGAAATTTAATAAAATCAATTAATTTATTATTTCTCACATAATTTTTAATTGAGAAAAGTACTAATAATGTGATATTATTAATTGTAGAATAAAATGGAAATTTTACCATCCACATTATACTTGTGATCAGTATTTGATAAATATATCACCCTAAATGGAAGTAACATTCATGAATGGTACAGATTCCTTCAGGTTGTTCTGCGTAATGAATAGAAATTTTGCATGTTATAATCCTCAATGCCTGATCCGCCAACTAAGTAGGTGAATGATGAATAGTTCCCTATCTATGAAAAACACTTGATATATGTGGTTGATATTAAATGTTTAATGCTTTCATCAATTTCTAGTGAACTCATGAATTATCATAAAAACATGGATGTGTATAATATGTTTGAGCACCTCCATGGTCTTTACCAGGAGAGATCTAGACATGAATGGTTAGAGATTTCCAAGGTTCTCTTTCACACCATGCTTGAAGTGGGTTCCCAAGCTAGGCCTCGTGTAGTCAAACTCATCAGCTACATTGAGTTCCCATATATTCTAGGGTTTAAACTCCCTGCATAACTAGGCCCTGATCTCATTTTGGAATCACTCCCTCAAATATTCTATATCTTTTTTGTGAATTTTAATATGAAAAATATTGACAAATCTCTATAGGATCTTCTCACTCTTCTTCACCATGTAAATAAAGATAAGATGCACAAAAGTCCTTCCATTCTTATGGTGAACAAACAGAAAGGAAAATAAAAGAGATTTAATCCCAAATCTTTTTCATGCCCTTCCATGAAGAGAAATATCAAGGGGAAATCAAGGGAATAGGATGTTGTCTGTTTCACATATAGTAATATGGGCCACTAGAAGAGAAATTGTACCCAACCAAAGAATAAAGGGAAAGATTTAGGTGCGTTTGTTATTGAGTGAAATTTATCTATTTCTAAAAATTGGGTGTTAAATAAAGCTTATGGTTCTCATGTATATATTAAAATATAGGAACCTAATAAATTCATAAATATTAACTGAGGGGATTTGGATACACAAGTAGTAAATGGAAATAAACTCACTATTGTAGCTATCAGGGACTAACACCTCACGTTTCTGATCGAGATGGTATTTTTTTGAAAGTTTTTTATGTTGTTCCATATGTTACCAAAAACATTATATCTATATCCAGATATTATATGGATGTATTTTTTTAAAATTTGGAAATAAATGTGGATTTTTTACAAATATATCAATTTACAGGATAAGGAACATTTAAATAATGGTATTTATGTGTTAGATTACATTAACTAAGTAATGACAATCGATAATGAAGTAAATTAACATGACTCACACCACACCCAACTCTAGAATCACCGGTTGGGTCATGTAAATGAAAAGATCTTGAATAAATTACATCAAGATGGATATTTATATTTTTTTAACTAAAACAACTTGGTGTATGTTAGGTACGTTTTTATGGAAAAATGAAAAAATCCCAATTTAGTGGGAAAGGTAAAAGGTCTAATGTTATTCTCGAATTATTTCATACCAATGTGTGTGGACCATTTTTTATAAAATAAAGGGGTGGGTAATCATACTTAATAACTTTTACTAATGATTTTAATAGATATGGATATGTATACTTGATGAGGTATAAGTCAGATTCTTTTGATAAATTTAAGGAATATAAGAAATAAGTTAACAACCAAATTGGTATCAAGATTACGAAACTCTGATCAGACTATATTATAGAATATATTAATCAAGAATTCATTGATTACTCATGGGAGTTCGGGATCTTATCCTAACTCTCTCTTTCATATATGCCTTAGTGGAATGGAATAGGAGGAAGGAGGAACCACACCTTATTGGACATGGTGAGATCAATGATGAGTCATTTGAATCTTCCATTATCCTTTTGGGGATACACGTTACAAAAATTAGCACATATACTAAACCAAGTACAAAGTAAATTGATAAATGGTATTCTATATCAATTTTAGATTGGAAGAAAAATTAAGTAATTGATTTTACATGTGAAGGGAAGTGAAGAGTTTTTTTACACCTCAGGGCACAAAGTTTACCTTTATAGGATACCCCATATAAACAAGAGGATATTACCTACACATCCCCTTAGAGAAAAAGGTTATAATGGAAAGACACACCGTATTAATTGAGAGGGGAAAAACTCTAAAAGTGATAGTTGTAGTGAGATAAACAACAATGAATTTGAGGATCAATGTACACAACAGTTCGTATAGCAATAGATTCTACAAATCCCCATAGAAGATGAAATTATTCTAGAGATACAAGTACCGCATAGGAGTACAAGATAGGTTAGAGAACCCAAACATTATGTTTTTCTATCCACTGAGGATGGTGACTCATTATTAGTTGACAATAATGATCCTCTAACCTACAATCAAGCGGTAATGGGCACAGATTCTTCCAATTGGTAAGAAGATATGAATTCTAAAATAGATACCATGTACCAAAACCAAGTCTAGATTTTAGTAGATCCTCAAGTAGATATAAATCATGTTGGTTGAAAATGGGTATTAAATAATAAATTAGACGTGAAAGTTCAAGTCAGTACCTATAAGGTATAACTGGTGGTAAAACAGATTAAAGAGTGTCAGGGAATTGACTATGAAGAAATATTTTCACCATTTACAACTTTGAAATCCATCAAAATTCTAATTTCCATTATGGATTTCCATGATTATGAGATTTGGAAAATAGATTTCAAAAATTAATTCCTTAACAAGAACCTTCAGGAATATTTCTATATGACACAACTTGAAGGGATTGTGATTCCAAATAACTCTAATAAGATATGAAATTTGAAAAAATACATTTATGGATTAAATCAATCAATCATGGAAAATTCGTATGTATGACGTCGTAATGGAATTTGGTTTCATAAAGAATGAGTGTGATCCTTGTGTCTATAAATGACTTAATGGGAGTGAAATAATTTTCCTAATAGTATATGTTGAAGACATATTACTCATAGGAAATTAAATACCAGTCTTACAGTCTATTAAGACCTGGTTTAATAAATGATTCCCCCTAAAGGACTTGGTAGAAGCAACATATATTCTTCGGATAAAGATCCATCATGATAGATCCAGGAGAATACTTGACCTAATTCAAAGTACATACATTGACATGATATGGAAGAGATTCATTATTGAACAATCCAAGAGGGGATTTTTTCCATCATCACATGGCATTCAAATTTCTTGGAAAATGTGTCCTCAGACACATGAGGAAAGAAACAGAATGGAAAGAATTCTATATACATCATTGATTGATTCATTTATGTATGTTATGCTATGTACTGGGCTAGATATTTCACATGCATTGGATGTGTTTTCCAGATATCAAGATTATCCAGGTTATTTAAATTAGATGGTAGTCAATACTATCCTTAAGTATTTTTGGTGTATTAAGGCTATGTTCCTGGTCTGTGGAGGATATGTGGAACTAGTCATCAGAGGATATTCATATGCTAGTTTCCAAACTGATCAAGATGACATGATGTCAAAAATGGGATACATATTCATTTTTAATGGAGATTCTGTGAGATGGAAGATCTCAAATAAGTTTATTCTCACAAATTCTATAAAAGAGTCTGAGTATATTATAGCTTCTGAGGAAACTAAGGAAAAAGTATGCACGTGTAAATTTTTCAAAGATCCTGATGTGGTGCCTAAAATTAAAGCTCATATAACACTATTTTGTGATAATTCTATCGTGTTGTCTCTCATAAAATATCCAAAGTCACATCAATGGATGAAGCACATACTATGGAAGTATCATCTCTTAAGAGATTTTTCTTACATAGGAGAGGTTGTAGTGAGAATTATTTCCATGGAAGACAACATGGAGGACCCCTTAACTAAATCCTTGACTCCGCAGAGACAATATTATCATGTGAGGTCTATCATACTGAATGTTGTAGGCAGTTGTCTCTATTCTAAGTGGGATTTAGTTAGAGTTGGTGTCCTAGAATCAACTAATTTTACTTTTATTACTTTTATATTAGACGTATTGAATATTAATTTTACATCTTATTACATATTTTCATTTTTTACATGTATTTAATGTAATAATGTCCTAGAGTAATTTTAACATTGATAATATCATAGAAGTTCCCCGCTATGATGTGAACCTTGAAGTTCTATAGAAATATTTTTAATATAGTTCTGTAGTTGGATAACGTATTATGATGGGATGCATAGTGTAACAACCTATTAATATTTTTTAGTATTCATAAACCCCTATTTTAAACATACATTGGTTTGGTTTTGTTTTGGGTTGCTTCGGGTGAAATTTTAAAAAAAGTGGAGGTTTCTCGGCTAGTGCACAGTTGGCGCAGGGTTTGCCCAAACTGTGTGCCATCTCAGTGGAAATCATGAAAACCTAGAAAATGGGGTTTTTCACGGCTAATTAATGGTTTTAAAAACCATGTTCCACCAAGTATAAACTCTACACCTTGGAAAAAGGGGGTGCATGGAAAGGGTGTATGGTTTGGTCTAAATGTGCGGCTCTACCCATCTAACCATGCGTATGGGTTTTTTTAATCCGAAATTAATTTTAAAACAACCAAAACCCCCATTTAAGGTACCTGATAGACCTGAATGACCCAAAATCAATTTCTCCTTCCAAGAGAGCTCCCAAGAGAATTTTTGGCCCCTTAGAATCCTCTCAGAAGTGGATCGAAGCTTGGTGAAGGATGTTTGATACTCTCTTGATTAGTTTTCTCTTCATGTTATCTTTCTCATATTTTCTCTTTATTCCTCCCTAGGGTTTCATAGATATCTTTATTGATTGGAGGATCTAATAACCACTATTTCATATCTTGGGACAAGGTTTGATTCTCAGATTCCATTACCATCATACTTTATTAGCGAATCCTGATTAGGGTATAGAGTTTTTTGATCCAGTGATATACGGTAGGTGGTTTCATCATGATGCCCAATTTTTATTAACCATAAATTACTTGATTTAAATTTAATTTTTGATTTAAATTCAATTGCTATTATAAAAAAATTCTTCCAATTGATTGATTAAAAACCCAATTTCATTGAATTTGGATTTTTGGAAATTAAATTTTGGCATGAAATTGGGAAAACCCTCAATTCCATTGAATTTGGGCGTGACTATGAAATTGATAGAAAATTATGGAGATTTAAATTGTAGAATTAAAATTTTAAAATTGATGGAAATTATTTCAATTAAATTGTTGAATTTAATTGTGGGAATTTAATTGTGGGAATTTAATTATGAAATTGAATTGTGAATTGATTTAAAATTCTTATTTGGTAAAAAATAGCTTAAAATGGTTTTGATAGAAACCTTTGGGTTTTATCTTGGAAAATGCATGTTTTGATTAAAACCTATTTTGGTTTTTAAATGGAAAATTAGTGTTTTTGAAATGGGATAATGGGATTTAATTATATTTTATGTTTGATTAAAATAAGTCTTTCATCATTGATTTGTACTAGATCACATGCAAGGATATGTAATTAGTGAGTTATTAGAGGGAATCACACTAGGATGGGAATGTCCAAGAATTGTATTGACACTTTAAAACTCTAACATAAAATATTTGGAACATTTTATTCCCCAGTGGGATGTCGATGAGTTCTCTTTCACCAGTGTCGAGGGATGTGTGTACACATTTTTGTTACAATTATATAAATTTGTGAGGACCCCATAACCTTGAACTATCATAACTTTTGGTAGATGACCATGTTTCTCAGTAGTTTATAATTGAGATGTAAATGTATTTCAATGTCTATAAACTATTTTAAATTCCTTCTATATTTATAAAAACTATATTATATAAAATTTTGTTTAATCCATTTGTTTAAAGTATTTTAATCTTTTTAAATGTAAAGTATGATTTGTTAAAATATTATTTTGCAATTCCAAACTATTTATTTGAAAATTTAATTCACTTTATTTAGTTAATTAAATATTGGAATCTTTTATGGAATCCTTGGTGAGACCCTACTGGGATTTTAGCTCACACCCTACCTATGCCTTTGGGAGTTTATAGATTTCCTTATTCCAGGTTCAAACAAGGGAAAATCACTACTTGGGGGTTGTTTTAGTTGTCGATTTGTGGACTTGGAGAGTTGCGTCCATTGCGACTTGGGTTATCTTCCCTATTTTTCTAGTGATTTTTTATTGTGCATTATATTTTTTATACCTATTTGTCTTCTAGTACACTTCTCCCTATGGATATTTTCTTGTATGCATACTATATTGTCTATCTTAATTTCAAATTTTTTGTGGAAAATTCATTCCCACTCTCATTTTATGTGATGCCAGGTACTAGTATCCAACCCATGGTGATCAGGAACACCCTTCGGTCCATGTCAAAGATGGATCAGTTATTAGGTTACTAGGGTACCGGGGTTGGTTTGTGATAAAGTGGTATCAGAACTCCAGGATGAGCTTTCATCTTGAGTCATTATGTTTTGTGTAATATTTTTAGGACGTAGGAGGTAGTTGCGATTGAGTGTTTGGACAGTTCTCACCATAATGAACCTTAAGTCACCAAGGGTAGTTTGGGAAATATTTCTTGAGGATTATTTATAGACTTTTCCAAACTTTTGATTTGGATATGTTGAAATTTAAATCTTTCTTGTCTATCTGTTAGGATTAATTTCAATTATTTCTCTATTTGAGTGTTAATATTATGTCTTCTTTGTTGTTTGTTGATGTTGAGTAACATCATTCCTATGAGAAAATGTGTGAATCAGATCTAGGAGGAAGCTGTTGATGAACCTCAGTGATTAAATCCTTCTATTGACCCGAGTCTGGTCGAGGTGATCAGGCATACTATCCAAGCTCTAGGATAGGAACCACCACCATTTATCATTCAGGATCTAGCTGTGGAACTTCATGGGGACATTTTATGGATTTTTTCTCAAGAGTTCCTTCACCAGAATCCAGTAGTGTTCAAACTTTCAAATGATCCTCAAGGGGTTGAGGAATGTTTGATCAAGAGGGAGAATTTTATTAGGTTCCTGGACACATCCAATGAAATTAAGGTTAAGTTTTCCACATTCATGTGGGAAGGAACAAGAATGAGATGGTAGGACATAATGGTGACAACAAAGAAGCTTGAGGGATTAGACTGGAAATAATTCAAGATTATTTTCACCAACTAGTTTTATCCATGGTCGATGTTGTTGGCCAAGACCACTTAGTTTTTCAAACTTGAGAAGGCTGACAAGACCATAATAGAATATGAAAACCTTTTTGTTGTGATTATACAGTTTTCACCTAATATGTTATCAAATGAGAAGATTAAGGCTTGATAGTTCGAGTTGGGACTTCGAATAGATATCCATTCTCATGTTTTCTTGTTGAAGAATCTATCTTATACTAATGTTCTAGATATAGCGCTGATGGTTGAAATAGACTTGGATAGAACTTCAGGGTTGTTGGGATTTTCTTTCTCTCCCAGTGGAAGTGCAAGTTCCGTCAAAAGAAATTGGATACATGATGATTCTCAGGATGATTCTCAGTAGAAGGTTTATTCTAGACCTCCTACAGTACCTAGAAGATGCTATTTGATTTGTTAACAGTGTGGAAATCCAAGTAATTCAAAGAGAGTCTACCCTGAGGGACCCAAGGTATGTGGTTCCTATGGATGCTCAGGTAATTTTTATAAGTTCTTCCAGGTACACTCCACTCCCTATATTAGCACCGGATCATTAGCACCTTATAAAACTATAGTGAAATTATATGCTTCACAAACAAAGGGGTTCTATCCATAGGCCTCTGGAATAAAGCATCTTCACATAGTGGAAGAGTCTCCATAGCAAGTGGATATGGGTCTAGTGAGAATGAGAGGAACCATTAATATATATTCATCATTTGTGACTACTTTATTTGATATTGGTACATCTCATTCATTTATTTTAACTCACATTATTAATCTGGTAAATCTTCCTGTGGATATTCTATCTTATGTGGTGGATATCACTTCACCCCTTGGTACGAAGAGAGAGCAGGGTCTCTATAGTCCCACATGTGTTTTCTCTATATCAAATTTCGAGCTTGCTTTGAGTTTTCTAGTTCTTGATATGAAACCTCTTAATTTAATTATCAGGATCGATTGGATAATTTCCAATAAGTCCTAGATTCATTATTATATTTGATGGGTCTCCCTTACTACACCTGATGGTGTATATTGTATCTTTCATGGAGAATGGAACCTGAGGGTGAGTAGATTTGGGCCTTCTTATTTAGAGATTGAGAAATTAATATATGTGTTCTCTTTTGATATGAAGCATGAATCTTTGAGTGGTGATATCCCTCCCGTTGTTTTTAGTTTCTCCAAAGTATTCCCTTCTGACTTCTCTAGTTTTCCACTGGTAAGAGAGGTGTATTTTTCATTGAATTATTTTTTGGTACTCAACCAATGTCTATTACCTCTTACCGCATGACCCCAGCTTAAATGAGGGAGTTTAAGACTTAGTTGGTTGATCTTATAGAGAAAGTATTTATACTCCCAAGTGTGTCACCTTGGTGGCGCCTTTTCTCATTGATAAGAAGGTCGATGGTTCACTGCACATTTGTGTTGATTATTGAAAACTCAATCAAATTACAAAAAAGAAAAATTATTTATATCTGTAGATTGATGATTTTTTTGTTCAGTTGAAAGGGGCAATTTTTTTCTCGAATAATGATCTTTATTCTTGCTACCATAAATTGAGGATAAAATAATAATACATTCATAAAATTGCCTTTTAAAGTAGGTATGGACATTATGAGTACCTTTTCATGGAATTTGGTCTAACCAATTCTCATGAAGCCTTTTTTGATTTTATGAATAGGATTTTCCATGAGTATCTTGATACCTTTATGGTAGTCATTGTGGATGACATCCTCATTTACTCTATATCTGAGGAAGACCATATGAAACATCTGAGATCAGTTCTAGAATTGTTGAGAAATCACCAAATTTTTGCTAAGATTTCAAATTGCGATTTCTAGATCTAGGAAGTGAAGTTCTTGGGAAACATGGTGTCTGAACAAGGTATATTAGTTTATCCTAATAATGTGATGGTTGTTATGACATGGGAATAACCACAAAATGTCTTTGAGATTTGGAGCTTATTGGGCATAGCAGGTTATTATCACTGGTTTGTAAAGGACTTCTCAAATTTGCCTTCTCTGATGACTACCCTAACTCAGAAGGGAGTGAAGTTTGTTTTGTATGTTAAATATCAGAGCTATTTTGTTGAGCTGAAACATAATTTGAATACTGCTCCGATGTTGACTCTTCTAGAGGTTGAGTAGGTCTATGTGGTCATTTGTGATGCATCAGTTTTAGGTTTGGGTTGGGTTCTTATACAATTTGATCATGTCATTTTTTATGGATCTTGTCATCTTAGTCCACAGGAGAATAATTATCCAACCCATGACCTTGAACTCACAGTTGTGATGCATGCACTTAAGATTTGGTAGCATTACATTTATGGAGAAAGATTTACCATGTTTTCTGACCACAATAGTTTGAGTTATGTATTCTTGTAAAAATATTTGAATCTCTTCCATAGGCATTGGGTGGAATGCATAAAGTCTTTCAATTTTGACATCACCTATACCCCAGGGAAAGGGGATGTCATTGCAGATGCTTTGAGAAGGAAACTTCTTACCCAAGAAGTGAAAGAATATTTAGAAGAGTGGAACTTGAATGTTCTATTTTCATAGTTTTATATTTCAATTTAACAATATGGCATGGAGGTTTCCTTGGCTATTGTTCAGTTGTCATCAACCCTTATTGAGAGGATTCTTTAGGATCAGTATATTGAAGATCAGTTTCATTACATTAGAAATTATATTTATACTGGGAATACTTTGCTAGACTAGTCATTCTCCATTGAGGGAATTCTATGGTATTAGAATCACTTTGATGTGCCGTTAGTGTTAAGGAAAGTTTTGATGGGGTATTTCCATAATTATAAGTGGGTTGTGAAACTAGGAACCATGAAGAAGTTCTATGAAATGTGGGGGTACTTCTGGTGTCTAGGTATGAGATGGGTCATTACTAAATTTGTCTTATGTTGCTACACTTTCCAATAAGTCAAAAACAAGCACCAAAACCTTCAGGTTTTCTTAAGCCACTTCCAGACCCAACTTGGAAGTGGGATGAGATCTCTATGGACTTTGTGTTAGGGTTTCCACATACCCATAAAAAGAATAATGTGATATGGGTTATGATTGATCGGCTGACCAAATCAGTCCACTTTATACCCATTCGTGATATAAATAATGTTGAGGAGTTAGGAAATATTTGTGTGAAAGATATTGTTCATTTTCACATAGTTCCATATATTATAGTCTCGAAGAGGAATCCTCTTTTCACTTATTTATTTTGGATAATCATTTTGGAAAAACTTGTGTCTTAGGTTCATTTGAGTATGGAATACCATATATAGTCATATGTACATACAAAAAGAGCTATACATATTCTGGAGGATATGCTCTACGTTTGTGTCCTTGACTTTGGTGGATCTTGGTATGAATATCTGGGGATGATTTAGTTTTCTTATAACAATAGTTGCTAGTCTGAAATCATAATGGATCTTTTTGAGCCCTTTTATGGATGACCAAATAGATCTCTACTATGTTGGTTAAATATTGGTGAGAATTCCTTTCTTGGATCAAGTTTGTTTCAAGAGATGACAGAAAATATTTAGTTGATTCATCAGATAATGTTGACAGCATAGAGCAGGTATAAGTCTTATGTTGATCGTCACTATAGACCTTTAGGATTTTGATTTAGGGACCATTTGTTCTTGAAAGTTTCACCTCAGTTGGTTCATTAATGGCTTGGGAGGAAATGGAAGCTTTCTCCTCATTTTGTGGCACCTTTGGAGGTTGTTAAATTGGTGGGAAAAGTGTCTTATTGGTTAGAAATTCCACCACAACTAATGATGATACATAATGTGTTCTATGTATATCAGCTAAAAAAGTATCTATCTAATCCATCTCATGTTCTGAGCTAGATGAACTTGATGTTGAACCTGATATATTTGTGATTGAACACCCAGTCAAGATAGTTGATTTTGAAACCAAGGTACTTTATGGGACGATGATACCATTTTTTTATTGTTATGGAAGCACAGTTCTAATAATCATGAGATGTGGGAAAGGGAGGCACTGATGAGGGATTAGTGGCCTCATATTTTTGGAATGAAAGCTTCTCAATAGGATTTCTGGGGATACAAAGTTTCTATGGTGAGGAGGTTGTAACATCCTATTAATTTTTTTAGGTATTCCTAAACCTCGTTTTTAAACATAATTTGGTTGGGTTTCATTTGGGTTTTATTCAAGTGAAATTTTAAAATCTTTGGAAGTTTATGGGCCAGTGCATGGTTAGCACCCAATTTTCCCAAACCGTACGCCATCTCAGTGGAAACCGTGAAAGCTCCGAGTATGGAGTTTCTCACTCCTAGCACATAGTTTAATAAACCATGCACCACCAAGTAGAAATCATGCACCTTTGAGAAATGGGGCGCATAACTAGGGCCCACGGTTTGGTCTTACCTTGTGGCCCTACATAGCTACCCGTGCGTACATGTTTTTTTAATCTGAAATTAATTTTAAAATATCTAAAACCCCCATTTAAGGTACTTGATGGACCTGTATGACCCAAAATTGATTTCTCCTTCCAAGAGAGCTCCCAAGAGTAGTTTTTGGCCCCTCGGAACCCGTCTAGAAGTGGATCGAAGCTTGGAGAACAACGTTTGATCCTCTCTCGGTTAGTTTTCTCTTCTTGTTCTATTTCTCTTGCTCTCTCTTCTTTCCTACTTAGGGTTTCATAGATCTCCATATTGATTGGAGGATCAAATAACCTCTGTTTCAGATCTTGGATCTAGGTTTGATTCCCAGATTCCATTGTCATCATTCTTCATTGGTGAATCATGATTAGAGTTTGGATTTTTGTGATCCAATGATCTATGGTAGGTGGTTCCATCATGATGCCCAATTTTTATTAACCCTAAATTTCTTGATTTAGATTCATTTATTGTTTTAAATTCGATTATTTTTATAAATGAAATTGATTGTAATTGATTTATTAAAAACCAAATTCCATTAAAATTGGGTTTTTGGAAATTTAATTTCGGCATGATATTGAGAAAACTCACAATTTCATTGAATTAGGGTGTTATTGTGAAATTGGTGGAAAATTATGGAAATTTATATTGTTGAATTTAAATTGTGAAATCGATATAAATTGTTTAAATTAAATTATTGAATTTAGTTGTGGGAATTTAATTATGGTAATTGAATTGTGATTTGATTTCAAATTCTTATTTTGGGAAAAGGTGGCTTAAAATGGTTTTGATAGAAACCTTGGGGTTTTATCTTGGAAAAAGGCATCTTTTGATTAAAACTTGTTTCAGTTTTTAAATAGAAAATTGACATTTTTAAAATGGGAGAATGGGAATTAATTGTATTTTAAGGTTTCATAAAATAAATTTCCCATCATTGACTTGTAATACACCACATGAAAGCCTAGGTAGTTATTTTGTTATTAGGTACAAACATTCTAGGATAGTAATTCCTAAGCACTGGATTGTTTCTATATAACTCTAACATAAACTGTTTGGAAAATTTTATTCCACAGTGGGATGTCAATGATTCCTCTTTGACCAGTGTAAAGGGATGTGTGTACACATTTCGGTTACCATTATATAATTTTGTGAGGATCTCATAACCTAGAACTACCATACCTTTTGTAAGATGACCATGTTTCTTGCTTATTTATATTTAATATATAAATGTATGTCAATGTTTGTAAACTATTTTACATTCCTTCTGTATTTATATAAACTATTTTATATAAAATATTCATTAATCTGTTTTTTTTAATTATTTCCATCTAATGAAATGTAAAGCATGATTTTTTTAAATATTATTTTGAAATGCCAAACCTGTTTATTAAAAAATTTAAAGCTCTTTATTTGGTTAATTAAATGTTGAAATATTTTATGGAATCCTTAGTGAGATCCTACTGGGATTTTATCTCACACACTACCGGTGCCTTCAGGTGTTTATATATTTTATCCTTCTAGGTTCGAGTAAGGGAAAAGGACCACTAGGTGATATTTATATTTGTTGATCTGTGGACTTGGAGAGTGGTGTTCATTGGTACATGGGTTATCTTTCCTGTTTTTTTTTGTTACTTTGATTTTGTACTTTGGGTTGTTTATACCTGTTTTTCTTCTGGTACACTTCTCTCTATGGAGCTTTTCTTGTATGCATACTATATTTTTTATCTTGCTTCTATATTGTTTTTGGAAAATCCATTCCCACTTTTATTCGTTCCAACTTTTATTTAGATACATCTTTTTTTATCCATATATATATAATTATTTTTTAATATATTTATAAAATAAGTTTGTGTGTTTGTGTACATATGTGTGTCTATATATATAAATATATATATATACATATTATATATTAATACCTATTTTCATATATTAGAATATATAAATAAATATATATCTTTTTGGTAATACATGCACCCACACATTTATATATAACCATAATATATACATTTTTATAGGTATATACACGTTCACACTTCTCTAGTTTAAATAAAATGGATAATGAATATTTATTTCCCTATGGTTTATATCTTTTAAAAGATATTTTATATGTAAATATTTTTAAATATTTTTTATACAATTACATATTTATATATAAATATATACAAATACGTATATAAGAATATATTTAATTATAAATAACACTAAAATATGAAAATGGGTAAAATTTCAACATCATAACATCCATATGAGTGTAATCCTTAGGAATAATTTAAATCTCTATTGAAAAGATACAATAATACCCTCTTAAATGAAACTGAAATCTCATCAAATATTTAAAAAATAGGGTATTTCAACTAAAAACTCATTTTTGGAGGACTTTTTGACCTCAAAAAAATATTTATCAAGGATATCACAATTAATATATCCTAGATCTCTTCGCAAGATTTGATTTGATATATCATGGAGCCAAAATGGATATATAGATCAAAAGTTATGACCATTTGAAGTTTAAGTTTTGTTTTTAACTTATCTTAATATATAAATTAATTTATTAATTTATTATCCATAAATAGTTATTAAAAGTATTTTAATTTATACAAATTAACAAATTATTAATTAATATTAATCCTTCATTATTTTTATACCATTTTCACTAAATATATTATATAATAATTGTAAATATATATTTAGTATTATATAAAAAATATTTATGAAAATATATTATATATATATAAATATAAATATATTTACATATTAAAATATGTTTTTTAATAATATATACTCTCACAACCCGTCCCACGGGACCCGGACGTGACTACCCCAAGCCCGCCTTCCATAGGCCAGGTGTTGGTGACTAGCACTAGAAGCCTTTTCCCAAATAGGGAAGGAATTACCTTAGATATTTGTACACACTCAAAAATGAAAACTGAAGTAAACAACCAATAAAAGTATGGTATAACCACGAGAGTAAAGTACAACCGCAACTACAACTATAAACTGAAAATAGTGGGTTGGAATACAATCCCTAGAAACTGAAAATAAAGTAAACAACTATCGCATATGCCTTGGAGCTCTTTCTATAGGGAAGTAGATGTAAGTCTAATTTCGAAGAAGAGGATCTCAACTACTCCCACCGTACCAAGCTCCACCATGTCCTGAACCTCCAAATTATGCCTCGGAGTGTTAGTAGTCTGTACCAGACACACATGTGCGGGCGGAGCCTGTGCAGGGGTGAGTATAACAACTCAGTAGGGGACCCCAAGACCCCAAAAGGTCACTCAGTAATCCAAAAAGGAAAAAATCACAAGAAATAATACAAAGGTAATATCACAAGTATGATCTAAATCATAAACCACAAAGAAAAAGAGACAGCACACTCTAAGGGTATAACTTCAAGGTTACTGGGATAGAGATGACTAGACGTAAAGCCAGATCATCTTGTCTATAGTAACTCTACTACTGACCCATATTGGTTTCTAGTGATAACTCATATTGGTATCTATTACCTAGGTAGGGATTATTATTTATACAACTAGATCATCCCAATCAAGAGTTTCTGATGCTGACCTGTATTGGTCGCTCTTCTTCTTTATGTCACAGTGAGCCACTAGATTCATGCACGAAGAATGTCTGATCTCCAAAATATTTTGATCCTCAAGCCATCGGTTATATTTCAACCAGTAAAAATTCCCAAAAAATCATACCCAATGGAGATCCCCATCATAGGGGTCCCAACGTGACATACGGCGCGTCGATCGGACACTCGGTCTATCAGATATGAGCATTTTTGTAAAAAGGAACCAGTTGGATTCAAGTCTGATCCAACCAAGGTCACACATCAAACTCCTTCAACACTCACTTAGAGTATATCCAAAGGACTTCATTTTCACAAGGATCCTTATTCCAGAGACGGCATGTTGATCGGATGCTCATTCTGTTAGTTATTAGAATTTTAGTGGTGAGGGCCTGGTTGAATTCGGAGTCGATCCAACCTGAATATACTCCAAATTTCTCCAAACCTATTAGGGAGTATTTCAAAAGTACTGTCTCACTCCAAGGATCCTAGTTCTGCAGACGGTTCATCAAACGGATGTCTGGTTCGCAAGTTATGGCCCTTTAAGCGTTTTTGGGCCCGAGAGGGGTCTGGGACCGGTCCGACCCGGTCGGACCGACACGGCCCGACCCGGCCCGGCCCAAACCGGCCTAAGCTATCCTGGATGGGTTGTGTCATGGAGGGTCTGCTCCTCTGGGCCGTCGACTGGCCCGGACCGCCGGTCAACGTCGCCCGGTCTGCTGGAGCGCCCCACACGGGGCGCGTCTTCTGCCTCCTGAACAGCTCATAGAGCCATTCGGTTTCTCTTAAGGTCAATGCTATGTGGCAACACCTTGTCACCTATGGGACCCAGAGGAGGAATATCCCTTTCTAGAATTCCTTGGATTCAATTAATGGCTCCCCTTCAATGTGGCGTGCGACGGTACGCCGCCTCCACCTCCGCAGCCGGCCAACTGTAGGCCACCTGTCCAGCCACCGCGGCACTGACCAGCGCCGGTTGCCGGTGTCATGCCAACGGAGCTCCGTTTTCATTCCCATATACACTTACGGGACTCCCATACTTCCTCCATCATAGCATGACCCTATGTCTCACGTTTTCATCAAATTAGGAAAACTGTCCTCAAAGAACACAATGATAAATGAAGTGGTGAAGGGTCTGATCCATGTTCGTTTGGCCCGAACCCTCTGTGTAAGAATTATAAAAAGTGGGAATAATTATTCATCACATTTCAATAATTTTAAACCACTTCGAAACATAAACTCCCTACCTTGATATCCATTGGAGGTGTCGCTGTTGCGGCGGGAGAAGCGTCCGTGTTGGATGGAGTCGTCGACATTCGTCAGTCCCAGATCGTTGCCACCTGAGATTTCATTCTCCATCGGTGGATGTTTCCATAGAAATCGGCTAGAGTTTCCTCACTTGAAGAATTCGTGCCAAAACCCCACCACGATATCCATTTAAATAGTATGGGGAATGGTGAGTTACGCGTTGAAGAATTAATGAGGTTCACTAAATGAATTAATAAACCTATTTTAATACACAACAGTGGAGTTACGCAGTTGATGCGTTAAGACATTAAATGGATTGAAAAGTCACCAGTCCCACCACTGCTGCTCATCATTTGGAGAAAAATGAAATAAAATAACAATTAAATGTTTTTTTATTATTCTTTAAAAATTCCTAAAGCTATCTTTTTCTCCAGACCAACTGTGATCGAAGTGAAGCTTCCCATACGCAAATCCCAGCACTGTGGATTCAACAGAACTCTTAGATTACAATTCTGAGCACTAGTTCAAAATATAGAAAATTTTGTCCACACATTTACTGAAGATACCTAAAAAAATTTTATAAATTCATTTCGATTACACTGGGCCTCATAATAAAGCGTTGTCAATTTTTGAACACTCGTAAAAATACAAAATAATTAAAAAAATACATGGAATTTTCTAGGTCTTTACATTCTCCCCACCTTGGGGCTTTACGTCCCTAAAATCCAAACAAGGCTACACAAATAAAGAGGGGTATTGGGCACACATATGAGCCTCTCACTCCCATGTTCTCTCCTGGATATTCCTGTGCTGCCACAGAACATGCACCAGAGGTATTGACTGTCCATGAAGGATCTACTCCTGTCGATACTCTATCTCCACAGGGTACTCCGTAAAAGTTTCCATGTCATCAATATCCATCTTTCCATGGTCATTGATGTGAGATAGTTCATGAATGTATCTCCTCAGTTGGGATACATGGAAGAAATTGTGAACCCTCTCCAACAGTAGTGGCAGTTCCAAGCAGTACGCCACCTTTCCAATCTTCCAAAGTATCAAGATTCCTTCGATAAACCTCAGTGAGAGTTTTTCACCTAGACCAAATATATGTAGTCCCCGTCAAGGGGAGACTCACAAGAATACATTCTCTCCCACCTGAAACTCCAGTGGTCTCTGTCGCCTATCAGTATAGGACTTCTATCGGCTCTGTGCAGTCTTCATCTTCTCCCAGATGACCTGAACCTTCTCAGTGGTAGCTTGTACCAGCTCTGGGCCAACAAGTGCTGGCTCTCCTGGATCCATCCCACATAAGGGTGATTTCCACGGTTGTCCATACAATGCCTCAAAAGGTTATATACCAATGGTGGAGTAATAGCTATAGTTGTAAGTGAACTCCACCAAGGGTAGGTGGTCCTCCCAACTGCGACCAAAATCTAGGACACATGTACAAAGCATTTACTCTATGGTCTGGATGGTCTGCTCAATCTGACCATCTATATGAAGCTGAAAATATGTTCTCAAGAAAAGTTGAGTCCTGAAATCCTCTTGTAATACTTTCCACAACCGGGATGTGAAGATTGTGTCACGGTCTGAGAATATCATCGAAGGCACCCCGTGAAGTCGCACGATCTCTTGAATGTATAGACATCCCAAGCTCTCTACCGAAACCTTCTCTCAAATAGAAAAGAAGTGGGATGACTTGGTGAGTCGTTAAATGATCACCTAGATGGTATCATTCCCTCTAGATGTATATGGTAACCCCATCACAAAGTCCATCGATACCCTTCCCACTTCCACTCTAGTATCTCGAGGGGTTGGGTCAAGCCTGCTAGTACCTGGCACTCAGCCTTCACTTGTTATCAAGTGAGGCATCTAGAAACAAACTTCGTCACACATTTATTCATCCCTAGACACCAGTACAGATTCCAGAGGTCCGGATACATATTCATTACGCCTGGATGTACTGCCAAGGGGGATGTATGGAACTCCCTCATCAGCTCCTCTCAGAGTGCCACTGGTAAAACATTACATCCTCTGAAAAGTATATCACACTCCCCAACTTTAGAATATCCATCAGGTACATGGCCTGAGGATATTTGTGCATGTATAGTCTCGCAGCTATTATCTCCGAGTTGTGCTCCCGGACTCGCTGAAGGAGTGGAGGGGCTACTACCATTGACTGGAGGTAGACTATCTCATCTCTATCCATGTAGGATATCTGAAGCGAGACTAACTGCTCTGAAGCCTCGTTCAGTAGCTGCAAACTTGATCTCTGACTAAGTGAATCTGCCACTACATTTTCCTTCCCAGGAGTATAGACTATCTCAAAGTCATATTACAAGAGGAAATCTATCCAACACCATTGTCTCAGATTCAGATCTTTCTGTGTGAAGATATATCTAAGACTCTTGTGGTAAGAGTAAACAATGAACCGCTCGCCCATCAAGTAGTGTCTCCACATCTTCAGTGTGATGACTACTACTGCCAACTCCAAGTCAGGAGTCTCATAATTCTGCTCATGAGGCCTCAGTTGTCATGATCCATAAGCAATCATTGCATCATCCTGCATTAGGACGCAACCAAGTCCAGTCCCAGATGCATCACAGTAAACCACGTAGTTAGTGCCCTCCTCTGGAAACCCTTGGATGGGAGCACTGGTCAAGCTCTACCTCATTTTTTGAAAGCCTTGTTGGACTATATTTGACCACAGGAAGGGTTTCCCTTTCTCCATAGGTGCTTGTACTCTGGAGAAATCGGGCATGAACCTCTAATAGTATCCTACTAAACCAAGGAATCTCCACACCTCAGTAACACTCCTGGGTGGCTCCCAAGAAAGTATTTCCTTGATCTTTGTTGGATCCACTGAAACTCTAGCCTCTAAGATGACATGCCCCAAGAAGTGGACCTTCCGTATCCAAAACTCACACTTCGAGAGCTTCCCATATAACTATTACTCCCGGAGTGTGTCCAGAACTATCCTCAAGTGTACAGTGTTCTCTTCCTCAGACGCTGATTACACCAAGAGATCAAGGTATGGCTGAAATATCTTGTTCATGAGTCCCATGAACATTACCGGATCATTGGTCATGCCTAAAGGAATCACCAAGAACCTATAATGGCTATACCGACATCTGAAGGTTGTCTTCGGTACGTCCTCGTCCAGTACCCTGAGCTAATGATAGCCTGATATGAGGTCTATCATCGAGAACCACTTCTCTCCTTTCAACTGATCAAATAGATCATCAATCCTTAGCAGAGGATAATTTTTCTTCACGGTCACCTATTTTGGCACTGGAAGTCCATGCATCGACTCAAACTCTTGTCTGCCTTCTTGGAAAACTACATTGGGGATGCCCATGGAGAAACACTGATCCTTAAGAATCCCTTCCTCTATATGTCATTCAACTGTACCCTCATCTCCCAGAGCTCTGAAGGGGCCATTCGATATGTTGGTGTATATTTTGGTGTTTTTCCTAGGTACAAGTCAATGAAAAATTCTACCTCTCTATGAGGAGGTAGTCCTGGGACATCTTCTAGAAAGACGTCCTCATACTCATCCACCACCACTGGAAACTATGGACTCGCCTCATCCATCATTTTGAAGGTCATGAAAGCTAGATGATATGTAATCGGTTGTACCCTCTAGATCACAATTCCATCTCATGATATTATGTTTTCCTTCTCACCAACAAAGGAAAATTGTCCTCTATCTCTGCATGTACATTGCACTGTACGTCTCAAGCAGTCAATCTATGCATAAACTGCTGATATCTTGTCCATGCCTAGAATGAAGTCATTGTGATTCAACACCACCACTAGAAGATCTCATCTGAAACTCTCTCCTGCAATAGTAATATAACACTTTCGGCATTGGTGTGTGACCACTAAATCTCCTCCTGTAGGAGTATCTAAATGCAAAGGTCGAGCTAAAATCTTAGTCAGAATCTCAGAGTCCTGAACTAAGTCCATGGAAAGGAAATAATGGATAGCACCTGTGTCGATAAGCACCGTTGATAAAGTAGATAAGATACAGATCATACCTCGTATCAAGTCAGGGACATCAGGATCGTGAGCCTCTACTGCCTGTAGTTGGGCCTGTCCCCATCCACCCGCTCCATGAGCTTGTGATGGTCCACTTGGGGGTGGTGGTGGTAGTTCCCGGTGACCCCGACCACCTCCCGTTGCAGGTCCTACTCCCCTGCCTCATCCGCCACCTGGATGACGCTCATGCTCCTACCACTGTCGTTTCCTTGATGGCCCCTCCACTATCTGTCAATCATTCGTGTGGGGAGTCAGAAAATAACAAGATTTGTGGCCCAATCTTCCATAGGAAAAAGATATAATGCCTCAATAGTGCCTCCCTCGGCCTCTCAAGCCTCGAACCTCTGACCCTGCATCCTGGGATCGCCCTCCTAAAGGTCTATCCTGATTGGGTTTCTACGTCGTCTGTCTACTACCAACTGTAGATGACTCTTCTACCTGTCGTCTAGTAGGGTTTCTCACTATCAGTTCCTGCTTAGCAAGGGAGATCTCCATCAACAAAGCATTCTCTAGCACCCCAACCTACATCGAGATGCTGAGAGAAACTATCGTAGCTCTGATCTCTCATCAGAGCCCTTGATCAATGGTATGGGCCTAGAAGTAAGGGTCTTGTAACATGTCGGTGGACTATCAGGAGAGGTTTGTAAATCTCACCGAGTACTGAGCCACAGTCTAGTTTCCCTGTTATAGATGGATCATCTCCTGAATATGCACAGAGTGTAGTATCGCTGGCACGAACTCCATCCTGAAAAGGCTCTCAAAGTCTGTCCAGGGGAGGTTTGTCTCCTCATGTACCTGGAGAATCGAGCTCCACCATCGTCCTACCAAGACCTGAAGAAGGCTAGCATCCAAGATCTCCATTTTCTCGGCAGGTGTCTCAACTAAGAGAAAGAACCACAAAACCGCCTCCAGCTAGTCCTTTGCTGCCTGAGGGTCCGTCTCACCTTGAAACCTCAGAGGCCCCTATCTCTAGAACTCGTTCAACGTGATCAACCGGCATGCATGATCCACTGGTAGCATATGTTTCTCAATGGGTGGTGGTGCTACCGGTACACTACCCGAAGGTGCCATCACTGTGAGTGGTCCCTGTACTAATGCCTCGTCGCTCAGTGGGCCACTATCACAATCTCTAACCAGAATCCTGGCTACCTTTCTTCATGGATTCATCTTGTAAGAAATAGATGTTTCATGGTCAATAAGTTATACCTGGTGATCTGACTCAAGAAAGATCAAGAAAACTTTTCAAAACACTAGAAACTGGTGTTTTCTTATACCGAGTCAGAAACTCGAATCCAGGGTCCTTGTATATGGATACGTCAGCTACTGCACCAAAACTAGACTCACTATACAAAAAACTGAACTCATGACACTTTACACCATTTCCTTATTAAAAGTATACTCTTATTTATTCTGGTAGAACCAACCACCCTTTGATACCACTTTATCACAACCCATCCCACAGGGCTTGGACGTGACTACCCCAATCCCACCTTCCATAGGCCAGGGGTTGGTGATTAGCACCTAGAGGTTTTCCAAAAAAGGGAAGGCATTTTCTTAGAGATCTTTAAACACTCAAAAAGGTAAAATGAATTAAAAAACCAAAAAATTAGGGTATAACCACAAGAGTAAAGTACAACCAAAAGTACAACAGTAAACTGAAAATAGTGGGCCATAATACAAGCCCTAGAAACTGAAAATAAATTAAATAGTTGTCACATATACCTTGGAGCTCTACCTGGAGGGTAGTAGCTATAAGTCATAATTTGAAGAAGAGGATATCAACTGCTCCCGTTGTACCAAGCTCCACCGGGTCCTGAACCTCCAAAGTCTGCCTTGGAGCGTCAGTAGTCTGCACTAAACACACACGTGTGGGAGAAGCCCGTGCAGGGGTGAGTATAGCAACTCAGTAGGGGACCCTGAGATCCCTTAAGGCCTCTCAGAAATCCACAAAGGAAAAAATAACATGGAATAAAACATAGGTAATATCACAAGCATGATCTAAATCATGAATCACAAAGAAAAAGAGACAGCTCACTCTAATAGTATAACTTCAAGGTAACTGGGATAGGGAAGACTAGACATAAAGCTAGATAATCCTATATGTAGTAACTCTACTGTTAACTAGTATCGGTCACTGTATGTTGACCCATATTGGTCGCTAGACGCTGACCCGTATTGGTCGTTGGTGTTGACCTGTATTGGTCGCTGGAGCTGACCCATATTGGTCGCTGGTGTTGACCCATATTGGTCGTCAGTGCTGACTCGTATTGGTCACTAGTGTTGACCCGTATTCGTTGCTGGTACCAAGCTATGGATGATTAGTCATATAGCTAGATCATCCTAATCTGGAGTTTCTGATGCTGACCCGAATTTGTTCCTCTTCTTCTTCATGTCACAGCCAGCCACTGGATTCCCGCACAAAGCACGCCTGATCTCCAAAAGATTCTACTCCTCAATCCATCAGTCATATTTCAACCAGTACGAAGTCCTGAAAAAATCATACCCAAGGGACCACCCCATCATAGGGATCCGAACATGACAGACGACACATCGATCAGACACCTATTCTATGAGATATGGGCACTTTTGTAAAAAGGGCCCGGTTGGATCCATGATAGATCCAACCCAGGTTGCATGTTAAACTCTATCAACACACACTTATAGTATCTCCAATGTTCTTCCTTATCACAAGGTTCCTTATGCCACATACGGTGCGTCGATCGAACGCCCGGTCTGTTAGTTATTGGCATTTTGGTACCAAGGGCCTGATTAGATTCGGACTCGATCCAACCCATCCATACTCCAACTTTCTCCAAAACTCTTGAGCAGTATCTCAAAAGGACCAACTCGCTCCAAGGATCTCGTCGCTATAGAGAGTTCATGAAATGGACATTTGGTTCACAAGGTATGGCCCTTTAAGCATTTTAGGGCCCGAGAGGGGTTTGGGTCCGATCACACCCAGTCGGACTGACCCGACCCGACCCAGCTTGGTTCAAACTGACCTAGTTCTGGTCAACCCGGCCTAGTTGGGCTGGGCCATGGCAGGCTCGGAAAGCTGGGTCGTGGAAAGCTCAGCCCACTATGCTGTGGATCGGCCCGTCCCTCCAAGAAACTCGGCCCAGACTGCTGGTGCGCCCCACATGGGGCACGCAATCTGCCACCCAAACGGCTGATAGATCCATTTGGTTTCACTTAAGGGCGGCACCTGGTGGCACCGCCTTGTCACCCGAGGGACCCGTAAGAGGTGGGTCCCTTTCCAGCATGCTTCGACTCCCCTTCAATGTGGCATGGAATGGCACACCGCCTCCACCTCTGCGGTCAGCCCACTATCGACCGCCTGTTTGGCCATAGCAGTGCCATGCTCTTCCGTTGCTGGCAAGCGTAGGCCGCTGCCACCGGTCACCAGTGTCATGCTGGCGGAGCTCTTGTGAGGCTCTAGAAATGCTTCAGAGCTCCGTTTCAAATCCTGTCTGTGCATACAGGCCTCCCGAACTGCCACTGTCACAGCGTGACCCTCTGACTCTTGTTGCCGTCAAATTGGGAAAACTATCCCCAAAGAACGCAATGATAAACGAAGCGGCAGAGGTTTCGATCCTTGTTCATTTTTCCATCCCCATCTGCGTTAACATTATAACAAACATGAATAATTATTCATCACAATTTAATAATGTTAAACCACATCCAAACATAAACCCCTACCTCAATATCTTTTGGAGGTGTCGTAGTTGTGGTGGGAGAGGTGTCCACATTGGACGGAGTCGTCAGCATTTGTCGGTCTCGGATCATTGTCACCTGAGCTTTTGTCCTACGTCAGTGGATGTTGCCACAGAACTCCACCAGAGTTTCCTCACTTGAATAAGTCATTCCAAAACCCCACCTCGAGCTCCATTTAAATAGGAGGGGGAAAAGTGAGTAACGCGTTGAAGAATTAATGACGTTCATTAAATGAATTAATGAAACTCTATTAATTCACAACGGTGGAGTTATGCAGTTTATGAGTCAAGACATTAAATGGATTGAAAATTCACCGGTCCCTCCACCGTCACTCTTCTGTTGGAGAAAAAGAAAATAAAATAACAATTACATGTTATTTTATTATTCTTTAAAAAGTCCAAAAACTATATTTTTCTCCCAACCAACTGCGGTCGAAGTGATGCTTCCCTTAAGTGAATCCCAGTGTTGCGGATTCAACGGTGCTCTCAGATTTCATTTTCAAGAACCGATTCAAAATATAGAGAACACTTAATACGTGTTTAACGAATGTACCTAAAAAAAGTTCAGAAATTCATTTAGATCATACTAGGCTTTGGAATCACGCGGCGTCAATTTTTGCAGACTCGTAAAAATCCCAAATAATTAAAAAAAATACATGGAATTTTATTTGTATTTACATATATATATATATATATATATATATTATGTACACTTTTTATTAGTGCTAAGAAAAACGCTGATAAAGTCCTCTCTTTATCAATGCTAAAAAATCTTTTACTAGCGCTAATAATAAACACTGATAAAAAAGATGTTTTTATCAACGTTTTTTTAGCACTGATAAGGAGGACCTTTATAAGTGAATTTAGCTATCACTAATAAAATCACTCCATTTATCATCATTGTGTTTTAGTAGTGATAAAGGATAACACTGAATTGGTGTGATTTTTTAGTAGTGAATAAAACAATTTAAAATATTGTTATAAATTCAAAATGTAAAAAATATAAAATATATAAACTTAATTTTTATAAATATGAATTATATTTAAATATAATTAATAATTTATGATAGTTTTGAATATGGGGCTGATATAATTAATGTTATATACTACAAACATCAAACAACTTAGCAAGGCTTGAACTCGAGGCCTTGATAAGACCCGACATGGTTGATACCATTGAGCTTTGCCTTTGGGGATTAAATATAATTTATAATATTTTGAATATATTTTAATATATTTATTTCAAATATTTATATATAAATAAATTTTAATATAGACATATGTATTGACTATTTGAATATTTAAATAATTTACATGTATATAAATAAAATTTATATAATTATATATCAATATTAAAATATGTTTTTTTTTCATTTAAAAATAAAAAATCTAAAATGGAAGTTAAAATTACAAACTATAACTATGTGTGGGTATGTATAATGTAGAGGCTACACACAGAGAGATATATATAGGGAGGGAGGGGAGAAGGGAGTGGAAGAGGGAATGGGGGGTTTATATATGTTTTTCATAAAAAAAATTAAGAAAATAAGACTAAGGTTTTTTTAATTCAAGATACAAAGATGTTATGGCCCTTAATTCCTTTGGCATTTTTAGGTGGAGGGACAATACGTTAAATGCTTTATTTACTTTGGTCTTGAATAAAAGTCAAAGTCGTTGGGGCCCCAAACACCTTTCGTCTCAACTGTTTTTTTAAATTTATTTTTTGTTTGTTTTGTTTATATATATATATATAACAATTTTCTCTCTTCTTTAGAGCCACTCCTAGGGTTTTTTTAGGTTTTTGTATCCTTGGGGATTCCTTAGTTCATTAGAGTTTGTTCGGCGTTGTTGTGACTGTAGTAGTTGGTGATGGATTTCTCTTCAATTACATCTTTTCTTTCCTCTGAAGATCATGTATGAGTTCCCCTCTAAGTTTTGCTAATGGAGATTGAATTGTTCAACAAATGGAAATGCTTCTCCCTTACAGAAAATGAAAAAATGATGATCGAATCAGCAAAGGATGAATACTTCTTCCCGATTCATCACATGAATCTCTTAACCATAGGAAAATTCATCTCGAATCGGCCTTTCAATTTTCCTAAGTTTAAGAACACACCGCAATCTATCTAGTTTCTAGAATATGGATTCTTCATACACGAGGTCGGATCTGGGAATTTGTTGTTGAAGTTCTTCAATGAGAAAGACAAACAAAGAGTCCTTCTAGGGAGACCCTAGACCATTCACAACCATTTGATCAAGATGGAGGATCTAAAAAAATAAAGATATTAGGAACATGACCTTCTCTAAATCTCCCTTCTGGGTATGGAATGTGGTAGTTACTTTCTGGGGTATATTGGAATGAATCATGAGAGAAATCTGAGGCTGCATCAGTGAATTTTTGGAAAGGGATAGATAAGGACCTATTCTATGGGGGGCTTTACATGGATAAGGGTCTCGTTCGATATTGATTTACCCCTACAAAGGGGAAACTTCCTATCTTTTAAAAACTCAAAAATATGGATCAGTTTTGAATATGAAAAAATGGTGATATTTTATTTCTTATGTGGACATATCGAGCAGACAAAGGATAGGTTCATTTTAATGAAAACCAATAGTGAAGGAAATTTTGTTATGTGATATGGCCCATGGCTCCACCCTAAAAACCTAAGAATATCTTTTATTTTGGAATTGGATAAAAACAGGGATAGAGACAAACTTTCTAAATCCCGGATCACGCATGCCTCCAGTGATGAAATCTAAATTATCATACTGTGGAATTCATGATTTCCTTCTATCTTCAACGATCCCAAACAACTAAATGAGGCAGAAAACCCAAACTCTCAAACTTCCCCCTAGGTCCCCAGAAGCATCTATATTATTCTGGATAATGTGCCTTTGGAAAACACAATATCACTTTTATTCTTGCTTCATGTTTTAGAAGATATCCTCAAACCACCAACCAATTCCAAGTATATCTTCTAGGACCCTCCAGACCTAGTCCCTCTCCTATAATTTGAGTTATCGTGTCTCACACCTCAGGCAGGAGAGGGAATGCAGGGGTTGACATTATCTGGGGAAAAGAAAAACACTAGACAAGGGAAAGGATCACCAGAGGGGACCTTAGTATTGACCCCCCACTATAGAACCCTGAGGGCCCAGAAGAATCATGGAAAACCCCATGAGGACCGTGAATCTCACAAAAATATGGAAATCAGCATATGATGGATCATTCCTGTTGAAATAGTGTGTGCCCTAGACCCAACCATATAGTACATTTGATTACCATATCATGTGTACAATTAGTTATACATGATGTCATCTTACCATTATAGTGTAGACTTTTCTGCATCCACTATTATGATTGTAATGTCCAAAGATTAATTTTTGTATTGAGAGGTTATAGCAGATCCCAGGCTATAATGAGAACCTCAAGATATACTGACATTGATCTTAGGTATATATTCTATAGTCTAGATACATCTTACTAACTAGACATAGTAGATGTTTGACTATCAGGTGTTGGGGGCTGATAAGCATTGAGACTTCTTCTCATGAAGTTCTCACTTGGTGATATCTAGTAGCGAGATCATGAGGAAAGACCCGCCAATAGGAACGGCACATTTTTTAGGTGTCATTGGTTGTTCCTATCTATGAACATTTTTATTGGTCTCCTGACCTGAGACCATTACCAATGTGTATCATTTTATTATGTACTTTAATACACGGTGAAAACCACAGTATTGAAATCGTGGTGAAGTAGCTTGTGTTGGGTGCGTCGTTGGTGGTATGACATTGGATGAATGGTCAAGAAAGGATTTGTCTCTTCTAAGTTCAGGAAGTTGTATATCTCAGTCCTGGTTGATCAGGATGGTGTTGCCTTCATAAGTCTTTGGCCAAAGCAGTACAAAGGTAAATCCATCTGGTAAGGTCAACAAATAATAAAGCAATATAAGGACGATGAAACAAGAGTGCGTCCTACATTATGAGATATTTAATGACAAAGATATTATATTACACAGTCAGTGTTCGTCGGATGGTAGTCGTTGTTATGACTATCCTTATCTCTTTAGGGGCCATGATGGGTTGCTAGACTCCACTCTTGGTCTATGGATCTTATTCACTGCTATTGAGATAAGGGCCTAGAGGGTCACACACAATAGTGTATTCAAGAATCCACCATATTCAGTTGAATAGGTATATGGACATAGTGGGCCCCACCACAGGGTCTGAGTATTGTCCAAGTTCTCGATCACCAATTGAATTAAATAAATTCAATAATATTAAAGTTATGGATATTTGGGATTGAATTTATTTAAGTTTTTTATGAGTTCAGTAAATACGAGAAAAATATTAATTGAACGAATATTATTTTAATATTCAAGGTTCATTTAATATAAAGTGGGAAAATGAGTCGAGTTAAATGGATCGGGTTTTATCACGTGATATATTTTATATATATTACAAGTATGTGATAAAATAATAAATAATATTGGCGCAGTTTACTTGATCAAAATTATTTATTATTGGACATTGAAATAAAAAGGGGTCGGGGAACCCAACCGGTTATTTTTTAATTCCACTATAAATAAGAGAGGAGGCTCGCTCCCTTGGTTTTCAATTCACTATTCACTCATTTCATGGAAGGAAATCCAGAGCCTCTCTCTCCTCCCGCTCTCTATAGAGAGAAGATCTGGCTCCAAGAAGCTCGGATCAAGTTCTTCCTCAAGCATCGAAGAGATCTCAATGTGTTGATCATAGGAACATCGAAATCATTGTCAAATCCCTGCGCTAGCACCCAAAATTCGATGATCGATGTTCCAGTGGATTTTTGGAGCATGTGTGGATGATCTAGAGGGATCCTGCTTTGGATCCTTCAAGCGATGATCGCCATACACTAGTTGCAGTCAACCACGGCTTCAGATTTGAAATGGGTACGTTTTCATTTTAGTTTTGTGCTCTTAACAATTTATGCAAGATCCTAGGACCACCCCAGGGCTCATATCGTCGGTGTCGACAAGTACCATCGATACGCCGATGAAAATTTTAAAATCCTCGGCCCACCGGCTTCCGCTGTGTTCCCTAGAACCTAAAAATGCCTACAAATTTTAGAGGGAGGGGATGGATTGTCCTAGCCTCACCACTTACAATGAAAATCATATGCTGGGACTGTCTTGGTCTTGGAAACCAAGACACAATTTTTATTCTTCAGTGTAAATTCACCACAAGTATCCCTGGTACAGTTTTTTTCAAAAACTGTGCTCTAAAACAAGGTCATGTATAGAATTTACTCTAAATTGGGTTTTAAAGTATGCTTCCTAGTCATGCACATCGACCACGTAGGCGATATCTGCCTCATGTGGAAAGAGGATATGGATATCAAAATCAAGGGATTCTCACATAATAATATTGCTACCTCGGTCCATCAGTCAGATGCACCTGTGTGGTCCTTTGTTGGTTTCTACGGCTAGACCTACCAAAAATACAATCTGAAGTCCTACGAACTCTTAGGGTGACCATGGATAGACTTTAGGGACCACTACACATGGGTAAAGACATTAACAAGATCTTTTTTCAATGATAAAATATAGGAGGCATCAGTTGACCATCTACTTATATGAGAGATTTCTTACAGGTATGCCAACGCATAAGCCACACTAACTTGGGGTATGCGGGTTTCCCTTTCACATGGTCTCATGGTTGCTCAGAGAGACCCATATTGTAGGTCACTAGGATATATTCTTGGCCTCTTTCGACTGTCTCACCACCATCAATCTCTCCCACATCTCTCATCTTACCCAAGCCATGTCGAACCACTGCCCGATTCTTATTAACCTTTATGTCGGCCACAGAATCTAGATATGTGAGAGACCTTTTATTTTCAAAAGATACTGGATAAGAGAAAGAGACTATAAATATATGGTTAAATCTGTAACACCCGAGACTTTTATGTTATATAAACCATCAAAGGAATCTTTTTCTACACAACATTTGCTTGGCTTGCTTTACACGCAATCGCGACCTTCCTCGATAGCTTGCGTCGTACGCAATACCGAGTTTCACTAAACAACAATATGCTATTAAAACTAGCCGTTATGAATAGTAATAATCACTTTTTGAAATTTTATAAATTTTATTTTTCAAAATGGACTTCATTTTTGGACTCAGAATATCGAAATTAGCCTAGGGTGAAATTTTGGTATTTTTCTGAAAACTTTCAATTTTTGATGAATAGTGAAACCACTAAGTGGTAGGTTAAAAACTGAATTTTGCATAAAACTTAATTTTACCGCTTCTGTGAATGGAATTTCAAAAATCCGAGAGACACGGTTAATATCAAGGACTAAAATGTGGTTCAATGAGATGAAAATAATTTTTTGGTGAATAGTAACTTTTTACTATTTTTACCGCGGTTAATAGTAAATAGGGTAACTAAGGGTAAATATGATATCAATATTACCCTAACACATGTCCTAATTCTATTGTACAAGTGTAATTCGACCAAAAACAAACTTAGGAATAAAATATGACCATTTAGGCCCACTTGGATTAGAATAGGACATTTATTATTAATTTATTTAAAGAAGGTTTAAAATAGTTAAAATCAAAGTTTAATAAGTAAATCATTTTTAATATGGGGTTATACATAAGATAAATTCGACTATAAATATTCATTAGAAATCTAAAAAGATTTACTACATGATGGTATTTTATTTGTAATTTTTAGACATCATATAATTTAATTTATTTATGACACAAAGATGATGCAGTAATTATCTTATTAATGAAATATTGACAAAATTGATAATATAAATACCAAAATAAATGTAATTTGAGACTTTTTATGAATTACACTAATTTTCTAGGTTACTATGATATATGAGTGTTGATTTAATCAACTTGGTTCGAACATATAATTCTTTTATGACTTTCACAAAAATCATATATCAAATAGTGTCAAAATTGACACAAAATAGTTTTTAAATCAAATATTATATTATTAATTGTTATTTTATTCCTAAAAATCTAAGGTTCGGCCAAATGACTTAGATAAGGATATATATATTAATAATAAACAATTTTGGGTTCGTTTGGCATGTTATAGTAAGTGTATTAACCATATAGTGAAAGAAAACAAAAAGACACGGTAAAAGTTAAATTAATTAACTTAGAGTTAAATCTAATTGATAAGGTTAAAATAATACCCTAAACTTGTCTAAATCCTATTGGTTGATAGGATTTCGACCCATCCCCACTTTAGCTTCTAAATAAGACCCTTTGGAACCATTATAAACCGATTTTGACTTTAATATAAAATAATATTTTGAGATATTCCTAAGGTGCCCCTCTCCTCCCTTATAAAAGGGCACCTCCTCCCCCCTCCTCCTCACACCAATTTGAGCACTCAAGCTCGGCCAAACCCTGCCATTTTCTCCTCTCCACTTCCCTAGAATAATCCTAGAGGTCCTGGTCTTCTCCAAAGACCAATCTTAGTTCCTTAAGTGGAGGATTCAAAGAGGCGTTCCAAACAAGAGGTAATATCCATTACCGATCTTTTCAATTTCTTTCTTCTTCAACTTCTTCTTCTTTAGTTGTTTCATGATAAAGTAATAACATCAGTATTACTTACATACTGATATGTTATTATAAATATGAAACAACCCTAATTCACCTTCTATCCATCCTACGGAAAAATGAAATCACCGCGCGTGCGTACGAACGGAATACCGTCTCCACGCCGTGGTGTAATCTATTTTCCACCATCACCTTACAAGGATGGGTATAATGGTGTAATGAGTAACTATATATGATTATTATTAAGTAATATTGATACTGAAATAATATATATATATACTCCAATACAATTCCACGATCATAGGAACGATATCATCACTCGTGCGTACGTACGGAATACCGTCTCCACGATGTGATGCGATTCGTTCTACATGATCTTCATTTCATAATGATTATATAAATGAATTGAATGAATGAATATGGTATATACTACACTAATACCATTCTGGAAATGAATTATCTATAACCTAAAGATAAGAATAAGAATTTATTCCACAAAACACGCATAAGAACAAAAAGTTATAAAGACCCGAGTAACAAGTAACAATGAAATATTACTAACAAGAAGTTAATAATATGACCATATATGATCTCATATCAATATGTATGATTCTGGAATAAGTCAATAACATTATTTAAACCATTATACAGGAGCTTCAGACACGAACAAAGCAAATTGGACCTAAGGTAAGGGAAATATCACAATCTCATTTTTATCCGAGATTGTTTATTCGTAAGTAATTACTGGGGTGTATTTTATCATCCACATCCATGTTTCATCAATATGTAATATTATTTCCATCCACCTACAATTGTTTAAAACCATTTTTACCCTTCGGTGAGTTTTTAGTAAAAGAAATGAAAGGAATCATTTATCGTTTTTCATACGAGGTACTTTTTGACTTTTCCGACAAAAGTACGAGAAGAATGTTTTTTTTTAACTTATACGGCATGAATGGATTTTTAAAACATTACTTCAAGGAAGCTTCCTTTACAAGTTTTCAAGTTTATTTTTAATCAACTTCTTTTATTTTAAAGTTGTATGACATGTTATGAAAGGAAAAATGTTTTTGAAGTAGAAAGGATATTTTCCTCAAGAATGGAGTTCAAGTATTTTATCAAAATTATTTTCCATCTAAGATAATAAAAGGGTTCTGTTTTTATCCCTATTATTACATGGATTTGATTATGTTGTGATGGAAACATTTTTATCTTATATGAATTGTTTTATGATGTCATGTTGTTTAAGAATCCCATTTTTATTACATGGGTTATGCGATGATGTATGATTTATGATTATGTGGAACACATAAGAAAGGATTCATTATAAGATGGGTGGGACCTATATCTCCCTCCAATGCATTGGGTAATGATTTTATATCTCATGAGATAGACATGGCTGGAACGGAAGGTTATTTCGGTTCAGTGATACAGGACTGAAACGAGGAGTGAACTCGGTTCAGAAAGGGACTTTGTCCACTAAGATAGTCTTGGCAATGAGTCATGACTAACAAGAAATGATTTCCATGATTATGTGTGCATGCCACAAAGTTTCAAGTTTTATGTTATGAATATGGGGATCTCATTTTCACTTCTATGATTTATTCCATGATAAGATATTATGATCTCTTTTGCAGGTTTTGATTTTCATAAAGATATGATATGATTTTTATTTCCTTTATTTGCCCTTGCTGAGCATTTGAGCTCACCCTTTTATGTTTTCTTTTCCCCAGGTCAGGAAGATGGATATTAAGTAGAATATGCTAAAAGGAACCCTAGATATGATGAAATAAATGGGAGACACTGTAGAAGATTTATGAACCAGTTGTTTATGTTTCCCAGTTTCTAAAGACACTATACCTATACGGTCCTTTGTGGTTTTGTCATATGTTGTAATAAGTGTGCTTCAATTTCGAAGTATTAACAATGTATGTAAAGTATGGGTCGTTATAGTTGGTATCAAAGGAAAGGTATAGTCAACCTTTGGAAACTAGGATGTGAAAGCCTTAGTAAGAACCCTAAGGATAAGTCTAAGCATAGAACACAATCTTAGTGTTTTAGAAATGGCCTTGAATAACCTAGGATAAGACCTTAAGCATGAAAATTTTATTCCTGAATTATGTGGTTTCCTATTATAATTAGTGTTGCTCACACTATTCTTCTTGGTTTTAGTCAATGGCTGGAACCCGAAGGAACCGTGTTAATGCGGAATGCGATGGGCAATGCAATGATTGTCCCCCTGAGCAACCAAACGATATGGGAGCTGGAATGCAAAATCTTGTAGCCATGCTCACACAACTTTCTCAAGCTATGAATCATGCAGGATTTCCAAACGAACAAAGAAGGGAGCAACATTCTGTTGAATCCTTCATGAGGCAGCGTCCACCATCTTTCAGCGGGTCTACTGATCCATTAGTTGCTGAACAATGGATTAGTACTACTGAAAAGATATTTTCAGTTCTTCAATGTTCTGAGCATGATAAAGTCATCCTAGCAGTGTATCGTTTGGAAGGAGATGCGGATCAATGGTGGAATCTTGTTAAGAATACGAGGCAAAGAGATGAAATTGAGTCTATGGAATGGGACGAGTTCAAGAACTTATTTTTCAATAAGTACTTCCCTCGTATTCTCCGAACAAAGATGGAGAATGAATTCCTTGAACTGAAGCAAAGGGATGATGAATCTGTTAGTACCTATGAAGCAAATTTTACAAGACTTGCAAGGTATGCTTCTGGTATTATTATCCAACCTGAGAGTAAGATCGATCGATTCTTTAGTGGCTTAAAACCAAGTCTTCGAAGGGCGTTAGCCATAAGGGACTTCAATAGCTACGAAGAAATCGTTCGATGTGCTCTCAAAGTCGAGATGGAGATTGGAGTAACCCATCAGTCACATGGGTTTGATAAGAAGAGGAAGATGGAATTCAAAGAAAAATCTAAAGAGCACACGGAAAAGAAGATGAACTTCCCCTTATGCTCAAAGTGTGGAAAGAAACATGGAGGTAGTTGTCTTAAAGGGACAAGTAAATGTTTTAAATGTGGAAAGGAAGGTCATCGGGCATTTGAATGCCGTGATAATGGGAAGAAGATGTCTAATGATGCAAACAAAGGAAGGGATACACAGAATGAACCTGCTACACTTCAATGTTTCAAGTGCAAGGAGATGGGGCATTATTCCAATCAATGCCCAAATCCAAGGGTTGATGATGATGGTCGACATCAACAAACTCTTAAGGCTAAAGACAAAGGAAAGTCACATGCAATTTCTATCAGCGAGGTGGAGTACGATAACGATGTGGTGAAAGGTACACTTACCATCCACTCTAAAGTAGCAAATGTTTTATTTGATTCTGGATCCACCCACTCTTTTATTTCTGAAAAATTTTCTAAGGGTATCACCGTATTACCTCAACAATTAGATGTTGAGTTAGCTGTGACAACACCTAATGGCACATCAATCGCATCAGAAGTTTATAATTCTTCTCCGATCGAAGTTTGTGGGAAAGTGCTTCCTGCAAATCTTGTGATCCTTCCTTTAGTAGAATTTGATGTGATTCTTGGCATGGATTGGCTTTCTCTACATGGAGCTCATATCAATTGCCAAAGAAGGGAAGTCACATTTCATATTCCAGATCAATCTACGATCGTATACCAATGCAAGGATGAACATAACCTTCCAGTGGAAATTTCTTCCATCTTATGGGTATTGATTCCACTAAATGAAGGCTATTTATCTCAAATGGTTGGTGAGAAACTCACGATTAAGAATATGCCCATTGTACGGGAGTTTGATGATGTCTTTCCGGAGGAATTGCCGGGTCTTCCACCAAATCGTGAAGTTGAGTTTTCAATAGAACTCGTACCGGGTGCTTTGCCTATTTCAAAGACACCTTATAGAATGGCCCCAATTGAGTTGCAGGAATTGAAGAAGCAACTCCAAGAGAATCTTGATAAGGGATTCATACGCCCTAGTGCGTCACCTTGGGGAGCACCTGTTCTATTTGTTAAGAAGAAAGATGGATCAATGAGACTCTGCATTGATTATCGAGAACTTAACAAGATCACTATCAAGAACAAATATCCTCTCCCACGCATTGATGACTTATTTGACCAACTACGCGGAGCTCAATACTTTTCCAAGATTGATCTTCGTTCAGGGTATCATCAATTAAGGGTCAAAAGGGAGGATATACCAAAGACGGCTTTCCGTACAAGGTATGGACACTATGAATTTATAGTGATGCCATTTGGTCTTACTAATGCCCCTGCTATCTTCATGGATCTAATGAATAGAGTCTTTAGAGACTATCTTGATCAATTTGTGATAGTCTTTATAGACGATATTCTTGTCTATTCAAAGAGCAAGGAAGAGCATGAAGATCACTTGAGAATTATATTGAAGACCCTGAGAAAGGAGAAGCTTTATGCCAAATTTACCAAGTGTGAATTTTGGCTTCAAAAAGTTCCATTTTTGGGTCATATAATCTCAAAAGAGGGGATATCTGTGGATCCAGCAAAAACAGAGGTTATCGAAAGATGGTCAAGACCAACAACAGTAACTGAGATCCGAAGTTTTCTTGGTTTGGCTGGTTATTATCGACGTTTTGTAAAAGATTTTTCACGATTATCTAATCCACTCACCAAGTTGACTCGGAAAGGAGTTAAGTTTGTCTGGACAGAGGAATGTGAAGAGAATTTCAAGGAGTTGAAAAGAAGGTTATCCAGTGCACCTGTGCTCACACTGCCATGTAGTGGAGAAAGGTTTGTGATCTACAGTGATGCATCCAAGAAGGGATTGGGGTGTGTTCTTATGCAAAATGATATGGTGATAGCTTATGCCTCACGACAGTTGAAAATCCATGAGCAAAATTACCCAACACATGATTTGGAGTTGGCTGCGGTAATCTTTGCATTAAAGATTTGGAGGCATTACCTTTATGGTGAAAGGTGTGATATTTATACTGATCATAAAAGTTTAAAGTATATTTTCACACAAAAGGAGTTGAATATGCGTCAAAGAAGATGGTTGGAGCTGATTAAGGATTATGACTGCTCAATCCATTACCACCCTGGGAAAGCAAACAAGGTGGCAGATGCATTAAGTCGACAAGACCATGCTAGTTTATCCATGATGAGGATCACAAAAGATCCAATATTTATGGATTTACAAAGGATGGATCTTGGAATTATAATGGAAGGGGAAAAATCTTATCTTTCTCAAATGAATGTTCAACCATCTATACATGTGAAGATTAAAGAGGCACAGAAAGAAGATGTCGAGTTACAAAAGAAGGTGAGAAATGTTCCTAAATTCAACCTTGATTGTGATGGGATAATAAAGTTCAGGAATCGGGTTTGCGTTCCTCCCATCCCCGAATTAAAGAAAGAGCTGCTGGATGAGGCACATAGTTCTTCATTCTCTATTCATCCTGGAAGCACGAAGATGTATAGGGACCTGAAAGAGTACTTCTGGTGGGATGGCATGAAAAGAGATGTTGCTGAATATGTCTCTCGATGCTTGGTTTGTCAACAAGTTAAAGCTGAGAGACAGAAGTCTAAGGGGATGTTACAACCATTACCCATACCCGAATGGAAATGGGAAAACATCACTATGGACTTTGTCACAGGACTTCCTAAAACATCCAAAGGCAATAATGCTATCTGGGTCATAGTTGATCGTCTTACAAAGTCTGCACACTTCATTCCTATTAGAGAGGATTTCTCTCTAGATCAGCTTGCCAGGATATATGTAAAGGAAGTGGTAAGATTGCATGGAGTACCACTTTCTATTATATCTGATCGAGATCCGAGATTTACCTCGAAGTTCTGGCGAAGTCTTCAGCATACTCTGGATACAGAGTTGAGTTTCAGCACTGCTTATCATCCCCAGACAGACGGTCAGTCTGAGAGAACAATTCAAACCCTAGAAGATATGTTGCGAGCTTTCTCTATGGATTTCAAAGGAGGTTGGGATCAACACCTACCTTTGGTGGAATTTTCTTATAATAATAGCTTTCACTCCAGTATTCAGATGGCTCCTTATGAAGCTCTCTATGGAAAGAAATGCAGGACTCCAACTTGCTGGGATGAAGTTGGGGAAAGAAAGCTATTAGGACCTGATCTCGTTGATGAAATGGAAGAAAAGGTCAGATCTATTCAACAACACATAAGAGCAGCTCAGAGTCGACAGAAAAGTTATGCCGACAACCGAAGAAAAGACCTAGAGTTTGAAGTGGGTGATAAAGTTTTCTTACGAATATCTCCCTGGAAGAGGGTTATGAGATTTGGAAAGAAGGGGAAGTTGAGCCCTAGATATATCGGTCCTTTCGAAATACTGGATCGTGTTGGGAAGGTAGCTTACCGATTGGCGCTTCCACCGAATCTCTCTCAAGTTCACGATGTGTTCCATGTATCTCTCCTGAGAAAGTACATACCAGATCCTTCACATGTACTCAGCTCAGAAGTTGTACCGCTGGAGCAAAATCTTTCTTATGAAGAACAACCGATAGAGATTCTGGATCATAGCGAAAAAGTCCTACGAAACAAGACCACTCGCTTGGTGAAAGTTTTATGGAGGAACCACCAACTTGAAGAAGCTACATGGGAGCTTGAGGATATGATGAGGGAGAAGTATCCTCATTTGTTTGTTACAAAGTGACGAATTTCGAGGGCGAAATTCTTTTTAAGGGGGGTAGAATGTAACACCCGAGACTTTTATGTTATATAAACCATCAAAGAAATCTTTTTCTACACAACATTTGCTTGTCTTGCTTTACACGCAATCGCGACCTTCCTCGATAGCTTGCGTCGTACGCAATACCGAGTTTCACTAAACAACAATATGCAATTAAAACAAGCCGTTATGAATAGTAATAATCACTTTTTGAAATTTTATAAATTTTATTTTTCAAAATGGACTTCATTTTTGGACTCAGAATATCGAAATTAGCCTAGGGTGAAATTTTGGTATTTTTCTGAAAACTTTCAATTTTTGATGAATAGTGAAACCACTAAGTGGTAGGTTAAAAACTGAATTTTGCATAAAACTTAATTTTACCGCTTCTGTGAATGGAATTTCAAAAATCCGAGAGACACGGTTAATATCAAGGACTAAAATATGGTTCAATGAGATGAAAATAATTTTTTGGTGAATAGTAACTTTTTACTATTTTTACCGCGGTTAATAGTAAATAGGGTAACTAAGGGTAAATATGATATCAATATTACCCTAACACATGTCCTAATTCTATTGGACAAGTGTAATTCGACCAAAAACAAACTTAGGAATAAAATATGACCATTTAGGCCCACTTGGATTAGAATAGGACATTTATTATTAATTTATTTAAAGAAGGTTTAAAATAGTTAAAATCAAAGTTTAATAAGTAAATAATTTTTAATATGGGGTTATACATAAGATAAATTCGACTATAAATATTAATTAGAAAGCTAAAAAGATTTCCTACATGATGGTATTTTATTTGTAATTTTTAGACATCATATAATTTAATTTATTTATGACACAAAGATGATGCAGTAATTATCTTATTAATGAAATATTGACAAAATTGATAATATAAATACCAAAATAAATGTAATTTGAGACTTTTTATGAATTACACTAATTTTCTAGGTTACTATGATATATTAGTGTTGATTTAATCAACTTGGTTCGAACATATAATTCTTTTATGACTTTCACAAAAATCATATATCAAATAGTGTCAAAATTGACACAAAATAGTTTTTAAATAAAATATTATATTATTAATTGTTATTTTATTCCTAAAAATCTAAGGTTCGGCCAAATGACTTAGATAAGGATATATATATTAATAATAAACAATTTGGGGTTCGTTTGGCATGTTATAGTAAGTGTATTAACCATATAGTGAAAGAAAACAAAAAGACACGGTAAAAGTTAAATTAATTAACTTAGAGTTAAATCTAATTGATAAGGTTAAAATAATACCCTAAACTTGTCTAAATCCTATTGGTTGATAGGATTTCGACCCATCCCCACTTTAGATTCGAAATAAGACCCTTTGGAACCATTATAAACCGATTTTGACTTTAATATAAAATAATATTTTGAGATATTCCTAAGGTGCCCCTCTCCTCCCTTATAAAAGGGCACCTCCTCCCCCCTCCTCCTCACACCAATTTGAGCTCTCAATCTCGGCCAACCCCTGCCATTTTCTCCTCTCCACTTCCCTATAATAATCCTAGAGGTCCTGGTCTTCTCCAAAGACCAATCTTAGTTCCTTAAGTGGAGGATTCAAAGAGGCGTTCCAAAGAAGAGGTAATATCCATTACCGATCTTTTCAATTTCTTTCTTCTTCAACTTCTTCTTCTTTAGTTGTTTCATGATAAAGTAATAACATCAGTATTACTTACATACTGATATGTTATTATAAATATGAAACAACCCTAATTCACCTTCTATCCATCCTACGGAAAAATGAAATCACCGCGCGTGCGTACGAACGGAATACCGTCTCCACGCCGTGGTGTAATCTATTTTCCACCATCACCTTACAAGGATGGGTATAATGGTGTAATGAGTAACTATATATGATTATTATTAAGTAATATTGATACTGAAATAATATATATATATACTCCAATACAATTCCACGATCATAGGAACGATATCATCACTCGTGCGTGCGTACGGAATACCGTCTCCACGATGTGATGCGATTCGTTCTACATGATCTTCATTTCATAATGATTATATAAATGAATTGAATGAATGAATATGGTATATACTACACTAATACCATTCTTGAAATGAATTATCTATAACCTAAAGATAAGAATAAGAATTTATTCAACAAAACACGCATAAGAACAAAAAGTTATAAAGACCCGAGTAACAAGTAACAATGAAATATTACTAACAAGAAGTTAATAATATGACCATATATGATCTCATATCAATATGTATGATTCTGGAATAAGTCAATAACATTATTTAAACCATTATACAGGAGCTTCGGACACGAACAAAGCAAATTGGACCTAAGGTAAGGGAAATATCACAATCTCATTTTTATCCGAGATTGTTTATTCGTAAGTAATTACTGGGGTGTATTTTATCATCCACATCCATGTTTCATCAATATGTAATATTATTTCCATCCACCTACAATTGTTTAAAACCATTTTTACCCTTCGGTGAGTTTTTAGTAAAAGAAATGAAAGGAATCATTTATCGTTTTTCATACGAGGTACTTTTTGACTTTTCCGACAAAAGTACGAGAAGAATGTTTTTTTTTAACTTATACGGCATGAATGGATTTTTAAAACATTACTTCAAAGAAGCTTCCTTTACAAGTTTTCAAGTTTATTTTTAATCAACTTCTTTTATTTTAAAGTTGTATGACATGTTATGAAAGGAAAAATGTTTTTGAAGTAGAAAGGATATTTTCCTCAAGAATGGAGTTCAAGTATTTTATCAAAATTATTTTCCATCTAAGATAATAAAAGGGTTCTGTTTTTATCCCTATTATTACATGGATTTGATTATGTTGTGATGGAAACATTTTTATCTTATATGAATTGTTTTATGATGTCATGTTGTTTAAGAATCCCATTTTTATTACATGGGTTATGCGATGATGTATGATTTATGATTATGTGGCACACATAAGAAAGGATTCATTATAAGATGGGTGGGACCTATATCTCCCTCCAATGCATTGGGTAATGATTTTATATCTCATGAGATAGACATGGCTGGAACGGAAGGTTATTTCGGTTCAGTGATACAGGACTGAAACGAGGAGTGAACTCGGTTCAGAAAGGGACTTTGTCCACTAAGATAGTCTTGGCAATGAGTCATGACTAACAAGAAATGATTTCCATGATTATGTGTGCATGCCACAAAGTTTCAAGTTTTATGTTATGAATATGGGGATCTCATTTTCACTTCTATGATTTATTCCATGATAAGATATTATGATCTCTTTTGCAGGTTTTGATTTTCATAAAGATATGATATGATTTTTATTTCCTTTATTTGCCCTTGCTGAGCATTTGAGCTCACCCTTTTATGTTTTCTTTTCCCCAGGTCAGGAAGATGGATATTAAGTAGAATATGCTAAAAGGAACCCTAGATATGATGAAATAAATGGGAGACACTGTAGAATATTTATGAACCAGTTGTTTATGTTTCCCAGTTTCTAAAGACACTATACCTATACGGTCCTTTGTGGTTTTGTCATATGTTGTAATAAGTGTGCTTCAATTTCGAAGTATTAACAATGTATGTAAAGTATGGGTCGTTATAAAATCAATATGAAAGTAAAGTGTAATTGATATCCACACCAAAATCCACTAGACCGCATCTTCCCTTAAGTTGTGGAGCAGTAGTTGAACTGCTAACTGGATGAGATGTGAGAAGCCCTTGAAATAATTCCCAAAAAGCTTCATTCTTGTCAACCCTCATCCACAACAATTTCTAGGACCGTGAACCTAGAGTATAACCCTAATTAATCCCTCATAAGGAAAGATATCTATTGGTCCATTCATGCCCATGGCACCTACATTAAAGAGGGTGACTCAAATACTCATTATTTTCACCAAAAAATCATCCTAGAGATGATGCAAGACCTTCATCTCATGACTTTTCACATAGAAAGGAAGATTTTCCTTGAAGGAGAGTGATATCCAAGGCCTCATCCAAAGTTATTTCTAGGACCTCTACTCAGCAAGAAATACCTCCATCCCTATTTATATTGCCTCTTGTATTCAACCTATTATGATAGATTCCATGAAATGAAAACTTACACTTGAAATCACAAATGAGGAAATCCCCCTTTCCCTAAAGAAAATTCATTCCACAAAAACCCCGGGCCTAGATGGTTTACATTCCCTCTTCTCAAAAAAAATCTAGCATATTGTGGGGCTAGATGTTTTAGTCTTGATAAGATACATGTGGCAGGGAAAAGCCAGACTCTTCTAAATCAATGATACCCTCATCATTCTCATTCCCAAAACTCAAAAACCCTCTCTAGATGCTGATTTTAGGCCTATAAGCCTTTTCATCATCATATAAAAAATTATCTAAAATTATGGTGAACCATTTTCACACCTATATCCCTTACATAATCTTAAAAAATCTAAGAATGTTTGTCCCCAACATGCTTATTTCAGAAAAATTGGTTATTTCACATGAAACATTCCACTCCATGATGACCTAAAATGAAACCAAAAGAGGGATTAAGTCTTGAGAACTAGACATAACTAAAGCCTTCAATAGAGTGGAATGGCTATTCATCCAACTTGTTATGTTCTAGATGGAGTTTTTCTCTTAATGGGTCCATTTCATCATGAAATTCATGTCTTCTATCTCCTTCAAGATCTGTATTAATGGTGGTGTTATGCAGAGCTTCTCCCCCTCCAGGGTACTTTGATAGGGAGTCCACATATTCCATTTCCTTTTCCATCCTTATGGATGATGTGTTTTATAACTTGATTGTAGTAGCGGCTATGGATAATTTCATGCATGGTGAGAAATCCAATCATAGGGGGCCACCCACCACCCATATCTTATTTTCTGAGGACTACCTCCTATTCTCTAGGGTTACTTTGTAAGAATTAAATCACATACGCCTCCTTATCCATCTTTACAAAAATGCATCTCGACAAGCAATTAACCTTTCCAAGTCAGAAATATATTTCATTTTAGGTTTTCCCCCTTGTAGGAAGAGCGATCTCTAACAGGCTTCCAGTATTCAAATGGTCAAAAAACATAAAAAGTGCCTTGGGCATCCTATTATTTTTAGTTGCTCAAAAAATGATATATTCTCCAACATTCTTGACAGATTTGAACAAAAATAAAAGGGTGGAACTTCAAAATAACATCTAAAGTAGGAAAATAAATCCCCATTAAATTTTTTTCTCAGTCCATCCATTCTTATTTTATGAATATCATTAAGTTTTTAGGCACTATCATTGACCCACTCCACTCATTTTTTTACAAATTATAGTGTGGGATAAACAATCGGGAAAACAAGATCCATTGGATTGCTGGGGATAAATTGTACAAACCCAATCTTCATGGGGGAATGGGGTTCAAGGACCTTCATCTATTTAACAATGTGCTCCTTTCCAAACATGGATGGAAATTTTTACATCATCATAAATCCCTCTATAAAAATGTTATAATCATGAAATATATCCCCCACATTGATTTTTGTAGTGCCCCCTTGGCCACCAACCCAACTTCTTCTGGCATAACCTCTGGGGATCATGTGAGACCCTTCTAAGGGGACTTTATTAGATAATTAGGAATGGAGATTACATTAATATCTAGAGGGACCCATGGATGGTCGATGATGAGGGGTGTTTCACTTATTTAACACCCCCTCCCCCTCAAAGGAATCTAAGAAGAAAACGTTATCACACTCTTCAATGAGGCCAAAAATGGCTGGTGAAAGGATAAACCCACCTCTAGGTTCAATGAAAGGGATAGGAAAATTATCTTGAGTATCCCAATTTTGAGAGGTATGGGCCCAAACCACATTTTCTAGAGTAGGGAAATAAATGGAACCTTTACAGTTAAATCTGGTTATGTTTAGGATACTAGTGTGCCAAATTCATTTGACAGGGTTCTTTGGAAAACAATCTGGCGGCACCTGATCCCACCCAAAGCACACTACTTCTGATGGTAGGTATATGTCAAGATCCTCTCCTCTTTTGAGTTCCTTTCCTTTCATCACAAAATGGATAATCTAACATGTCCAGTCTTCTTATTGATGCCCAAATATTCTATGCACATTATTTTCAACTATGCCAGAGCCAGGAAAGTCTGGCGCTCCTTCATCCCTTCTGTGGATCACATACTGGGCTCGGCTTTTTACTTCTCCACTCTTCTCTCTGAGTGGGATTCACTGCAAGAAACCAAAGATCTTATGACTATGTGCACAATTTCCCAGATCATCTTGGGTAGGAGGAATGACATTTTCTTTAACCAAGTCCACAAACTGCCTTCCTTCAAGATCATGCATTCAACTCATTGGTTATCAACATGGAAACACATCAAGCACCATATGAACGGCCCTGCTTTCATACATAACCCCTTTACCTAGTGTCCACCTTCTATAGGCACCCTAAAAATTAACACAGACACATATCCTATGGATAAGTATCACTCGTTTTTGTGTAGTCACTCATGATTCATTTGTGTGTATCATCGCGACTAGCCTATATACTCTAAGGGAGTTGTTCCTTCCTACCATTGCAGAATAATAGGCTATCATTATTGGCATGGAACTCACCTTAGATTATGGTTGGGACTCTATTGCACTGGAATTGGACTACCACCCATTCATTCATCCTACTCAGTTTTGGAGGCCAGCCCCCAACCTTTTAGACTTCTAATCTCAAAGATCCAATCACTACAGCACTACTTCTCGGCTTGCTCCTTCTCCTTCACCAAAAGGTAGGGGAACATGGCGACCCACCAACTTGCTTCTAGGAGTATCTTAGATGTTCCTCAGGTCTAGTAGGACTTTTTCCCCAGTTGGTTGTCCTCCCATGTTTTTCCAAACCATCGTTTTCTTATATTATGTGTTCAATCTTTTCATCAATATATATATATACATAACAAACATTTTTAGGATAATTTTAATGTTATTAAATATTTATCATTACTATAATTAAAGGGATCTAGTGTTCTGATAGAAACCTTCACCCAGTGATCACTTTTATAAGTGGACTTGCCCAGGAAATCTTAATGGATTTCCAATGTGGGTTTGTGGTTTCCTATTTCATGCAGAGGATTAGTAATATATTATTATTAATAATTAGTAATCAATTAATTATAAATATTCATTACTAATTAATTAATAATAAAATAATAATAATACCTGAACAATAATTAACTATTAAAATTTACTATTAAATATTAATAATTAACTAATCAATTTTAATAATATTATTAAAATTTTAATAATTAAATAACAATTAATGAATTAATTATTACTAGTTAATAGTAGTTAATTAATTAGTAATTCAAAAAATAATAATTTATTATTAATAATATTTGTTGTAAATTAACTATTTGATTGAAAAATAATTAACAATTGTTATTAATTATTATTAATAAATTATTAATAAATATTTAAAAATTTTACTTTTTCACTAAATATTAATAATAATGACTGAATTATTAAAATATTAATTATTAATTAATTATTATTAAATTAGTATTAATTCATTAACTGATTGTAGGTGATTAATGTTAATTACTAACAAATATTAATTATTAATAAATATCATTTACTATTAAATAATATTAATTTCTAAAAAATATTAATTACTAATTAAATTAATTAATAATAAATATTTAAAATTATTCTTTAGTTGCTAATTATTTATATTTGTAATATAATTATTACTTATTAATTAATTAGTAATTAAACAAAATTTAATTACTTATTAATAATAATAATTACCAATTAATTATCTAATTATTCCAGAACAATGTGAACCATGATAAAATCCATGGACCTAGAAAATTTATTAAAAAAGAGAGCATAAACATGGAAGCACGAGAGTTGTTGGGTAAAAGTGAAAAATTAAACCACCACAACAATCTAACAAACACATATCATCCTTTATTTTTTTCACCCCATCCACGATAGAAACCTCAGCCACATGGGTGTCTTACACTCCTCCACTACTTCAAATTATTCCATGAACCACCCTGATCATCTATGCCCAAGGGTTCATCAAACACATCAGTGTTTTGGCCGCCATGGTGATCATTTTTCAAAGTTATCCCAGGATCATTCTGAGTTGCAGCATCCTCCTAATCTCCCTGTTCTAGAGGCCTTTCTTTATACATATCTTCATTTGAGGACTTCCCACAATGATAATTATGTAAAGCCTCTTTGGAAGCCTATGAAATCCTCATAGTAGGGGAGGATACATTAGAAATAAAAGTTGTTAAACTTATGGTGCCTTTCCATTCACAAAAATCCATGTAGGGTGCATCGAATTATGGATAATTGATGGAATCCAGCATCATAAAAAAAGTTGGTTTTATAGTGAAAATGTTTGGAAAAAAACCTCTACAATATCCTCCATGGAATCCCTCCCTACCTTTGTGGCATCTGATGCAAGAGCATCTACAGAAGCATCCAACACAATCTCATGCTTCTGAGTATTAGAAGAAGCCTCACACTTATCTGGTTCTAGAACCAAATTCTCAATTACATGTTACTTAATCTTCCCAATAGTGGAAGAGGAAACTCTTTTGTAATGAAACAAACTAATGTCCAACTTACCTTTTTATAGAAATTGATCCTTCAATAAACAACAGGATGCAATTCAACATCATTTCCCTAACAATCAATGCATTCGTCACCCTGTTTTGAAAGAGAAGCCTCCCCTTGAACCATAGAGTCAATAGTAGGCATATTTTGAGTGAAGGACGTGAGTTCACTAGGAGGATCAGGCAGCACACCCCCACTTCCATCACCATCAAAATGATTGCTAATAGACGTTTTCATTGCCCCAGTGGCAACCTCAGCAAAGGAGGTTACTCTAGAAACCTCATTCACTGGCTTGCAGAGATTATTATCTATCAGGTTCCCCTAAATGGTTGGAACTATAGAAGCATCCTTCACTCTTTTCACATCCAGGGAACTCTTCTTCCTAGAAACAGGCACAAAATTTAGTGTTATTGAATAAGAAATTGGTAATTTGAACTTACATTTCTCAACCGGCTGTCCATGCTTTTTGCAATTAGAGCATCTCAATCCTCTATGATAATTTCCCTTAACATGCCCAATACTTGAGAAATTGGAACAAAAATCATGAAAATTATCAATATCAATTGAAAGTTTAGACTTAAAATCACCGTCAATCAAATACATAGTCACAACAAGTGGAATATAAAGATAAAACTCGACCAAAGTTTGACAAAAGTGAACATACCTGACCATCTCGGACTCTTTTACAAATTTAATTGAGGTTCCTACAACCAAGGAAACATCTCGGAGGATACTTGGGTGCCAAAAAAACTATTCCAACCCTTTGACACACATTAAAGATTGTGTGATGGAGTTCTTGGCCTGAAGTGGGTCAAACCCGGGATCCCAATTCTAAAACCTTATAACCCCTCTCTTGAGATTGATGAAAGCGAAACTTCAAGCCATTAATTTCACCTCCTCTAAATGAAAAGTAATATGGTAGAAAATCATACCAATCAACACAATGTGTTAGTCATCGAAACCCAAAATCTATAGAAATTATTTATTTATATCTTCATGTTTCCAATAATTGCTCATTTTTTAGGTGAGACGCACGATAATCGAGTGATTGAAAGCTTTGATTCGCTCTTCAAAAATTCTTGGGTTTACTTCAAAAACAACAATTACACCATTCCTTGAAATTCGATTGTGAACAATAGCATCGTCACTTTGAGGGCCAAGGGAAAATATTTCAAAGGAGATGCTCCTTACCTGAGATGCATCCGCCTTCAGATTTTCATGTCCTCCCAACTCAAAATGCTTCAAATTGGACCTGATTCCAATTATTTGGTTCCCCGGTTAAAACTTCACAGTGCCTCAGGCCAGATCCACCATCCACATTCTTCGTAGGACTGACAAAGACTTCTGTGGGATTGCAATAATCATCCGAGATTGAATTCATCATAAAGATCAAACTTAATCGCCATTTTCATAAAGAGAGAGACCCTCAACCCGGGTGTTCTCCATCTTTCTTTAGCCTTCTTAATTAATAATTATTATTAATTATTATTAAACAGTTACTAAAATATATTTTAAAAAATATATTTTGTTACTAAATATTAAAAATAATTATTAAATTATTAAATTAAAAATTATTAAATTATTATTAATTAATTAAATAAGTGTTTCTAATCAATATTAATTACTAATAAATTTTAATTACAAATAAATATTAATTAAATAGTATTATTTAATATTTAATAATATTAATTTCAAATAAACAATAACTACTAATTAATATTAATTAATAATAAATATTTAAAATTATTTTTTTGTTACTAATTATTTAATATAATTATATAATTATTAGTTATTAATTAATTTGTAATTTAAAAATATTTAATTACTTATTAATAATATTAATTAAAAATTAACTAATAAATTATTAATTTTTTTAATAATAATTATTAATAATTATTAAAAAACAATTACTAATAAATATTTAAAAATAATATTGAGTTACTAAATATTAATAATTATTATTAAATTATTTAACTAATAATTAATTATTATTGAATTATTATTAATTAATTAATTAATTATTTCTGATCAATATTAATTACTAATAAATATTAATTACATGATATTATTTACTATTGAACAATATAAATTTCTAAAAAATATGAATTACTAAATAATATTAATTACTAATACATATTTAAAATTATTCTTTAGTTACTAATTATTAATCATAATAATTATGTATTTATTAATTATAAATTATTATTTAGTAATTTTTAATATTATTTATTAATAATTAGATATTATTAAATTTCCAATTAATTAAAAATCTATTAACTATTATTTACTAATTAATTACTTATTTATTAATATTATTTATTAGTAAATAATATTTATTTATATTTAATATTATTACTTAATAGTGTTTAATTATTATTTAATTATAAATTGGCTAATTATTAATATTTAATAGTAATAATTAATAGATAATTATTATTTAAGTATTATTATTTATAATTAATTAATCAATAATTAATATTTATTATTAATTGATTACTAATTATTAATAATAATATATTATTAATCTTACATAAGAAATAGGGAACCAGAATCCCACATTGGAAATCCATAAAGATTTATATGGCAAGCCCCCTTATAAAAGAGAGACCTGAGTGAGGGTTTCTGTCAGAACTCTAGACTGCTTTAATTATAGTAATGTTGAATATTTAATAGTAGTTAAATTCTACTAATTTTCGATATATATATATCAAAAAACCAAAAAAATCAAAATAAATTTTTTAACCATTAAAGAACAAATGTTTTTGGGGTCCAATGCCTTTGGATTTTATGAAAGACCAATGGTGTTAAGATCCTTAACACCATTGACCTCCGTCAAAAAAACCAGAAGGTGTTATGGGCCATAACGCCCTTATGCTTTATATTTCAATTTTTTTAACCCAAACATATTTCTTTAATTTTTTCTGAAAAAAATATAAAAAATCCAATTGAAGGAGAGAAAGGTAATATGTGTTATAATATTGTATGAGCTTACTGAGTTGAGTAGTTATTCAACCAGTCATTGATTTATAGGGAAAGGGTTTAAACCCCATCGACCTTCTAAGGCCTGTTAAATTTTTGTTAGATGAGTTTTTAGCATCACTAAATTATATAGTGATATAAGTTCTATTTATCAGCATTGATAAAAGAAAACTTTATCAAAGCTAAAAAATTTAGAACTATAAAATCATGACTTTATCTATATTTTCTAAGAAGTTTTTGACAAAACACTCACCATTTTATTAAAACATATCCACCATGATTATTTTTCTTATTCTCTAATTTATTGCACCAAGTGAAACCATACCCATATATTTATCAAATATTCATGTTTTTTGGATTATTGGACTTATAAAGATACAATTTGCACTGGAAGTATGCTTTTATTGGATTTTCTAAGGTCATATAGTTTTTTTTGAACAATTTATTCATTTATGAATCATCATGGTCTGCTTAAACACACACACACACTCATTTGTGTGTGTGTGGGTGTGTGTGTGTGTGTGTCACTCTACATATATATATATATATATATATATATTCATGCATGAATATATATTTTGTAAATATAAATCTACATAAATGCACACATAGAAATATATATACATATATATGTGTGTGTGTGTGTGTTTCTTGTTTAAATTTATTAACACACACATATACATATACATATACATATACATATACATATACATATACATATATGTAAATACACCCACACACACTTTAAATGTAACATCCCACCCCTCCTCATTGGCTTGAGTCAAGGAATAATTTCTTCTAGTCCTTAGGTGACAGCCCTAAAATGCCAAAGGCTTGCAATAAATTCCAAGAGATTAAATACAATTGGGGGAAAATTTTCCCTTATAAAGTAACACAACCACAATGAACATACCATAACAAACAAACCTGTAAATGATGAATGAAACAAGTGTAATAAAACTCAAAGTAATACCAAAATACAATAATACCAAACTAAACCATGACCAATATCAGAGTACCAAAGCGGAAGACTAAACCATAAAGATCAAATACTCCATATACATAACTCCACATCTCTCAACATACTCCATTATCTAACTCCACAGTCCATCCCAAAGTATCACAATGCATCACTAAATAAATGAGATGATTTACCTTTACCTATGTCTTAATAAACAATATCTACAAACACACCAAATTTCCCAAGCTGGGGGTGAGTAATGAAACTCATTAGGTTTTCCCTAAATTACTTCTCTACTCATGCCACTAGAATAGAACATGTTATCACATTTATATAAAACAATTTATATAAAACGATTTGAAAAATTTTATAACAGAATATAAAATAATTTACATACCGAGACAGTTTTCCCAAACTAAATCCATTTCCAAGGGAAGAAACCAAACAATACTTTAAAACCATTTCACAAATTTTATTTTGGCATAAATCATTCCATTTCACATATCCACATATCTAACCATAAGTTCAATCATGTAACTCCCTATACTGATGAGTGTTATGTCATCCTTTCACCAAGATGTCACTTGTTAAACCATTTTGGCGGGGGAAATTTCATACCCTTATCTATCCCACTAATTATAGGGGAGACTTCATTCCCTTATCTATCCTAATGTACATGAACAAACACCATCCATTATGAAAAAAACCAATTCCAAATAAACCATTTCAATCCATTTCAATAAAAAATTTCTTTTATAAAATACATTTCTATCAAACCATTTCCATGAATCAAAACAAATTCATATTTTAAAGTCATCATTTAAAAATCTATAAAAAACACTTTTTACAAAAACCAATTTTCAAAAATCCATAAACCATCACTAAAGTGGGTTTCTACCATGATTTTCACATCAATTTCACATTCAATATCAAGAAATTCAAACAATTTAAATCTAATACTTCAAGTTCTAATCAGGGGAGTTGAGAGTGAACCCACCTAACTCAAAAACTATGGTGAAAATTAAGAACGACATGAATTCTTTAACAAAACTGGATTAAATATTCAAAAACCTTATATATTATTACCTAACATCAACATATCCATATCTCATCATGATTGGAATCAAATATCATAGATCTTTTCCAAAAATACTAGATTTATGAATACAAGAGAAGGAAGAAGAAAATATCTATGGAAAACCACCTAGAATAAAGACTTACCAAGTAATTTGGCCTTCAACGTACCAATATTTTCCAACAGATCACTCCCATATTAAAGGGAAGAGTCTCTACAACCATTGGGAGGAGCGAAAACTGAGTTAGGGTTGTAATAGAGGAAAAACAAGTTTTTTTGGATCATTTTTTTGTGAGATCTACTTTTTTAGGATCTAATTTTAAACCATGAATGGTTAGGTTGCACAGTTAAGCTAATTGTGCACAAAATTTGTTATAGCCACTACCTCCAAACACCATTTTCACTATTGGCTCACACAGTTAGAAAAAAAAAACATGCACCAACCATGTTTTTTACTCTATTCTAAAAGCAGAGTTACTTCTAGGTGGCCGCACAATTTGGCCAAACTGTGTGCCTAACTATGCACCAACCCTATAGTCCATGTTTAACTTTTCAGGGTTTCCAGGAGATGTTGCATGGTTTCTACTAACTATGCTCAAACCTTAAACCTCCATGAAATCCCCAAAACATTCCAAAATTCCTCCAAACCCACCCAAACTTCACCCAAACATTTTACATACATAAAATACATAAATAAAGGGGTACTTAATTGAAACTGGGGGTGCTGTATTAAAAATATAAATGTTATACTAAAATTTATGTATATTTATTATGTTATATATATAATTTATGTAATCTTGATATATTTATGTAAATGTGTATAATATTTTATATATATATACTTTAGGTACTTTACAAATCCTACTTTATATGTATAATTTAAATTATCTTTTAACATGTTTTTACTTTATATGCATAATTTTTTATATTATATATACATATATGTTATACACATTATATATGTATACATTATACATATTATATGTATACTGTTATATACTTTATGCCATAATTTTTATATATACTTTATATAATTTATATTTTTAAAAATTATACTATATGAATACATCTAATTGGTTATTTATATATGTCAGTGTGTGTGTGTGTGTGTGTGAATTTGTAAAATATATAAATGAGTGAAATTATTTGTAATTTTTTTATTTAGTGAAATATTAATACTATTAAATTCTAATGACTTTGATTTTTAGGGTTCATTGAAATTCATAGAGAATTTGAACTTCGATATCTGGAGTAGGGGGTGTTTTGGGAATTGGTATTTGAATTAGAGCCCTGATAGTTGAGGCATTTTTTGATGTGTTCTGAGATTTGACATGTGGATTATGAGATCTAGAGAGGATCGGAGTATGGTGGTACTGCAGTAGAAGGCTAAAAACACCATGATGTACTCGGTAACATGCCATTGGGTACTCTATAGTGCTGGAAGATGGGTTGTAGCCCCAAGAGATCCACTGGGTGGCTGGTGGAACTCCACTAGGTGGTTAGTGATTTACCTTGTACTCTTTTGGTTTTGGGTGCATTTTTTATTAGGGTTAGAACAATAATTTTTGGGTAGTCCCTCAATTTTAACCTAGTAGGGACTTGGGAGAGGGTATTTGGGCAACACTCTCCCCCTTGTTTTATCACCATGGATCCCACTTAGACCCCCATTGCCTCATTATTAATTATAGATTGTTTCGTTGTGTCGTAGCTAGGTAAAATCCTACCACTCTCCCTATTTCACTTCTTCTTTGTCTCCCTTATATTTTTTTTAGTTAGGTTATTATTAATGATTCCACTAGTGCATGGTGAAATCATCTCAAATGATTGAGCTTTGGTGACAGATAGTTCGAGGATGAAAAGAGATGATAAACGCACACCATATTCCATTGTTTCAATAGAAGTGAATTATTCAATAGATTTATTTATGGTTTTTTATTAAATTAGATGAAATTATAGAGTTATCAAGTCTCATATAATGGGGATTTTTCTCATAGAGGTTTTGTTATTGTTCTATGGATCATCCACATGTGAATGGTTTTAGTTTTGGTGTCACATGATTGAATACTGTATTTACAAGGTTTATTCCATATTGATTTTAATTGTTTAATTAATTATAAATTGTTATAATTAATATTTGAGTGTTATTGTATGAGATAGGGACTCACATAATGGAAGGATCTTGGCATGGTTTCGTTTAGGCTGTTTCAAGGATAGAAATAATAGGTCTTAATGATCATAACTCCAATATGGAGGTAGGTGGTCCCTATAATACCTAACCATGTGCTTATTTATGTATGATTACACATACCTACTTGGGGGTTGGGTTTGGGAAATTTCAGAATGGGGAAAGAGTGCCATGGGGTAAATTTAAGTGGCATAGAACCTCTTAGAGGTAGAGTGAGTACTCCATTGCATAAGTATCACCCAATGACTTCGTACCTAATGAAAAAGGATGTTTATTAGGTGTTTGAGGGGCTTAGAACAGGCCTTCGAGCTTGGGATGAATTTGGGATAGCCTAGGTTGGTTTTCCAAGGGATTATATGGAACACATGGTGGGTATAGGCTGTTGGGTGATGTGTGTGATGACTATACATCTCACGTATGATTGGGAACACCTTCTTGAGGGTGAGTAATTGTGTTGGATCTAGTGTTGATTGGGGATATTTCCTATGGGACTTTTCTATACATGATGATAATGGGTTTCTCCATAATAGTTGAGTTTTGATATATCTTCTGGAGAGATGTGATGGAATACCATGTGTGGGTGTGGAATATGTGTTCTTATATACTGAAAATGATTTTCTATGAGGTATTAAGTGTGGTTGGCTTGGGATAATCTTGGGATCATGGAATAAGGATTCTATAGTGGATTTTTACTAGCCTATTAAGGCTTGGGTCAATAAATCCCTCAATATTTTGAGGTCCTCATGGTGTGATGAACATGACTTGTATTGATGGGCAGTGACTAGGTTAATTTATATTAATATCATTAATGATATGAACTATTGTTGAGAATGTGGAGTGGGGAGACTGTCACATATAAGGGCATACTAATGTAAAATATCCCAAAGTGGAAATAAGGGGATCCACTTCACAACATATTTGATTGATTTTATGTATTTTATCATTACTGTGTAATTTTTTTTGATATTTAGGATTTCTTATTTATGGATTCTTTCATTTCTTTCTTATTTAATTTTTAACTTGTTTATTTTTTGGATTGTTTCATTTATATTTTGAATTCCAAAGAATTTTTTGATATTTAAACTATTAATAAAATAAACACATATAGGAAATGAATAAAAATATGTTCAGCCTCTAAATAGATTATCTCTAAATATATCCTTGAAATCACATGAAGTAGCCTTGAGAATCTTTTCTAGAAGGTTGTGATTTGTGAGAGAAGAAATAGTATCATTGATTCTCAAAAAAAATTGTTAGGTTATATAATATCCACTTCCCTTCTGACATGATAAGCTGAATATATCATGTAGTTGCTTCTACTAAGCTGAATTCTCCTCACGATTGATATATCAATCATACAGTTCCTTCAAGACTTAGAATATTTTTTATAATCCTTTATAAAATAACTTACCTACATATATACATATAATTATTTAGAAATAAATTAAACTTGATCAGAGATCATTAAAATAAAAAATTATTCGCATAATCCAACAACAATAGTCACATCTATATATTTACCTCATTTTTCAACATAATTATTAATTATGAATGATAATTCTCAAACTCAATTTTCTTTTATTTTTTTAAAAAATATTTAAAAATTTTCATTAAATTAACTACAAAATGTAACAATGATATCAAATTTTGATATGTTGATTCTTTCATTACTCTCATTCCAAGAAATACATTTTTCATGTATAGTCCTAAAGGGACACCACATTCTTATTCTGAGTAAATGATTTTCACATCATTTAAATTATGTTTCACCAACTCCAACCATCATCCCTCATCTTCACTATGTTGGGTTCTATAGTGAAGCAATGTGTGACTTCACCTTCTTCGAACATCTTCTCATTGCTATCCTATAAGAGAAATGGAGGATAAACACTCATAGATTTCATTTTCTAGAGGGAGATATGATTATTACTCTTGATTATGTTTTCATTATGTTGGGCCTCCCCATCGAGGGTACGATTATGACAGGTTGAGTTTTTTTGTATTGGTTTGATTTAGTTTACATACTACTAGGAATTGAGGTCTAGGATGATGGTAGATTCATCATCTATATTTGATTATGTTAGACTTTTTTTCCTAAGACCAACTAATTGTACATTGATTATATGTATATTCGATGTATTAAATATTAATTTAATATCTTATTATATATTTTTCATTGTTTTTTCATGTATTTAATGTAATAATTTCTTGGAGTATTTGTCGCATTGCTTAGGTCATAGTAATTCCCCACTATGATGAGAACCTTGAAGTGTTATGACAATATTATTAATATAGTTCTACAATGGGATAACATACTATGATGGGACATGAAGTATTTATACTATCAGGTGTGAGCACTCATAAGAGGATGAGGAATTTTCTAAAGAAGTTTGCACTTGGTAATCTCCAAGATGGGAAATTATGAGAACAAATCTACTAGTAGGAATTCTGTATGTTTTCATGTCATCGGATATTCCTCTCTATGAGTGTATGTAATGGTTCTTATACTTTATGATTATCAATAATATATGTCATGACTCGTGCACTTAGATTTACTAACCAAAACCATCATGACATTTGTTTCCAGTAAGTAGGGTACGTTTGGTGCATCATGAATGACATGTCATTAATGTATAATTCGTGGAATTATTTTTTCCCTTCCATCTTTATGGAATCTAATATCTAGTCACTTTTATTTTACTATAATTGTTGCATTAAATTCCATGGCCATGGTGTAATGATGTGTTTATTTCATATAATCAAAGAAATAAGTATCGAGTAAATAGGTTGATGAGACCATCATACATCCTCCTTGATGAGATATTATGATAAAGGTATTATATTACAAAGTGGGCATTTTTATGTGGTTGCCAATGCTGTGACATTAAGTTCTTTCTATTCGGTGCCTTAACCCATTTCTAGATAATAATCTTGGACTTTACCGCCTAATGCCAATGAGAAATAATCATATAGGGTCACACTCTAATTATTTCAGTTGATCTCAATTAAATTATATTTGATTTTAATTAATGGAATTAATATTATTCTTAAGCATGAGGAATAATTTTATTCAAGTAATATTGATCCCTTAAATTAAAAAAAATATTCTTTGACATGTGAATAAAAATATATTTATTTATTTTATTTAAAATTTAATAAATATTTATTCGTCAGTATGTGAATGAAATATTTATTTATGAATAAAAGTTTTATTTGGGTGTTAAATAAATGCAAGAGGAGTTTAAATGGACCAAGACCATATCTGGTGACAAATATTAATTAAAAATATGGTTAAATAATATTTCTTATTACGCAGGTTGGTGCACACCACAAAATAATAATTATCATATTATTATTACGTGTATTGGGATTTATTAAAAGTAATAAAATTTATATAATGGCCGACATGAAATTAAATAATATTTTAACCTAAATCTTAACTCTATTAATAGATTGCTACATCTATTGTGTAGAGCATCCAAAAATTGATAATAGAGAATTGTTGTGAACAAAGAATTGTCTCTCAACTACTCATTCTCTCTCCCTCTCAAGAACGAGAAGCGCAAGAGATATTTCTCCAAGACAAAAGAATGAGTGATCAAAAACGAACAACGCAGGACATTCTAATCACCATGCTAGAACCTGGATATCGAGTGTTGTTTGAAGAAATGAATGTTAACCAGTTACTTTTGCATATTCGTTGCATGTATGTTCGTTCATGACCTTGGCCAAGACCTGTGTATGCATTGGATGTTTTAATTTTATTTATGGCATGATTTTATAGTTATTTATTATTAAATTAAATATGATGGCATGTGTTTCATCCCTCACTCAATTATTATATTGGACCTGTGTGTCCAAGTATATTTATGTAATCCCCTTTTAACCAATCATTTGGTTCACCTCACCTGCGTGCAAGTCATAAATACATATAATTAATGGAGTATCCCAAGGGGTGTAGAGGTGATTCAAGATAGAACCATAATGATGTCAACTCAGGTGATACACAAGTGTAAAGGTGAAATGGTGTAACTCATTCCAAGACCGAAAAATATAGTTATTTTCCTTAGGTCATAGGTTGATTTAATGTCTTCACATTAAATCAATCATTAGATAAAGCTCATGAATGGGTCATTTAATTATTTATTTATTTTTATCTAAGTAATTATTTATTTTATAGATACAAGACTGTGATCAAATAAATAAATGAATTAATGTGCAAAGATGAAATTTAAATAAATGTATTATGTGTAAATGTTTTTTCTTAAATGGTTAATTAATTAAATAACATCCACTTAATATTAAAAATATATGTAAATGATAGAACGAGATAAAAATTTTCATAATAAATTAAATAAATAAATTGTGTGTAAATTTTTTATATAACATTGTTAATTAATTAAGTAACATCCACTTAATAATAACAAGGCATGTAAAAGTTAAAGAAAGATAAAATTTATGCATAATTAATTAAAATCCCTTAACTTAATATTAAGTCAAATTGAGTCTTCTGTTACTTGATTGGGAATGAAACTCAATTGAACTAAGTGTTTGACCAACCCTTGTTGAGAGACTTACTTTTATAAGGGGGTTCCAGTGGATTTTTTGGGTTGACATAACTATATAATATCAAAAATATTATCCCTTTCTAGACTTCTATAATTTTCTGGAAAGTTTAGAGGAAATAAAAGTTCGGATTTTAGGATTAGGGAATCCACTAAACGGATCAAGGAGTTGCAAGCCCGTGGTTGGAAAAGACTTTCCTTCCAAAATACCTTCAAATATCTTGACCAACCCTTGTTGGGGTTATGTGAAGGGCGTATGGATCCTTTCCACTAGAATGTTAAAGAAACTAGAAATTCCAAGTTTAATAGTGAGGGCTATTGGGACTTGATAAAATAGTGGTAGATTTAACAAAATCAATTAATTTACTATTTATCACATAATTTTTAATTAAGAAAGGTAATAATAATATGCTATTTTTAATTTTACAATAAAATAGAAAGCTCTTCATCCACATTATCCCTACGATAAATATTAGATAAAGACAACCTTTTAACTAGTAGTAACTTCCAAGAATGGGACAGACACCTTCGAGTTGTTCTATGCCATGAATGGAAATTTTACACATTAAAATATTTAATGATAGATCCACCTTCTAAGGAGGTGAGTAATGAATAGTTCCTTGTCTACAAAAAACATTTGAGCGATGCGGTCGACGTTCAATGTTTGATTATTTCATCGATTTCTATAGAACTCATGAAGTCTCATGAAAGCATGGATGTGTATAGAATTTTTAAGCACCTCCATAGTCTTTTCTGGGAGGTTGATAGATAGGAACAGTTTGATATTTCCAAGGCACTCTTTTAGAGCAAGTTTGAAGAGGGTGCCCGAGTTAGGCCTCATGTAGTTAAACTCATCAATTAAATTGAGTGTATATAGGTTATAGGGTTTAAAATCCCTGAATAACTAGATATAGATCTCATTTTGGATTCACTCCCTTAGATCTTATCTAGATTTGTTATAAATTTTAATGTGAACAACATTGAGAAGTCCCTGTTGGATCTTCTCACTCTTCTTTTCCATGTTGATAAATATACGAAGAACAAAAAGCCTTATGTCCTTATGGTGAACAAACAGAAAGGGAAATAAAAGAGATTTAAGCCAAAATATTATTCATGACCTTCCAATAATAGAAATATAAAGAGTAAAGGGAATAGTATGTTTTCTATTTTTCATGTGGCAAGATGGGCCATTGAAATAAAAAATGTACCAAGACAAAGAAGCAAGGGTAAGCTTCTGGTGAATTTATTATTGAGTGAAATTTATTTATTTCTAAAAATTGTGTATTATATGTAACTTGTTGTTCTCAATTATGAATTCAAATAAAGGAACCAAGTATATTCAGAAAGATTTACTAAGGGGAGAAAGATATAAAAGGTGTAAATGGAGCTAAAATCATTGTTATAGCTATTGAGGACTACCACCTCACATTACTGACTGAGATGATATTGGTTTTTAAAGGTTGTTATTATGTTTCATCTATTACCAAAAACATTGTATCTATATCCAGACTTTATGTGGATGAATTTTTTTTCAAATTTGGAAATAAATGTTTCTTTATTTTATAAAGATAGAAATTTGTATGGTAAGGCACATTTAAATAATGATCTTTATGTGTTGGATTACAAGAACCAAGTAATGAAAATCGATAATGAAGTTAATTAAAATGACTCATACTAAACCGTACTATGGAATCATTGTCTAGGTCATGTAAATGAAAAGCTCTTGAATAAATTACATTAAAATGGATATTTATATTATTTTGAACTAAAACCACTTTGTGTATGTCAGACATTTTTAGAAGGAAAAATGACCAAATCCCAATTTAGTGGTAATGTTGAAAGGGAAAAAGTTATTCTTGAATTAGTTTATACTGATGTGTGTGGACCATTTCCTCCTGAAGAAAGGTGTGGGTACTCATACCTTAAAACTTTTACTGATTATTTTAGTAGATATGGATATTTATACTTGATGAAGTATAAGTCATATTATTTTGATAAATTCAAGGAATATAATAACGAATTTAATAACCATCTTGGTAATAAGATTAAGAAACTCCATTCATACCATGGTGGAGAATATCCTAATCAATTCTTCACTGATTACTTACGGGAGTTTGGGATCTTATCCAAACTCACTCCTCTTTATATTCCTTAATGGAATGGTGTAATAGAAAGGAGGAACTACACCTTGTTGGACAAGGTGAGATCAATGAAGAGTCATGTGAATCTTCCATTATCCTTTTGGGGATACTCATTACAAATAACATCACATATACTAAACCAAGTACCAACTAAATCGATAAATGGTATTCCATATGAATTTTAGAGTGGGATAAAAAATATGTTATCAAATTTACTTATTTGGGGAAGTGAAGTGTTTGTTGAGGCCTCTAGGTAAAAAAACTTCACCCTAAGGAAAAAAGTGTACCTCTATAGGATACCCCAAGGGAACAAGAGGATATTACCTATAAGACCCCTCAGAAAAAAATGTTATAGTGGAAAGAAATTCCATATTACTTGAGTGGGGGAATCTCTAAAATAGATGGTCGGAGTGAGATGTACTTAAATGAAGTTGAGGATCAAGGTACACAATAGTTGGTATTAGAATAGATTTTATAAATCCATGTGGAAGATGAAACTATTACACAGACACAAGTACTACATGGGAGTATAAGAGAAGTTAGAGAACCATAATGTTATGGTTTTATATTCACTGAGGATGGTGAATTTCTATTAGTTGATAATAATTTCCCTCTAACTTTCAAGGAATCAGTAAGTAGAACAGATGTTTCTAAGTGGAAAGAAGCCATTAATTCTAAAATATATTCCATGTACCAAAACCAAATCTAGATTTTGGTATATCCTCAAGTATATATAAATCATTTAGGTTGAAAATGGGTATTCATGAAGAAACTAGACATGAAAGGACAAGTTAGTACCTATAAGGCACGACTGGTGGAAAAGGGTTTAAACAACATCAGGGCATTGACTACAAAAAAAACCTTTTCACCCATTGCAATACTGAAATCTATCATAATTCTACTTTACATTAAATCTTACGATGACTATGATATTTAGAAAATGGATGTCAAAAGATCTTTCCTTAATGAGAACCTCTAGGAAGATATCTGTGTGACACAACTCAAAGGGTTTGTGACTACAAAGGGTGTTAATAAGATAAGAAAATTCAAAAAATACATTTATGAATTAAAGAAATCATCTTGATCATGGAACAATAATTTTGATAAATCCATAATGGAATTTGGTTTTATAAATAATGAGTGTGATCCTTGTGTCTATAAACGATTTAGTGGGAGTGAAATCATTTTCTTAATAGTATATGTTGATGAAATTTTACTCATAGGAAATGAAATGTCAGTCTTAAATTCTATTAAGACGTTTTTAAATAAATGATTATCCATGAAGGACTTGGGAGAAGCATCATATATTCTTGGGATAAAGATCTAACATGATAGATCTAGGAGACTGATTGGCTAAAGTCAAAGTATATACATTGACAAGATAATGAATAGATTTGGTATGGAACAATCCAAGAGGGGATTGTTTCTAGCATTACGTGGAATTCATCTTTCTAAGAAAATGTATCCTCAAACACATGAAGAAATAAATATAATGGAAAGTATTCCATATGTGTTAGTGATTGGGCCAATCATATATGTTATGTTATGTATTTGGCTAGATGTTTCCTACATGTTGAGTGTGGTGTAAATATATCAAGATGATCTAGGTGACCACCATTGTATGGAATTCAAGTATATCCCTAAGTATCTAAGGTGTACTAAGGATATGTTCATGTTCTATGGAGGAGATGAGGAACAAGTCATTAGAGGATATGTAGATTCTAGTTTCAAAACTAATTAAGATGATAAGAAGTCACAAATGGGATTCAACTTCATTTTGAATAGAGGTGTTGTGAGCGGGAAAAGCTCAAATAAGGTTGTGGTCATAGATTATATAAAAAATTATGAGTATGTTGTGGCTTCTGAGGCATCTAAGGAAGATGTATGGATGCATAAATTCGTTTAAGATCTTGACGTGGTACCTAGTAGTAAAGATCTAATCATGCTCTTTTTTGATAATAATACAGTAGTGGCTCTCATAAAAGAGAAAAGTTCACATTAATGGATGAAGAAAATGTTAGATTTGGTGTCCTAGAATCAAATATTTCTACTTTGATTACATGAAAATTTAATTTATTTAAATATTAAACATCTTATTATATATTATGCATGGCTATGATGTAATAATCTCCATGAGTATTTGTTGCATTGATAAGGTCATAAAAGTTCCCCCCTATGATGAGAACCTTTAAATACTACAAAAATATTATTAAATATAGTTCTATGGTTGGAAGACATACTATGATGGGACACATAGTATATAGACCATTGGGTATGAGTACTCATAAGTATATGAGACTTCCTCTCATGAAGTTCGCACTTGGTAATCTCCAAGATGGTAGTTTATGAGAATAGACCTGCCAGTATGAATTCTTCATGTTTTGGTATCATCAAATATTCCTATCTATGAGCATGTGTAATGGTTCTTATAATTTAATATTATCATTAATAAATGTCATGACTCGCGTACTTTGATTTACTGACAAAAACTGCCATGCCATATGTAGGTGGGAAGTAGGGTACGTTGGGTGCGTCACGAATGACATGTTATTAATGGATAAGTCAAGGAAGGATTTTTTTTCATTCCATTTATGGAATTTGATATTTTGGACCTTTGATTGAAATAGAACTATCTCCCTAAATTCCATGGCCATGCTATATCGATGATTTTATTTCAGGTGTTCAAAGAATGATGTATCAAGCATATAGGTTGATGAAACCATCATGCAACCTGATGGATGAGATATTAATAGAAAGGGATTATATTACACAGTGAGCATTCATATGTGGATGTCGTCGTTGCGACTTTAAGTTCTTTCTCTTGGGTGCCTTGACCCATTGCTAGACAGTAATCTTGGACTTTAGGCAAGCACGCCTAATTCCAATGAGAAATAATCTTAGAGGGTCACACACTAAGTGTTTTTGATGGTCTTGATTAAATTATATTTGAATTTAATTAAAGGAATAAATATTATTCTCAAAACTAAGGAATAATTTTATTGAAGATAAAATGATTTCATAAATTATAATAAATATTTTTTCACTGGATTGTGAATAGAATATATTTATTTATTTTATTGAACATTTATTAAATATTTATTTACTATCTTGTAAATGAAAATATTTATTTAAGAGAATAAAATATTTATTCGGGTGTTCAGTAAATGGGAGAGGAGTTTGAACAGACCAAGACCGTGTTTGGTGGTAAATTAATTATTTACAAGTCGGTAAATATTGTTTATCTAGTTGGCACAAGAAAAAATAATAATGGTGTTTTCATTATGTGGCACGGTATTTTATGTATGGTTTCATTTTTCAAATGTTGGTGTTCCACAATTAATGATGTTCGTTGTTGTTATTAAATGGCATGGGTTGTCTCTAATGGTTATAATTGCATTTAATCATTGTTGCACAATTAAATATTGTAACTGAAACCCTAGCTTGAGTAATTGATGGGTGCATCTATTGTGTCAATGGTTGGTGAATTATCTCTTGACTTCTCTTGGCTCTCTCCCTCTCAATAATGAGAGAACATCTTCAAGACCGAAGAATGTGTGATCAAGAATGATCGACGCAAGACATTCTCTTTGCAGTGCTAGAACCCGGAGAACGAGTGGCTTTGATCAGAGACCATTGAAGCACATGTGGATCACTACTAGAGGGATTCTACTGTGTATCCTCATGAACACAACAATGGTAATCCAGAAGGTTCATTCTAAACGGTCAACAATCAACAGTGAAGAAACTACCAAATCCCCAAGCATTTAATTTCTTCAAAAATTAATTAAATTAATTATAAAAATGATTTGCAAGATCTTGTCTCAAGGATCACGCATTTTTCTTTATTTTTATAGATCTTTGATTTAAATCCAGGGATATTGTCATTCATTGTCATATTGATCCCAGATTAGTCATCGATTATGGAAAAAGAAAATTTGGGCCCCACCCAACACTGTGCTTCCGCTATGCCCGAATCCTTAAAGTGGTATCAGAGAGATCACATAATCTTTTATAATTATTTAAATAATTATTTGGTGATTTATGCTTTAATAATTTAGTTTGTCAATTAAAGTTTAATCATTCTTGTAATCTGAATTTCAAGACTTGTTCTTCCTCTATTGTTTCTCGTAGATCTATCATAAATGAATAATTTTTTGATTAAAATTAAATTTAGGATAACATCAGGAGGTGATGATGATTCTGTAAAGGTAACATGACAGTACACATTGTGTATTCAAAGTTACATGTCGCTTAATCTTCCATACATGCCATATAATCCGAATTACACACTGTGTAGTTGTGTTCAGCGCATCAGGAGTAGTTCAAAAATTACTCAAGATATGTGCATTTATTACATGTGGTGCAGTTAATACTTACACTGCATGTTGACCAGGATAGATAGACACATGATTACCGCATTATACACCATGTGGCCCATTGGAAATGGCGTGTATCCACTTTTGGGTCAAGGTGAAACCATGTATCCCATACATAGCTCAGAAGACCAGTGACCATGTGACCTGGAGACAACATGGAATGTGGCTCACTGGACACATCATGTACTCCAAGATTTCCAAAGTACGCCATGCATAAAGAGTCCCTAGGAATGTACTTCGGATAGAAGGTGAAGGTACTACACACCTTGTAGTTGGAACTACAAACCGTGTTCTTTACCAAATTATGCAGAATTAAAACTTTAATATCTTCATAATTTTCAATTTGTATATCATGTATAAATTGTATTACAAGTTGTTACTATATACATTGAATCATAACACATGGCCAAAAAATCATGTGATTCATGTTATCATTTGTGAATTACACATTGTGATAGTAGGCATTGTATTTTGTATGAAATATGTCACGAGAGTAAAATACTATATGCATATAATTCATGTTGGGTAGAGTCGGACAGGTATTCACTGTGTTTCCTCCAAGATAATGGACGATAATCTCAAGGAAATTAAAAAAAAGGATTAAGATTAAATGATTGATTAATTAAATATAATAATTAATTGATTTGAGCGTGATTTATATTTAAGAATGATTAAAGAATTGAATACTAGTTTTATTAAATGATTAATTCATTTCATGTATGTGGATGATCATGAGCTAGACCAGACCTTTTTATGTGATTGGTTTCCTTTTAATTTTAATTAAATTAAATTGTTGGTTTTCATGCCATCTCTCCTCATTAATATGTATAGAATTCAAGATTTTGGTTTCATTTTATGTAAATACCCTTTTTATCCCTCACCTACATGTGATATAAAAATCATATGTAATGGATGGAGCTCCCAAGCTTGTGGAGGCAGTTCAAGTTAAGAGCCGAGGAGAAACCAATCCAAGGAGATACAAAGATGGATAGGTGGAAGGATGTAAACACGAACCTTAAAAAGGTTCAAGGTGTTTCACACCTAGGTCAACAGTTATTTTATCAACCACTAGATAAACTAACCATTAGAAAAAATCACGATCATGCCCATTGATTTATTTTATTTCTGTCAGTTGCATGGTTTTTCATTATGGATGTATTGTTGCAAATACATAATTAATGAATTAACAAGCATGCAAGATGGAGCTAAAATAAATTTTTCTTATGCGTAAATTATTATCAATACATGGTTAATCACTTAAGTAAATTCCACTTAATATTAACAAGCATGTGATAAATATAATATGAAATTTTTGAATAAGAGATAAAAACCCCTAAATAAAATATTAAGTCAGACTAAGCCTTTAGTTACTTGATTAAGGGAAAGACTCAATAAAACTATGTGTTTCACTAACCCCTATTGGGACACTTACTTTTATATAGAAATCTCTTATGAAATTTTTGGGTTGACTTAACCATTTTTCATTAAGAGGGGTAGCCCTTTCTAAACATGGTTTAAATTTGGAGGCAAGGGTTGAGGAAATCCAAGTCAGGATTTTAGGATTGGGGAGTCCACTCAACGAATCAAGGAGTTGCAAGCCTATAGTTGGAAAAGACCTACCTACCTAATTTATTATTTCTCACAAAATTGTAATCAAGAATGTACTAATAATATACTCTTTCAATTATAGAATAAAAAATGACAATCTTGTCAACCACACTATCTATGAGATTAGTATTAGATAAAGACAACATCCTCACCGATAGTAACTTCTAGGAATGGTTTATATGTCTTTGGGTTATTATACACCATGAATGGAAATCTTATGTACTGGAGTCCTCATTACCTAATCTGACTTCCAAGAGGCAAGTGATGAAGATTTCCTGGTCTATGAGAAACATATGAACTATGCAGTTGATGTCCAATGTTTGATGTTATCATCAATGTCTAGTGAACTCATGAAGTCTTAGGAAAACATGGATACCTATAGCATGCTTGAGAACCTCTGTGGTCTTTACCAGGAGAGATTTAGATAGGAACAGTTTGAGATCTCCAAGGAACTCTTTTAGAGTGAGCTTGGAGAGGGTGCCCTAGTTGGGCTTCACATAGTCAGGATCATTAGCTACATTGAGAACCTGGAGGTTATAGGGCTTAAACTCCCTAAATAACTGGGCACTGATCTCATTCTTGCATCACTCCCTCAGATATTCTCTAGATTTGTTGTAAATTTTAATATGAACAACATTGAGAAGTCTCTACCAGATCTTCTTATCCTCCTTTACCAAGTGGATAAAGACATGAAGTGTGAAAAACCTTATGTCCTTATAGTGAATAAGAGTAAAGGGAAGGTAAAGAGATTTAAGCCCAAATCTTCTTCACACCCTTCCAATAAAAGGAAGATCAAAGGGGAGGCAAGGGAATAGGAAGCTGTTTGTTTCACATGTAGCAAGAAGGTCCACTAGAAGAAAAATTACACCCATCCAAATAAGCAAGGGGAAGCTTCAAGTGAGTTTGTTATCGAGTGAAATTTATCTATTTCTACAAATTGGGTATTATATACAACTTGTGGTTCTCACATATGTATCCAAATATAGGAACCAAGAAGATTCAAGAAAATTGACTCAGGGGAGGTAGATCTACAAGAAACCAATAGAGCTAGAATTATTGTTGTAGTTGTTAGGTACTACCACCTCATGTTGCTGACTGTAATGATCTTGGTGTTGAAGGGTTGTTATTATATGCCTTCTATAACCAAAAACATTATTTATGTATCCAAACTAGATAAAAATGGATTTATTTTCATGTTTTGAAATGAATGTTGCTTCTTTTATAAATATAGAAAATGTTTTGGTAAGGCACATTTATATAATGGTCTGTATAGTGCTAGAAAAATGACTTATACCAATGATTTCAAACCATTGGGAAAGGCCTAGAAACCTTTGGTATAAACTATAACAACGTTTCCTCGAACGGTTGGATAGTTAGTCGTGGGGATAAACATATTCCAATGATTATAGTATAACCATTAGTCTATGGATCTGAAATGCACAATATACCAATGGTGTCAGCTAACCATTGGTATATCTTTATACCAACAGTTGATACCATTTGGAGATTAAGGAATCTTAGATCTATTCCAACAGTTTCAAAACCGTTGGAATAATCATTTACCAACGGTTTTCATAAAATAGTTGGTAAAGACTGATTACAGGGTCTATAAACGGTTTAATAACTGTTGGTATATTGTTTTACCAACTGTTTTTTATAAACCATTGGTATAAAGTTATTTTTCACATATATACCAATAGTTTACAACCATTGGTATATCCTTACTACAATTTCAGCAAAAAGTTGGCCTGTATCCCCCTCTACAATCCCCTATGCACCTGCCAATTGAGAATTTAATTGAGAACCCAATTACCCAATGCAATACAGAATTCATAATTTAATTATCAATTGAATACTTCTGAATTATGAATGAATAACACATACAAAATGAATTATTAATTACATACAGAATTCTGACAGTGTATTCAATTCAGAATTCATTACATACAGAATTTAATTATGTAAAACACATATAGAATATGGCATGAAAAATTGAATTCAGAATATGGGGGTGTCCAAGGGGTTGGGGGGATATCCAGGTGGTGGGGGTTGTCCAAGGGGGTGGGGGTGTCCAGGGTGTGGGGGTGTCTAGGGGCTGGGGGTGTCCAGGGGGTGAGGTGTTCAGGGTGGTGTGGGGGGTTTTCCAAGGGGGTGGGGGTGTCCAAGGGGTGGGTTGGTGTCCAGGGGGGCTGTCCAAGGGGGTGGGGGTGTCAAGGGGGTGGGTGTCTAGGGGGTGGGGGTGGGGGTGTCCAGGGGTTGGGGGTGTCCAGGGGGGTTGTCCAGGTTGTGGGGGTGTCTAGGGGAGTGGGGGTGTCGAGGGAGGTTGGGGGATATCTAGGGGTTGGGGGCTGTCCAAGGGGATGGGGGTGTTCAAGGGTGGGGGTGGTGTCTAGGGGGGTTGTCCAAGGGGGGGAGGGGTGGCAGGATGTCTAGGGTGGGGGTTGTCTAAGTGGTTGGGGTGTCTAGGGGGTGGGGGTTGTCAAAGGGGTGGGGTTGTCTAGGGGGTGGAGGTGTTCAGTGGGTGGGGTGTCCAAGGGGTGGGGGTGTCCAAGGGAGTGGGGGAGCCTATGGGGGTGGGGGTGTCTAGGGGGTGGGGTGTCCAAGGGGTTGGAGGGGTGGCCGGATGTCCAAGGGTGGGGGCTGTCTAAGTGGGTGGGGGTGTCTAGTGGGTGGGGGTTGTCAAAGGGGTGGGGTTGTCCAGGGGTGGGGGTTTCCAGGGGGTGGGGGTGTCCAAGGGGGTGGGGGAGTCCATGGGGGTGGGGGTTTCTAGGGGGTGGGGGTGTCCAAGGGGTTGGGGGTGTCCGGGAGGTGTTCAGGGGGGGTGTGGGGGTTGTCCAAGGGGGTGGAGGTGTCTGAGGGTGGTGGGGGTGTGTCCAAGGGGTGGGGTGTCCAGGGGGTGGGGGGGAGGGGCTGTCCAAGGGGGTGGGGGTGTCCAGGGGTGGGGGCTTGTCCAAATGGGGTGGGGGTTGTCCAGGGGGAGGGGTGTCTAGGTGGGGTCCAGGGGTGGGGGCTGTCCACGTGGGTGGGGTGTCTAGGGGGTGTTCATGGGGGTGTGGGGGTTGTCTAAGGGGGTGGAGTGTCCGGGGGGTGGGGGTGTCCAAGGGGTGGGGGTGTCCAGGGGGTGGGGGTTATCCAATGGGGTGCATGTAAAGACCCGTATTTTCCATGTAAATTTTTTTAATTATATGGAACTATTCTGAGGCTGCAAAATCTGACAGCATTTGATTTCGATGCCCGGTGTGCCCAGAACGGAATTTTAAAACTTTCTTATGGTACGTTCAATAAAGGTGTGAGTGTGAAATCCTGAATTTTGAAATAGTGCATGGAATTGAAATCTACTGGCACCATTGAACACGTAGTGCCAGGATTCACTTAAGGGAGCCTTAACCTCGACTACAGTGGATTGAGAGAGGAAGTTTTCTTTTGTAGTTTTCATGGAGGATTAATAAAATAAATCTAATTTATTTTAAATATACTCCACCTCTCTTTAGGTTTTGGTGGTGGAGACCACAAAGGTTGGTCGGGCATTTAATGTAGCACATTAAATGCCCAGTTACACAAAATGTGTAACCATCCTACATGAAATTAAGGAGTTTCATTAATTACAGCAATTACTGAACCTCTCTTAATTATGTTTTGGGAATATAACTCCCCACTCCTCTCTCTTTTTGGTTTTTTTTCATTGGAAGAAGGGTGCTGATATTGGAGAGGAGGATTTTGGAGGAGCCCCTTGATGTATAACGGATCCATCAAGAAAGAACCAAAGATCTTCATTTAAGCGGCATCGTTGGAGGCTTGCTTTGGGATCAACGAACACTAACCCATCTTCAAATGTGAGACACTCTCTAACAACTCACGAGGTAGGGTTTTGTCTTGTTTTAATTTCAAGAATTGGTGAATCATTTTATCTTCTCCCTTGATAAGATTCTAACACAAAGGGCACGAGCCAAACAAATAAGGCTCAGTCCCTCTTCCTCTTGTTCAATCGTTGCATTCTACGTGGGTGAATTTTTTTGTTAGATGGAACCCAAATCCGAGGGTCAAGAAGCGAAGTAGATGACCCGGGAAGCCTATAGGTATGATCAGATGGAAAAATGGACCACCAGAGCTCACCCACTAGCCCAGAAAAGACCGCTGGCGCAGCAACGGCAACCCGCGCCGGTAGGCAAGGCGGCGGCCGGCACCGGCCAACTGCGGTGGTGGCGGCACGTCATCACGCGCCACAGGAAGAGGTTGTGGCACTAGTCCGCAGTATTCAGCATCCAAGCGGAACCGGATGGATTTGGAGGAGGCGGTGCACTGTCTCATGCCGCATGAGAAGGAGGTTGCGGCTTTTCAGCCATGGTGGTTGAACAGGGCGGCCAGCACCGGCCGGTCGCGGAGGCAGTGCGGCGTGCCGTCGTGCACCGCTGAAGGCGGAGGAGGAAACTGCTCCCTGCAAGTCCCGTAGTGACCAGGAGGTTCTACGTGGCACCACCGCTTCATATCCCAAATGACCTAGTCGTTCAGGAGAAAATGGGGGGAGTGTCCTCCCCCCCCCCTCGTGCCAGTTAGAGCGGGCCATGTTCCCTCCTGCAGGTTAAGCCGCACCCTCCTGTGGGCTGCATTGCGCCCTCCTGTGGGCTAAGCTCTGCCTCCTTGCAGGCTAGGCTGTGCCCCCTATAGGCCGAGCTGTTCCCCCCCTGACGGTTCAGGCCGTGTCGCACCCTTCCAGCAGGCCAGGATGAACCTTGGCCCAGCAGGCTGAGCCCGCCGCGGCCCAGGCTGGTGTGAGCTGGTACAGGCCAGTATGGGCCATTCAAGGTTGGACCTGGGCCGGGTCGGTCCAGACCCATCCAGGCCCAGTTTCTCTTAAAATTCCATAACTCAAAATCCAGATGTCTATTTGACAAATCATATACAGCGTTGGGATCCTTGGAGTGAGACGTTCCTTTTGGTATAATCCACTCAAATATTGGAGAAAGTTGGAGTAAGACTGGGTTTGATCGAACCCAAATCCAATCGGGCCCTCGGTACTAAAATTATTATAACTCACAAACCGGACATCCGATTGACGTGCCGTCTATTGAGTTCGAACCCTTATGGCATGGAGGTCCTTTGGGTTTCTCCTTTGTGGAGCTTAGTGGAGGTCAAGGTATGACTGATATCTCGTGGTGCGGATTCTACGGAACTTGAGTGCACCGATTGCGAGGAATCATGTGGCTAGTTGTCTTGGAAGTATCGACCTTGTGTGGATCAACGTCATAGAGTTCCTATGTAGATCAACATCGTAGCTACCCGATGAGGACCAGTTTTAGAGTGGCCTGTCGAGGATTAGCATCTAGAAACCCTCTATGGATAAACATCGAGTGACTTTGTGTGGATCAGCATTCCAATGACCCTGTGTGGATCAGCATTCCAGCGACCCTATGTGGATCATCATTTCAGCGACCATGTGTGGATCAGTATTCTAGTGACCATGTGAGTATTAGTAGTTGCATGACCCGACGTAGACCAGCCTTACAGTGGATTGTCCTAGAACAATGACTTACTTCCAAGAGTGGATCGATAATAACAACTTCATTGTGGATCAGTTGTGGAAATTCCAAATGGAATAAGATTATCTATTAATACTAATCATCTATATTCCTGATCTCTGAGTTGTATACCTGGTGTGACCTGACTATTACTTTGTGCTTTGTGATTGAGGTCTTGCTTTGTGGTTTTCCTTTGTGGAACACTGGGAGACCTTAGAGAGTCTCAGGGTCCCTACTGAGTATTGTTATACTCACCCATTTACGGGATTCGACCGCACCTTTTTGTGTCTTGTACAGATGATGGATAGCTTTGACCGAGGTTTGGGAGCCAAGAATGGATGGTGCTCAGTGTTGGACATTTAGATGTGATGTACCGCAGTGATGACTGACTGTGAACTATACCTACCCTTCAGGTAGAAACCTTGGCGGATTATTATGGGAGCTATTTTTCTTTTGTTGTTATACTTTTCAATTGGGCTTCTATTCCGGGCCCCCTTTACTTATAGTACTCACCATTTTTACTTTTAGTACACACCTTTTTACTACTACAGTTTTACTACATGGGTTGTGCTCGTTGTACTCTTGGACTGTGTGTTTATAGGTTAAAGGAAATTCCTTCTCATTTTTTAGGGATATGCCTTTCAGTGCTAGTCACCAACCCCTAGCCTATGGAAGGCGGGCTTGGGGTAGTCACAGCATGGGCCCCGGGGGTCGGGTCATGTATTAGAGGATTCAGTTCTACTAAAGAACTAGGACTCTGATCTTTTAATGGAGCAATAGTGTTAAGTGTTTTGAGTGTGGTTTTTAGTTTGGGGAGTCCAGTGTTGGTGTGGCGACCAACGTATCCATAAACCGGGACCCTAAATTCTGATTTCTGACTCAGTGCATGAAAACAGTAATTGCGTGTGTTTTAGAAATGTTTCTACTTTAATCTCTTTGAGTCAGCTCACCGGGTATAACTTATTGACCATGGAGCACCTGTTTCTTTTCTGTATGCCGCCATGTAGACATCCAGTTAGGATTCCCAAGAGACTACACGATGACATCCCACCAAGCGATGAGGCTTTAGTGTAGGGCCCTCTTATGGCTATAGTACCATTGGGTGGTGTACCAGCAGCACCACTACCCATTGGGTAGTTGTTGCCACTAGCCCCACCAATAGATGGTGCATGACAACTGAGCATGTTTCACGAGTTTCAGTGGCAGAGACCTCCATGGTTATGATGCGAGATGGATCTGCAAGCAACTGAGGACTGGCTAGAGGCTGTGGATAGAGTTTTTCGCCGGGTTGGGACACCAGCCGACCAGATGGTGATCCTAGATTTCAGTCTTTTCAGGGAGCAGCAGGGAGATGGTGGAACCTGACACTCCAGATACATGACAAGGGGACCCTCACCTAGGAATATTTTGAGGGCCTCTTCATGGCAGAGTTCATTCCAGCGACTCTACACTTTGTGCATATATAGGATCTTCTACACTTACAGTAGGGTAGCCTGACCGTGGCCCAGTACTCGGTGAGTTTCACCGACATCTCATGATACTCTACCGACATAGTGCGGGGCAATTTCTTCAGGGCCGGGACCTTCAATTAGGGACTCCAACAGAAGATCAGAGCTTCGATATTATCTATCATCATTCCAATGCATGTTAGATTGCTGGAGAGAGCACTCTTGGTGGAGAGTTTCCTTGTAGAGCAGACACTGACAGTGAGACCCACCACCGGGTGACACGTAGTAGAGTCATATGCAGCTGGTAGTAGGTAGATGACACAAAGGTCCAAGAATACTAGACTATCTAGTGGATAACCCAAGGATATAGGGTCGGAGGTGTGAGGCACACGAGGTAGAGTAGGCCAGTAGAGCAGCATACTGTGCTTCACGTGCGGCGGGTAGGGTCGCATGGCTTATGATTGCCCGACCAGCCGCACTGAAGACCACCAGACGGTCGAGGGACCACCGAGGCAGAGACAGAGATTTGAGCGGGGAGATCCGTAGGCATCAGGCCGGTGTGGAAGAGGAGCTGGATGTGCAGCAGGCAGTGGACAGGGAATCGATGTTCTATCACCACCACCTCTAGGTGGTCTACCCTGACCACAGGGAGCATGTGGACAGGGATGATCTCACCACCAGGTAGCTGAGGCCTACAACCACAGCTCTCCAGAGATTATTTGAGGTACTATCTATGTCTACTCCACCTTAGTTTTAGTACTTATAGACACAGGTTCCAGTCACTCTTTCATTACCACGACCCTCGTTTGGAGCTCGGAGATTCAGGTGGAGTCGTTGGCTTGATCCATATGTCTAGAGACTCCTACATGAGGGTATTCGACGATTTCACACTAGTTCCGGTAGTGTGAGATTACTCTAGGAGGATAGAGCTTTGACTGGGATCTTCTAGTAGTGGCGTTGAGGCCTTACGACGTCATCTTGGGTATGGACTGGTTATTTACAGTCCATACTTATATTGACTGCATTAGGTGTAAAGTGCAGTGTGTTTGTGAGGATGGGACCAGGTTTTCCTTCACCAGTAATAAGGGAACCTTTGCAGCATAGGATGGACTTTCTCGGAGGAGGGTGCAGCCGATCACACATCAGTTAGATAGCCTTACCCTCAGAGCAATTGATAATGAGAGTCTGAGTTATCCTGTAGTGGAGGACCAGTATACTGATGTCTTCCCTAATGATGTTCTGGTACTACCTCCTCATAAATAGGTGGAATTATACATCGACATGTACCCTAGGAAGGAACCTATATCTACACCAGCATATCGGATGGCTCCCACAGAGCTTTGTGAGTTATGGGTATAGCTGGAGGACTTGTAGAGGAAGGGGTTCATAAGGCCCAGTGTTTCTCGAGGGGAAGCTCTGATTTTTTTGCCAAGAAGGTAGATGGGAGTTTGAGGCTCTATGTGGATTATCAGCACCTGAACCAGGTGACTGTGAAAAAAAATTATTCACTTCTGAGGATTGATGATCTCTTCAATTAGCTGAAGGGATCTTGTTGGTTTTCAAAGATAGACCTCATATTAGGCTATCATCAACTTAGGGTATGATATGAGGATGTGTATAAGATGACCTTCAGATGTCGGTATGGACACTATGAGTTCTTGGTTATGCTATTCGGTGTGACCAACACCCCTGAAATGTTCATGGGACTCATGAACAGGATCTTTCAGCCATACCTCAATCGCTTTATGGTGGTTTTCATCGACGACATATTGATATACTCAGCGTAAGAGGAGGAGTATGCCTATAATTTGTAGATAGTTATGGATACACTCTGAGAGCACCAGCTTTATAGTAAGCTCTCGAAGTTCCAGTTCTGGATATGGGAGGTGCACTTTCTAGGACACGTTATCTTGGAGACTGTAGTTTTAGTAGATCTGGTGAAGATAGAGGTTGTGCTTTCTTGGGATCCACCCAGGAGTGTGACCAAGTTGCAGAGTTTCCTGGGGTTGGTTGGGTACTGCCGGAGATTCGTACCTAACTTTTCCAGAGTTGCGGCACCCTTGTTAGTGTTGACAAATAAGGGACAACCCATCATGTGGATGTAGAGATGCCAGCAGAGTTTTTAGGAGCAAAGGTAGAGACTGATGAGTTCCCCCATCTTGAGGCTATTAGAAGAGGGTGTTGGGTATGTAGTCTACTATGACACATCATGGACCGAACTTGTATGTGTCCTGATGCAGGATTGAGTACTGGTCACTTATGGATCACGATAGCTGGTATGGTATGAGAATAACTATTCTACCCATGACCTGGAGTTAGCAGTAGTGGCCTTTTCCTTAAAGATGTGGTGACACTACTTGAAGGGTGAACGATTTACTGTCTACTCTGATCACAAGAGTCTCAGGTATATCTTCTCACAGAAGGACCATAACATGAGACAACGACATTGGCTAGAGTTCATCCAGGACTATAACTTTGAGATAGTCTACACTCATAGGAAGGGGAATGTAGTAGAAGACGCACTCAGCAGGAGGTCGGGTCTATAGTTTCTAAGTGAGGAGACAGAGCAGATAGTCGTGTTAAAGATATCCTTTGTGGATAGAGATAGAGAAGCTTACCTCTAGTCTATGACTATCACTCCCCCACTTCTTCAGCGAGTTTGGGAGGTACAGCTTGGGGACATTGACTTCAAGGATCGACGTGCTTAGATATCCTCATGATAGGCACCTGATGGATTTTTTGAAGGTGGGGAGCACGTTATCCACTTCAGAGGATGCACCATGGTGCCAGTGGTTCTATGGGAGGAGGTATTGAGGGAGTTCCATATGCCCCCTCTGGCGGTACATCCTGGTGTGGTAAAGATGTACTAGGACCTCCGACATCAGCACTGGTGGCTAGGGATGAAGAAATAAATGACATAGTTAGTTTCATGATGCCTCACTTTTCAGCAAGTGAAAGTCGAGCATTAGGTTCCAGTAGGCTTAGTGCAGGCACTAGAGGTACCAGAGTGGAAGTGGGATGGTATCTCCATGGACTTTATGATAGGGCTACCATGTACGTCTAGGAGCCATGATTCTATCTGGGTGATCATTGACCAACTCACCAAGTTGGCCCACTTCCTACCCATCCAAGAGTAGGGATCAGTAGAGGTCTTGGGACACCTCTACATACAGGAGATTGTATGCCTTCATGGGGTGACATCGACAATTGTCTTTGACTGTGATGCACATTTTACATCTTAATTGTGGAAAGGGATTATAGGAGGCATTTGGGACTCAACTACATTTGATCACTGTCTTTCATCCTCAGACAGATGGTTAGACGGATCTGACCATACAGACACTTGAGGACATGCTTAGTGTCTATGTCTTAGATTTTGGCCGCAATTGGGAGGATCACTTACCCTTGGTGGATTTCACGTACAAAAACAATTATCACTCCACCATTGGTATGGCACTGTTTGAGGCCTTGTATGGTCAACCATGCAGATCACCTCTATGCTGGACAGACCCAGGGGAGTCAACACTTATGGGTCCAGAGTTGGTACGGGCTACTACTGAGAAGGTGCAGATCATCCAAGAGCGGATGAAGACTGCACAGAGCAGGCAGAAGCCTTGTGCAAACAAGATATGGAGACCTTTGGAGTTTGAGGAGGGAGACCATGTCTTCCTATGGGTCTCACCTCAACAAGGTTTGCGGAAATTTGGCTGGGGTGGAAAGCTATCTCCGAGGTTCATCGGACCCTTTCAGGTTCTCAGCAGAGTTGGCGAGGTGGCATATCACCTAACACTTCCCCCATAGATGTATCAGGTCCATGACATTTTCCACGTGTCATAGTTGAGAAAGTACGTGCATGATCCATCACACGTTTTCAACTGGGGCGAGCGGGAAATTGATTATGGAGCAACGTTTACAGAGGTTCCAATGGAGATTGAGGATCGACAGGAGTGGGTCCTTCATGGATGATCGATACCTCTGGTGCGTGTTTTTTGGCAGAACGGTAACCTCTAGGAGAGAACATGGGATTGGGAGGCTCAGATTTGTGCTCAGTACCCCCCACTTATTTCCTTAGTCTATGTTGTGGCTTTCAGGGATGAAAATCCCTAAGGTGTGGATAATGTAAAGACCCAGAATTTCCATGTAATTTTTTTTAATTATATGGAACTATTATGAGGCTGTGAAATTGGACTGTGTTTGATTCTGATGCCTAGTGTGCCTGAAACATAATTTTATAACTTTCTTAAGGTACGTTCAATAAATATACGATTGGGAAATCCTGACTTTTGAACCGATGCTCAGAATTGAAATCTGAGGGCACCGTTGAACTCACAGCACCGGGATTCGCTTAAGGGAGCCTTAACCTCGACCGTAGTCGGTTGAGAGAGGAAGTTTTTTTTTTGCGTTTTTCATGGAGGATTAATAAAATAAATCTAATTTATTTTAAATATCCTCCACCTATCATTTGGTTTTGGTGGTGGGGACCACAATGGGTGGACAGGCATTTAATCTTGGACAATAAATGTGTCACGACTCGTTCCTCGGGGCCCGTGTCATGACTACCCCAAGCCCGCCTTCCATAGGTCATGGGTTGGCGACTAGCATAGGAAAGGCGTATCCCTAAAACGGGAAGGAATTTCCTTTTTAACCGATACAGACACATAGTCCAAGAGTACAACAAGAAGCAACCACACAGACTAGAACAAAACAAGAATGGAACCATAAAGTAACTGCTGTAGTGAAAAGTGTGCTGAAAGTAAAGGGGCCAGAAATACAAGACCAACTGTAAAGTACAAGTACAACTGAAAGGTACAAATACAACTAAAAAGTAAAAAACAGCTCATGGATCATACACCGAGGATCCTACCTGAGGGGTAGGTACAGATCATATCCACACCACTCCACGTCAGCCCGTATCCTTCGTGTATCGCCTGGTCCTGGCTCCCTCAAGTCTTAGCCCAGCTGTTCTTCGTCTACACAAGACACAATAAGGTGCGGGTGAAGCCCATGTAGGGGTGAGTATAACAATATTCAGTAGGGCCCTGAGACCCCTAAAAGTATCCCAGAGTTCCACAAAGAAAATACCACAAAGAAATACCTCAATCACAAAGCAAGAAGCAATCAACAACTCTACTTAGGTATATACCCATACATATACCTAAGTTATCAAGATATACTCGTCTCATAAATGAGGGAATAATATCACAAAGGTAACACCACGAAGGTAATAGTACTACACAGGTATCACCATGAAGATATCACCACTAAGGTAAAAGCACCGCATAGGTATCACCACGAAGATAAAGGACTCAGCTCACACCATGTATCACTTTAGGTCAAGGATAGAAGAATCATCAAATCATAGAACTCCTCAGCTATGGAAGAACTCCTCCTCTATCGAGTACAGTGGGCCTGCCTGGTCACACAGAGCCACTTCCCACAAACCTTGAACTGTTGTGGTACTCATCCCTGATGGGTGTCGTGGGCATGTCGGGTCACACAGAGTCGCTTCCCACCGTGGGTCCGCCGGGTCACACAAAGCCACTTCCCACCATGGATGAACTGAGGTACTCCTTTTATCGATTACCATGGGTCTTTCGGATCACATAGAGCCGCTCCCCACCATTGGTCTGCTGGGTCACACAGAGTCACTTCCCACTGGGCCATCGTCAAGAAGTCTTCAGGTCTCAACCAACTGCAGGGTTCTGTACGTAGTATGCATGGGAGAAACACTACTCAAGACAATTTCCACATCTTTATATCCATTTAAGTCACAAAAAAGTATTCCAAAAGATTTTTCCCCTTAAAAGAGTCCCAAATCTGCAAACGGCACGTCAATCGCATGCACGGTTTTCAAGATACGGGCGTTTTAATGTCGAGGGCCCTGTTGGATTCGTGTTCGATCCACCCCGACAGTACCCCAACATTATCCAAAACTTAGGTAGATTATCTAAAAAGTACCACCTTGTCCTAAGGATCCCAATGTCGTAGATGGTTCGTCAAATGGACATCTGGTTCTCAACATATGGCCCTTTAAGTGTTTCTGGGCTCGGTTGGGCCCGGGTCCGGTCCGACCCGATCGGACCAACCCGGCCTGACCCAGTCTGGGCTGGGCCACTGCGGGCTTGGCCCACTGGGCCGAGGACCAGCCTGGCCCAAAATGGGATGGCCCGCAAAGGGGTGACCCGCAAAGGGCGGCCCGACTCATATGGGTGGCCTGCAAGGGGCGGCCCGGCCCATATAGGTCGCGGCCCATGAAGGGGTGGCCCGGTAAGATTAATGCCTGGTAGAGCGGCGGTGCGCTAAGGCAAGGTCCTGGTAGGGCGGCGGGCCGGTAGTGTAGTGGCCCGCTAGGGTGACGGCCGACTTAGGGCGGCGGCCCGGTAGGGCGGTGGCCCAGTCCGAGGGGGAGTGCAGCCCGCTGTGGGGTCCTCCCTAGCCGGCTCGAGGGGTGTGACACCCCAATCTCCCGAACACCCAAACGGCCCAGAGTCTGTTCATTTTGTGTAGCAGCGGTGCTGTGTGGGCGCTACTCGGTTGAGGCGTAACCCACCGAAGGCATGGGTTTAGCCTCCTCTGCCACGGCTTCATCTGCGACCTCCTGCTCACCAGTGGCATGTGATGACACGCCTCCCTTCCCTTCCACAGTCGGCTGAAGATCCGGACACCTTCTCTGACTGTCGCAGCTGACGAGTCGCAGCCCCTTGCACACCAGTGGTGCGCAACGGCGCGTCGCACCTCCTCCGTGGTCATCTGGTGCTAGCCGTTTCAATGACCACTGTGACCTCTGCTTGCGGCGTGCGACAACACGCTATCCCCAACATAGCCAGTCGGTATCACCTCACTGTCGGTGTTCCATGGAGGTGCAAGGATAATAAGACATCGGAGGGTTCGGGTCGGGTTTGTTAGGCCTTCACCCTCCACGTTAGCTCGTAAACATGAGGGGGTTATGGGTTTAATAATCAATTGAATTAAACAACAGTTAAAACCCTACAAATATACCCCACAAAAACCTCCCACAAAAATGAATGAATCGTGGATAAACCCATTAGTTGGTTGGTCCACGTTCTTCATATTATTCAAGAATGGGGAAGATGAAATCATTCAAAAAGCATAAATGAATAAACCCCCTACCTCATAAACCTATTGGATAATTTCCACGCTTGAAGGTGGGTCGTGTTATTCATTCCCGCAATAGGTTCCAAATGACGTCGCTTATACGTCGCCCTTCGTTTCATGGTTTGGTGTCACCCGTCACCCCCCGATGGGATCAGCTCTGTCCTCTAAGGGTTCAGCGTCATGGCACTCCTTTAGCACTTCGTTGCTTGGGGAAGCTATGTCGGTACCTCCCCCCAAGCTCTATATATATAGGATAGGGGGAGGGTAAGTAACAATGTGGGGAATTAATGGGGGATCATAAATTAGGAACCTTCCTAATTCCCAAACGATGTCGTTACTTTAGGTTGGTAGGTCAAGCCATTTATTGGATTGACATATCGCGGGCCCCACACACCTCTTGTCTGTTGGAGGATATGGAAGAAAATAAAATAAAAAAATTATTTTATTTCAAAAAATTCACAAACTTAACTTTTTCTTCAGACCTAATGCGGTTAGAGTAAAGTCTCCCTTAAGAGAATCCTGACGCTGCAGATTCAATGGTGCCCTCGGAATTTTAATCTGAGCACCGGTTCAAAAGTTAGAAAACACCATTCACGCGTTTACTGAATGTACCTTAAAAAAAGTTTAATAAATTAATTATGTTCACCCTCAACCCATGCCAGTTGAGATTAGGCTCCGCCCCAGGAACTCAACGGTACCCTCAGATTTTCAATCCGAGTTACCGTTTAGAAGTTGTGAATTTTACAATAAAATAATTATCACTTAATTGTTTTATTTACAGCCAAAAACTAACTTTCACTAGTAGCCTGCATCGGCCAATGTTAGTATCAGCCTAAGGAAAGAATACCCTCACAAGTTCAGCGGTGGTCTCAGATTTTCATTTTGAGTTACCTTTCGTGAGTTATAAGCATTTAAAAAATAAAATAAAATAATTTAATTATTTTATTTATGGTTATGCCATTTTCGGGTTTTCTCACAGGAGGACCGCACTGACTAAACTTAAGTCGTGCCTAGGGTAAACCCACCATCCTAAACGCAACGGTTCCCTTGGATTTATAATCCGGGAAACTGTTTAACAGTTATTCCATATTTTCAGGAAAACTGCTTACACGCACTAATTAAAGCATAACAAATCTTCGACAGATCATTCCGAGCACTCCGGGCCTTGGAATCACGTGCCGTCAAATTTTTCGGCCTCAAAATAATTCTATATAATTAAAAAGATACGTAAATTTTGGGACATTAAAAATTGCTCGGTTACAAAAAAAATGTGTAACCATCCTACATGCAATTAAAAAGGTTCATTAATTACACCAATTAGTGAACCTCTCTTAATTATGTGTTGTGAATATAACTCCTCTCTCCTCTATCTTTTTGGTTTTGTTTTTTGTTGGCAGAATGGTGGTGATATTGGAGAGGAGGATTTTGGAGGAGCCCCTTGATGTAGAACTGATCCATCAATCAAGAACCAAAGATCATCGTTTGAGAGGCATCGTTGGAGTCTTGCTTCTGGATCGATGAACATAGACCCATGTTCAAATGTGGGATGCTCTCCAACAACTCATGAGGTAGTGTTTTGTCTTGTTTTAATTTCAAGAGTTGGTGAATCATTTTATCTTCTCCCTTGATAAGATGCTAACGTGAAGGGTGCGGGCCAAACAAATAAGGCTCGGTCCCTCCTCCTCTTGTTCAATCGTTGCGTTCTATGCGGATGAATTTTCAGGTTAAATGGAACCCAAATCTGAGTGTCAAGAAGCAAAGTAGATGACCCGGGAAGCCCGTAGGTGTGATCAGATGAAAAAACGGACAACTGGAGCTCACCCGGTGGCCCGTGGAAGACCGTCGGCGCGACGGCACCGGCAACCCGCACCGGTAGGAGAGGCGGTGGCTAGCAGGTGGTCAGTCATAGAGGATACAACATGCCATTATGCATCGTAGGAGAAGGAGGTCACGGAATTTCACCCATGGTGGTTGAGCAGCGCGGCCGGCACCGGCCAGCCGTAGAGGCGGTGCGGCGTGTCGTCGTGTGCCGCTGAAGGTGGAGGAGGGACCCACTATCTGTGGGTCCTACAACTTCCATGCGGTGCCATAGGGCACCGCTGCTTCATATCCAAAATGGCATATCCATTCGGGAGAAAACGGGGGGAGCGTTTCTCCCCCGTGCCAGTTAGGGTGGGCCCCGCGCCCTCCTGCGTGTTGAGTCGCGCCCTCCGGCGGGCTGGGATTCGCCCTTCTACGGGCTGGGCTACGCCTCCTTGTAGGTTGGTCTAGGGCCCCCTACAGGCTGGTTCATGCCCCCTGTGGGTCGGGCCGCGCCCCCCTATGGGTTGAGTCGCGCCCCCCCTGCCGGTCGGGTCGTGCCCCCCTGCGATTCGGGCCATGCCCTTCAGTGGGCCGGGCTGGACAATGTCCGAGTGGGCCAATACCACCACTATCTCACCCAACTTGGCCAGCCCACGCTGGGCCAGGTCTAGTTGACCCGAACCAGGCTGGGTCCGGTCAACCCGAACTAGGTTAGTCCGGACCCGGACCCCTCTTGGCCTAGTTTCGCTTAAAATTCCATAACTTAAAATCCAGATGTTCGTTTGAAAAACAGTATATAGTGATAGTATCCTTGAAGAGATATTTTCCTCTTGGTGTACTTCACTTGAATCTTGGAGAAAGTTGGAGTATGACCGGGTTGGATCGACCCCGAAACCAACCGGACCCTCTGTACTAAAATGCTTATAACTCACATACCGGACGTCTGATTGATGCGTTGTCTGTCGTGTTGGAACCCTTACGACATGGTGGTCCTTTGGGTTACTCATTTTTGGAGATTAGTGGTGGTCTATTTATGACCGATATCTCGTGGTGCGGATTCTACGGAACTCGAGCACCCCGGGTGTGAGGAATCCTATGGTTGGTTGTCTTTGAATTCGCAACCATGTGTGAATCAGCATCATAGCGACCCTGTGTGGATCAGAATCGTAGATACCCAGTGAGGAAGAGTTTTAGAGAGTCCCATCGAGGATCAACATCTAGCAACCCTGTGTGGATCAGCATCGAGCGACCTTATGTGGTTCAGTATTCCAGCGACCCTGTGTGGATCAGCATTCCAGTGACCCTGTGTGAATCAGCATTGTAATGAACTTGTGTGGATCAGCATTCTAGAGACCCTGTGAGGATCAGCAGTAGTGTGACCCAATGTGGACCAGCCTTACAGTGTCCCAACATGGAAAAATGACTTACATCCAAGAGTGGATCGATAATAGAACAACTTCTCTTTGGATTAGTTGTGGAACTTCTAAATGGAATAAAATGAAATAGCTTAAGACTAATCATCTATATTCTTGATCTCTAAGTTGTATACCTAGTGTGAGATGACTATTGCATCGTGATTTGTGATTGAGGTCTTTCTTTGTGGTTTTCCTTTGTGGAACTCTAGGAGAACTTTGGGGGTCTCGGGGTCCCTACTGAGTATTGTTATACTCACCCCTACATAGGCTTCATCCGCACATTATGAAGTCTTGTGAAAACGATGTATATCTTTGACTAAGGTTTGGGGTCCAGGACTGGATGGTTCTTGGAGGTGGACCTTTAGACGTGACGTGCCGCAGTGACAACCGACTGTGAGTTGTACCTACCCTTCAGGTAGGAACCTTGGTGGACGATTCCGGGAGCTGTTTTTCTGTTTCTGCTGTACTTTTCAGTTGGGCTTGTATTTTGGCCCCCCTTTACTTACAGTTCCCACCTTTTTTACTTTCAGTATACACCTTTTTACTACTGTAGTTTTACTATGTGGGTTGTGCTCTTTGTATTCTTGGATTGTCTGTTTGCAAGTTAAAGGAAATGCCTTCCCATTTTTTAAGGATATGTCATTCAGTGCTAGTCACCAACCCCTGGCCTATAGAAGGTGGGCTTGGGGTAGTCATATCACATGCCTCGGGGGTCGGGTCATGAAAGTGTGGGTGTCCAAGGGGATGGGGGCTATCAAGGGGGTGGTGTTGTCTAATGGGGTGGGGGTGTCCAGGGGGTGGTAGGGTGTCTTGGGGGTGGGGGTGTCTAGGGGGTGGGGGTTATCCATGGGGGTGAGGGGTGTCCAGGAGGTGGAGGTGGGGGTGTCCAAGAGGAGGAGGTGGGGGTGTCCAGGGAGGGTGGGGGTTTCCAGGGGGTGGGGGATGTTCAGGGGGTGGGGGTGTCCCAGGGGGACTTTCCATGAGAGGTTAGTGGTGTCCAGGGGGTGGGGTGGGGGTGTCTTGGGGGTGGGGGTTTTCCATGGGGTGGGTGTGTCCAGGGGGTGGGGCGATGTCTAGGGGTGGGGGTTCTAGGTGTGGGGGTGTGTATGGGGTGGGGGGGGGGGTTGTCCAATGGGGAGTCCAGTAGGGGTTGGGGTGTGTAGGGGGTAGGGGGTAGGGGGATGTCCAGGGGGTCCAGGGTGGTGGGGGGCTGTCAAGGGGGTGGGGCTGTCCAGGGGGGTGGGGGTTTCCAGCGGGCTGGGGTGGGGGTGTTCTGGGGAGGCAATACCCATATAATACCTTGAAAATTACCTATACCCAATCCAACCAACATCACAATTTCAATCCATCACCCAACCAACAGCCAATTCATCCTCAATATCACTACCCTTCCCATTATTCCTTGAATAAAAACTATAAATACAAAATCCAAATCAAGTTTTCAACTAAAGAAATAAAAAAAATGTGACATACCTAATCACACATATATTCAGGAAAAACAAATCATCAAATATAAAATGTCAGTAATATCAGTCAAAAATGTAACGGGTCAATTTGTCCTTCATCACCATCACTATCATCACCATCATCATCAGCCTCATCCTCGTCCTCATCGTCATCCCCATCATCATCCCAACCCTCCTCAACGCCATACTCCTCACCCTCACACTCCACCTAAGCCTCCTCCTTGCCCTCATCCTCATCCTCCTCCCCCGCCTCGGACTCCTCCTCACCCTCTTCCTCCACCTCAGCCTCCTCCTCACCCTCCTCCTCCACCTCGGCCTCCTCCTCACCCTCCTCCTCTGCCTCAGCCTCCTCCTCGCCATTATCATTGCTAGGAACGACATTGTCTCGACCGTGACTAGAACTACCACCTAGTTCACCATATATATAATGCATTGATGACATATATTCATCACAAGCTCTGTTGGCCTCTGGTGGAAGTGTTGGACGTAAAACTTCCATCAGTTTCTTAAATGTAGTGTTAACCCTAGCAGACTGTTCTTTCATCTCTATGGCCCTTTTTCAGCATGTTCTACCTATATATTAACCTGATAGAACTTGGTGGTACTACAACTCAGAAATAAGGAGGTCCAATACCTTGTTTAGACTATACTCTTCCTAGGTTAGCAGTTTACTCTTCCGGGGTGCTCACTCCCAACACCTGATGTAAGTGATCATTTGGACCAAAATTGGCAGGTTCCTGGGAATCAAGGGCATCTAAAGTAGAATATTAAAAATATAAATATATTATTAAGTTACAAAATAGATATTAATATTTTAAATCAATAAAGTAAAACTTACAATTTGCTGCTAAGTTGGTTTGTTAACCGCACTTCCATCTTTCTTCCTTCTACTCGAGCAAAACAGTTTTTCTCGAGGAACACATCCTTCAATATTCAATGTTTTCCTTTAAAATGATATTGAATATAGGAAACCATAATTAAAAATAGGTTACCGATAATTAATTTCATAACTAAAATTATATAAAAACTTTATCAATCAAATAAATTATGGAGGAAACAATTTAAAGTGAAAGTCGTAAAGAAAAATTATAAACAATTGTCATACCTACTTCCTCTCATGATCTGACATCGTAGTATGTCCCAATGTGTGGAGGTATTTTTTAGCAGTAATGTTTTTTTTATTTCTTCTGGATTATTCCTAAATAAAATTCAATAATACAAAAATATATTATTAATGAAAAACATGAAAATTTTCATTTAAATACCTCAAATCTGATTAATACCTTAAACTGGATAGTCATCCAATGAGTAATCATCTAATGATACTTTTCTATCACATAATCATCCATGATAGGTACCTCATTTAACTCTTTACCAACTTTATCACACCATCTAATATACAACATGTTCTTATAGGCTCTCCAAAGCTCACCTAGATCCTTTAGACATGCTGGTTGTGCACCCTCACCATGGGGGAAATTAAACTGAAGTTGACACCAAAATGTTAATTCATATAAATATAAAAATAATATATTTCATTAAATACAAAATACTTCTTACCCATATCTCTGCCCAATAATTATCCTTGACTTCATTTGGAAATTGTCTCCATAAGAGCAGGTTGACAGGAATGATATCGGAGCATTTGGCAAGCATCGCCAAAAAACTCCAACATTGCTGCCATGTTTTTTCAATTATTTTATTGTCTTCATTGTAGTCCACCATCAACTGTGTGTGATGGTTCCACGCAGCACGCATGCATGTACTCCCTCTCCCTCTCCTCCTATCAGTATATGTATCTATTTTGAAATAAAAACAAATATTTTATCAATACATGTTATAATGAAACTAAATAATGGTATAAAAATTTGTTAGGGTTCTATAAATATACCTGTGGTAGTTTGATCAATGGTCATCGTTGGATCCACAGAAACTAAAGGAACACCCTATAGAGGTAGAGTGGGTCCTAAATTATGCTCTGCAGGGACAAACTGTGGTGGATCAAGAGTCAAAGAAGATGGAATATAGAAGATTAGAGAGAAGGAACTAGAAGTAAAATAAGGTGGCATGGATGGCTAGCCAAATACTGGATGAGGAGTGGTAATCATCATCAGATATGATAAAGAAGGGTGGAGAGACTCATATGTAAAGGGTGGTAAAAACATGGGAGGCCTAAATATCTCATGTTTCCATAATGACACACTGGGATCCGAATGTGGGATAGATGGTATGTCGGTGGGAGGGGTAGGGTCTAATCAGGTACACCAACCAGATCGCCTAGCTCTCGTACCACCCCCCCCCCCCCCTCGTACGAACACCCTGAGTACTGGGACCACCACTAGACTTCTTATCAAATAATTTTTGCCTAAGAGGTGGATCCTGCAAAATGTTTAAATCAAAATTAATCACATGACATTATATATTATTTTAATATATATATTTGAAATAAAATACTCACTATAGGAACTAGTGGTGGAACACCCATCTCAGCCATGTGATGATTATTGTCCATCATCCTTTTTCATCACCTCTCTTCAATTGGTTGCATTTACTACATTTTAAAACAAATATGGAAGTAATTAGAAAAGGATAACTAATGTGTAACCCAAAAAAATTTGAGGGAATGGGGGGTTTCATGGATAATTTAACTATCCATTATTTTAGGTGAGCATGAATGGATATATAATGATTTCAATAAATCATACAATATGTAATAAAGAAATTTAATTTTGATTAGGAATATTATTTACTAAGTTTCACCAGTCTATTAAAATCATTGAATGTTGATTCTAAGGCTTTATTTCACTCAACAACCAAGAGAGAGAGCATATTGAATTATGCCTCTAGAAAATTCAGAAAGGTATATATTATGAATGATCAAATCCTTAAAATAGTGGTAAATGATGATATAAACATATAAAAATGGATAATATATCTACCAAATTCATAAGGGGTAAATAACTTGTCGAAATTAAGGAAAATTTTAATTTCTTTATCCCAGGTATATGATGCAGGTTTTTATACATGTTTTACAGAAGAAGAAAAACCATCATGTTCATTATTTGGTGAAATGTTAAAGGTGGGTCTTAGAGTTATAATAATTTTAAACATGGTCAATAAAGCATTGAAATGTTCACCAAGTTAGAAATTTTGGTTTCGTAGGTTTTAATATAGTTCAATTCCAAATTAGAAAATGCAATTCAAATAAAATTGAAACCCATAATCATTGAAAATTCACATAATGGTCAAGTTAGATACAATATATTTGTAATCAATATTAAATCAATTTTAATATTACCAAACTTAATAAACCAAGTTGAGCTAAACCAAAATAATTGAGAACATGGAAATATGATTCTATATATTTCCCACCACAACTTCAGGTTCACATTCAACTCTAACAATTGAGCTATTGGAGTCATCAAAAGTAATAAATGGATCATTTCCAATGCAAGTAGGGATGGTGTCAATTCCATAATCACCATCATCAAAAATATTTCTTGGAATTTCTTCATTAATGACACCAAATTCATGTCAAAGATGGTCTTTGACATAAAAAACTTGTTTCTCTATTAATGCCAATACATATGGCTCATCAGTAGCAAGAGTGTGAGTCATATCAATTACTCAAAATCCACAATCATTAATAAATTTTCCATGCCTCATCATCAAATCAAACCACTGGAATTTCATCATCGTGACTCATTCATGAGAGTAATAATCCAATATTATTATTTTTTCAACGAATCCATAATAACCTACATTTTCAAATCACAGTCTACTATCTGATGCACTAGCATAATAGTTTGTTGTGGAAGTAACCATAATACCATCATGTTGTGTTCTCCTATTCGTTTCTCATTCAATGATAATAAATATGTACTCATTAATAACAATTGATTTACAGTCACGAACCACGGTATTAGGACCAAAATCCAAAGCTCTTATTTCCTCAGAGACAGAGTCAGCAGGAAAAATCAATACCTGAAATATAAAAGAATATTAAACGTAATTAAATATTGATTTAACTATTTTAAACAGTAATATTTTTACCTTCAATTTTAACGAAGTATAAAACTCTTTTCTATGAAAAGTCTCCCTCCTTCTCAAAGATAAATAACAATGCTTTCTATTTATCATTGGTTTATGTTCCCTATAGATAAAAATAGGAATAGTTTAACAGATATATATGTAAGATATATATATTCAATTTACTTACCTGATGTGGTCATCAAAAAAATCACAGTTGAACAAAACTGTGCGATGTGCCATCTCCCGCTCTTCAAGGCTTAATTTCATCAAGGTATATGATCCAGAAATTCCTCCTATTTGAGGAAGTTATGGAAAACTAGGTTCAATTTTCTCATACTATTATTCTTCATTTCTCATTGTTCTATTCATTCTTGTAGTAAGATCAAACAAATACATAGAGTAGAAATCCATACATTCTTGAGCCAAGTAATTGTTCCTGATAGAACCTTCAGGGTGATTCTTGTTTTGGACATAAGACTTTAATGTGTACATATTTCTTTCAATTGGATACATCCAAAGAAAAGAAATAGGTCTTCCAAGAATTATTTCATTTGGAATATGGGCAGTAAAATGCTGTGTGCATGTGAAAATTTATGGAGGAAATATTTTCTCTAACTTACACAAAATTAATGGGGCATCTGCCAACATTTTTTTCAAGAAAGACTTGGGAAAATTCTTAGTAAAAAGATCTCTAAAAAAATGGAACAACTAAATAACAGCCACCCTTACATTATTAGACAAAAGATGATAGGTTTCTATTGGAATCAACTCATGAAGAAGGACGTGATATTCATGAGACTTCAAAGATTTTAGCTTCAACTCTATTCTATTGACCAGTTTAGATATGTTTCTTGAATAGCCATCATAAAATTTAATAGTCTCTAGTACTTCTAAAAATTTCTTTTTTTATATAGGTGTCATCACATAAGAATCACATGTAACTTGCCATTTATTTTTACTGATATGCATATGATGCAATTTTGGTATGATGCCTCAATCCACCGAGTCACACCGAGACCATAAATCATCTTTTTTATTTCCATTAACATTTAGAAGAATTGAAAGCAACATTTCACATATATTATTTTCAATGTGCATTAATTCTAATAAATGGAATAACAAATTGGTTAACCAATAAGGCAAATCAAAGAAGATACTCCTCTTCTTCCAATTGTAATAGGTTTCATTGGAAATATTCTTTCTCTTTCCAGATTTCATTAAATTCTTCCCGAATAAAAAATTGAAATCTTTCAATTCATTAAGCACATCAGTTCCAAACATACTCTAAGGTGGATCATCGGTATCCATGGTATTGTCAAATCTTTGACGATTATATCTATATGGATAGTCCATTAGTAAGAATTTTTGATGTCCCAAATAGATTAAAACCATCACATGAAAGACCCAGCCTCAAATTATGCATGTTAGCTGCAAAATTAAGATATCGAGCATCAAATATCTATCATGAAAATATATCTATAGGGTGAACCAACTCATCATTAGTATTCTTTCTCTCGGTATCATTCCATCTCATTTTAATTTATATTTCATCAGACATAAAAATATTTTGGAGTCTGGGGATCAATGGAAAGTGCCACATTACTTTCTGTGGCACGCGGGGTGGTGTTCCGTTAGCTTTTGGCTTCCAGTGAGATGTTCCATATTTTACACAATCATTTCGTTCAGCAATTTCCTCCCAGAATAAACTACAATATTTCGAGAAAGAATGAATTTTGTTTCTAGAAAATCCAAGTTCCTTAACTAACTTCCATTCCCTATAGTGGTTTGAGGGAATATTTGCATCATCTGGAAGTAAGTCCTTCTAGAAGGTAAGAATGTAATAAATGGAATTATTATAAATATCAAACATAGTTTTCCCATGAAACAATCAGATTAAAAAATCAAACTTTTTCATTTTACTGCATTGTCTATATACTGGAGTTTCGGCAATATCATTCAATTTTTTCACCCTGACAACATCATCATTTTCATTAGACGCATTATGTGTACTCATATCGAAGTCTTATTGGGTTGAAATTATTTCTTTTTCATGATGAAAAATAAATAGAAAATGGTCATATAAAAAATTATCCAATCCATTCCTCTCATTTGGATCATCAGAAATTTGATATTTCATTTTCTCCCCATTGTGATACCACACATAGTAGTTTTCTTGAAAACCATATTTGGTTATGTGGTAGTTGACTTCTTCACAGCTCAACCAAGATCTTACAAGATAATTGTAACATGGGAAATGTATGAGACCACTAACTGAAGCATTGTGAAATGGAAAATCTAAAAATCTCTCCAAATTTTTTTGGAAATCGCTTGAGATCTGATCGGTTTCATACATCCAAATTCTATCCATTCTGTAAAAAAAATTATTATATGTCATTTTTTCAAAATAAATTCAATAAGATTGAAGTTTAATCAGAAAATGATGGTAAAAAGTTCCTCAGGGATTGAAACATAAGTCATACATGTGGATCATGATCCAAGAAAGATTAAATGGAACTAAGAGGAGTTTTATGTCATAAGATGAAGGTTCCATGGGGAAAAGAAGCATGATTCCATGTGCATGGAGATTTTAAATGATGAGATTGAAATTTATTTTCCAAGTGGGATAATCTATCCCCATTTTAGATATCCATAAAGGAAGGGGTTTCTAGTTGATGTAGTGAACTATTCCTGGGTTTATACCTTATTATTAAAAAAATGTGAAGATATACTAATTTAGTTATGTGTGCCTAAATTTGAGGTGAAATGTGATTTTTTAATTTTTTTCATTTATCACATACAAGAGGACACCATGGACCTGATAGAACATTGTTCAAGATATTACAAAGTGAATTACTTTCATAAAAGATGCAGAATGTGTAAAGAGAGTTTTTAAAATAAGATATTGATTCTAAAAAATGGAAATATTTTCAAAAGTTGTGAGATTTCATAACACCCAATACCCAAAGTCTAAGTATTCATTGTGTGGGGGCGTCCAGGGGGTGGGGGTAGTCTAAGGGAGTGGGGTTTCCAGGGGGTGGGGGTGTCCCGGGGGGTGGGGGTGTCCAGGGGGTGGGGTTGTTCAGGGGGTGGGGGTGTCCAGGGGGTGGGGGTGTCTAGGGGTGGGGGTGTCCAAGGGTGGGGTGGTGTCTAGGGTAGGGGTTGTCTGGGGGGACTGTCTAAGGGGGTGGAGGTGTCCAGGGGGTGGGGGATATCCAGGGGGTGGAGGGATGTCCAAGGGGGTGGGGGTGTTCAGGTGGTGGGGTGGTGTCCAGGGGGGGCTGTCTAGGGGGTGGAGGATGTCCGGGGGTGGGGGTGTCCAGGGGTGGGGTGGTGTCCAAGGGGGGTTGTCCAAGGGGGTGGGGTGTCGAGGGGGTGGGGGATGTCGAGGGGGTGGGGGTGTCTAGGGGGTGGGGGTGTCCAGGGGGTGGGGTGTCTAGGGGGTCTGTCCATGGGGTGGGGGTTGTCTAAGGGGTGGGGTGTCTAGGGAGTGGGGGTGTCTGGGGGGGTTGTCCAGGGGTGGGGGCTGTCCAAGGGTGGGTGGTGTCTTGGGGGTGGGGGTATCCAGTGGGTGGGGTGGTGTCTAGGGGTGTTTTCCAAGGGGGTGGGGTGTCTAGGGGGTGGGTAGGTTGTCCATGGTGGTGGGGTGTCCAGGGGGTGGGATGTCCAGGGGTGGGGGTGTCTAGGGGGTGGGGGTTGTCTATAGGGGTGAGGGGTGTCCAAGGGGGTGGGAGTGGGGGTGTCTAGGGGGTGGGGGCTATCCATGGGGTGGGGGTGTCCAGGGGGTGGGGTTGTGCAGGGGGTGGGAAAGGGTTGTCCAATGGGGGGTTTCAAGGGGGGGTGGGGGTGTCAAGGGGGGGCTTTCCAATGGGGGGTGTCCAAGGGGGGTGTCCAGGGTGGTGGGGGCTATCTAGGGGGTGGGGGTCTCCAAGGGGTTGGGTGTCCAGGGGTGGGGGTGGGAGTTTTTAGGGGAGGCAATACCCATATAATACCTTGAAAAATACCTATACCCAATCTAACCAACATCACAATTTCAATCCATCACCCAACCAATAGCCAATTCATCCTCAATATCACTACCCTTCCCATTATTCCTTGAACAAAAACTATAAATACAAAATCCAAATCCAATTTTCAACTAAACTAAAGTCCATAGAAACTACCATATCACACCACTAAAAAATGGAAACCCACCTACACCGCTACCCCAACCGTCCCCAATCCATTCATATGGACCATCCTTATATTCATTACCCACCTCGAGACAATATGTCTAAACAAACCCTTTACCATCTTTGAGTGGGGATACATCTCACCAGTACCTCAATTAGTTAATATGGTTCACTAACTCTACAGAGAAGGAGTGGCTATGAAGACTTAAAATAAATGTGATTCACAAAATCATGACACTTGAAGTATAGAACAAAAAAAGAAAACAAATCAAAGTGCACTTATTGGGTATATCATGCCACAGACCGCACAGACCTTTGGTTTAGGCCAAATCAAAATAGAAAACAAAAAAAATAGATGAAAAACATTAAAAATAAGGTATCCCTTACATATTTGAAGTGTATAACTAAAAAAATTCTTGATTGAATATGGATATATCAGGTGGAAGGAGTTTCATGGCCTAGGGTAAAGAGAGAGCTTCAGGAGAGCTTCGGTTTAGGGATGCAGTTGCACAGCTGGGGGAACTAGATCTGTTGTGAATTTGGGAGAAAAAATTACCTACGGTTTTAAAAAACCATTGGGAAATATAATCTTTACCAACAATTTTAAAAAACCTTTGGTATACATTAGAAAAATGAAATCTTTCCCAATTGTTTACTCGAACCATTGGGAAAGGTTGATTCTAAATAAAGTATACCAACGATTTGTTCAAACCATTGGGAAAGGTTGATCTAAAACCAGTATACCAACGGTTTGTTCAAATCGTTGGTATAAAACTATTGGGAAAGCCTCCATTTCCACCAATGTTACATGTTGAATTACACAAACCAAGTAATGGAAATCGATAACAAAATTACTTCACATGACTCATACCACACCCAACTTTGGCATCACCGGCCAGTTCATGTAAATGAGAAACGCTTGAAAAAATTACATCAAGATGGATATCTAGATTCTTTTGAACTAAAACCACTTGGTGGATGTCATTCATGTTTACAAGGGAAAATTGCCAAAGCCTCATTTAGTGGGAAAGGTGAAAGGGATAGAGAACTTATTAAATTAGTTCATATTGATGTGTGTGGACCATTTCCAGTTGAAGAAAGGGGTGGGTACTCATACTTCATAACTTTTACTGATGATTTTCGTATATATGGATATATTTACTTAATGAGGTATAATTTAGATTCTTTTGATAAGTTCAAATAATATAAGAATAAAGTTGAGAACCAGCTTGGTAAGAAGATTAAGAAGCTCCGCTCAGACTAAGGTGGAGAATATCTTAATCAAGACTTCATTGATTACTTATGGGAGTTTGGGATCTTATCCCAACTCACCCATACTTACATGACTCGGTTTAATGATGTAATCTAAGGTAGAAATTACACCTTGTTGGACATGGTGAGATAAATGATGAGTCATGAAAGTCTTCCATTATCCTTTTGGGGATATGCATTACAAACAGTGGCACACTTACTGAACCAAGTACCACCTAAATCGATAAATGGTATTCCATATGAGTTTTGGAGTGGAAAAAAAGTCATGTTATTGAATTTTCATGTGTAGGGAAGAAAAGTGTTTGTTAAGGCCTCTTAAAGTAACAAGATTTCACCCTAAGGCACAAAGTGTGCCTTTATAGGATTCCCCAATGAAACAAGGGGATATTACCTATACAACCCCTCATAAGAAAGGTTATGGTGGAAAGACATTCCATATTCATTGAGATGGATCACATATCCAAAATAGATAGTGGGAGAAAGATAGACTTCGATAAAGTCGAGGCTCAAGGCACACAAGAGTTGGTACATGAGAAGATTCCACAGAGCCTCGTGGAAGAAGAATTTGTTTTAGAGACACAAGAACTACATAGGAGTACAAGAGAGGTTAGAGAACCAGAATGGTATAATTGTATAGTCACCGAGGATGGTGACTCGTTATTAGTTGATAATAATGATCCTCTAACCTAAAAGGAAGTAGTTAGTGGAATAGATGTTTCCAAGTGGTGAGAAGCCATGAATTCTGAAATAGATTCCATGTACCAAAACAAAGTTTGGATTTTGGTAGACCCTCCAGTAGATTTAAAGCCTATTGGTTGCAAATGGGAATTCAAGAAGAAATTGGACATGGAATGACAAGTCAGTACCTATAAAGAATGACTATTTGCAAAAGGGTTTAAACAGAGTGAAGGTATTGACTACGATGAAACCTTTTCACCAGTTTCAATGCTAAAATCCATCATAATTTTGCTGGCCATTGCCACTTACCATGACTATGAGATTTGTAAAATGGATTTCAAAACAACCTTCCTTAATGGGAACCTTTAGTAAGATATCTATATGACACAACCTGAAGTGTTTGTGACTCTAAAGGATTCTAAAAAGATATATAAGTTGCAAAAATATATTTATGTATTAAATAAATCATCTAGGTCATGGAACATTCGTTTTGATGAATCCATAACAAAATTTGGTTTTATAGAGAATGAATGTGTGCCTTGTGTCTACAAATGGTTTAGTGGGAGTGCGTTCATTTTCCTAATAGTACATGTTGATGACTTATTACTTATTAGAAATGAAATACCAGTATTATAGTCTATTAAGGAATGGTTGAATAAATGCTTCTCCATTAAGGAGTTGCGAAAGGCAGCATATATTCTTGGGATCAAGATCCATCATGATAGATCCAAGAGATTTCTAGGCTTATGTCAAATTACATACATTGACATGATACTAAAGAGATTCAATATGGAACAATACAAGAGGGTATTTTTTCCAGAATCATGTGGTATTCATCTTTCTAATAAAATGTTTCCTCAAATGCATGAGGAAATAAAGAGAATGGTAAGGACTCCATATGGATTGGCGATTGATTCATTCATGTATGCCATGCTATGTACTAGGCTAGATGTTGCCACGCATTAAGTGCGGTAAGAAGATATCAAGCTGATTCGGGTGACCGCCATTGGATGGCGTCAAGACTATCCCTAAGTATCTGAGGAATATTAAGGATATGTTCATGGTTTATGGAGGAGATGAGGAACTAGTCATCAGAGGATATGAAGATTCTAGTTTCCAAAATGATCAAGATGACATGAAGTTGCAAACGGGATACATATTCATTTTGAATGGAGGTGTTGTGAGCTGGAAGAGCTCAAAGAAGAGTGTGGTTGCAAATTCTATAGTAGATTTTGAGTATATCGCAGCTTCTGAGGCAGATAAAGAAGCAGTTTGGATGCGAATCTTAGTCTAAGATCTAGATCTGGTACCTAGAAGTAAAGATCTCATCACACTCTATTGTGATAATACTACAGTGGTGGCTCTCACAAAATATTCAAGGTTACATCAACGGACAAAGAACATACTTTGGAAATATCATCTATTGAGGAATTTTTCTTAGAGAGGTGAAGTTTTAGTGAGTAGAATTTCCATGTAAGACAATGTGGTGGACCCCTTGACTAAATTCTTGACTCAGCAAAAACATGATCATCATGTGAGGTCTAGTGGAATGAAAGTCGAAGGAATTTGGCTCTAGTCCAAGTGGGGGTTTGTTAGAGTTGGTGTCCAAGAATCAACTATTTCTACTTTGATTACATGAATATTTAATGTATTTAAATATTAAACATATTATTACATATTCTTCATTAATGTAATAATTTTCTAGAGTATTTTTTGTATTAATAAGGGCATGGCAGTTCCCTACTATGATTAGAACCTTTAAATGCTATAATAATATTCTTAAATATAGTTATACAGTTGGATGAAATGATATTATGGGACACATAGTATACAGACCATCAGGTGTGAGTACTAATAAGCATATGAGACTTCCTCTCATGAAGTTCGTACTTGGTAATCTCCAAGATGGGATATTATGAGAACAGACCTGCATGTAGGAATTCTTCATGTTTTGGTATCATTGGATATTTATATCTATGAGCATGTGTAATGGTCATTATACATTAATATTATCATTAATACATGTCACAACTCACACACTTTGATTTATTAATGAAAAATATCATTCCATATGTTGGCGGAAATTAGGGTACGTTGGGTGCATCCCGAATGACATGTTATTAATGGATAAGTTGAGGAAGGATTTTTTCCCTTCCATTTATGGAAGTTGATATCTCAGCCCTTTGATTGAAATAGAACTGTCTCCCTAAATTCCATGGCCATGGTGTATCGATGATTTTATTTCAAGTAGTCAAAGAATGATGTATCAAGCATATAGGTCGATGACACCATCATGAAACCTATTGGATGAGATATTGAGACAAAGGGATTATATTACACAGTGAGTGTTCATATTTGGATGTTATTATTGTGACTTTAAGTTCTTTATCTTGGGTTCCTTGACCCATTACTAGACATTAATCTTGGACTTTAGTAAATCACACCTCATTCCAATGAGAAACAATCCTAGAGGGTCACACACTAAGTGTTTCTAGTGGTATTGATTAAATTCTATTTGAATTTAATTAATGGAATAAATATTATTATCAAGACTGAGGAATAATTTTATTCAAGTTAAAATGATTTCATAAATTAAAATAAATATTTCTTCACTAGATCGTGAATAGAATTTATTTATTTATTTTATTGAACATTTATTAAATATTTAGTTACTGTCTTGTAAATAAAAATATGTATTTAAGAGAATAAAATATTTATTTGGGTGTTCAATAATTGGAAGAGAAGTTCAAACAGACCAAGACCATGTTTGATGCTAAATTAATTATTTACAAGTCAGTAAATATTGTTTATCCAGTTGGTGCAAGAAATAATAATAATAGTGTTTTATTTATGTGGCACAGGATTTTATTTATGATTTCGTTTTGTGCATGTTGGCACACCACAATTAATGATATTGTTATTGTTATTAAATGGCATGGGTTTTCTGTAATGGTAATAATTTCATTTAATCATTGTTAGGAAATTAAATATTGTAACTGAAACCCTAGCTCGATTAATTGAAGAGTGAATTTATTGTTCCAATGGTCGGTGAATTCTCTCTCGAATTCTCTTGGATCTCTCCCTCTCAATGATGAGATAAATTCTTCATGACTAAATATTGAATGATCAAGAATGATCTATGCAAGAAATTCGCTTCACCGTGCTAGCACCCAGAGAATGAGTGGTGTTGATCGGAGACCATTCAAGCACATGTGGATCACTGTTAGAGGGATTCTAATTTGGATCCTTGCAAAGGCAACAAAGTCAATACATAATGGTCATTCCGTATGATCAATGATCATCAACGAAGAAAGTACCAAATCCCTAAGAAATTAATTTCTTCAAAAATTAATTAATTTAATTATAAACATGATATGCAAGATCCTCTCTCAATGTTTAGGAATTTTTCTTTCTTTATCTAAATATTTGATTTAAATCCATGGATACGGGAGTTCATCATCGTATTGATCCCAGATTAGTCATCGATTATGAAAAAAGAAAAGTTGGCCCCCCACCCAATGTCGTGTTTCCGCTGCTCTCGGATCCTTCAAGTGGTATCAGAGTGGTCACATAATCTTTTATAATTATTTAAATAATCCGTTGATGATTTTCTCTTTAATAATTTAGTTTTTCAATTCAAGTTTAATCATTCTTGTAATCTGAATTTTGAGATCTGTTCTTCCTCTATCATTTCTCGCAGATCTATCAGAAACAAATCATTTTTTGATTAAAATTAAATCAAGGATCTCATTAGGAGGCACTGATGATTCTGTATAGGTAACATGATAGTACACGCCGTGTATTTGGAGTTACATGTCGTATAATCTTCCATACATGTCGTGTAATTCAGATTACACACCGTGTAGTTGTGTTCAGCACATCAGCAGTAGTTTGGCAATTACTTAGAACATGTGAATTTATTACATGAGGTGTAGTTAATAATTACCCTGCATGTTGACTAGGATATATAGGCACACGATTACCACATTACACACCATGTGGCCCACCAAACACGGTGTGTAGTTCCTTTCAGGTCATGGTGAAACCATGTATCCCATACATGGCTCAACAGATCGATGACCATGTAACCCATATAAAACACAGCATGTGGCTCACTGGACATGTTGTGTACTCCGAGATTTCCAAAGTATGCCACACATGTCGAGTCCCTAGGCATGTACTTCAGATAAACGGTGAAGATAGTACACACTGTATAGTTGTAACTACACATCGTGTACTTAACCAAATTATGCAGAATTAAAAAATTAATATCTTCATAATGTTAGATCTTTATATCATTTATAAATCATATTACAATTTTTTACTATGTGTATTAAATCATTACATGTGGCCAAAAAATCATGTTATTTGTGTAATCATCCATGAAGTACCCATTGTCATATTAGGAATTATATCATGTATGCAATATGTCACGAGAGTAAAATAGTATACGAATATTATGCATGTTGGGTAGAGTCGGATGGGTATTCACCATGTTACCTCCAAGTTAATGGATGAGAATCTAAAAGAAATTCAGAAAGGGATTAAGATAAAAGTACTGATTAATTAATGATAATAATTAATCGATTCGAGCATGATTTATATTTAAGAATGATTAAAGAATTGAATGCTAGATTTATTAAATGCGTAATTCGTTGCATGTATGTGGATGATCTTGAGATAGACCATACCTTTGTATGTGATTAGTTTCCTTTTAATTTTAATTAAATTAAATTGTTATTCTGTATGCCATCTCTCCTCATTAATATGTACAACATGCATGACTTTGGTTTCATTTTATGTAAACCCCCTTTTTACCCCTCACCTGTGTCTGAGTTAAAAATCATATGTAATGGATGGATCTCCCAAGCTTGTGGAGGTGGTTCAAGTCAGGAGCTGAGGGGAAACCAATCCAAGGAGATACAAATGTGGATAGGTGGAAAGTTGTAAACATGAACCTTAAAAAGCTTCAAGGTGTTTCTCACCTAGGTCAGCGGTTATTTTATCAACTGCTAGATACACTAACCATTAGAAAAGATCATGATCATGACCTTCTCTTTTTTTTCTATTAGTTTCATGGTTTTTCATTATGGATGTATTGTCACAACTACATAATTAATGAATTAAAAAGCATGCCAGATAGAGCTAAAATAAATCTGTCTTATGCATAAATTATTATCAAGACATGGTCAATCACTTAAGTAAATTCCACTTGATATTAAAAAGCATGTGATAAATATAATAAGAAATTTATGCATAAGTGATAATAACCCCTTAATAAAATATTAAGTCAGACTAAGCCTTCTGTTACTTGATTAAGGAAAAGACTCAATAAAACTATGTGTTTCACCAACCCTTGTTGGGACACTTACTTTTATACAGGAATCTCTTATAAAAATTTTGGGTTGACTTAATCATTTTACATCAATATTAGTATCCCTTTTTAGACTTGGTGTAAATATGGAGGAAAGTGTTGAGGAAATCCAAATCATGATTTCAGGATTGGGGAGTCCATTCAATGAATCAAGGAGCTACAAGCCCGTAGTAGGCAAAGTCCTGCCTACCTAAATACCTTCAAATAGCTTGACCAACCCTTGTTGGGGTTATATGAAGGGGAATATGGATCTTTACCACTCGAATTTCCAAGAAAATAGACATTCCGAGTTCAATTGAGAGGGCCATTGGGACTTGATAAAATAGTTGGACACTTAATAAAAATTAATTTATTATTTCTCACATAATTTTAATCAAGAAATTACTAATAATATGCTATTTAAATTTTAGAATAAAAATGAAAATCTTTTCAACCACACTATCTCTACAACCAATACTGGATAAAGACAACATCCTCACTAGCAGTAACTTCCAAGAATTGTTTAGATGCCTTTAAGTTATTCTACTCCATGAATGGAAATATTAAGTATTGGAGTCCTCATTACCTGATCTTCCTTCCCAAGAGGTGAGTGATGAATAGTTTGTATTCTAAAAGAAACATATGAACGGTGTGGTCGATGTTCAATGTTTGATGTTGTCATCAATGTCTAGTGAACTCATAAAGTCTCACAAAAACATGGATGCCTATAGAATCCTTGAGCACCTCCATGGTCTTTACTGGGAAAGAGCTAGACAAGAACAGTTCGAGATATCCAAGGCACTCTTTCATAGTAATCTAGGAGAGGGTTCCCCAGCTGGGACACACGTAGTCAAGCTTATTAGCTACATTGAGCACCTAGAGTTTCTAGTGTTTAAACTCCCCAAAGAACTGGGCACCTATCTCATTCTCACATCACTCCCTTATATATTCTTTATCTTTTTTGTAAATTTTAATATGAAAAACATTGAGAAGCCTCTACCAGATCTTGTTATCCTCCTTCACTAAGTGGATAAAGACATGAAGCGCAAAAAACCTTCTATCCTTATGGTGAATAAGAGGAAAGGTAAGGAAAATAACTTTAAGCCCAAATCTTCTTCACACCCTTCCAAGAATAGGAAGATCAAATGGGAGGCAAGGGAACAAGAAGCTGTTTGATTCTCTTGTAGCAAGAAGGGATACTGGAAGAAAAACTACACTCTTCAAAAGAAGTAAGGGGAATCTTCAAGTGCATTTTTTATCGATTGTAATTTATCTATTTATAAAAATTGGGTATTAGATACAACTTGTGGTTCTCACATATGTATCCAAATATAGGAACCAAGTAGATTCAAGAAAATTGACCGAGGGGAGGTAGATATATGAGCATCCAACTGAGCTAGACTTGTTGTTGTAGTTATCGGGCACTACCACCTCACATTGCTGACTGGAATGATCTTGGTGTTGAAGGGTTGTTATTATGTGCCTTCTGTAACCAAAAACATTATTTATGTATCTAGACTAGATACCGATGGATTTATTGTCAAATTTGGAAATAAATTTTTCTTCTTTTATAAAGATAGTATATGTTTTTGTAAGTTGCGTTTATATAATGGTCTTTACATGTTGGATTACACAAACCAAATAATGTTAATCGATAACAAAATTACTTCACGTGACTCATACCACACCCAACTTTGACATCACTAGCTAGGTCATGTAAATGATAAATTCTTGAAAAAATTACATCAAGATGGATATTTAGATTATTTTTAACCAAAACCACTTAGTGTATGTCACGCATGTTTACAAGGAAAATCACCAAATCCCCATTTAGTGGGAAAGGTGAAAGGTATAAATAAATTCTTGAATTGGTTCATATCGATGTGTGTGGACAATTTCCAGTTGAAGCAAGGAGTGGGTACTCATACATCATAAATTTTACTGATGATTTTAGTAGATATGTATATATTTACTTAATGAGGTATAAGGCGGAATCTTTTGATAAGTTTGAAGGATACAAAAATTAATTTGAGAACCATCTTGATAAGAAGATTAAGAAACTCCGCTCAGACTAAGTTAGAGAATATACTAATCAAGACTTCATTGATTAATTAGGGGAGTTTTGGATCTTATCCCAACTCACTCCTCCTTACTTACCTCAGTGGAATGGTGTAAGTAAAAGGAGGAACTGCACCTTGTTGGACATGGTGATCTCAATGATGATTCACGCAAGTATTACATTATCCTTTTAGGGATATGCATTACAAACAGTAGCATAAATATTGAACCAAGTACCAACTAAATCGATAAATGGTATTCCATACGAGTTTTGGAGTGGAAGAAAATCCATGTTATTGAATTTTCATGTGTGGGGAAGTAAATCGTTTATTAAGGTCTCTTCAAGTAACAAACTTGCACGTTGAGGCACAAAGTGTACCTTTATAAGATACCCCAAGGAAACAAGGGGATATTACCTATACAACCCCTCAAAAAAGTTTATAGTGTAAAGACATTCCATATTCCTTAAGAGGGGTCACATATCCAAACGATATAGTGGGATCGAGATAGACTTTGATGAAGTCGAGGCTCAAGGCACACAATAGTTGGTACAGGAGCAGATTCTACAGAGCCCCGTGGAAGAAAAATATGTTCCAGAGAGACAAGAACTGCGTAGGAGTACAAGAGAGGTTAGAGAACCAGAACGGTATGGTTTTCTAGTCACTGAGGATGGTGACTCATTATTAGTTGATAATAATGATCCTCTAACCTCCAAGAAAGTGGTTAATGGCATAGATGTTTCCAAGTGGAAAGAAGCCTTGAATTCTAAAATGGATTCCAAGTACCAAAACCAAGTCTGGATTTTGGTAGATCCTCCAGTAGATGTAAATACCATTGGTTGAAAATGGGCATTCAAGAAGAAACTGGACATAGATGGGCAAGTCAGTACCTATAAGTCATGACTAGTTGGAAATGGGTTTAAACAGCATCAAGGTATTAACTATGATGAAACCTTTTCACCAGTTACAATGCTGAAATCCATTAGAATTTTACTGGCCATTACCACTTACCATGACTATGAGATTTGGAAAATGGATTTCAAAACATCCTTCCTTAACAAGAACCTTTAGGAAGATGTCTATATGACACAACCTGAAGGGTTTGTGACTTCAAAGGATTCCAATAAGATATGTAAGTTCCAAAAATACATTTATGGATTAAAGAAAGCTTCCAGGTAATGGAACATTCATTTTTATGAATCCATAATAGAATTTTGTTTTATAAAGAATGAATGTGATCCTTGTGTCTACAAATGTTTTAGTGGGAGTGTAGTCATTTTCCTAATAGTATATGTTGATGACATATTACTTATTAGAAACGAAATACCAGTCTTACAGTCTATTAAGGAAAGGTTGAATAAATGCTTCTCCATAAAGGAGTTGGGTGAGGTAGCATATATTATTGGGATCAAGATCCATCATGATAGATCCAAGAGATTTCTGGGCCAAAGTCAAAGTGCATACATTGACAAGATACTAAAGATATTCAGTATGAAACAATCTAAGAGGGTATTGTCTTCAGCATCACATGGTATTAATATTTCCAAGAAAATGTTTCCTCAGACGCATGAGGAAAGAAAGAGAATAGAAAGGACTCCATATACATTAGCAATTAGGTCAGTCATGTATGTCATGTTATGTACTAGGATAGATGTCGCCTATGCATTATGTGCGGTGGTCAGATATCAAGTTGATCCAGGTGACCGCTATTGGATGGTAGTCAAGACTATCCTTAAGTATATTAGGCATACTAAGGATATGTTTCTGGTTTATGGGGGAGATGAGGAACTAGTCATCATAGGATATTAAGATACTAGTTTCTAGACTGATAGAGATGACATGAAGTCACAAACAGGATACATATTCATTCTGAATGGGGGTGTTGTGAGCTAAAAGAGCTCAAAGAAGAGTGTGGTCACAAATTCTACAGTAGAGTCTGATTATATCGCAGCTTCTAAGGTAGCTAAATAATAAGTTTGAATGTGAAGCTTAGTCCAAGATCTGGATGTGATACCTAGTAGTAAATATTTCATCACACTCTATTATGATAATAATACAGCAGTGGCTATCATGAAAGAGTCAAGGTCACATCAGTGGGAAAAGCACATACTTTGGAAGTATCATCCCTTGAATAATTTTTCTCATAGGGGTGAAGTTGTAATGGGAAGCATTTTCACATAATAAAATGTGGCAGACCCCTTGACTGAAGCCTTAACTCAACAGAAACATGATCATCGTGTGAGGTCTAGCAAACTGAAAGTCGTTGGCAATTGGATCTAGTCCAAGTAGGAGTTTGTTAGAGTTGGTATCCTAGAATCAACTTTTTGTCCTAGAATCAATTTTTTTTACTTTAATAGCATGAGGGATACTTCCCTTGCCTTTCCTGGCTCCAAGGAGGCCACCGTCCACTTCCTGTTTGATGATTCTGGTTCTGGTTGGTGCTTGGATAAAATTTACTTTTGGTTTAATGAAAGGGATAGAAGGATCATTCTTATAATCCCATGTGTGATGGATGTGGGACAAGACTATATTTTTTGGAGCCATGAGACTTAAGGATCCTACTTAGTGATATCGGGATACATACTTGCTCTTGATGCTCACATTGATGATAGAGAGGGGATTTGGAGTATTCTTTGGCACTTGTATGTCCCCCCAAAGATCCACTACTTCTGGTGGCAGATTTGCTCGAGTATCCTTCCTACCTTGGACTTCCTCTCCTTTCGTCATATCACAGACAACCAATTTTTTCCCCTTTTCTCGAATGATACAGAATCTCCTTTGCATGCTATCATTCATTGTTCAGGGGTCATGGAGTTTTGGCTTGCTTGGGGATCTATTACAGAGCTTTTGCTTGATGTGGCGTCGGATCTATCATCATTGTTGTTGGTGTGGTCTTCCACATTCACCGCTGATAAGGTTGCCTCCTTGTGCATTGCGTCTTGGATCTTATGGGTTAGATAGAATGATTTTATCTCTAAGCACACCTCAAAACCATGTGGCTTCTAGATTTAATGTGAAACTTCCTGGATTGAGGGTTGGAACCGGGACCCGGAACAGAATGTGTTCTTCGATTCCTGGTCAGCTGAAGCAAGATGGAATCCCCCTCCGGAAGGGATATTTAATATCAATGTTAATTATTACTTATACAAGAGTGGATTTGTTGGAATTGGATTGACGGACTGTGACCATATTGGAAAGATTATCGCAGCTAGATAGGATTCTATCCAAGCTTTATGGGAGCCCGCTATTGCTGATGCTCGTGCTGTCCTTGCTGGTCTGAACTTCACACAGGATCTCGGATGGAATGCTATACATCTTGAATATGACTGTCTCAATATCATCAATTCCATCAACAAAAATGAATTCGGCTCCCAATATTATGGCTTCCTCATAAGTAAAATCCAATCTCTTAGTCACAGATCCACAGCTTGCTCGTTCTCATTCATCAGAAGGGAGGGAAACGAAGCTGCTCATCAGTTGGATTCTCATTGCACATTTAGAGAAAATCACCTTTGGCTTGATTTCTTCCCTTCATGATGATTGATCTTGTTACTCCTGATCTTCATAATTAATATAATTTCCTTCCTTTGTCAAAAAAAATATTAAACATTTTATTACATATTCTGCTTGACTATGATGTAATAATGTTCTAGATTATTTTTTGTATTGATAAGGTCATGGAAGTTCCCCGCTATGATGAGAACCTTTAAATACTAAAACAATATTCTTAAATATAGTTATGTGGTTAGATGACATACTATGATGGGACACATAGTATACAGACCATCAGGTGTGAGTAATCATAAACAGATGAGACTTCCTCTCATAAAGTTCGCACTTGGTAATCTCCAAGATGGGAGATTATGAGAACAGACCCACCAGTAGGAATTTCGTATGTTATGTTTAATAAATAATCATATTAAAGAAATTTTTAAATATTAAGAATAAAATTAAATATGAATTCATTTAATTATATTAATAACATAACAATATATTACCAATTAATAAATTACAAATAATTATATCAACAAACAATTCTACACTAGTAATAATAAAAATTAATAATATTAATACTTAGTAATAATATTAATGAATGATCAAGAAACAGTAATATTAATAGCTACATTATTAATAATAATAATTAATATTTTTTTGATTATATTAATACTTATTATAATTATCCATATTATGTTTAATTAATAATAATAGTAAAGCTATTATTAAAACATGCTAGGGTCAATCTCCTTTATTAAAAAGAAAAGGCATACAAGAAAAATGGGGTCGGACAAGTCAAACCAACCTCAAAAGAAAAAACAAAACATAGCCAATAAAATGGCTAATGTAAGCATTACCTGCCACGACCTCAATAGTTACCTCTACCACACAAGTGTCAGCCTCACCTTCATGTCATTCCCCTCTTCCAAGTCTCGTGATCTTCCTCTATGAAAGGAGTAGAACACCCACCATTATTAGGGTTTTTTGTACATATGGGTTTTAAAAAATTATGGAAAAGGGATAGGGTTTGAAATATTTTTAAAAATGGGTCTCCAGATGCGTGAACCTTGTTCAGGCATCTTTTGTGCGGAGATATGCATGAACAGGGTTCACACATCCTTCATCCCGTCTTCGAAGGGTGCGTGAACCACGTTCACGCATCTCTCCACACCGAGGATGCGTGAACGGGGTTCACGCATCCTTCGAAGATGGGATGAAGGATGCGTGAACCCCATTCACGCATCCGGCCAAGAAAATCTATAAAAGGGGGTTGCACACCCCCCCCCCCCCCCCAAATTTATTATTCTCCTCTGGATTTTTCTGCTAAGCCCTGTAGAATTTCTTTCCAACAAATTTTTGCTGCTTTTAAGAAGGTAAAATTTATATTTAAATTTTCAATTTTTTAATTGTGTTTATTTATTTCATTTGTATGAATTATTTATTTGATTTTTGATATGTATAAACTAGTGTTTGTGTGTATGGTTTATTTATTTTATATGTATTGATGTGTAAATTAGTGTTTTTTGTATGATTTAATTTATGAACGATGTGTTTGTTGTATGAATTCATATTGAATGTTTAGGAAAATTAATTATGTCATGTCTAAAATGTTGTATGAATTCATATTGAATGTTTATGAAAATTAAATATGTTCTAAAAAATGTTATTTTGAAAGTAATATTAATTTAAATTATAATATTTTATACACTAGTAATATAATTTGTGAATAATATATTAGTTATATGTATCATATTTAAATTTATTAAAAAATATATAGAAAAATTTTTCTATTAATGGTATAAAAACAGTTTTGTATAAATAAAATGCTTAAATTATATTAGTTATAATTAAACTTATTAAATATAAAATAGTTGTAGATATTTGATATGTATTTCATATAGTAATAGATATAATAAGTATACCCAAAAACATGGTAAGTTGTGTGGTGACTGATCTTGAGATGACCGACCGATGCATAATTGAAATTGCATGTCTTTTTTTGTGAATGTGGTTATTAAATTTGTAATAATTTCATTTATTTTTCAGTATTGATGACATGTGATTCATCTCTGACTAAGTATGTAAGGACCTGCATGTCTGCTAAAAAAAAGTTATGTATTTCATACCCCTAAACCCCCTCACATGCATGTGAGTAAATTTGTAATTAAAAGGCAATCAACAAGATGTGTCCCCGAAGAGGCGTCCCTGGAGAGGTGTCCCTAAAGAAGAATTCGAGAACAAGCATTCGACATGAGGCATTACTATTTGAAAGGAGACTAACAGTTTCTGAAATATTTTATAATAGAGACTCCATGAGTCTACCCATAGGTTTTGGTTAGTTTATCAAATAATGAAAAACTAATCATAAGTCTCAAGATCAATTCATGATTAATTATTCATAACTAATTAAAATATATAATGTTATATTAAATAATGTAAAATATTGATGTAGTATATAATATTTTATTAATTATTTTTTATAGGTAATAATGTCTGTGCAAATATATTGCAATGGTGAGGCCATTTATACGGAGTAGGGATTTAGCTATAGTGCGCCACCTATCAGAGTGGTAAATCTTCATGGTTGTATGAAATTGGATGCATTTCTAAATAAGATTTATAATTGGTTAAAATTTATGGTCGATCAATCCATTTCTTCAATCACATATCAACATCTACAACATCCTGAACGTTTCTGGCACACTAAGTACCCTTTGGTCGATGATGATGATTGGATGGATGCATCTTCCTTATTTAGACACCAGTGTGCTGATGATTTGATGGAGTTGTATGTGGTGATTTCTGATATAGATGTGGTGCAACTGACTACTACAGAATCGTGTTTTTTGAGCTCTATACAAGTTGGTCCTTTACATCAGTCTTTTGCATTTCCTCCTAATTTGACTCTAGTAATAGAATCAAATTATGAAGAAGATGATCAAAATTTAGAAGGAAATGTAGATGACATCCCTTTGTTGCTGATATAGTGAATTAAAGTTTATCTGAGGAAGAAGAATCTGGGGATCCATCAGGAGATGATATGGGTGAGGGTGATGTGGGGAATGAACCTTATGAGGTTCCTTTGTGAGATGTGGGTGAGGGTGATGTGGGAAATGAACCTTCTGAGGTTCCTTTGAGAGACAGACATCCACGACATCCACCGGTTAGTGGTAATCACCCTTCAGTATTGAGTTCCTTAGTTAAAGGAATGTATCATGAACAACATTTTTATTGGGATGTCATTACACCGGCTTCTGAATTCCCTGGCATTATAGGGAATAGGTCTGCATCAAATGATAACGCCATCTATGTCGAGTAGGAGTTTTAAAGTAAATTGGTCATGAAAAATGTGATAAAGAAATACCACATTGAGCGACATTTCACATTTGTGGTTGATGAGTCAAAGAAGACAAAATATATCATTCATTGTGAAAAATATGGGCTAGAATGTAAATTTCAATTAAGGTCAATATTTGATAAAAATTTTGCATGTTGGAGGACAACCAAATTAGAAGGTCCACACACTTGTGTGCATCTAAGCTTGTCACGGGATCACTTTTCTCTTGATTCAGAGTTTATATCAAATGTTATTTGTCGGATGATACGAACATTTCTGGATGTTCCCATTACCCTTGTTCAAAAAAGAATTCAACAATTGTATAACTACAAGATATCATATACCAAATAATGGAATGCAAAACAGAAGGAAATTGTAAAAGTGTATGGTGATTGGGATGAATCTTATGCTATGTTTCCACAACTTATGGAATTGTTATCTCTCAATAATCAAATTGTTTATCAGTTGGATACTGTTGAGTATGTATCCCCCAATCACCGAGTTAATCGAACAAAGGTGAAGTTCAATAGGGTTTTTTGGGTATTCAGGCCATGCATTGCTGCCTTACCCTATTATAAAAAATTTATTCAAGTCAATGGAACATTCCTATATGGAAAGTATACAGGTGTTCTACTCATTGCTTCCACACAGGATGGTAATCATGCTCCTCTGCCACTTGCTTTTTCTATTGTTGAAAAGGAGAATTTTGAATTTTGGAGCTAGTTTTTGGCATGTGTACGTGTTCATGTCACACAAAACCATGATGTGTGTCTGATATCTGATCGCCATCGAGTGATTATAGAGGTCATGGTTAGTTATGGGGTTTCATGGACTGAGTTGAATGCTTATCATCTTTATTGCATTAGACATATTGCAAGTAATGTGCATAAGCATTTCAGAGATGATGCCATAAAGAAGGAGATCCTCAAGTTGGGTATGTTTTTATAAAATTATTTTTAAAAAAAAATTATTATCCATTTTAATATATTATTCTCTTATGGTTTCATTATATGATCCCCAACAAGAAAGGTTTGATCGACGCCTTTAAGAGATCTGAACTGCTAATGAAGATGTGTATGAATATATGATACATATTTCGAAGGAAAAATGGTCATTAGCATATGATGGTGGAAAAATATATGGCCATATGACCACTAATATAGTGGAGTGCATACATGGGGTCCTCAAGGGTGTGTGCAACCTTCCGATCATAGGTTTAGTGAAAGAGATATTTTATAGATGTGTTCACTACTATGTTGACCGGTCCCAAAAGACCTATCAGAGGATGGAAAACAGAATGAGTTTTACACATCATTTCCAAAGTGATATTGATCTGATACTGAATGAGGCTTCAATATGGACTGTTCTGGCCTTTGATAGTTAAAAGACGAGCTTTTAGATAAGACTGTGCTATGACCGGGATACATGCACTAGTGGTCGACTGTTTGTAGTGATGTTAGATAACAGATACTGTGATTGTGGCAACTTTCAGGCAATTAGATATCCATGTGCACATGTTATCACATCTTGTGCTGCAGTAAATATATCATGGGAGCCATATGTTGACCCAGTGTATCACATGAGTACTTTGGTTAACTGTTATAGTGCAGCTTGTATGCCTGTTGGTGACTTTCATTCTATCTCATTGCCTGCTGATCAGCTGACCATCATCCCTAATATTTCTAGCTTTCATAATTTGGTTCTATTTTCATTTATGATTTTTTCATTGTCTGCCATTTTTTGAATTATTGGCTTCATACTACTAGGTTACGGCCCCGAGGAAGACCAAAATCAAGTCAAAATAGGAATGAAATAGATTGGCCTCGACAATGTGGAGGGAAAATACGATGCAGTATTTTTCATGCAGAAGGACATACTCGTAAGAGATGTCCCCAAGTGGCAGCACATAGCTCCACATCTCATCATCCATGATCGAGTTTGTGTATTGTATCAAGAATATTTATATTTTGATTTGTATGTGGAAGTTTCAGTATTGAATCCTTTTATTTATGACTTGATATATTTCTAACATATTTCAATTTCGGTTTGTCTTGTTTTTTTATTCTCTAATAAAGAATTTTGTGATACTCAAACTTTTCAAAAAAACAACATAGAACAAAAATGAATATATCATGCTTCCACATGTAACAAAGACAATAATCCACACACAACAAATGAAGTATAAATCAAAAATATTAACACAATCATTTTTCATTTGATTGTTCTAGATTTATTTAAATAACAGTTGAAAATTTTTATTGAACCACTCATACCACATGCACCAATGCATACTACCTTGAGATTATATGAGAAAAATGACATATCACTGATACCATCCATATGATTATCATCCGTATGAATTCAAGTATCTTATGGGCCACACAAAAGAACTAGCTCATGGAAGCCCACATGCAATGCTTATAAGACCTTTATAGGTTTTAATTAATACAGACCTCGTAAATATTGAATCTCAAAATTAGGTAATAGGGTGCTTTATTTATTGAGGGGATTGTTCAAGTAATACAAACACTAATCCACACACAACAAATCAAGTATAAATCGAAAATATTAATACAATCATTTTTCATTTCATTGTTCTAGATTTATTTAAATAATAGTTGAAATTTTTTATTGAATTCACTATAATAAAGTAACGATGATATCATTTGTGTAGATGACATATTTTCCATTGCTCGCATCTCAGGCTACTCATATATCATGACTGTTTTTAGAGGGACGTCCAGTGCCTCCATTGAGTGTGCGTAGATCTCACCATTTCCATCATACCACACCACCTCCCTCTATCATCCCTCATCTTCGTCGTGCTGGATTCTATGGCGTAGTGATGTGTGACTTCACCTTTCTAGATCATCATCTCATTGCTGCGCTTGTAGAGAGATGGAGGCCAGAGTCACATACATTCTATTTTAGAGAGGGGGATATGACTATTACCCTTTAAGATGTGGCCATTATGTTGGGCCTCCCCATCAATGGTGCGGCTCTGACGGGCCGAGTTGGAGCAGATTTTCCAGAGCTTGTTCATCGACTACTGGGCATAGAGGTCCCTGATGATAGCAGGACCATTGCTAGTGGTCGATTACGCGTGCCTTGGTTAGATCAGCACTTCACACAGTTAGCAGAGGATACTGATGAGATCATTGTGCTGCAATTTGAACGTGCATATATTTTCAGGCTGATCGGTGGCACGCTTTTTGTTGATCACTCCACTAATTTTGTAAATTTGATGTATTTATCATTTTTGGAGGATTTGGACCATGCTGGTTGATATAGATGGGGGTCTTCTTGTCTAGAATATACATACAGGGCGTTATGTAGTGTATGTCGCATCAATAAGATGTAGATCACAGGATGCATGGTTCTTCTACAGATGTGGGTATGGGATCACATCCCTCATTTAGCTCCACATGCTCGTGTTTCATTACCAACAGATATTGTAGTAGAGGCTCCGCGTGGACATTGGTATGTTATTCCTTCCTTATACTATCTAACTTAATTTTATAACTTTCTATTATGAAATGTAAATATAACAATATTATCTACAGGTGGAGTCAGGCACATCGACATTCAGATTCTCCCAGACACGACGTTCATGCCAACAGACTTATGTTGGATAGCATTCGATAACACGATGTAAGTGATTATTATTTATATTGTTAAATCTTTATTCTTTACTATACATGTATTCATTTATTAATTGATTGTTTATTTTTTCCTTCAGATTTTATTGATGTCATATACATATGCTATTATCCAGAGTCTTCCACTATACTGTACGGCGATGCTTGCTATCGGCTCCTATAGGGTTCCATTGATTCATTTTCATATAGTCGAGTGGCATCAGACCGACAGAGTTATGTGAAAATTCGGATTCTTTCAGCATGTTCTTGACCCGCCCAGTCAGTTAGATTCACTGCATTCCCTAAAGATGTCAGGGAAGAGATATTTTGATTGAAGGAGATACCATTCTAGATATATTGATTTATGGGATAGACGACATGACTTCCAGTTGTGAGGGGTGGGGATAGTGCGTTTTCATTTGGTGGATCGGATGGATTACGCAGCTTGGTACTACATGTCCCCAGTTAGATTTCTGACACGACACGGATGAGGCTTTCATGAGCTGGTATACATAGTTCCTTCCACAATTCAGTGGAATTTTTATTCATATTACTTAACAACATAATTTTTTTCGTAGGATTCTCATATCTGTAATCTACCACACATGTCTGATCCAGTAGAGCACACCGTATTTGACCCAACATATTTTCACACCCTTGTATCACAGTTGATTCCTTTGATGGATAAGATTTATCATGGTATTTTATTTGATCCACCACATGCTGAGGAGGATGTGGAGCCTGCTGAGGCTCATATAGATGTACCAGGGGGTGATGACCCTGTTGTGGATCTTGTTGTTCCACATTAGGAGGATGTTCATCTTGATCAGTCATATGTTGGTCTTCCACAGGAGGAGGGTATTCGGCATGATCAGTCATATGCTCCACCAACTTCTCCGGCTCAGCCACAGGTAGATACAGACGTTGACTAGGTTGACCTAGATTCTTTATTACAGACATCCACAGCATAGCAGCCATCTTCTTTTCATGTTGGTGAGAGTTCCAGCCAGCCTCCACTATCATTAGATGCAGGACATGGTACAGACGGTGAGACTGTACATCCACCGCCTGTCACACAGGAGGATATGGGGGTGGCTGCTGAGGATGATGTGCAGCGTACGCCAGAGCACAGACAGAGATGGACACGATGTGGACGCGCCCAGTATACACCTGGTTGTGGGACAGAGGAGCATCCACGCTAGAGGTGTAGATTAGGTTATTTTTTATTTACGATACATTATGTATGTGCATTACTATTATCATTTATAGAGTTCTACTTTTTTTAATAAGTGTCTTGCTGTCATCAATTTATCTTCTAAAATTAATAATTTCTATTTGGTATTCATTAATAAATATTAATAATCTGGATGAAAAGATCTGTGAACATTAAGAAATCTTGACAAATATTATTGATCTTAATGATTTGAATCCTAAAATCATGGAACATGATTCTTTGTTTAAAAAAATTAAATTGCGTGAAAAAGAGTTTCAATGAATAATGAATAATTGTGAAGAGTAGATGATTATGATTGAAGATCAAAAAAACCACAATATGAGATGTATGTAATTAGAAGTTCATTTGGACAATTTTGAGAAAATACATATTCAAACTTTATAAAAGGACACATGTTTTACTGGTACACAATCTTCACTGGAGGATTTTACTGTTAAAATACCTTCGTCATGTGATAAAATTATGGACATTATGAAAAAGATTTATTTCATATTCTTATAAAATAAGAAACAATCCTTAAGAGGGTTAAGAATGTGTTAGCATTTTTATTAATAAATATTGAAGAAGATCATCCTTGGTGAAGTTATATAAGATTTCAAAGATGATGTTCATGAGTGTTTCTCTTTGGGGGGAGGTAAATGAAGAAATATTAAATTAATTCCAGAATTAATATATCAATTAGAATCAAATATAATTACTGTAGAACATTCAGAAAGATCATGTTATAGATATATAAATGTTTTTCTAAATCTCTCTTCCTTTGTTAACAAAAAAATACTGAATAGAAAGGGGTTCTAATTGAATTAATCAAATACATAAGAAATTTGTGCTTCTAAATAAATGGTGATTTTTTTAACCTTTTTGTAGGATGCGTGAATGGGGTTCACGCATCCTTTAGAAACTTCATAAAGGATGCGGAAACCCCGTTCACGTATCTACTATTTCTAGGATGTGTGAACGGGATTCACACATCCTTTGAAGATGGGATGAAGGATGCGTGAACCCTGTTCACGCATCTCTCCGTGTTGAAGATGCGTGAACGGGGTTCACGCATCTGGAGACCCATTTTTAAAAATATTTCAAACCATATCCCTTTTTCATAAAAAAATTTAAAACTCATATATACAAAAAAAAACTCATTATTACCTTTACTTGGAATCCATAGTCCATTCTTCTAAGAGAGGTCATGGATGTCAAACTCAGGGTTGGAGGCAATTTTTTCCTCAATATTAATGGATAAATATTCCAAAACTACAAGATAATATCAGATTATAAAGGATCCAGGATCCAGTTTTGCAAAATAAACACTACTTGCAAGTCGAACAACTCCACCATAGCCTAGCTACGTCCATTGGGTGACCTCCCACCCTCAATCTCTTCCTGGAGAATTGCGTTTTCTATATTAATCTCCTTCACTTTCTTACATTCTTCAATAATGGAATTTCCAAAGCTATCACAAACCTCTTTCATACAATCCAAAAAATGTCGGGGGTAAAGCATCATCTGCCCTGAAGGTGCATTCCCTTCTTCCCTAGTCTTGATAAACATGATGGAAGTTTGAGCAGAGTTGGCAGGGACAAAGAAACCCTCCTCTATTCTCAGAAAGCAACTCAAAGGGGTTGGTGGACTCCATCCTGGGCAAAGGGGAAACTAAAGTAGAAGGGTGGCGCTGCATGACTTTCAATAAAACAACAACACACCCCCCAACAAGATTTAGTACCCTTGTTAGGTTTTTCCTTTAAGGAAGTGTCTTGTCCAAGTAACTTTTTCTCTTTCCTATCTCCTAAGGCTAACAGTTGCCTCTCAAGAAGTAGTTGATTGTCAATTTCATCATGGAAATCCATTTCACTTGTAGAATCTTTAGAGTCCACCTCTACCTATTTCTTGTGAAAGTTTCTAATTAGATCATCTTTAAATGAAGCCCTTTTATCCTCATCATCATCCCAGGCAGTGGGCTTGGAACTAGAGGAAAGCGAGACGATGGCAGACTCCATCACAGATTCATGGTTCTTCTTTAATCCATGATCCACTTCCATAGATGCCTCCCCCCTGAGAGTTCAACAATGGGGAAACTAAACCTTGATAAGATTTGAGAGTACCTATTAAACCTACATTCTCACACCTATACTTCAATTCCAGATGGTGTTCCGCCCTGATGTCATCCACCCCATCCAGGTGCTCAACCATCTGAGAATACATAGCCAATCAGGCTCATTGCTCATTCGAGCTTGAAAAATAGCATTGTCATTGATTAGTGGTAAAAGACTCAGCAGACCAACAACTAGGTTTCATCCCCTTCAAGGGTGCCTCGAAAGGAAAATTCTTAGACTAAGGTAATTCACCCTTGCCACCAACAAATTTTAGGTCTTTATTCTTTTTGAAGTAAATGCTCTCAACATGTCCATGAGCATAGTAGAAGGAGCAGACAACAAACCTTCTGGAATTCACTTTGTCATGTCTAATGATTTTCCAATCAGTGCAGAACAGAGGGATTCTCTCATATACAATCCATAACTCAAATTCATCATCATTTGTAGAGAGGAAGACTTTGTCAATTAAAGTGGAGCTCGGATCAACTTCAACCAGGAGACGAGCATAGTGCCCAAACTTGATGACTTGTGTTTCCTTGTACATTTGTATAGGGACCCCCAGAGCCAAGGCAACGTCATGCAGGATCCTCGGGTGCCATAGAATCCAATTTAATCCATAAACTTTTACCCATAGTTGAACAAATTAATTACATACCTCCATTGGATTAAAATGTCGATCTCATTCATGAATATACAGAAAACTGACTTGAGAAAACTAGAGCCAAAGCCCCAAGCCTTCATCTTGAGATCTTCTGAGGGGAATAGCATATGAGAGAGGTTGTAACCTAAAGAAACGCACTTCTAGTTGGAGAGGCCTAAAAATCTTGAAAGACGCTCAACTAGATCTACAGATTTCCATGGCTTGGAACCCCTTGGTAAGAAGAGGCTTGTGATTAACGAATGCTTAATTAAATCCATTTGTTCTATGATTGCATCCTGATTTGCTTTCCTGTGACAACGTTACCCTTCTGAAGAAATCCTTCAGTTAACGATCCCTTGAATTTGGAGAGGGAGTGCTGAGATCCATTCATGTATGAAAACTCGCCACAAATAGTGGCTATTGAATTGCCTTTCAAGAAGAAAATCTTCAACCAAAACATCACCCATCGCAAATGAAAATTGAAATCCCTAGCAGCCATGGTCACCCCATAGAACCTCTCGAGCGTGAGCTCTTCCCATCTTCTATTACCATCAATGTTCTATTAAATCTATTATTAAATATTAAAAATATTATTAATTATGACTTCTATTAATTATATTAATAACATAATAATATTTTATTGATTAATAATAAATAATAAAATTGATAATTAATAAATATATTACCAATTAATGAATTGCAAATAATTATATCGACAAAAATTTCTAAATATATTAATTAGTCTAATAAATTAATAAGGTCAGTGTAATATATTTTATCTAAATTATGACATTTTAATTAAAAAATTACATTATTAATAAACTATTAATAATTATTTATATTAAATATATTATTTATTACTTATTAAAATTTATTAATCTATCAACTAATTTAATTATTAATAATCTAATAATTTGTATAATAGAAGAAATCAAAAAAACGAACTAAAAAAAGTAAATGAATATTTTAACATAAACTACCCACTATTTTCCGGACAGTGACAAATCTTTCGATATGAAAATTATAGGAGTTGTTAATTTTTTAACCGAACGATTCCGCTTTATTCTGCACCTGGACATCAGTTTGGGTACACCAGATTGTCCAGTAAAATGAATGTATTGGAGGGGATTTTTTTTTAATTAAGTCCATAAATATTGAATGTTATGTTTGTTTTTATATAATGAAAAGCGTATTTTTTTAATTTATGGTACATTTTGTTTTCCAGATATGTTAAAAGGTACTTAAAAGGCTTTCTTTTGCAAAAAAAATTACGTTCATCATTGGAATCTCTCAGTATTAAAGCAAAAAATAGTTTAATATGCCAACGTGATTAGAATATTTATTCTTTGTGAAAAGCCGAGGCAACCTTCTTTGATATACATAATCATTAATATTATTATAATTAACATTATCATTAAATATAAAAAAGGGTAAAACGAGTTTCTTAAAGAGGCATAGCCATTAACATTATTTTCATTAATATCAATATTTAAAGGAAATGATATTTATGGTTACGATTACCACCGGCTACGATTTTCATTAATATTATTAAAGACGCATAACTGTTAATATTATTATCAGGGCAACGATTGTAAACATTGGGCGACGGTATAATCCATCCAAGTAATGAAATATAGAAAGTAATTTTTGTCAAATATTTAATGTCACACATGTGCATGCACACGTGGGCACACACCGAACCCCATAAACCTGAAAACACAACCATAGAAACCCAAAAATACTATTACAAAAACCCAAAAAATCGGGTATGAATTCAATTTTCATATTAATAAATCAAATTGAAATTTCACTAAAATAATATGTATATGAATAAATTTAAAATATTATTTTATTAAAAAAATATGAATTTAAATTTAAAAAAACAAAATAGTTGAAAATTGGAATGCTAGAATATATCATTTATAAAATAAAACTTATAATTTATTATTTACATATGAATTCTATTTAAATATAATTACTAATATATATGTAGTTAGATTTAGATATATTTATTGTAAATATAGTTATGATTATATATATTTTAATATAATTAATAATAATTTCATTTTAAAATATTTATTGACTATTTAAATATATAATATAAATATATTAAAATTTTATATTTTTTTAAGCAAAGATTTAACTCATATTAAAAGAGAATGAAGGTCAAGAAAAACAAGAGAGGACAACTTGTAATGCCCTGACCCCAGTTACCCAGAGTCGGTGCATTATTACATAACATTGGCATGATCACAAGAAAGATCAAATCTCGAAAGACTGATTAGTTTAGTAGCCTTGGAAACACTAGATATATTAATAAAGTTTTACATTACATCATAAAAATGAAAACTACAACAACATAGTCTTCATAGTTCACACTCTTATCCCCTCATACTATCCCTGCAGGTCATTCATAATTTACTTCTTCACATCCTAGGAAAAATAAAACATAGAAAAGGGGTGAGCTCAAATGCCCAGTAAGGATGACAATATAGTGGAAACTTTCATAAATAAGAATAAACATTTAAGGCAATGTATAACTAAAACAAAAGCCTTTTAAACTTGAACTTCAACATAGTATGGAAAAAATAAAATGAAATAATGCCATTTACTTATTCACATGGATATTCTTCTAATCGAATAATCACATGCAATATCAATAACCACTTTCATAATGATGGAATGCATAATGTCAGAGTATTATAACCACATAGCCAAGGCCTCGTGCCAAGACTACAAATAAGATTTTTTCAAGGCCTTGTGTCAAGACACTATTTTGTCTCATGAGACCTACTGATGCATCGAGGAGCTATAGCGGGCTCCACCCGTCACATATTAAGTCCAATGCATTCCCATATGAAAAGGTTTAAACATAACATAAACATTCGTATTAAAACTAGCATACGAAATGTAAATACTTCATCCATAAACCACGAATGGTATAAAAATAACACATCCACAGTCAAACGTATCACAAAAACTTCAATACAATATAGAAGTTTTGTATCATAATAAATCAACTTCAAATAAGCTTAAAATCCATCAAAGGATGTTGACATAGATGAAATCAAAACTCTTTTTAGAGAAATGTCTCTTTCTATTTTGAAATAATTTAAGAGTCATATATCTATAAAATAAAACATTTTCTTTGAAAATATTCTTATAAGCTTGTAAGGGAATCTTCGATGATTTTATAATGGTGGAAAATAGCCGCACCCACCGTATAAGTTAAAAAAACATTTTTACCTCAATTCAGTCGAAAAGGTTAAAAAGGACCTTGTTTGGAAAATGACGGAAAGATTCCTTTATAAACCACTTATAAAAGTCAACAAGGGTATAAATGACTTTAACCCATATTCTAGTAAATAGTAAAAAAATGTTTTGAAATACATTTTTAAGAAACATGGATGTGGATGATAAAGAAATCCCAGTAGATTATTACGTATAAACAACCTCGGATAATGAATAGATTGCGAAATAAACCCTTACCTTGTACTTTTCATTGGTTGGGGTAGGTTAACCTCCTGTATAATGGTGAAATAATTGTTATTAAATTATACAAGAATCATATACATTAATATGATATCATATATGATCTTTTAACATTGATTTGTTAATAATATCTTAGTATTATCGTTGTTTTGGGTGTTAACTTACTCATTTTATTTTATATGTTTTGTTACGTAAGCCATGTTTTTCAAAGATAGGTTGTATATTAATCATATCCAGAATGATATCAAGTCCTTAGATACTATTATTAATCATCAAATGAGAATTAGACTTGAATGAATACGATGGAGAATGAATCTCATCGCGTTCGTGGAGACGGTAGTCCGTACGTACGCACGAGCGAAAATATCATTCTTTTGATATTAAAATAATATATAATTGGATTTTATATCATATATACAGAATCATTATCATGTTATATTTATTATTTACATGAATTACACGTCATTATTATACCCATCCAAATAATAATTTATTGAATAACAATTACACCACGACGTGGAGACGGTAAGCCGTACGTACGCACGTATGGTGACATGTTATTCAAAGGATGGATAGAATACTGAATATGGTTGTACCATATTTATAATAACATCACAGTATATATAAGATTCTGGGGTTATTATTTTAGAATGGGAAAGAAAGAAAAAGTTGAAGAAGAAATGAACTTGAAAGAGGGTGGTGAAAACATTACCTCTTCCTCGGGTTCTTCCTTTTGATTTGATCAAAAGGGCTCCTTAGGTTGGTTTTATGACTAAAGTAAGGCCTCTAGGATGAAGTGAGTGAAGTTGACAGAGTATTTGGGCAGATTTTGGCTGATCCAAATGGCTTTGAAGGTGTGAATTAATGAAAAGGGTGAGTTCCCTTTTATAAGAGGGGTGAGGGGCACCTTTGGAAAAGCTAGAAATATTATTTTATAATAAATTCATATTTTGTTTATAATGGCTCAAAAGTGGATTATTTAAAGTTTAAAGTGGTTATGGGTCTAAAACCACTCAACCAATATAATTTATACAGGTTTGAGTCATTATATTAACCTTATCTTTTAGTTTTAACTCTTAGCTAATTAGTTTGACACTTACCTTGTCACTTTGTATTTTTAAATTATATAGTTAATAAACTTACTATATACCTCCAGGAGACTCCCAAGTGGTCCATTAATGATACACCTATCATGATATAAGTCTCTTGGCCGAACCTTAGATTTTTAGGAATTGAATATCAATTAATAATATAATATTTGTTTTAAAAACTCTTTTATGTCAATTTTGACACTATTTGGAAAATTGATTTTTGTGAAAATCATAACAGAATTATTACTTCGAAAAAAGTTAATTAAATCATTTATAACATGTAATATTAACCTAGAAAATCATTTTAATTCATAAAAAGTCTCAAATTATATTTATTTGGGTATTTATAATATCAATTATTTTAATTTTTCACTATTATGGTAATTACTGCATCATCATTGTGCCATAAATAAATTAAATTATTTAATGTCTAAAAATTATAAATAAAATATCATTATGTCTGAAATCTTTTTATCTTTCTAATGAATATTTATAATCGAATTTATATTATGTTTAACCCTATATTAAAAATGTTTTAGTAAATAAACTTTGATTTTAACTCTTTTAACTCTTCTTTGAATTAAATAATAATAAATGTCCTAATCTAATCCAAGTGGACCTAAATGATAATATTTTATTCCTATGGTTGTTTTTGGTCGAGATACACTTGTCCAATAGAATTAGGACATGTGTTAGGGTAATATTAATATCATTTTTACCCTTAATTACCCTATTTACTTTTAATCGTGGTAAATAAAAGTAAAAAGTTACTATTCACCAAAAGTTATTTTCATCTCATTGAACCACATTTTACTCCTTGATATTAATCGTGTCTATCGGATTTTCGAAATTCCACTCACAGAAGTGGTAAAATTAGGTTTTATGAAAAATTCAGTTTTTTTAACTACCACTTAGTGGTTTCACTATTCATCAAAAAAATGATGTTTTTCAGAAAAATACCAAAAATTCACCCTAGGATAATTTCGATATTCAGAATCCAAAAATGAAGTCCATTTTGAAAAATAAAATTTATAAATTTCAAAAAGTGGGTATTACTATTCATAACGGTTAGTTTGATTGGTTGTGGTGTGTTAGAACTCGATGTTGCATACAACACAAGCTATTGCATTATTCAAAGAGAATCATACCGTAGAAGCTTGGGGTGTTACACAACTGGGGGGAAATCCAACCATACGTGAGGAACATCTGAGAGACTCCTAGTAGCAAGATGGTGGGTCACCATGTTCCCCTCCCTTTTGGTGAAGGAGAATGAGCAAGCCAAGAAACTGCGTCGCAGCAATTGGATCTTCGAGATAGGGTGCCCAAATGATTAGAGACCAGCCTTCGAGGCTAGGACTGTATAAATGTTTGAGAGATAGTCTATTGTAGAATAATGTAGTCCTGGCCTTGATCCAAGTCAAGTTCCATGCCAAGGATTATCGCATGCGCTTCTGCAATCGCAGGTGGGAATACCGCCTTGAGAGTGGACAAGTTCGGCGCTATGATACTTCCGACCAAGTCACGACCGATCACGCCAAAACTAATGAGGCCTCTATCTAAGGGAGATGCGTCCACATTGATTTTCAAGGTACTTGAAGGAGGGGCACCAAGTGCACTGGTCACGCGTGGGAGCGGGGCCTTCGAGCTGGTGTTCGCAGTGTTTCCATGATGATAACCAGTGGGTTGCGTGCATGATCTAGGTGGAAGGTGGTTTGTAGATCTGGTTAAAGGTAATGTTGTTCCTCTTAACCCATATGATCCATGTAACAATGCACATAAATGGAATATTGATGGTTGCATGGAAAGAATCTCATTCATAGAGAAGAGCGGTGGAGCTGGAAGATGAGCCCAGGATGTGTTCCACAGAAAGGTTGATGGCACGCCACACTTCCCTAGCTTCGGGACAGTGGAAGATCGCATGAATGGAGGATTTAGGTGTTAACAACCAGATTGGACAAATTGGATTATATGTTTCATGACGATGGGTGAGAAAATCCAATGAGCAAAGGATCCATGTGCAGTTCTTCCACCATAAGTACCGCGCTTTGGGTGAGATTGGTAACCACCATATAATTTTCTAGAGGGAATTATCGTCCATGGTCGGGGCGTTGGTAGCTAGTGCATAAGTAAATTTCACTGAAAAGGTGCTGGTGGATTCTCTACTGCAGAAAATGCAACCCTCGTCTATATCTCTCACAAGCGGGATACTCAAGATTATTTTCGTGTCCCTTTCATTGAACTAGGAGGAGAGTTTATCAATGCACTATCCATTTTCAGTCTCATTGAAGAGAGTGTGAACTTTTTCCTCTTCAAGGCCTTCGGGGGTGACGAGGTGAAACACCCTTCCTCATCGACCAGCCACAGATCTTTCTATATTTTCATAGAAGCATTGTTTCCAATTCTCTAAGAGATTCCCCTCAAAAGGGTCTCGCGTGAACCACATAGGCTACGCCAGATGAAGCTGGGGTAGTGGCCAAGGGAGGAACTACAAAACTCAGCATTGGGAAAGTATTTCATGCTAATAACCTTTGCGCAAAGGGAATCAGGATGTTGGATAAAAGGTCATCCATGTTTGGCAAGGAACACGCCATTGAAGAGACAAAGATCCCTGAACCACATACCACCATGTATGTGCAAGGTGTGTCTCTGTATGTATGCATGTTTGCATGTACGTATGAGTGTATGTGTACAGTATATTCAATAACTACTAAAAATTATCTCCTCATTACCTTGCGAAATGGATTTTATCAGCACTAAAAAAGTACTGGTGTTGTAAGCATCTTTAAAAGTCACCCCCTTTTATTAGTTCCAGAAAAAACAATGATAAAGACACATTTTATCATCGCTAAAAAAACAATGATAAAGGGGCCATTTATCAGTGATTTTTTTAGCACTAATAAATGTTTTCTTTATCATCCCTAGTTTTATCAGTGTTTTTATTATTGGTGATAAATTCCCCATTTATCACCACTAAAAAAACAATGATAAAACTAGGGTTTATTAGCATACATAATTTTTTTCGACGCTCAACACCAATCCCACAACCTTTATCATCGATCGTCGAACCCTTTATCAATACTCTCCCACCCCCACCCACCAATGCCTTCATCAATGCTCACCACCCCCCTTTATCAGCATCATCCCCCTTTATCAACTCCCCGTGACTTTATCAGTGCTTGTCATCCCTCACACCTCCGCAAACCTGCTTGTATTTGAACCTGTGACCTCCACATCCATGCATGTGTGTATTACCATTGATTCATGAAATTTTCTTATATATTTAATGATATATATAATTATTTATCCCCACTTTTGGTGGTGAGTTGGTTTGGGTTTGGTGGGGGGGAGGTGAGTGGCAGGTTGAGGGATCAAGTCACTAGGACTACGTGTTTAATGCAGTTTTCATTATTCGTGTCGGGTTCCACAGTGGCGAATATAATCAACCTTATATATATATATATATATCTGATTATTTATATATATTTAGATACATATTTTTTTATCCACATATATATAATTATTTTTAAATACATTTATAAAATAAGTTTGTGTGTGTGTACATATGTGTGTGTATATATATACACATATATTATATATTAATATTTATTTACATCTATTAGAATATAGACATAAATATATATCTTTTTGATAACACACATACATATTTATATATAAACATTATATATATATTTTTATAGGTATATACACATTCATACTTTTTTAGTTTAAATAAAATGGATAATGAATATTTTTTTCTATATGGTTTATATATTTTAAAATATCTGTTATATATAAATATGTTTAAATATATTTTTATACAATTATTTATTTATATATAAATATTTACAAATATGTATATATGCATATATTTAATTATAAATAACACTACAATATGAAAATGGGTAAAATTTCAACATCATAATATCCATACGAGTGTAATACTTAGGAATAAATTCAGTCTCCATCAAAAAAATACAAGAATACCCTCTCAAACGAAGCTGAAATCTCATCGAATATTTAAAAAAAGGGTATTTCAACTAAAAACTCTATTTTGGAGGTCTTTCGGGACTTTTTGACCTCAAAAAAATATTTATTAGGGATTCCTCATTTAATATGGCATAGATCTCTTTTCAAGCTTTGATTTGATATCTCGTGGAGCCCCAACGGATATCTAGATCAAAAGTTATGGTCATTTGAATTTTAAGTTATCTTTTTAACTTATCTTAATATATCAATTAATTTATTAATTTTTCTATCACTAAATTGTTATTAAATGTCTTTTTATTTATACAAATCAACAAATTATTAATTAATATTAATTCTTAATTATTTTTATACCATTTTCACTAAATATATTTTATATTAATTGTAAATATATATTTAATATTGTATAAACCATATTTATGAAAATATTATATATATATCAATATAAATATATTTACATAATAAAATATGTTTTTTAATAATATATATATATATTATGGAAATTTTTTTCATTACTAAGAAAAGCACTAATAAAGTCCTCCCTTTATCAACGCTAAAAAAGCGTTTATCAGCGCTAATTAAAAACACTGATAAAATATATGTTTTTATCAAATTTTTTTTAACATTGATAAAGAGGACCTTTATCAGTGAATTTAAATATCGCTGATAAAATCACTCCCTTTATCAGCGTTGTGTTTTAACAGTGATAAAGGATAGCACTGAATTGGTGCAATTTTGTATTAGTGAATAAAAGAATTTAAAATATTATTATAAATTCAAAAAGTCAAAAATATAAAAAATTTGAATTTAAATTTTACAAATATGAATTATATTTAAATATAATTAATAATTTACAATAGTTTCGAAGAGGTGGGGGGATACAGTGATAATTCTATACTACAACCATCAAACAACTTAGTTGGGCTCGAACTCGAGACCTTACTGCGACACTGCATGGTCACTATCACCGAGTCATTTATTTGGGGCTTAAATATAATTTATAATATTTTCAATATATGTAATTTTATTTTAATATATTTATTACAAATATTTATATATAAATAAATTTTAATACATACATATATATTGACTATTTGAATATATAAATAATGTACATGTATATAAATAAAAATCTAAAATGGAATTTAAAATTCCAAAATATAATTGTGTGTGAGTATGTGTAATGTAGAGGATACACACAGAAAGATATATATAGGGAGGGAGGGAAGGAGGTAGGGGAAGAGGGACTGGGGATGTTACATAAGGGGTTATATAAGTTTTTTGGGAAAAAATTAAGAAAATAATCCTAAGTTATTTTTTAGAAAATGCAAGCCACATAGGAATTGTTGCCCTTAATGCCTTTGGGATTTTTGGGCATAGGCCTAAGGCATTAAGGGCTTTAACGCCTTTGGTCTTGCGTAAAATACAATGACGTTGGACCCCCAAATACCTTTTGTCTCAATTGTTTTTTTAGAATTTTTTTTTATTTTGTTTTGTATATATATATGACAATATTCTCTCTGCTTGATAGGTTCTCCTAGGGTTTTCCTAGGTTTTCATAACCTTGGTGATTCCTTGTTTCGGCAGAGCTTGGCCGACGTTGTTGCGACCATAGCGACTGACAGTGGATTTCTCTTCAATGACATCTTTTCTTTCCTCTAAATATCGTGTATGAGTTCCCCTCCTGGTGTTTCTAATGGAGATTGAATTGGTCAACCATTGGCAACACCTCTCCCTTACCGAAAAGGAAAAAATCAATGATCGAAGTAGCGAAAGATGAAGAATCCTTCCTGGTTCATCACATAAATCTCCTGACCATAGGAAAATTCATCTCAAATCAGCCTTTCAATTTTCCTATGTTGAAGAAAACACTACAATCCATCTAGAATTTGGAATATTAAGTTTCCTTATGTGAGGTCAAATCTGGGCATTTGGTGTTTGATTTATTTAATGAGAAAGACAAACAAAGGGTCCTTCTAGGGAGACCTTGGACCTTTGTAAACCATTTGATCCTGATGAAGGATCTGAAGAATAGTGAAGATTTGAGTAATATGACCTTCTCTAAATCACCCTTATGGGTACAGATTATGGGATTTGCTTTCTAGGGAAGATCAAAATGCATCATGAGAGAAATCCGAGGCCGCATCTATGACTTTCTAGAAAGGGATATATTAGACCCTATTCTATAGGGGGCCTTCATATGAATAAGTATCTCGATCGATATTGATTCCCCCAACAAAGGGGAACTTTCCTATCTTTTGAAAACTAAAAAATATGGATCGATTTTGAATATGAAAAAATTTCTATCTTTTGTTTCTTCTGTGGACATATCGGGCACACAGAGGAGGAGTGCATTTCAATGAAAGTCGACGGTGATGGAAATATTGTTATGAAATATGGCCCTCGACTCCGTGCTAAAAACCTGAGAATATCTTTCATTCCAGAATTGGAGAAAAAAAGGATATAGACAAACTTACTAAAGCTCCGAGCATGCATGCTGTTAGTGATGAAGTTATAATTATCATATTTGGGCCTCTACAATTTCCTTCTATCTTTGATGATCTCGTTCAACTAAAGGAAATGGAAAAACCAGACTCCCAAACTGCCCATGGGTATAACACCCCAAACATTTTATGGTATGATTCTCTTAAATATATTATTTTCATAGCCTATATTTCATAAAGCACTGTGTTTCTTTGAAACAAAATTTGGTTATTTAGTAGATAGTCATAACCTAGCCATTAAACTTGAATTTTCAACTTCTATGTTTTTAATTTTGAAAAATGGTCATCTAGAGTTGTGACCAGTAACACATTTGGAGTCTGATAGAACCAACTTGATTTTTATGAATAGTAACATACCCTTATGAATAGTAATATGACCCTTATGAATAGTAAATAATGATAATATTTTATTTTCTTAAGTTAATAATATAATAAGGTCTTAATTAATTTTTCAATGTGATATAAAACTAATTATACCTTTAAAATTGTTATTTTTTGAATTAACTATGATTTTTTAAAAAAATTAAATTACAAATACTTAGAAAATATTTTTCAAAAAATTTTGTTCATTTTTGAATTCTACACGTTGAAAGGTAGTTAGGGTGAATTTTTGGGATTTTTCTAAAATACTTGAATTTTTTTCGTGAATAGTAAAAATACAGTTTTGAGTTTTCGGTAGTTTAATGACATCATAATGATATAATAATTAATATAAAAGGATTTTCGACTTATTTATAGTAACATATGACATGTGGTGTCCCAAGAGGATAAAACCATGGACAAATACCATGGGCAAGCCAATGGTTTCGCAAAAACCACTAATGAGGTGTCCCTTTTAACTAATAAAAAACTCTCTCTCATTTACTATGAATACCCACTCACCCCTTTCGTTTTCTTTCATTCCAAACTCATTATCCTAGAATTTATGGTAGTATTACCTCCCTAGTATTCTTCCCAAGGTGTCTTCAAACCCCCAAGGTCCCAACCTTCGAGTTTTGGGAGTTACTCTACGAGGTCAAAGAATCAACCACCCTTCTCTTTTCTTAAAGATTTCATTTTATGTTTTCTATTTTATTTTAAATTGTATTATGTTGGGATATTTCATTCCATATTCCCCTTACTTACCATATTATTTAAGAGTTATTATAGAACCCCTTTCTCTCATCAAACCATTTTATGAAATTTTAAGTGACGTCGTTACGCTGCTGAATTTTCATGAGAGATTTCTCAATTTTTATTCTATTTTGAGTTCCTTTCTTTTATACTTATTTCCTCAACTCCCCTCATCCAAATTCTATGATAATTCAAATACCTTAAATTAACTAGAATTATATTATTCTAATGTAATATTTCATCATCATCTCTCTTTCCCCCTCCTCTTATACTAAAAATGAAAACATCGTCCGAGATGTATTAATTTATCACATTCAAGGGCGGCAGGTTCTCAATTTTCATTACCATGTTCAATTCTGGTCATGAAACAATTTTTATGGTTGGACCAAATCATAATATATGTATTTCATCTCATTAATGTTCTCTAATCCTTACACACTCATAATATAAAATAATAATACAAAACAAGTTCATTATTAACAAAACCGCCAAGTTAATCCAAACATTTGTAATTAACTTTTAACTAATGGATCATCATAATGGTATATAACCCAAAATAATTATAAGATAATTTATATATCTGAAATTAAATTAATAATATATATTAAAAATTCTGGATGTTTAACCACATTTAAAATGAACTTCCATTCATGAATACAAGTAAATGGATCATGCAAACCAAGGAAGAAAATGCTTCCAAAACAATAAAATCGGACCTCTTAAACCTAGTAAAAGGGCCATGAATGGGCCAAATAAGGTTATACTAAATCAATTACATTTATAGGAGGTTCTAGAATTATTAATTAATGAAGCTAATTCTGATTATTCAGGTTGTTAAGAACAATCAAGAACACCATCGAGTTTAAGGTAAGGGATATCATAACTGAATTTCCATTCGTTGAGTTAAACATCAATGTCATTGGTTTTGTATTTTCCTATAATATGTGTGAATGACCTGTGATTGTTTTATTCTGTATATAAAATTTTATTTTGTGGTTTTATGTTTTTCACACATAATTATGTCATTGATTTGTCCTCAATCTAATGATGTGTTCTTGGTAAGGAATCCTCTCTCACACTTCTATTGAAGAATTCCCCCTATTTTGTTTCCTTTTGTTTTTAATTCCTAATGATGGGGTATGTTTTCTCACCACCCACATACTTCCCTTATGATATATAAATAATGGGATACCCCTTTAACTCTCATTAATCCCTCACAATAACACCTGTTACAATGCCGAAATGTTTGTAAGGGGTTTCTCATCTCACTTTCATTTCCGTGAGATTTCCATTGTTCTCCACTTATTTCATGAATGTGTTGTATGTGTACTGCCATTTGTTATATAATATCATGAATCCTTTTATATTGATGGTGTTCAATTATTCATTTGATGGTTATTAAGTTTTGGTCATACGATTCGACTAATTACATTGTGGTAAGGGACTTTGTCTCAACTTCTATTTCCTTGTGACTAACTTTGTATTGTTCACCTAATAATCCTTATGTGGTGTACCTACTGCCCATTTGAGATCAATTTTCATTTGAAATTATATTTATATTAAATATCCATATTCTCATATCATGGATATGTTTTTTTTCTAAACCGTATACCATTTTACATACAGTGTTTATTTGGAATGTTGTTTTAACTATGGAAATATTGATGAATCTATATCCTCTACTCTATACGGATATTGAAAATTCATATTGATGTTGTATTAAATCAATGTATAAAGAATTATTTGGACTTACAGTGGTAGGCGGAGCCTGCTATATCTCTTCGATGCATCGACAGGTCTCATGAGACAATTAGTTTGGCGACAAATCCTTTGAGTTTGTTTCCAAAAATCAGATGGGTTTCTACCCACAAAACTAAACCGATTTAATGGTATTATGATATCATGTGCCAGATACATGACATCCAATTGATAATAATTTTCTTCATTCATTTTCAGTTATTACTATCCATGAGGTTTTCACTATGACAAAATCTATGGATGTATGATCTTTCTCAGTTTATTAATGGAGTGGGTTCTTCATTTATTCACCATGATATATTTTTTTATGATTCAGTTATTATTGATTTATTATTCCCCTATTTTTTACCCTTAATGAGCATTTGAGCTCACCCATTTCGTTTTTCTACTTTCAACAGGTTATGAATAGGTGATTATTTATTGATTTTCTATGGATGCAGTTTTTAGTTTTTGTTATGTATTGTATTTTGTAACATTTTACAATGTAATTTGAGTTACATCTATATATCTAGTTTCTTCAAGACTACTAAACTAATCGTTCCTTTAGGATTTCATTCCTTATAACCATTCCAATGTAATTAGTAATGCACCGGCTCTGGTCTAGTGGGGTTGGGGCATTACAGTTGGTATCAGAGGAAGTTTAGTAGCAAACTTAAAAACTAGATTGGAAAATGTAGATTAGGGAACAAAGTCGTGAGGTAGTATTTGAGAAAAAACATACAAGAACGTCTTGTAATTTTGTTAAGGAATATATTATGTGGATATTTCTATAAAATACATCCTTGTCTGGATACAAACAGGTAGAGGTAGCTCTGTCATAGATGTACATAAGAGTGAAAAATCCGACAAGGAGTTTTGGGCTTGACCTGGGGTATCCCAGTACATGATAACGAGCCTTGATGCACTCTTGGTATTGAAACTCCTAGGGGATATGATTAGGATAATTCAAATTTTCTTTACAATTCATTATGAAGGATCTTAATGTAAATTTTTTCTGAGAGAACCCAATGTCTATGGGTGAGGAAAGAAATATTCAAATTGAATATGTAAATACAGTACAAGAATACATTGACATATTCCCAGAGGATTTACCTGTATATCCTCCAGTGTGAGAAGTTGAGTTCTCTATTGATTTAATTCTTATTGTAAGACCTATATCAAATACTCCCTATAGAATATCCACTGTAGAGTTAGTGGAGCTAAAGAAACAACTAGAGAAATTGAGTGAAAAAAGATTTATTCGACCTAGTGTTTCTCCCTGGGGAGCCCCTTTCCTTTTTGTCAAGAAGAAAGATGGATCCATGAGGTTATGCATTGATTACAGGGAAATAAATGTTATTATAATAAATAATAAGTATCCTCTTCCAAGAATTGATGATTTATTTGATCAACTTCATGGAGCACAATACTTTTCGAAGATTGACCTTCAATCTGGATATCATCAGCTTTGTGTGAGAATGTAAGAGATTCCTAAGACAACATTTTGAACTAGGTATGGGCATTATGAGTTTACAGTGATGCCTTTTGGACTGACTAATGCACCATCGGTTTTCATGGATCTAATGAATAGGGTTTTCAAGGAATATCTTGATGAATTTGTTGTGGTATTTATTGATGATATCCTGGTATACTCCAAAATCTATGAAGACCATGAGAATCACTTGCGAATTATTCTTAAAACTCTTATAAGAAATGAATTATATGGAAAGTTTAGAAAGTTTGAATTCTGGATTCAATCAATTTCTTTTCCTGGCCATATTGTCTCTAAGGATGGAATCCTAGTTGATCCTGTGAAGACCAAGGCAATCCAAGAGTGGCCAACACCAATGAACATAACCGAGGTACGTAGTTTTAATGTCTTAGAAGGTTTCTATCGGCGTTTCGTCCATAATTTTTCCTGACTGGCTAACCCGCCAACCAAGCTCACACGTAAAGGGGTTAATTTTGTATGGATGAAAAAATGTACATAATGCTTCGAAGAATTAAAAATAAGATTGGTCAATGCTCTAATTTTGACTCTTCCATCTGGAAATGATGGATTTGTGATATATAGTGATGTATCAAATAATGGACTGGGTTGTGTCCTTATGAAAAATGATAAAGTTATTGCTTATGCATCATGGCAGTTGAAGACTCATGAGAAAAATTACCCAACTCGTGATCTTGAGTTAGAAACTGTAATCTTTTCTCTGAAAATATGGAGACATTATCTCTACAGAGAAATATGTGAGATATACATGGATCACAATAGTTTTAAATACATTTGTACACAAAAAGAACTCAACATGAGGCAAAGCATATGGCTTGAGTTACTCAAAGATTATGATTGTTAAATACACTACCACCCTATAAAGGAAAATAAGGTGGCAAATGCATTAAGTAGGAAAGATCATGAACTCCTGACCCAAATGAGGATTGAAAGAGATCCTATATTCATGGATTTACTAAATATGGATATGAGAATTGTTAAGGAAGGGGAAACATCTTTCCTCTTTCAAATGATTGCTAAACCATATTTACTAGAGAATATGAAAAGCTCTCAATCTGATGATGAGAATCTGCATAAGAAAATTAATGCTGTCAAGGATGGGAGATTGGCAGACTTCGTGTATGAAGAAGGAGTTGTGAAATTTGGGAAGAGGTTATGCATTCCATCTGTACCTGAGCTAAAAAGGGAACTATTAGGTGATTCTCATAGCTCAAATTTCTCTATACACCCAGATAACACAAATATGTATAGAGATCTAAAGTAATATTTTTGGTGGGTTAATATGAAGTGAGATATTACTGAATACATGTAAAGGTGCCTAGTTTGTCAACAAGAGAAGACAGAGAGACAACATCCTAGAGGGGTGATGAAACCTCTACCTATTACTATTTGGAAGTGGGATGACATTATGATGGATTTTTTCATCGAACTACCATGGATGCCTATAAGGAATGATGCAATATTGGTAATTGTTGAACATATCATAAAATCAGCACATTTCCTTGCAATAAGGGAGGATTTACCACTTGAGTGTATAGAAAGACTTTATATTAATGAAGTTGTAAGAATTCATGGTTCACCTATATCGATTGTTTCCGATCAAGACCCATGTTTTACATCAAAATTATGGAAAAGTCTCCATAAGGATTTGGATATTGAGCTTTATATGAGTACTGCTTATCACCCCCAAAATGACAGATAGTCTAAAAGGAATATTCAAACACTGGAAGACATGTTGAGATCATGCTCTCTTGACTTTCAAGGTATGTAGGATCAATACTTTCCTTTGGTATAATTTTCCTACAATAATAGTTTCCATTCTAATATTCATATGGATCCATATAAAGCATTATATGGAAAGAGATGTCGAACTCTAACTTTTTGGGATGAAGTTTGTGAGGGGAAACTTATAGGTCCATAATTATTGAATACACCACAGAAAAGGTAAAGACAATTCAAACCTATATTAAAGCATATCAAAGTAGGCAGAAGAGTTATGCTGACAATCAGAGAAAGGATTTGGAATTCCAAGTAGGAGATCATGTATTTCTGAAAGTATCTCCATGGAAGGATGTTTTTAGGTTCGGTATGAAAGGGAAACTGAGTCCCAGGTACATCAGACTATTTGAAATTATGGAAATAATTAGAGCTATAACTTACCATTTAGCAATGTCGCCAAGTCTCTCCAATGTTCATGATTTGTTATAGGTGTCATTGTTGAAGAAATACATGTCAAACCTAATGCATGTACTCACCTATGAATAAATAGAACTGAAAACTGATTTTTCATACTGTGAAGAGCCTATCAGGATTCTTGACATAAGGGAGAAGATATTGAGAAATCAGACAACTGGTCTAGTAAAGGTTCTTTGTAGAAACCATAATATGGAGGAAGTAACGTGGGAACCTAAGTATGTTATAAAGAAGAACCACCCACATCTTTTTAGAGGGATTTATTCATGAAAAAATTCGAGGAAAAAATTTGTGAAGGATGAAATAATATAATGCCTCAAACATTTTATGGTATGCTTCTCTTAAATACATTATATTCATAGCCTATATTTTATAAAGAACTATGTTTCTTTGAAACAAAATTTTTTTATTTAGTAGATAGTTATAAACTAGCCATTAAACATAAATTTTCCACTTCTATGTTTTGAATTTCGAAAAACAGTCATCTAGAGTTGTGACCAGTAAGTCATTTGGATTCTGATAGAACCAACTTGATTTTTGATAAACAGTAACATACCCTTAGGAATAGTAATATGAACCTTATGAATAGTAAATAATGATAATATTTTATTTTCTTAAGGTAATAAAATAATAAGGTCTTGATTAATTTTTCAATGTGATATAAAAATAATTATACCTTTAAAATTGTTACTTTTAGAATTAACCATTATTTTATTTAAAAATTAAATTAAAAATACTTAGAAAATTATTTTCAAAAAATTCAGTTCATTTAATTCTACACATCGAAAGATGGTTATGGTGAATTTTGGGGATTTTTCTAAAATAGTTGAATTTTTTCGTGAATAGTAAAAATACAGTTTTGAATTTTCAGTAGTTTAATGACATCATAATAATATAATAATTAATATAAATGGCTGGTAAACTTGTGCACAGTAACATATGACATGAGGAGTCTCAAATGGCTAAAACCATGGGCAAGCCAATGGTTTTGCAAAAACCACCAATGAGGTGTCCCTTTTAATTAATAAAAAACTCCCTCACATTTACTATAAATACCCACTCACCCCTTCATTTTATTTCATTCCAAACTAATTATCCTCGAAGATCTTGTAGTATTACCTCCTTATGATTCCTCTCAAGGTGTCCTCAAACCCCCAAGGTCACAACCTTCAAGTTTTTGGGAGTTACTCTACAAGGTCAGAGAATCAACCACCCTTCTCTTTTCTTAAATCCTTCATTTTATGTTTTCTATTTTATTTTCAATTGGATTATGTGGGGATATGTCATTCCATATTACCCTTAATTCCCATATTATTTAAGAGTTATGAGAGAACCCCTTTCTCTCATCAAACCATTTTATGAAATTTTAAGTGACGTCGTTACGCTGCTGAATTTTCGTGAGAGATTTCTCAATTTTTATTCTATTTTGAGTTCCTTTCTTTTATAATTATTTCCTCATCTACCCTCATCCAAATTATATGATAATTCCAATACCTTAAATTAATTGGAATTATATTATTCTAATGTAATATTTCACCATCATCTCTCTTTCCCCCTCCTCTTATACTAAAAATGAAAACACCATCCGAGATGTATTAATTTATCACATTCAAGGGCGACAGGTTATCAATTTTCATTACCATATTCAGTTCTGGTCATAAAATCATTTTTAAGGTTGAACTAGATCATAATATATGTATTTCATCTCATTAATGTTCTGTAATCCTTACACACTCATAATATAAAATAATAATACAAAACAAGTTCATTATTAACAAAACCATCAAGTTAATCCAAAAATTTGTAATTAACTTTTAACTAATGGATCATCATAATGGTATATAACCCAAAATAATTATAAGATCATTTATATATATATGTAATGAAACTAATAATATATATTAACAATTTGGGATGTTTAACCACATTTCAAATGAACTTCCATTCGTGAATACAAGTAAACGGATCATGAAAACCAAGGAAGAAAATGCTTCCAAAACAATAAAATTGAACCTCTTAAACCCATAAAAAGGGAAATGAATGGACCTGATAAGGTTATAATTAATTAATTAGATGTATAGGAGGTTTTGTAATTATTAATTAATGAAGCTAAATTTTATTATTCAGGTTGTTAAGAACAATCAAAAACACCTTTGAGTTTAAGGTAAGGGATATCTTAACTGAATTTCCATTCGTTGAGTTAAACATCAATGTCATTGGTTTTGTATTTTCCTATAATTTTTGTGAATGACCTATGATTGTTTTATTCTATATATATAATTTTATTGGGTGGGTTTATGTTTGTCACACATAAATATTTCATTGATTTGTCCTCAATCTAATGATACATTCTTGGTAAGGGATCCTCTCTCTCACTTTTATTCAAGAATTCCCCCTATGTTTTGTCCTTTTATTTTTAATTCCTATTGATGGGGTATGTTTTCTCACCTCTCACATAATTACCTTATGTTATATAAATAATGGGATACCCCTTTACCTCTCATTAAGCCCTCATAAGAACACCTGTTACCATGCCGAAATGTTTGTAAGGGGTTTCTCATCTCACTTTCATTTCCATGAGATTTCCATTGTTCTCCACTTATTTCTTGAATGTGTTGTATGTGTACTGAAATTTGTTATATAATATCATTAATACATTTATATTTATGGTGTTCAATGATTCATTTGATGGTTATTAAGTTTTGGTCATACGATTCGACTGATTACATTGTGGTAAGGGACTTTGTCTCAACTTTTATTTCCTTATGAATAACTTTGTATTGTTCACCAAATATTCCTTATGTGGTGTACCTACTTCCCATTTGAGATCAATTTTCATTTGAAATTATATTTATATTAAATATCCATATTCTCATATCATAGATATGTTTGTTTTCTAAACCGTATACCATTTTACATACGGTGTTTATTTGGAATGTTGTTTTAACTGTGGAAATATTGATGAATTTGTATCCTCTAATCTATAAGGATATTTAAAAGGCATATTGATCTTGTATTAAATCAATGTATAAAGAATGGTTTGGAATTTCAGCGGTGGGTGGGGCCTGATATAGCCCCTTGATGCATCGACATGTCTCGTGAGACAATCAGTTTGGCGACAAACCCTTCGAGTTTATTTCTAAAAATCAGATGGGTTTCTACCCACATAACTAAACAGTTTTAACAGTATTATGGTATCATGTTCTAGATACATGACATCCAATTAATAAGAATTCTCTTTATTCATTTTCAGTTATTACTATCCATGAGGTTTTCACTGTGAAAAAATCTATAGATGCAGGCTCTTTCTCAGTTAAATAATGGCGTGTGTTCTTCATTTATTCACCATGCCATATTTGTTTATGATTCAGTTATTATTGATTCATGATTTTGATATTTGTAACTCTTACTCATTATTTGAGCTCAACCCTTTCATTTGTTTACCTTCAATAGGTTATGAAGAGGAGATCATTTATTGAGTTTATATGGATGCAGTTTTTAGTTTTTGTTATGTATTGTATTTTGTAACCTTTTCCAATGTAATTTGAGTTACATCTATGTATATAGTTTCTTCCAGATTACTAAACTGGTCATTTATTTGGGATTTCATTCCTTATAACCATTCCAATATAACAAGTAAGGCACCAACTCCGGTCTAGAGGGTTCGGGGCGTTACATTGGGCCCTTGGAAGCACCTCTATTATGCTGGATAATGTGCCTATAGAAAACACAATATCACCTCCATGCTTGCTTCAAGTTTCTGAAGATATCCTCAAACCACCATCCAACCCCAAGCACATCTTCTCAGACCCTCCAAATCAGTCCCCCACTAGAATTTGATCTCTCACGTCTCGCACCTTAGGTAGTAGAGGCCATGTGGGGGTTGACATCGTCAGGTGCGAAAAAGCACTGGATGTGGGAAAGGACCACCAGAGGGGACCATAGTATTGACCCCCACTGTAGAACCATGGGGGCCCAAAAGAAGCATGGAAGAACCCATGAGGACCGATAATCTCCCAAAAAAGATGGAAATTAGTGTATAATGGATAATTCCTTGAAATTTCAGAGGCAAAGGATGGATTTTCCCAACCCTGCCTATTCCAATGAAAATCATGTGCTAGAACTGTCATAGATTGGAAAACCACACACAGTTTATATGCTTCGGTGAAGATGTACCACAAGTAGCCCTAGTATGATTTTTTCAAAAACCATGCTAAAAAACAAGGACATGTGTAGAATTGCCTCTAATGTGGGGTTTGAAGGCTACTTCCTAGTCACGCACATCAGCCACATGGGCAGTCTCTACCTCTTATGGAAGGAGAAGATGGATTTCAGAATCAAGGGCTTCTACTATAACCATATCTCTCCCTCATTCCATCATCATGATGCACATGTGTGGTCCTTTATTGGCTTCTATGATTGGACCTACCAAAAATGAAAGCAGAAGTCCTGGGAACTCCTAAGGGAGACCATGGATGGCCTTCCGGGACTACTACTGGTGGGAAAAGACTTTAATGATATAATGTTTCAAAGAGGAAAGATAAGAGGCATCAGTCGACCATCGGCCTATATGAGAGATTTCTTGCAGGCATGCCATTGCATGAGCCTCACTGGATTGGGGTATGAGGGTTTCCCTTTCACATGGTCTCGTGCTAGCTCAGAGAACAACTGTATTCCAGAGTTCTTGGATATATTCTTGACCTCTTCTAACTGGCTCACCACCTTCAATCTCTCCCACATCTCTCATCTTACACAAGCCATGTCGGACCATTGCCTGATTCTTATCAACCTTTATGTGTTGTAAGTGGGTGCCCAAGAACCAACTTGTGATATACTTTGATTACCATTACATGTATACAGTTTGTTATATATATACATGTGTTTATCTTTCCATAATAACGTAGATGATTCTGCATCCACTATATTAATGGTAATATCCTTAGATTACGTGTCGTATCAAAGGGTTATAGCAGATCCCAGGCTATAATGAGAACCTAGAGATACTATGACAATAATCATAAAGTAATGTCCTATGGTCCAGATACATCATACTGACAGGACAAAAGGTGATGTGTGACTATTAGGTATTGGGGGATCATAAGCATTGAGGCTTCTTCTCATGAAGTTCGCACTTAGTGATGTATAGTATTTGAGATCATGAGGACAAACCCGCTAATAGGAACACCACATGTTTTGTGCATCATTGGTTTTTCCTATCTACAGAAATGTGTCATGGTCTCCTAACTTAAGAACATTATCAATTTTTGTCATTTGATCTCATACTTTGATGCAAGGTGAAAACCATGGAAATGAAGTCGTGGAGAGGTATTTTGTGTTGGGTACGTCATTAGTATCATGATACTGATTGAATGATCAAGATAGGATTTGTTGATTCGGAGTTGAGGAAGAGATATCTCAGGCCTGGTTGATTAGGATGGTAGTACCTTCATAAATCCATGGCCATGGTAGTCGAAGGTAATTTCATCCAGATAGATCAACAAATAATAGAGCAATAAATGTGCAACCTTCTTTATAAGATATCGATGACAAAGAGATTATATTACACAATACATGTTCATAGGTTGGTAGTCATTGCTTTGAATTTTCCTTATCTCTTTAGGGGCCTTGATGGGTTATTGGACCCCCACTCTTGGTCTATGAATGTTATTCGCTACTATTGAGATAAGGGCTTAGAGGGTCACACAATAGTGCTTTGAGAATCTTCCCTATTCGATTGAATACGACTTTAGGACTTGGTGGGCCCCACCATGGGGTTTGGGTATATCCAAGTTCTATCGATCACCAAGAAATAAATAAATTAATTATTATCTAAGTAAGGAATAATTGGGTTAAATTTATTTATTACACGTATTTACAAGTTATTAGTTAAATATAAGGATAAATATTATTCGAACGGATATGAATGTGATATTCCGGGTTCGTGTAATATTATCAGGAGATGCAAGTTGAGTTAATGGATTAAGTTTATCACATAGTATATATTTAATAAATATTAAAATTTAGTGATAAAATATAAATAATATCTATGGATCAGTTTATTTTGTCATAAATAATTATTTATAATACTTTTATAGTTGATGTTTATTGCACGGGGGTCGGGAACCCAACCCGAGTATTATAGATTTCCACTATATAAGTGGATAGAGGATATTCCCATGGTTATGATTCATATATTAGAATTGAGATCTTCTCTCTCCTACTAATTCCTTGAGAGAGAATCTCTCAATCGAGCAAGAAATTTAAGTTCTGTCATCTTGGATCGAAGACGATGGACTCTGGTGATCGTCGTTGTGTCGAAGTGATCATCGGAAATCAGCGTTGGCACCTGGAATCTGACGAACAACACATATGAAAATTTAAGAAGTGTGTGTGGAGGATCTACAGGGATTTAGCATCGGATCCTTCAAGCAATGGATGCTTTCAGTTTGCGATATGTGTGCACGCTTCGAATCATAATGAGGTATTTTCTTGTTTTATTTCTCTACTATGATAAACCATGTGTGATCCTTAGACTGTACTAGTGTGAGATCATTGGAGTAGACCATGTTTCGTCACTCTAGTGATGCGAAAATTTTAAATTCTGGGCCCATCGGCTTCCGCTGAGCATCCTGGTACCTTAAATTGGTATCATAGGAACGTGTGATTTTTTCGAGTCAATGAAAAATTGAATTGCTTTAAATTTTAAGTAGAGGGTGTTAAAATGGTTCCAACAAAATGGCCAACTAATGACCATCTGAATTTTTTTAATAGATCCACTAAGTGGTTAAAGAATCAATATTTTTTGGGTTTTAAATGTTTTTCTGGTGAACCCCCCTTTTCCGATCAAGTACTGACCATTTTTTGACTATTGGGACAATACTTTCCGATGACATGTAATTCCACATGAGTTCTGGAAAAATATAATATTATATTGTATGTTTGTTTTATTTTTCCGCTCAAAACAAAAATTCCAATTAATGTTTTTTCAAAAAGTCAAAAGGGGTGTAAGTTTTTCTTTCCCTTAGTTTGAATGAGATTGAGACCCCATCGGGTCTTCTTCCATGTCGCGGACCCACCTGCGGTGTCACCCTCTTCCTTTCCTTCTTAGCTGAAGACTATGGCATACCCTAGAGATATTCGAGCGGGGATATCCTGAGGACACAAAATTGGCAGCACGCAACATCCCACCCACAACAGCTTCCTCTCCACACTCTCTCAGTCGACACCCGCATGGGGCACCCCTCCTCTCCGGCCGAACCAATCGTCGGCTTCCTATCTCACGCGACAACCACCCTTACCGCTGAACCAAGGAGTCTCATCCACTGTGCCTTTCTCGACAGGCCACCCGAGTGCACCGCCGTCCACCTCCCTCACAAGCTACCCTCTGCCAGGATCAGGAACCCTCACCTTCAGCTGGCCAGATCTAGGCCACCCCCATCACGATTTTTGTTGTCGACCCAGGTTTCTAGTTGGGTCAAGGGTCCCAACGCCATAGATGGATCATTAAACGGATGCTTAATTTGAGAGTTATGGTGGTTTGAGCGAAAATATGGTAAGTTGGGTCTGGGTCCAGTCTGACCCGACCAGACCCAACATGACCCGGGTCCAATCTGGCCCATTGTGGCCACCACGGACCGGCTAGGCCTAGTCCAACACACCGGATCATGGGTCCGGCCAGTTGTCAGCCTGGCTAGCATCGAAGCGAGTCGGTGGCACTCACCCGGGACACGGCAGCCACTCCCGTGTCCCCATTCATGAAACATGGTTGGTCGTTGTCGGCCGTCGGATCAGCATTCCCGCGGCTTTGAGTCATGGGACCAAGTCAACACCACGACCGAGGTCGCGACCTACTCCGTGTGGACAACTGCAAGGACGCAGCTGTCGTTGCCGCCATGGTGCACCGTCTCTGTCGCCCATCACACGACCGTCGATGCACCGGAGGGTTTTCTGCGGCCCAACGGACTCACTCCGATGGTCCGTTTTCGAATTCGGAAGTTGTTCTGGATCTGTCAAGCTTCCCTCTTCACTGTTGTGGGCTCATAACTTCGTTGTGGTCCCTTCCGCCAGAAAGCTCTCGATTGAAGGTATCTCACGCGCCGCTTCGATCCACCCTTCATCACACTACCTTCGTTCTATGTCCGTCTACAATCCATGATATCGGATCGTTGCACCGCAAGGTGAATGCGCAATGATCATTCGTTCATATCCCCATGAAGAACGAAGAACGTGCGAGGATAAAGAGGGGAGGAAAAATCCAGACAACAATTCAAGGAATGAATCTCCACCATTGTTCTTCACGACATTAATCTTCTCATATTAGAAGGATCAAGAACGAAATCAAAATAGAAACTCATTTCCCCCCAATCATCCCGCAGTTAAGGACCTCCCGCAAGAACAATCAAACCGAGGGTCAACCTGTTCAAGATTTGATCCGTGTTCATTGTTTAAATCACAGAACGAGGAAAGACATAATTTAAATAGAAACCCCTACCTTGAGAGAAAGTTCGATTGAAGGGTGAATTTTTCGCTGATGTTGATCCGTCCGCGGAAGCGCTCGATCCAACATCGATGGAGGGATCTCTCAAAGAGGAGGGGGAAGTGCTCAACATTGTGGGCAATCATTGCTCGTCATTCATCGTTCGTCAATAGAGATCCTCCAGATATTCAGAGCATTTCTCCCATGCCAATGACGTACCCCCTAGTTAAAACATTAGAGGGAACGCCTTTCCGTTACCGCTACATTACAGCGTCGTTATGTTGATTCATTAATGAGGTTCATTAATGAGATTCAGTGTCACCTCATCACTGCACCGCAATGCTGATGTGTCACTTTTTAATGGTGAAAAAAACAAATAAATTAAATTTTAAGTTATTTTATTTTTCTTCCGAAAAGTCTAAAAACTCTCTTTTCTGATCGACCCTCATCGGTCAATGTTCGGTATTTCTAGGCAAATCCTGACATTTTGATTTCAACGGTGTCCTAGAATTTTTGATTCGAGCACCGGTTTAAAAGTTAGAAAAACCTGCTTGCACATTTATTTAAACAAACTCTAAAATAGTTCAAAAATTAACTTTTTTCCCTCGACCCGCACCGGTCGAGGTTAAGTCCTTCTTAAAGAGATCATCTCATTAGGAACTCAATGTTGGTCTCAGATTTTTAATCCAAGATACCATTTATGAGTTATGAGGATTCGAAAATAAAATAACTTTTATTTAAATTATTTTATTTATGGTTACGTCCCAAAAACCAACTTTCACGCTCGCGCTGACCAATGTTAGACTCTTCCTAAGGGAAGCATACCCTCAAAAACTAAACGGTACTCTCGAATTTCCAATCCCAGTTACCGTTTATGAGTTATAAGGATTTGAAAATAAAATAATTTTATTCAATTATTTTATTTACGTTCAAAAACTACTTTCCACTGTTGACACGTGTCGGCCAATGTTAGGCTCCAATTAAGGAAATTATACCCTCACAAGCTCAATGGTGGTCTCATATTTTCAATCTGAGTCACCGTTCATGAGTTATAAGGATTTGAAAATAAAATAACTTTATTCAATTATTTTATTTACGACCAAAAACTACTTTCTATTGTTGACCCACACCGGCCAATGTTAGGCTCTGCCTAAGAAATGAATATCCTCATGAGCTCAACGATGGTCTCGGATTTTCAATCCGAGTCACCATTTGTGAGTTATAAGAATTTGAAAAATAAAATTATTTTATTTTATTATTTTATTTATGGTTTTTTCCACTTTTGGGTTTTCTCACTGAAGGCTCACGCCGACTAAACTTAAGTCGCGCCTAGGATAAACTCGTCATCCTAAACGCAATGGCGCCCTCAGATTTTTAATCTGAGCACCCATTTGAGAGTTATTCTACTTTTTTATGAAACCCGCTCATGCCGCTATTTAAAAACTTGACATTTTTCGATGGACCATTTTGGGCACACCAGGCCTTGGAATCGCACGTCGTCTCAGTGCCTAGTCTCGAAATAATCTCATTTAATTTCAAAAAAAAATCATGGAATTCTGGGGTATTACAAAAATACATTTTCTTATCTCAAGAAAAGTATGTCAGGGAATTATTAAAGAAGTTTAGCATGACATAATTCAAATGAGTTTCTACTCCTATTTCAGTGAGCATAAAGTTGAGTAAAGATGAATACGAAAAAAGTGTGAATCAGAAATATTTTCAGAATCTGATCAGAATTCTCCTTTATCTTATAGCCTCAAGGCCTGATATTATTTATGTTGTGACTTTGTGGGTCCGATGTCAAAGTAATCCGAAAGAATCACATATGTTGGCAGAAAAAAGAATTTTGATATATGTCAAACAAAAAAATTCACATGGTTTGTTATATAAAATAAATTTTGAGATGAAGTTTCATGGGTTTACTGATACTGATTGGGCTAGAGATTGTAATGATAGGAAATCAACCTCCAGAGAAACATTTTTCTTAGGTGAATGTTGTGTGAGTTGGCATAGTAAAAAAAATGTTCAGTAACTTTGAGCAATGGTGAATCCAAGTATATTGCAACTACTCAGGCTTATACTCAAATTTTGTGGATGAAAGTTCAAATGGAAGATTTGAAAGTAAAAGTTTTTAAACCATTAAAAATACTTTGTGATAATCAAAGTGCAATTGATCTTTTTAAAAATCCTGTCAAACATTCTAGACCAAAACACATTGATATAAAGTTTCACTTTATAAAATAATTATTGCCAGAGATATTTTTCTAGAATACATTTCAACAAAGTATCATATTTTTGATATCTTTACAAAAGAAATACTGAAAGAAAGGTTTGTGGAATTGAGACTGCAACTTCATGTTCATCCACCCCCCGTGACTTCCTAAACCTCATAAGGAAGTTCCCCCGTTGTCCCTTGGATTATGTTGACAAAGGGGGAGAGAAAGTAACAAATTTTGTTAGAATTTTTTACTCGCCTTTCTTTTATGAATCTAAAGTTTTGGTTATCATAAAACGGGGGAGAAAAAAAAGAAAAGTGATGGAGATTTTATCTTTACATGTCTGCAAAATTTTCTTACCATTGAAGGATGTAATTCCTTAAAAACATTGCTTTATCCAGTAGTGTGGTATCAGGACACTCTCTTTTGAGAAAGGCTATGTTTTGATAAAAGTAAAAACACATGAGTTGTTTACAAAAGTTGAGTTGTGAAAAAATTCTGAGCATTGAAAAAGTTATTAACGAGGGTTGTCAGCAAATTCAAAAGGGGAGATTGAAGAACCTTTGTGATAAATTATTTTAACAAAGTTTTTGTATTTGTTGACAACTGACCTTTTTATATAAGAATATTTTTGTTATTCAGGAATCAGACCCAGTCCATCATAATGCGCTTTGTTAGAAAGATAGATGTTTCTATTTGAAGATGTTGTATTTATGGTGAAGAGTTTTGAAAGAAGATTGTGAAGTTAGGAGTGAGAAAGTTTTCAAACTTTCTAATCCAAATCAGACAATTCTTTTCTTTTCATAAATTTCTCATAAATCATGAAAACTCTCACGATAAAATCTTTTGAAGAAATGGTGGAGATGTTTGAAGAAGTTCAAAGTTGCTAAGTGGATTTATCATTAAATACTTTACATCATTATGGAAAAATCATCATAATGGGATTTCTATCGTAATGGGAATTCCATCGTATTGAGTTGAAAATGAAACATAAATCACAATGAGCTGAGAAGGAAACACAAATTGTAATGAGTTTAGAAAAAACAGAAATCGTAATGAGCTAAGAAGGAAACAAAAATCGTAATAAATTGAGAAAGAAATAGAAATCTCAATGAGCTAAGAAAGAAAAAAAATCGTAATGAGCTGAGAAACAAACATAAATCGTAATGAGATGAAAAATAAATAGAAATTTTAATGAGTTGAGAAGGAAATAGATTTGTAATGAGCTAAGAAAGAAAGAAATTCGTAATGAGCTGAGAAGGAAACAGATTCACAATGAGATGAGAGAAGGAAATAGATTTATAATGAGATGAGAAGGAAAAATGATTTTTAATGAGCTGAGAAGGAAAAAGATTTATAATGAGATGAGAAGAAAATAGATTCATAATGAGCTGAGAAGGAAATATATTTGTAACAAGTTGAGAAGGAAAAAAAATTCATAATGAGAAAAGAAGGAAACATATTCATAATGAGACGAGAAGAAAAATAATTCATAATGAGATGAGAAGGAAAAATATTTGTAATGAGTTGATTACGAAGAAGACTCAAAAAGAAGATTCCAGAAGTTTTATGAAGAGTTGAAGAGGTCAAACTTGAAATTCAATTTTTCATAAATCTTGGAGAAATCAAAGGGGATTGAAGAAGTCAAAATTGAAGTTTAAATGTGAGTGTTTTTTGGAGTTTTTGAAATTTGAGGAAGTGGGGAATGTTTTTAGTTTATCGCTTTTGTTTTTTAGTTGCCTATAAATACTTACTCAGATATTTCATTCACTGTAACCTTTCTCATAAGCAGAAAAAGCAAACCGCTGAAGAAATCAAGTGAAAATCATTTCTGACTAGAGATATCATGAGGAGGATCAGACAACTGAATGTTTATTTACTGGATTGAGAAAGATCATATTGAGAAGATCATATTGAGTTAATTGGACTAAAGAAGGTCATATTGAGATTTTGAGTAGAGTTTGAGTTTTACAGATTGAGAATGGGTTCATCATATTGAGTCCATCGTATTGAGTTTCTGAGCAGAGTTTGAGAAGTGCAGATTGAGTAAGGGAGAATCGTATTGACTTCATCGAATTGAGAAAATCAAATCCAGCCAAATCAGACTAAGGATTCAAACTAAGCAATTGTGGAGCAGTTTCAAAAAAATATTTATACTTTCATTTGGCTCAATTATTTTATAAGAAAACATTGTAAACTGATGGGAGTGAGTATAATCATTCCTATCAGAAGATAGAATGTGTCTAACGGGAGTTTGTGCAAGTTGCATCCACTTCTTCATAATAGTTAATTTATATAGACCCATGGGAGTGGCTATGATAAGGATGTAGGTTCTCACATTAAAACCAAACCTTGTAAATCTTGTGTGCTTTACTAGCTTTTTTACTTTCACATGCATGAGTATGTACTAAAAGTTGATAAAGAAATAAATCTTAAGAGGTTTCATGGGTTATGTTTCTAAAAGTTTTGAAACTCACAAAAAGTGAACAACTGATTCAACACCCACAGTTGTTATTCGATCCTTTGGAACTTCAGTTAGTCTCCATCACAGATTCATGGTTCTTCTCCAATCCATTATCCACATACATAGATGCCTCCCCCTGAGAGTTCAACAATGGGGAAACTAAACCTTGATAAGATCCGGGAGTACCTATCAAACCCGCGTTCTCGCCCCAATACTTCAATTCCAAATAGTGGTATGCCCTGATGTCATCTGCCCCATCCAGTTGCTCAACCATCTGAGGAGACCCATCCAATCATGATAATTGTTCAATCGAGCTGGAAAAATAGCATTGTCACTGATTAGTGGTAGAAGAGTCACCATACCAGAAACCAAGTTTCATCCCCTTCGAGGGTACCTAGAAAAGGTAAATTCTTAGACTGAGGTAAATCACCCTTGCCAATAACAAATTTCAGGCCTGTATTTTTTTGAAGTAAATGTTCTCATCATGTCCATGAGTAGAGCAGAAGGAGTAGACAACAGACCTTCTGCAATTCACTTTGTCATGTACAATGATTTTATAATTAGTGTAGAACTGAGGGATTCTCTCATATATAATCCGTAACACAAATTCATCATCATCTGCAGAGAGGAAGGTTTTGTCGATTAAAGTGGAGCTCAGGTCAACTTCAACCCGGAGACGAGCGTGGTGCCCAAACCTAGCAACTTCTGTTTCCTTTTCCATCTTTATAGGGACTCCCAGAGCCAAGGCAACGTCATGTTGGATCCTTGGGTGCCATAGAATCTAATTTAATCCACAAACCTTAACTCACAGTTGAACAGATGAATTGCATACCTCCATTGGATTGAAATGTTGATCTCATTCCCAAATATGCAGAAAACCCAGCTTGAGAAATACAGAGTCGAAGCCCCAAACTCTCGTCTTGAGATCTTCTATGGGGATAGCACATGAGAGAAGTTGTGGCTCAAAGAAACATACTTCTAGTTGGAGAGGCCCCAAAATCTCGAAAAACCCTCAACTCGATCGCGTGAGCAATGGTACCCTTCTAAAGAATGCCTTCAGTTAACATGCCCTTGAATTTGGAGAGGGAGCTCCGATATCCATTAGTGTCTGCAAACTCACCATGAGTGACGTCTATTGAATCGTCTTTCAAGGAGAAAATCTTTAACCAAAATATCACCTATCGCAAATGAAAATTGAAATCCTTAATAGCCATGGTGGTCCCAGAGAACCTCACGAGCGCGAGCTCTTCCCATCTTCTATTATCATGAATGTTCTATTAAATCTATTATTAAATATTAAAAATATTATTAATTATTACTTCTATTAATTATATTAATAACAAAATAATATATTATTAATTAATTGTAAATAATAGAATTAATAATTAATAAATATATTACCAATTAATAAATTACAAATAATTATATCAAAAAAAATTTCTAAATATATTAATTTCCCTAATAAATTAATAAGTGGAAATGTATTATATTTTATATAAATTATGACATTTTAATCAATATTTAAAGAAAATAATATTTATGGTTACGATTATCATGGCTACAATTTTCATTAATATTATTAAAGAGGCATAACTGTTAATATTATTATCATGGCTACGCTTGTCGTTTATATTGAATAAATATGGGTGGCTGTATTATTTATTTGTTTATGTTAGATGATATTTTGTTGTTTATTTTCTTTGTATAATAGCCCATCGTTTAAATATAATTTACCAACAAACTAAGAATTTGACATTTATACTATATCGATTACATCCGTCACCGCAGAACACAATGTAAAGAAGAAAACTATAATAAATCAGAGACTCGAGGACTTGACCCCGCAACATATTTCTCACCCGACCCAAACCTTTATCTAAATATAGTTTTTCCTTTATTTGTCACGAAGCCCCCATTAGATCAATGTAAACATTGGGTGACGGTATAAGAAATCCAAGTAATGAAATATCAAAATCTATTTTATTAAAAAAAATATGAATTTAAATTCAAGAACAAAATAATTGAAAATTGAAATGATGTTTATAAAATAAAACTTATAATTTATTATTCAGATATGAATTCTATTAAAATATATTTACTAATATATATGTAGTTAGATTTTAATATATTTATTGTAAATATAGTTATAACTATAAATATTTTAATATAATTAATAATTATTTCATTTTAAAATATTTATTGACTATTTAAATATATAATATAAATATTAAAAATGCATATCATTATATATTAATATTAGAATTTTATTTTGATTTTTAATTTTAATTTTATATAAAAAATAAATTTAAAATTGAAATTAAATTGATGTTTGTATATATATATATCACATTTTACAAAATTTAACCAACATAAAAATATATATTGTATAACATAAAAAATCAAATTCAACTGAAATTTCAAATGAGATTTTAAATTATTATGTGTGTGTGCAGGGTGCGTGTGTGCATATATGCATGTATGTTTGCATGTACGTATGAGTGTATGTGTATAGTATATCCAGTCAGTACTATATATCCACTTTTTATCACCTCACAAAAATGGCTTTTATCACCACTAAAAAATCACTAATTTTGTAATCTTTTTGAAAGTTGGTCTCTTTTATCAATGATCTAAAAACAATGATAAAAGTATCTTTTATTATCGCTAAAAAAACACTGATAGAGGCACCTTACCAATGATTTTTTTAGTGTTGATAAATGAAATTTTTATCATCCCTAGTTTCATCACCACTTTTATTAATGCTAATAAATGTCCCCTTTATCAGCGTTAAAAAATGTCAATAAAATTAGGGTGTATTAGCACTCATAATTTTTTTCGACGCTCAACACCGACCACACCACCTTTATCAGCACTCGCCAACCCCCTTTATCAACACTCTCCTAGCCCCGCCCACCAATGCCTTTATCAATGCTTGCCACCCCCTTTATCAGTGTCAACCCCCTTTATCAACCCCCATGCCTTTATTAGTGATCGTTATCCCTGACACCTCTGTGTGTTTGCCTGTATTTGAACTCGTGACCTCCACCTCCACGAATTCATGCCTTACCATTGATTCATGTAATTTTCTTATATATTTAATTATATATCTAATTATTTATCCCCACCATTGATGATGAGTTAGTTTGGATTTGTGGGTGGGTGGGGGGTGAGTGGCAGGTCGAGAGGTCAAGTCACTTGGACTACGTGTTTAAGACACTTTTATTTCTCTGTTTCATGTTCTACAGCGCTGAATGTAATCGACCTTAGATATATAATTATTTATATATATTTAGATACATCTTTTTTATCTATATATACATAATTATTTTTAAATACATTTATAAAATAAATTTGTGTGTGTGTACATATGTGTGTCCATATATATAAATATATACATATATTATAAATTAACTAGTACCCAACCTGTGCATTTTCAAGACATAATCATTTAATTACAAATTCACATTCACATTCTCATGATTTGAGGCTACTAAAAACTTTATACATATGAAATATAGGAAGAGGTTGAAACGTAAGTGTAAATGATAATTGATACATAAAACAAAATTGAATCACAAAAAAATAGTTGAACATAGTAATTGACTTTTGGTTGGTCTATTCAATTTTTCTTGATCCTGTAACACCCCAAGGTTTTGAAAATAAATATATAATGAAATTTTATAATATAACCATTAAACACAACTTTGTCTCTTCTATGTTTTGAATTTCAAGAACTGGTCATCTAGAGTTGTGTTCAGAAAGTCATTTGGAGTCTGATAGAACAAACTTGATTTTTTGGTGAATAGTAACATACCATTATGAATAGTAATATGAACCTAATGAATAGTAAATTTTATTATTATTTTATTTTTTAAGGCTAGAAGATAATAACATCTTGGTTAATTTTTCATTGTGATAAAGAAGTAGTTGTAGAATTAGAACTCTTAATTTTTGAATTAAGTATGCTTTTATTTAAAAGTTAAATTAATAATATTTAGAAAATTATTTTTCAAAAATGGACTTCACTTTTGAATTCTAAACTTCGAAAAATGGTAGGGGTGAATTTTTTGGATTAAATAAAATACATGAATTTTTCATGAATAGTAAAAATACAGTTTTGAGTTTTCGGAAGTTTAATGACATCATAATGATGTAATAATTAAATATAAAAGTATGGTTGAATTCTGTATAGTAACTTATGACATGAGGTGTCCCAAGTGGATTAAACCGTGGGAAAATACCATGGGAAATCCCATGGTTTGGAAAAAACCACTAATGAGGTGTCCCTTTGAAATTATTAAAAAATCACCTCTCTTTTTCTATAAATACCCACTCATCCAGTCATTTTCTTTCACTCAAAATCCATCATCATCGAAGCTCTGGTGGTTTTAACTCTCTAAGATTCCTCCCAAGGTGTCCCTAAGCCTCCAAGGTCCCATACTTCAATATCTAGGAGTTATTCTACAAGGTAAGGGAATCATTCATTCTCTTCTTTAAGTCGACACTTCTTTTATGTTAGCTATTTGAAATTCCTTTCTCATATATTGGGGTTTGATTTTATTTATTCTTCTTACTACCCTTATGATTTAAATATTATGAGATGCCCTTTTTTTCTCATCATTTGATTTTATGAAATTTTAAGTGACGTCGTTAGGCTGCCGATTTTGCATACGGGATCTCTTAACTTTTCTTTATTTTCAAGTTCATCTCTTTTACTTTTCTCTCCTCACTTCCTCTATAAAAAATGATCATGATAACTCCAGTAACATATATATACTGTATTTATGTCATGTGAATGTAATAACCATCATAAATATTCTTATTCCCTCCCTTTTATTTTTATAAACGAAATCGACGTCCATGAAGTTCCGATTTATAACCTTCGTAGACGACAAAGTTTCATTCTTCAATTTATTATTCATTACAAGTCATGAAACCATATTCATGGTTGAACCAGACTATAATATATATGTTATAACCTAATTAATATTCAGGAACCAGAATATTTACATATAATTAAGTTATATGACCAAAATAGTTCATAATATTCCAAATACCGCCGAATAATTGAAGTGGTTGTCATCTAATGATTAATCCACATTCCATGTAACCAAATGATAGAAATGACCATTATCAATTATTTATGTTCATTAATAATATATAATTCCAATCATGGATATTTATAACCATTCCACATGAACTTTATAACATAAAAACAAGTGAACTGAATATGAAAATAAAGGAAACGAACACTCCAGAACGACGAAATTCAATACAATAACTTGTCAATAAAAACTTAAATGAACTAACCAGAATTATGGTAAACTAAATACATGTATAATATTTTATTAAATAAGTTATTAACATGTATAATTTTATATTCCAGGGGCTTAATTATAATAGATGAACACATTTGGAGTTAAGGTAAGGGTTTTTCCACCCAAACTTCTATTTTCATTCGGGATACTATCATTGTCTAATTACCTCAATGAAATTCTTATGTATTGTTATTTACTCATCATATATTCTGTGTGAGTATCATATATATGTTTAAAAACTATAAACATTCCTTATTTTATGGATAGTTACACGTTTTAAAAGGAACTTTCAAAATTGTTTCAAAAATACAAGCCCGATTCAAGGGAATATCTCAAAATTCTTACCTATTTTCAAGGGCACTCTATAATCTATTTTTGGAAACCATTATATTTATAAAATCACTCATTTTATTATGAAAATACTATCTTACTTCACTTATGGTTTTATTCAAATATTTTTCCAAAAAGAACTCTTCTTTTCAAAATAAAAGAGTATTTATCTTCAGAATTGCTTAATGATTTTATAAGAGTGTTTTCATCTAATTCAACACCCTTATTGATTCCATGGTATTATTGGGTTTAATAATTTATGAAGTCATCTACTGTATTTTATTTAATGGTTTATGACTAATTCTATTGCGGATGATCTTATCCTAAAACCATTCACCATATTATTCTGAATGGTTTGTGTTTTATCTTTAATGATTGGGGAAAGATAGTTACATTTCATATGATAGTTTCAATATGAATGTATATGTTGTTTATGTTTACCCCCACTCATATGAGGAATGCATTGTACTTATTATGTGATGGGTGGGGACCGCTATATCCCCTTGATGCATCGGTAGGTCTCATGAGACAAACTATGGTCTTGGCACGAGGCCTTGACAAAATGATTATTTTATGGTCCTAGCACGAGGCTTGGATGGTATGGTTATGATTTCCAGCATATGCACTTCCCTCATTATGATGCTAGTATTTTAAGTTCATGAGGTTATTCTACTAGTAGAATACCCAAGATTATGTTTTATTATGGCATTATTTATTCAGCTCATATTTCTTCCATAATGTGTTCAAGTTCATTATTAAAGGCATGTGTTTTCAATTATTCACCATGTCTAATGTTTATATTGACTTCCGCTGTATTGCTTACTCTTACTGAGCATTTGAGCTCACCCCTTTCTTATGTTTCATTTTATCAGGACATAAAGAAGTAATTTATGAATGACGTGCATGCATAATCTAGGAAACATGATGTTTCTAGTGGAATAAAATAGTGTTTTGTTTCCCTTCATGTTGTAATGATAAACTTATGTATGTAACTTGTTTACAATAATACTAAACTACTCGATCTTTCGAGATTTGTATTCCTTTTATGTATGCCAACGTAATAAAATAAGGCACCGGCTCTGGGCAACTAGGGTCGGGTCCTTACAGTTGGTATCATAGGAATTTTAGTAGAATACTTGGAAACTAGATTTAGAAAACGTAGATTCAGGGAAGAGTCCCTAAGTTAGTCTTTGAGGAAATACACACAATAACATCCTGGTATTTTGGTAAGAAATATATTATATGGATATTTCAAGCAATACATCCTCGTTTGGATACGAGTAGGTAGAGGCTGCTCTGGCACAGATGTATCTAGGGGTAAAACCCAAAAACACCGCTTTGAGATAGACTCGAATGGGAACTGGTGCATGACAACGGGCCTTGCTTCACTCTTGATTACGACACTCCCAGGGGATATGCCTAGGATAATTCACATTTTATTTACAATCCATTATGAAGGATTGAAATGGAAAATATTCCTCAAAGAAACCATATTTGTGAATATGGGATTAGCCATTCTTAGGATCTCATATTTTTTCTAAGTATTTTGTTAATTTAAGATTATACATTATGATTCATAACCTAATCTAGTGTATGCCATTATCTAGAGATGGAGCCAAGTGGACGGAATGGAAATCACACGAATGCACGTGTCCCCTGTAGGGATTTTCCTCCGATGCAAGATAATGATGTTGGCTCTGGTGCTGTGACTGGTGCTGAGCAACTCATAACTATACTGGGACAACTAACTCAGGTTATGAATAATAACCTTACCCTTATGGAGCATCTGGATCCACCACGTGGAGGAGCCATGCTAGATCGCTTTATGCGACAACAACTTCCATCATTCAACGGGACTGCAAACCCGTTTGTAGCAGAGAAGTGGATAAGTTCACTTGAGAAGATATTTCTCACTTTGGGATGTAATGAAAGAGAGAAGGTTGTCATGGCAGTATATCTTCTATTGGGAGATGCGGATCAGTGGTGGTCATTAATCCAAAACACAAAGGAGGAGGAAGAGATAAAAGATATGGAATGGAGGGATTTTAAGGAAATCTTCCTAGAAAAATATTTCCCTCATGAGCAGCGAGCAGATATGGAGAGACAATTCTTGAATCTGAGGCAGAAGGAGGATGGAAATGTTGCCAAGTATGAAGCCAACTTCACAAGGTTAGCAAGACATTCTATGGACTATATACGAAATCCAATGAGAAAAATTGATCGATTCTTTGATGGCCTAAAGCTATTCCTCCAGCGGTCACTGATCTCCCAAAGTTTTTCACTATATGAGGATATAGTTTCATGTTCCATCAAGATAGAAAATGAATTCTCTAAGTCTTATTACTTTAAGAGAAAACAAGAAAATAAGAGGGCTGCTGAAAACCCTGGGAAAGGAAATAAGGAAACGGGGAAGAAGGGAAGAGTTGAATTTCCACCATGTGACAATTGTGGAAAGAAACACCCTGGTGCATGCTTAAAAGGAAAAGGAGTATGCTACAAATGTAGTCAGAAAAGCCATCTTACTGGTGATTGCAAAGGGAAGAAGGAATCCAATGATGTTCAATGCTATAGTTGTCGGGAGATGGGACACTATGCTAATGATTATCCAAAATGTCAAGGAAATATGCAATAGAAATGGCCAAGGGGTCAGGGACAAGCTTATGCAATCACAACTATAGAGGTTGAAGTTCCTAATGATGTGGTGGCAGGTACTTTAATTGTTTCCTCAAGCTTAGCCAATGCTTTATTTGATTCTAGATCATCGCATTGTTTCATATCTTCCCAGTTTTCTAAGAAAATTATATATTTCCAATTTGATTTAACAAGGGAGTTGTCAGTCAAAACTCCTAAGGGAAGTATCATTGCTACAAATTTCTGTGAATTAGTTCCCATTAGGTCATATAAATGTTCTTTATCTGCTGATCTCATCATCATACCCATGATTGAATTTGATATAATCCTCAGTATGGATTGGATTTAGGATCATGATGCAAAAATTTATTGTAAGAAGAAGGAGGTTACAATTTGTGATAATGATGATAAATAACACCTTATCTTTAGAGCTGAATCATCACCGCCTGATTCTTATCTAGATCCACCCCCAATAGCTCAACTAAATTCAATTATTGGGGAGGAAGAGAATGAAATAACTGTGGGTGAGGAAAGGAATGTTCAAATAGAGGATGCACCTATTGTCAGAGAATATGTTGATGTGTTTCTAGAAGATTTACCTGGACATCCTCTAGAACAAGAAATTGAGTTTTCCATTGATTTAATTCCTGGTTCAAGGCCCATATCAAAGACCCCTTATAGAATGGCCACTGTGGAATTAGTGGAACTAAATAATCAACTAGAGTAATTGAGTAATAAGGTATTTATCTGCCCTAGTGTTTCTCTATGGGGATCCCCTGTCCTTTTTGTCAAGAAGAAAGACGGATCTATGAGGTTATGTATCAACTACAGAGAGATCAATGCTATAACAATAAAGAAAAAGTATCCCCTACCTCGCATTGATGATTTATTTGACCAAATTCATGGAGATCAATACTTTTCCAAGACTGATCTTCAATCCGGATATCATTAGTTTCATGTGAGGAAAAAGATATTCCAATGACAGCATTTCGGACCAGGTATGGGCATTATGAGTTTACAATAATGCCTTTTGGATTGACTACTGCACCCTCTGTCTTCATGGATCTAATGAACAGAGTTTTCAAGGAATATCTCGATGATTTTGTAGTTGTATTTATTGATGATATCTTGGTATACTCCAAAAGCAATGAAGATCATGAAAATCACTTGTGAATTATCCTAAAGACTCCTAGAATACATGAATTATATGGGAAGTTTGGAAAGTGTGAATTCTGGCTTCAGGAGATTTCTTTTCTTGGCCATATTGTCTCTAAGGATGTAATCCTAGTTGATCCTGCAAAGACAAAGGCAATCCAATATTGGCCCATTCCAACAAACATAACTGAGGTACACATTTTTATTGGCTTAGCAGGTTATTATCGGCGTTTCGTATAGAATTTTTCCCGACTGGATAACCCGCTAACGAAGCTCACACGTAAATGGGTAAAATTTGTTTGGAAAAAATATTGTGAATAATTTTTCGAAGAACTAAAGATAAGATTAGTCAATTATCCTATATTGACTCTACCATCAGGGAATGACGGGTTTGTTATTTATAGTGATGCTTCAAACAAAGGACTTGGTTGTGTCCTTATGCAAAATGATAGGGTTATTGCTTATGCATCACAACAGCTAAAAATTCATGAGTAAAACTATCCTACTCATGATATTGATTTATCTGTTGTAATCATTGCTTTGAATATTTGGAGACATTATCTCTATGGTGAAAATGTGATATTTATATTGATCACAAGAGTTCGAAGTATATTTTCTCACAGAAAGAACTCAACAAGAGGAAAAGGAGATGACTTGAACTACTCAAGGATTATGATTGCACAATACACTACCACCCAGGAAAGGAAAATAAGGTGGCAGATGCTTTGAGCAGAAAGGATCATGGAGTTTTGAACAAGATGAGAGTTGAAAGGGATCCTATTTTCAAGGATCTAGTAAAGATAGATATAGGAATAACCATAGAAGGAGACACATCAATTCTTTTTCAAATGGTTTCCAAACCATCTTTACTATAAAGGATAAAAAGTTCTTAGGTTGATGATGAGGAGATTCAAAAGAAGATTAAAGATGTGAATGATGGGAGATTAAGTGACTTCGTATGTGAAGATGGAATTTTGAAATTTGGGAAGAGACTTTGTGTTCACGATATACCTGATCTAAAAAGGGAATTTTTGGATGATGCTCATAGTTCCAATTTCTCTATACACACTGGTATCACTAAGATGTATAGAGATTTGAAGGAACATTTTTGGTGGGGCAACATGAAGAGGGAGATTGATGATTTTGTGTCAAGATGTATGGTTTGTCAACAAGTGAAAGCTGGAAGGCAATAGCCTGGAGGAGTATTGCAACCTCTTCCCATACCTGAGTGGAAATGGGATAATATCACGATGGAATTTTTCATGGGACTACCAAAGACTACTAGAAGGAACGATGCAATATGGTTCATTGTTGATCGTCTTACAAAGTCAGCACATTTTCTTGCTATAAGAGAAGATCTGCCACTTGAACGTCTAGCAAGACTATATATTAATGAAGTTGTGAGACTTCATGGAGTACCCCTGTCGATTTTTTCTGATCATGATCCACTTTTTACATCAAGATTCTGGAAAAGTCTTCAAAAGGCCCTAGATACTGATCTTCGTTTGAGCACTTCCTACCACCCACAAACTGATGGAAAATCAGAATAGGCAATTCACTTGATTTTCAAGGCATGTGGGATCAGTATTTACCTCTCGTAGAATTTTCCTAAAACAATAGCTTCCATTCAAGTATACAGATGGCACCCTATGAAGAATTATATGGGAGGCAATGCTGTACACCAACTTGCTGGGATGATGTTGGGGAAAGAAAGCTCGTTGGCCCAGAACTTGTTGAAGAAACAATGAAAAAGGTGAAGATTATCTAGAACCATATCAAAATAGCTCAAAGTAGGAAAAAGATCTATGCAGATAACTGAAGGAAGGATTTGGAGTTTTAAGAAGGTGATCACGTTTTCTTAATGGTATCTCCATGGAAGGGTATTATGCGATTCGGTAAGAAGGGAAAATTAAGTCCCAGGTACATCGGACCTTTTAAAATTATGGACCAAATTAGAGTCGTAGATTACCGTTTGGCAATGCCGCCAAGTCTCTCCAAGGTTCATAATATGTTCCACGTGTCCATGTTAAGAAAGTACATGCTAGACCCAACACATGTACTCACTTATGAAGAAGTAGAACTTGAGCCTGATCTATCTTACTATGAAGAGCCTATCAAGATTCTTGATACTAGAGAACAAGTATTGAGAAATCATACAACTCATCTAGTGAAGGTTCTATGGAGGAACCATAAGATGGAGGAAGAAACATGGGAGCCTGAGGAGCTTATGTTAAAGACATACCCAAATCTTTTTAGGTAATATTCTATTAATTTCGAGGATAAAATTTTTGTAAGGAGGGGAGAATGTAACACCCCAAGGTTTTGAAAATAAACATAGAATGCAATTTTATAATCTAACCATTAAACACAACTTTGTTTCTTCTATGTTTTGAATTTCAAGAAGTGGTCATATAGAGTTGTGTTCAGTAAGTCATTTGGAGTCTGATAGAACAAACTTGATTTTTTTGGTGAATAGTAACATACCCTTATGAATAGTAATATGAATAGTAATATGACCCTAATGAATAGTAAATTTTATTATTATTTTATTTTAAGTCAAGAAGATAACAACATCTTGGTTAATTTTTCATTGTGATAAAGAAGTAGTTGTAGAATTAGAACCGTTAATTTTGTAATTAAGTATGATTTTATTTAAAAGTTAAATTAATAATATTTAGAAAATTATTTTTCAAAAATGGACTTCACTTTTGAATTCTAAACGTTGAAAAATGGTAGGGGTGAATTTTTGGTATTTTTCTAAAATACATGAATTTTTCATGAATAGTAAAAATAAAGTTTTGAGTTTTCGGTAGTTTAATGACATCATAGTGATGTAATAATTAAATATAAAAGTATGGTCGACTTTTGTATAGTAACTTATGACATGAGGTTTCCCAAGTGGATTAAACCATGGGTAAATACCATGGGCAAGCCCATGGTTTGGCAAAAACCACTAATGAGGTGTCCCTTTGAAATTATTAAAAAATTACCTCTCTTTTTCTATAAATACCCACTCATCCATTAATTTTCTTTCATTCCAAATCCCTCATCCTATAATCTCTGGTGGTTTTAACTCTCTAAGAGTCCTCTCAAGGTGTCCCTTATCCCCCAAGGTCCCATCCTTCAAGATCTAGGAGTTATTCTACAAGGTAAGGGAATCCTTCATTCTCTTCTTTAAGTCGACACTTCTTTTACGTTAGCTATTTGAAATTACTTTCTCATATGTTGGGGTTTTATTTTATTTATTCTTATTAATTTACTTTTGATTTAAATATTATCAGAAACCCTTTTTTTCTCATCATTTTATTTTATGAAATTTTAAGTGACGTCGTTATGCTGCCGATTTTGCATAAGGGGTCTCTTAACTTTTCTTTATTTTCAAGTTTATCTCTTTTATTTTTCTCTCCTCAATTCCTCTGTAAAAAATGATCATGATAACTCTAGTAACATCTATATACTGGATTTATATCATGTTAATGGAAGAACCATCATAAATATTCTCATTCCCTCCCTTTTATTTTTATAAACGAAATCGACGTCCATGAGGTTTCGATTTATAACCTTCGTAGACGACGAAGTTTCATCCTTCAATTTATTATTAATTATTGGTCATGAAACCATATTCATGGTTGAAACAGACTATAATATATATGTTATAACCTAATTAATATTCAGGAACTAGAATATGTACATATAATTAAGTTATATGACCAAACTAGTTCATAATATTCCAAATACCGCCGAATAATTGAAGTGGTTGTCATCTAATGATTAATCCTCATTCCATGTAACCAAATGATATAAATGAACATTATCAATTATTTATGTTCATTAATAATATATAATTCCAATCCTGGAGATTTATAACCATTCCACATGAACTTCATTACATAAAAACAAGTGAACCGAATATGAAAATAAAGGAAAGGAACACTCCAGAACGACCGAATTCAATACAATAACTTGTCAATAAAAACATAAATGAACTAACCATAATTATGGTAAAATAAATACATGTATAATAGGTTCTGAAATAAGTTATTAACAAGTATAGTTTCATATTCCAGGAGCTTAAGTACAAGAGAGGAACACGTTTGGAGTTAAGGTAAGGGTTTTTCCACCAAAACTTCCATTTTCATTCGGGATACTTTCATTGTCTAATTACCTCAATGAAATTATTATGTATTGTTATATACTCATCATATATTCTGTATGAGTATCATATATATGTTTAAAAACCAGAAACCTTCCTTATTTTATGGATAGTTACACGTTTTAAAAGGAACTTTCAAAATTGTTTCAAAAATACAAGCCTGATTCAAGGGAATATCTCAAATTCTTACCTACTTTCAAGGGCACTCTATAATCTATTTTTGGAAACCATTATCTTTATAAAATCACTCATTTTATTATGAAAATAATATCTTACTTCATTTCTAGTTTTATACAAATATTTTTTCAAAAGAACTCTTCTTTTCAAAATAAAAGAGTATTTATCTCCAGAATTGCTTAATGATTTTATAAGAGTGTTTTCATCTAATTCAACACCCTTGTTGATTCCATGGTATTATTGGGTTCAATCATTTATGAATTCATCTACCATATTTGATTTAATGGTTTATTACTAACTCTATTTTGGATGATCTATCATAAAACCATTCACCATATTATTCCAAATGGCTAGTGTTTTATGTTTGATGATTGGGGAAATATAGTTACATTTCATATGATAGTTTCAATATGAATGTATATGTTGTTTATGTTTACCCCCGCTGTAACACCCCAAGATTTTATGAAAAATATTCTTTTTAATTTCATTGATGTCTTCTGTTGTACACTACACCAAGATTATCTTGCGCTATACGCAACACCGTATTAGCTTGCAGTATACACAACCCTGACTTGGCTTGCATTACACGCAATCGCGACCTTCCTTGATAGCGTGTGTCGTACGCAATATCGGGTTTCACTAAACAACGATATAATATTATTATGGACAAGATGTTATGAATAGTATTAACTAAATTTTGAATTTTATAACATTATTATTCATCTTACACATTTTCTAGAACATGGTATGAGAACAAGATAAATTTTTCAGGTAAAATAAGTATTTTTCAAAAAATGTAGTTTTGCCGCCTTTTGATGGAGCACGCACTTTAAATCTAGTTTTTTACATGTTTATAAGTTAAATTTGACAAAATAAAATTCTTATTTGGAATCAGGATATAAAAATTTACTTTGGATTAATTTTTCATATTATTCTGATAACTTTCATATTTTAATGAATAGTAAAAACACGCTATATTTTAATTAAAAACAACTTTTTTCATCGTAATAATTTATATAGTTAAATTATAATATTGAATTATTTTAAAGTATAAATAGAATATATTTTTACCATTTAATATAATGTATGTCATTAGCTTTGATTTTACATTGAATTCATAGGTAAAATCATTTCAATCTTTTGCAATGTTTTAACTTTTAAAACTCGTTTTCTTAATAGCGGGATTAATTTTAAATTAATTTCTGCAACTAATGTGTTTTGAATTTTGAAAAATGGATTCCATATTTGGAATCAGTAGGTCCAAATTATTTTAATAGGCTACTTTTTATTTTTGGGCACTATGAATAGTAACTACGGTAATTTTTATTTACTTCAGTTAAAGATAAATCGGGTAATTAAGGGTAAATCTAAGATTATAAAATTACCCTAACACATTCCAAAATTATATTGGATGACTAAAAGTTGACCCATATCACCTAAGGGTAAGATTATATTCATTTTATGGACTTTTGACCATGGAAATAATTTAATTATTATTAAAACCAAAGAAAGTGACAACATGTCACTCTCTTAAATCTTATAAGAATAATAATTTTAATTTAGTGATAAACTTCATGAAACTTCGAACATGAATAGTCTAAAGAAATCTAAAAAAATTATCTACATCATGATAATTTATTTAGAATTTTTAGGGACTAAATAATTGTCATTAATGGTGACACAATAGTGATGCGGAAATTGTTTATTTAGTGAAAAATCAATAATATAGTAACAATACCTATCAAAAGTACCAGAAACTTGACCAAACATTATTATTCGAGTATATATATACCCGAAGCATACAAAGGTCTCTTTTTGGACCTTTTGTAGCCTTATAAAACTGATTATGACATTTATATTATTTTATTTTAAATGATGTCAAAGATGTCACCTTCATAATTTAATAAATATAACAATTTAAATGTTTTGATTTTAAGATGATAAACTCAACTAAGAATATTATTATAAAATTTATTATATTTATCTTAATTATATAATTTTATTTTAAATTTTTATTCAACAAATAAGTATATTAAATAATTATAAAAAAATGTTGTAATAATTATTTTATTAAGAGATATACCAAATAAAAGGTATTAAAAATATTAAAATAAATATTATATGAACAATTTAATGTTCTCCACTAATTTTCTAGATAAATATGACATATTATTAATCTATTAAATCTTTCAGTTCAAATATATATTCTATGAGGATTTTATCTAAATTCAAATAAATGAATAGTGTCAAAATTGACACTATTGTTATTTTATAAAAATTACATATTATAAAATTGTTTAAAAATAAAAAAAATATTTAAAAATTAAAAATTATAATTTATATGGTCTAAAATGTAATAAATCATACAATTATAGACAATTCACAACATATAAGTAATTGTTTATAATGATTTAAAATTTATAATATTATAACCACAAATAAAATTAAATAGATTATATAAGGATATATCAAGTTGATAATGTTTAAAATAAATTCCCAACTTGTCTAAATTTTATTGGTTGATGAGATTACAACCCTATCTCATCTAATATTCTGATTTGAGTAATTTTGGATGTTTTTAAGTGGGGTTGGAATTTATTATAAATTAATATTTCTTATAATTCCAATGGTGCCCCTCTCCTCCCTTATAAAAGGGCACCTCCTCCCTCTCATCATCACACCTTTTTGAGCCTTCAATCTTGGCCAACCCCTACCCATTTCCCTTATCAACATCCTTAGAAACATACTAGAGGTCCTGGTTATCTTCAAAGACCAAATTTAGTGCCCTAAGAGGAGGTTTCAAAGAGGCGTGTCGAAGAAGAGGTAATATCCGTTACCGATTCTTTCAAGTTTCTTTCTTCTTCTACTTCCTCTTTATTAGTTGTTTCATTATAAAGTAATAACATAAGTATTAATTATATACTGATATGTTATTATAAATATGAAACAACCCTATTTCACCTTCTATCCATCCTAAGGAAAACGAAATCACCGCGCGTGCATACGTACGGAATACCATCTCCACGCCGTGGTGTAATCTGTTTTTCCACCACCACCTTACTTGGATGGGTACAATGGTGTAAATAATAACCATATATGGTTATTATAACATCATACTAATTCTAAGATATTATATCATTCACTCCAATTCCATTAAATAAATATGGGAATGATATCATCGCTCGTGCGTATGTACGAATTACCGTCTCCACGACCCGATGAGATTCATTTTCCATGTTAACAATTCAAGAATGATTATAAAGTATATATATAGTAAGTAATCATGAAATATATGACATAATAATGCTACTGGATTTATGTATATATGTATGTCATCTACTTAATTTGATTCAATTCAATAAGGAAATGAAAACTGCGTTCATGCATACGTACGACCTACCGTCTCCATGAACGGTGTATTTCTTTCCATCTATCGATCTATTATATATATATTCTGAATATATATTATATATAAATCATGTTGTATATTATGGAATTAATTAATCATGATCTATGTAATCATATTAATAATTACAAGTCAAAACACGGACGATAAATGAAACGATTTTACTCATAACGCTGCTTTAACATGGAATTTACAAATGAACGAGTAATATAAAGTCATAAGTGAATGATATATGATATCATAAAAATGAATATGATTCTGTAATAATTCAATGACATTATTTAAATCATTATATAGGTGGTTCGAATACATACGAAGCATATCAGACATAAGGTAAGGGATAATGTTGCAATCTCAATTGTTTTCTATCCGAGATTGCTTATACGTAAGTATTTACTGGGGTTATATTTTTCATCCATGTCCATAATTTTTTTTCATAGTGTTTAATATTATTCCATGTATGTTTAAAGTCATATTTAACCCTATTTGACTTTTACTTTGTGTATCGAAGGAATATTTCTTTTGTTTACCATACGAGGTACTTATTGACTTTTCCGACAAAAGTACGAGGAGAATCTTTTTTAACTCATACGGCATGAACAAATTCTTACAGTTTCATAATGCATTATTTTCAAGAAGTTTACTCTACAAGATTTCATGATTATTTTCAAAAAAAATCCTTTTATTTTAAAATTGCATGGCATTTTGTGAAAAGAAAATGATTATGAAAAAGAAAGGATATTTTCCTCAAGAATTCATTTCAAGTGTTTTAAAAAAACTATTTTCCAACTAAGATGACATTATTTGGTATGATTATGTTTCAAGTATAATGTCTCCATTATTTAAATGGTTTTATTCTTCTTATGATGAATGATATCCATTTGTTTTTTATGGATTATTTTATGATGGGATGATGTTTATGAAACCCATTTTATTCTTTGGGTAATGATGGATGATTTATGTTTATTTTGTGGCACAAGTAAGAATGATTTCATTATGAGATGGGTGGGACCTATATCTACCTCCAATGCATTGGGTAAAGATTTATATCTCATGATATAAACATGGCTGAAATGGAAATTAAATCTGGTTCAGTAATACAGGGCTGGAACGACTAGTAAACCCAGTTCAGTAAGGGACTTTGTCTACTAAGATGGTCTTGGCAGTAATGCCTTGGCTACTATGGAAATCATATCATGTGCTTAATGTTTTTCCACAATTACATGCTTTATTCCCATGCTATTTTATCACGATTAATGATCCATTATGATCTATGCCTTACGTATTTCCATGTTTTATGTCATTGCTCAAGATTTTGTTGTTTAAATATTATGTCCATGTTTTGAAGTTCAAATGTATATGTTTTGTTTTATTTTCTCCATGTTTACCCTTACTAATAATTTGAGCTCACCCTTTATATGTTTTATTTTCCCCAGGATATAAAGAAAGGTTTTAGGTAAGAAAAAAAGGAAGATCTTTATGGGTGATGTTGAAGATCTTTCACCAAGATTAGAAGATTATATTCCGAGTTTCCAAAGACACTAAACTATTATGGTCCTTTGGTTTCTGTTTTTGTTATGTATTAGATATTCTGCAAAAGTAATGTAATGTCTATGTACGTCAAGCTTTGGGTCTCTACAGTTGGTATCAGAGGAAAGTTTTAGTTAACTTTTGGAAACTAGGATGTGAAAACTTTAATGAAATCCCTAGAGATATTTATAAGGTATGACTAGGGATGTCCCTAAGGTTTAGTATAACTATAGGTTACAGTCGTAGAATTATTTTTATGATCATGAATAATCTAGGATGAACCTAGGGTGTCATGGATTAAATAATGTGTAATAAGTTATACATACCATAAGTGACTTTTTATGATTATGTGGTTCCTTGTTATTTTAACGGTTTCTTACACCATGGTTTTTGGTTTTAGTCAATGGAGGGAACCAGAAGGAATTGGGTCAACATTGAATCCAATGGACAAATTGGTGACTATGAGAAACGAAATTGTGTAATTCCTAGAAATAAAGATTTTGTGATTATTCCAAATCAGTCATTGCGATATATGATTAACAAGGTGAACTTTAGTGGTATTCCTAAGTCATCAAATAAGAGGAAGATGGAATTTTATGCATGTTCACATGGTGAGGAGAATAGAGAAAGGAAGATTGAGATTTCTAAAGAAGGGAATAAGAACCTTGAGGAATACCTCAAATGGAGGGGAAGATGTTATCTGTGTGGAGAAAAGGGTCATAGAGTGATAGACTATTATGTAGTTCAATGTCTTATTTGTGGAGAACATGGTCATTACCCAACTCAATGCCCGGACCTAAGAGGTTACTTCTAAATCAAGGAAGGACGTATTCCATGACAATCATTGAAGTGGATGGATTGAAGTGTTTATGTATTGGTATTAAAGAATAATGTTGTTGAGGTAATTTTATGGTATATTGGAATATTTATGTATTGGTCCATTGTGTTTTTCCATAAGAATATGGCATCGGTAACCATGAAAAGTGATTGAAATATTTTTGGAAAGTAGATGATATGCATAATAAAGACAAAATGAAATGTTTGATAGTATTCATGAGCTCATGACTGATATAAGGACAAAGTGATATCATGGTTTGAGTATATAGAAATTTTGGGATTTTGGTGTGTGGAAAGAGTTAACTTTTTGCATCATTCATGTTTAATGGGTATTCATTTTTTGAGAGAATACATGATTAAGGTATTCACATGTTTGGAATGTGACCAACAATATATACCGTATGATGAATGATGGTATTCACATGCTCGGTAGATGACATTTCCAGTAATCATTTTCTTTATACTATGAGATTGGATAGATGTATTTTGTATAAGTCTAAAGATTGGAATGGATTATGTTGGAAATCAGATAGTATTGTTTAAGGATAGAACTTTTTTTGATATTATTTATGTAATGTTATAATAGTGTAGTTTTAGAAAAAGGATAACCTGCAGTATGGGAGAAAACTCGTCACGTCGGACAAGGTTGCGGGAATGAAACCCACAACCGAAGTGCGACAGGACTTTATCGCCTACCACTGGCCTACGGGAAGTCCCTTGTTAGTAGAAAATAGTTTTATTTTATTAAGCGGTATGATAGATGAAGTATAAGTCTAGTTTTGGAATCATATACGATTAACCTCACCATAGATGGAATTATGTATATTTGATAATTTTGCTAACCTTTTGTTTGAGACATATGGAATGACCCATCATTCTGTCACATGATCTGCTAACACCTCACGAATGAAAAATTCAACTTTATTTCTTTAAGAGATGAATTTGAAATTGTTCAAGGCATGAACAACGGTGAGATTATACCAAAATAAAGTAAGTATTTGTTCTAATTCAAATTTTTCAACTTTACGGAAATCATATTGAAAACCAAAAATGTTGTCATAGTTCCCTTATATCCGATGAATCAGATGGTACCTTAGATCATCACAAATTTATGGATTTTTCATTATTGGCTTTTTCATAGCCATGTTCTCTACCACTCACTATCAGAACATGATGGTTATATTTCTCTTATGTATCCATATTTTCACCTATGTTCTCCTATGTGGAAACCCATTGAATAGTTAATTTGGGTAACCATTACGTTTCATACTTTAGTTTTTAAAGATAAGTTTTGGTATTCCTTTTTACAATGTGGGTTTCTATTAAAGAAACTTTCGAGTAGTAAACCATTTATAACCCCAACGAATTTTGAGGGTGAAATTTATTTTAAGGGGGGTAGAATGTAACACCCTGAGATTTTATGAAAAATATTCCTTTTAATTTCATTGATGTCTTATGTTGTATGCTACACCAAGATTATCTTGTGCAATATGCAACACCGTATTAGCTTGCAGTATATGTAACCCTGACTTGGCATACATTACATGCAATCGCGACCTTCCTCGATAGTGTGTGTCATACGCAATATCAGGTTTCACTAAACAATGATATTATATTATTATGGACTAGACGTTATGAATAGTATTAACTATATTTTGAATTTTATAACATTATTATTCATCTTACACATTTTCTAGAACATGGTATGAGAACAAGATAAATTTTTCAGGTAAAATAAGTATCTTTCAAAAAATGTAGTTTTGCCGCCTTTTGATGGCGCACCCACTTTAAATCTAGTTTTTCACATGCTTATAAGTTAAATTTGACAAAATAAAATTCTTCTTTGGAAGAAGAATATAAAAATTTACTTTGGATTAATTTTTCATATTATTCTGATAACTTTCATATTTTAATGAATAGTAAAAACACGCTATATTTTAATTAAAAACAACTTTTTTCATCATAATAATTTATACGGTTAAATTATAATATTGAATGATTTTAAAGTATAAATAGAATATATTTTTACCATTTAATATAATTTATGTCGTTAACATTGATTTTACATTGAATTCATAGGTAAAATCATTTCAATCTTTTGCAATGTTTTAACTTTTAAAACTCATTTTCTTAATAGAGGGATTAATTTTAAATTAATTACTGCAACTAATATATTTTGAATTTTGAAAAATGGATTCCATATTTGGAATCAGTAGGTCCAAATTATGTTAATAGGCTACTTTTTATTTTTTGGCACTATGAATTATAACTACGGTAATTTTTATTTACTTCAGTTAAAGATAAATCGGGTAATTAAGGGTAAACCTAAGATTATAAAATTACCCTAACACGTGAAAAAATTATATTGGATGACTAAAAGTAGACCCATATCACCTAAGGGTAATATTAGATTCATTTTATGGACTTTTGACCATGAAAATAATTTAATTATTATTAAAACCAAAGAAAGTGACAACATGTCACTCTCTTAAATCTTATAAGAATAGTAATTTTAATTTAGTTATAAACTTCATGAAACTTCAAACATGAATAGTCTCCAGAAATCTAACAAAATTATCTACATCATGAGAATTTATTTAGAATTTTTAGGGATTAAATAATTGTCATTAATGGTGACACAATAGTGATGCAGAAAATGTTTATTTTGTGAAAAATCAATAATATAGTAACAATACCTATCAAAAGGACTATAAACTTGACCAAAAATTATTGGTCGAGTATATATATACCGTAAGAATCCAAGGGTCTATTTATGGACCTTTTGGAGCCTTATAAAACCGATTATGACATTTATATTATATTATTTTAAATGATGTCAAAGATGTCACCTTCATAATTTAATAAATATAACAATTTAAATGTTTTGATTTTAAGATGATAAACTCAAGTAAGAATATTATTATGAAATTTATTATATTTATATTCATCATAGGATTTTATTTTAAATTTTTATGCAACAAATAAGTATATTAAATAATTATACAAAAATGTTGTAGTAATTATTTTATTAAGTCATATACCAAATAAAAGGTTTTAAAAATATTAAAATAAATATTATATGAGAAATTTAATGTGTTCCACTAATTTTATAGATAAATATGACATGTTATTAATCTATTAAAGATTTTAGTTTGAACATATCTTCTGTTAGGATTTTATCTAAATTTAAATAAATGAATAGTGTCAAAATTGACACTATTGTTATTTTATAAAAATTACATATTATAAAATTGTTTAAAAATCAAAAAAAATATTTAAAAATTATAAATTAAAATTTATATGGTCTAAAATGTAATAAATCATACAATTATGGACAATTCACAACATATAAGTAATTATTTATGATGATTTAAAATTTAGAATATTATTACCACAAATAAAATTAAATAGATTATATAAGGATAGATCAAGTTGATAATGTTTAAAATAAATTCCCAACTTGTCTAAATTTTATTGGTTGATGATATTACAACCCTATCTCATCTAATCTTCTGATTTGATTAATTTTGGAGGTTTTTAAGTGGGGTTGGAATTTATTATAAATTAATATTTCTTATAATTCCAAAGGTGCCCCTCTCCTCCCTTATAAAAGGGCACCTCCTCCCTCTCCTCCTCACACCTTTTTGAGCCTTCATGCTCGGCCAAACCCAGCCCATTTCCCTTATAAAAATCCTTATCAACATACTAGAGGTCCTGGTCTTCTTCAAAGACCAATTTTAGTGCCCTAAGAGGAGGTTTCAAAGAGGCGTGTTGAAGAAGAGGTAATATCCGTTACCGATTCTTTCAAGTTTCTTTCTTCTTATACTTCCTCTTAATTAGTTGTTTCATTATAAAGTAATAACATAAGTTTTACTTATATAATTATATGTTATTATAAATATGAAACAACCCTATTTCACCTTCTATCCATCCTAAGGAAAATGAAATCACCACGCGTGCGTACGTACGGAATACCGTCTCCACGCCGTGGTGTAATCTGTTTTTCCACCACCACCTTACTTGGATGGTTATAATGGTATAAACAATAACTATACATGGTTATTATAACATCATATTGATTAGAAGATATTATATCATTCACTCCAATTCCATTCAATAAATATGGGAACGATATCATCGCTCGTGCGTACGTACGGATTACCGTCTCCACAACGCGATGAGATTCATTTTCCATGTTAACAATTCAAGAATGATTATAAAGTATATATATAAGAAGTAATAATGAAATATATGACATAATAATTCTCTTGGATTTATGTATATATGCATGTCGTCTACTTAATTCCATTCAATTCAATAAGGAAATGAAAACAGCGTTCATGCGTACGTATGACCTACCATCTCCATGAACGGTGTATTTCTTTCCATTTATCGATCTATTATATATATATTATGAATATATATTATATATAAATCTTGTTTTATATTATTGAATTAAGTAATCATGATCCATGTAATCATATTAATAATTACAAGTCAAAACACGAACAATAAATGAAACGATTTTACCCAAAACACTACTTTAACATGGAATTTACAAATGAATGGGTAATATAAAGTCATAAGTGAACCATATATGATATAATAACAATGAATATGATTCTGTAATAAGTCAATGACATTATTTAAATCATTATACAGGGTGTTCGGATACATACAAAGCATATCAGACATAAGGTAAGGGATAATGTTGCAATCTCAATTGTTTTCTATCCGAGATTACTTATACGTAAGTATTTACTGGGGTTATATTTTTCATCCATGTCCATAAAATGTTTTTCATAAACTATTTAATATTATTCCATGTATGTTTAAAGTCATGTTTAACCCTCTTTGACTTTTACTTTGTGCATGGAAGGAATCTTTCTTTTGTTTACCATACGAGGTTCTTTTTGACTTTTCCGACAAAAGTACGAGGAGAATGTTTTTTAACTTATACGACATGAACGGATTCTTACGGTTTCATAGTGCCTGATTTTCAAGAAGTTTACTCTACAAGATTTCCTGATTATTTTCAACAAAATCCTTTTATTTTAAAATTTCATGGCATTTTGTGAAAAGAAAATGATTTTGAAAAAGAAAGGATATTTTCCTCAAGAATTCATTTCAAGTGTTTTAACAAAACTATTTTCCATCTAAGATGACATTATTTAGTATGATTATGTTTCAAGTATAATGTATCCATTATTTAAATGGTTTTATTCTTCTTATGATGAATGATATCCATTTTTTGTATGGATTATTTTATGATGGGATGATGTTTATGAAACCCATTTTATTCTTTGGGTTATGATGGATGATTTATGTTTATTTTGTGGCACAAGTAGAAATGATTTCATTATGAGATGGGTGGGACCTATATCTCCCTCCAATGCATTGGGTAAAGATTTATATCTCATGAGATAGACATGGCTGGAACAGCAAGTAAATGTGATTCAGTAATACAGGGCTGGAATGGCTAGTAAACCCAGTTCAGTAAGGGACTTTGTCTACTAAGATGCTCTTGGAAGCAATGCCTTGGATACTATGGAAATCATATCAGGTGCTTAATGTTTTTACACAATTACATGCTTTATTCCCATGCTATTTTATCATGATTAATGATCCATTGTGATCTATGCCTTACGTATTTCCATGTTTTATGTCATTGCTGAAGATTTTGATATTTAGATATTATATCCATGTTTTGAAGTTCAAATGTATATGGTTTGTTTTATTTTCTCCATGCTTACCCTTACTGAGCATGTGAGATCACCCTTTATATGTTTTATTTTCCCCAGGATATAAAGAAAGGTTTTAGGTAAGAAAAAAAAGGAATATCTTTATGGGTGATGTTGAAGATCTTTCACCAAGATTAGAAGATTATATTCCGAGTTTCCAAAGACACTAAACTATTACAGTCCTTTGGTGTCTATTTTTGTTATGTATTAGATATTCCACAAAAGTAATGTAATGTCTATGTATATCAAGCTTTGGGTCTCTACACCCGCTCATATGAGGAATGCATTGAACTTATTATGTGATGGGTGGGGCCCTCTATAGCCCCTCTATGCATCGTTAGGTCTTATGAGACAAACTATGGTCTTGACACGAGGCCTTGACAAAATGATTATTTTGTGGCCCTAGGATGAGGCTTGGATGGTATGGTTATGATGTCCAACATATGCACTTTTCTCATTATGATTCTAGTATTTTAAGTTCATGTGGTTATTCAACTAGTAGAATACCCATGATTATGTTTTATTATGGAATTATTTATTCAACTCATATTTCTGCCAAAATGTGTTCTAGTTCATTATTAAAGGCATGTGTTTTCAATTATTCACCATGTCTTTTTTTTATATTAACTTCTGTTGTATTTCTTACTCTTACTTAGAATTTGAGCTCACCCCTTTCTTATGTTTCATTTTCTCAGGACATGAAGAAGTAATTTATGAATGACGTGCAGGAATAATCTAGGAAATGTGATGTTTCTAGTGGAATAAAATAGTGTTTTATTTCCCTTAATGTTGTAATGATAAACTTATGTATGTAACTTGTTTCCAATAATACTAAACAACTCGATCTTTCAGGATTTGTATTCCTTGTATGTATGTCAACTTAATCAAATAAGGCACCAGCTCTGGGAAACTGGGTTCGGGTCCTTACAGATCCTCTAAAGTTGAACCGTTTCTATTGAATTCAGTATTGACTTCCTCACCTGTATCAAATCTTTCTTTGAATTCATGTTCTTAAGGTCTCTAAATAATATATGAAGTAAAATTCCAGACCTAGTTCATAGACTAAAAGGAGATAAAATTTCAAAAGTTTCAAATGTTTAATTCATATCTATTAATGAGTTGCATAATTTAATGTCTTATTTCATTTGAAAGTACTGAAATTCAAACTGAAATGATTATGCATACCCAAAAAAATTTGGACTGTACATAATCAGTTATGTAATTCTTTGTTCACATTCATTCACTATAAGAAAAACGCTGAGTAGCGGCGGTTTAAACCACTGCCACAGGGTTCTGCAATGGTTTCAAAAATCCGCCACTAAATTTGGTGTCGGCATCCAATACAAGTCGATTCCTTCCATTTAGCGGCGGTTTAAACCGCCGCCACATGGTTATGAAACGGTTTCAAAAAACCGCCGCTAAATTTGGTGTCAGCATCCAATACAAGTCAATTCCTTCCATTTAGCAGCGGTTTCTGGTAAGCATCGTAGAAAGTGTATTTAGCAGCGGTTTTTTTCATTTTAGCGGTGATTTTCTGGAAAAAAACAACAACAAGGATTTAGCGGCGGTTAAAACCGCGGCAAAAAACCAACATCAATATCAGTGGTTTAAACCACCGCTAATAAAAATATTCCATATTTAGCGGTGGTTTAAACCACTACTATATATTGATTTACAAAAAAAAGACAACTGTAGATTCTGCAACCCTATAACTACCCTGAAAAAAAACAAATGCATAGATTAGGTGTATCTCCTATCATAAGCACATAAAATCACACATATAAAAAAACAAATATGGCATGAATCCAATAACATAGTTCACCAATTCTAATTACCTATAGTGCTAAAGAGAACTTATTCGGAGCTTAAGAGGCCCAAAACAATCCTATATATTTCTCTATAGTTTTCTTAGACCATATTCATCTACATAGTCCCCTGAAACATGAATAAAGGAAAGTAATCCTATATAAACAAGTACCATAAATTGTTTTAGACTCTTCAAACATGATAAATCATGAAAATTTCATGTGAATACTCTATGCCACAAATAGTACATGAACAAACCCTCTCATTCCATATTAGTATAAGAAATAAAGAAGACCACTAATCACTGCACGATGATGAACTCTGCTCATCATCCTCCCCATCCTTGTCTCTACTTTCGGCTACTGACACTTGTAAGACAATTATATTGAAAATTAAACAGTGTTTTATATTTATATTTAAACATAAAATCAATAAAAGTTTTTGAACTAAATGATTTTGAAGTTGTGTGATTTACTTGCCCACCACCGGTCATCGATGTAATATCACCAGGGACAGATTCAGTCATCTTAAGATATAAATCAATCAACTCTTTCTACCAAGTGGATATATGAGCCCCATGTTCCTGAATTGTGATTTGAATAAAAACAAAATATTTCTAAGCATCTCGGGGTAGGTAGTGACTACAACTAGGAGTAGATGTAGCTACAATCCCCGATGGCCTGCAAAAGCAATCACATGGTAATGGTCCCAAACCCACCCCATGCACTCGACCGGGATGCTCCTTCCCAAGGACTTTTTTAACTATCAAAACCCATCCTCGGGGCCCATGTCGTGACTACCCCAATCCCACCTTCCATAGGCCAGGGGATGGCGACTAGCACCAAAGGAGAAAATCCCAATAACTAGGAAGGCATTGCCTTTATAAAAGTAAAAAAAACACCACAGAGTACAAGCGGAAGTAAAACACTAAGTACAAAAGAAAGTGATGAAAAGTAAATGGGCTAGAATACAAACCCAACTGAAGTACAACTACAACTGAATGAAAGTACAACAGAAAAAGACAACAGCTGGAAGAACAGAAGCGGCTCCTGGGTCGTCCTCCTCGGATCCTACCTGAAGGGTAGGTACAGATGGCGCAGCTCCTAGATCGCCCACCACGGATCCTACCTGAAGGGTAGGTACAGATAGCCTCCACAACGCTCTCGCCCGTTAACCTCCTCCGTGTGTCGTCTCATCGTGAAGTCCACCACCGGATACTGACTCGTCATGTGGTCCACCTCCGGGTACTGACTCGTCGTGTGGTCCACCTCCGGGTACCGTCCAGTCCTCGAACACTCAGCCTCCATCAGCACTGCCCGTCGTCTGCAACCAACACAACGAGGTGCGAGCATAGCCTGTGCAGGGGTGAGTATAATGATACTCAGTAGGGTCCCCGAGACCCTCAAGGTCTCACTAAAACCAACAAGGATAACCACAAAGAAGAACTCAACAGATAACCTCTACTTAGGTATATGCCCATGCATATACCTAAGTTATCAAGTAACCCATCTCAATCATGAGGAAATACAAAGATTATGAAATCAACGGATAACCACTACCCAGGTATATGCCAATACATATACCTAAGTTATCAAGTGACCCATCTCAAACATGAGGTATACACAAGATCAAAGACTCAGCTCAAACCAGGATTTTCATTATCATAACCATAACTGCTGAAGAGCCCCATCTCTGGAGTGTATGGTGGTCCTGTCACGACTCTGAGGTACTGCTCACTAACCTAAGACTACTGAGGTACTCCTCCTATCGAGTACCGCGGGCCAGCCACCCAAACACAGTAGTGCTTCCCACCGGGGTATGCCACCCAAACACAGTAGTGCACGCCCCCTAGTAGCCTGCAGAGGTACTATCCGGACGAGTACCGTGGGTCTGCACTGTCACACAGGTAGTGCTCCATCCACCATGGGTCTTCACCCAAAAAAAGTAGTGCTCCGTCCACTGGGCTAGTCGACTCACTCCAAGTCGAGTCGGTCAAGCAGTCGTCAGGTCTCAGTCAGCTACACGGTCTCTGTACTCCGTACGCTCATCTCCGGGAGGGTCCGCTCCACGAGCCATAGGTCGATACACCAAGTATCTCAAAGTCCCAAGAAGAAGTATCTTAAAGGACCACCTCGTCAAAGGGTTCTCAACGCAACAGACGGCACGTCAATCGGACGCCCGATCTGTGAGTTACTAGCCTTTTCCTCCCAAGGGCCCGGTTGGTTTTGTGTGCGAACCAACCCGGCCGTATCTCAACTATACCGCGAACTCTCATAGGGTATACTCATAGGGACCGTTTCTCAACGTGATCACCAACGCCATTGACGGTTCGTCAAACGGACGTCCAGTCTGAAAGTTACTAGCCTTTTCGTTCTAGGGGCCCGGTTGGATTCGTGTGCAATCCAACCAGGACACTATCCAACTACATCCAAACCTTAGGAGAAGTATGTCAAAAGTTCCGTCTCATTAAGAGGAATTCAACGAGACAGACGGCGCGTCAATCGGACGCCCGGTCTGGGAGTTATTGGCTTTTTCGTTCCAGGGGCCCGGTTGATTTCGTGTGCGAACCAACCCGACTGCACTCCGACAGCATCCAAACCTCGAGCGGAGTAAGCCAAAAGTTCTGTCTCATCTAGAGGAATCCAACAAAGTCGACAACACTTCAATCGGACGTCTGGAGTTCAAGATATAAGTGTTTCCGCTCTGAGGCCCCGGTTGGTTTCATATCCGAACCAACCCGGCCGAACCCAAACTTCTCCTAAACCTTGAGTATAAAGTACCGAATCGACTTTCTTGATCCAAGGATCGCTACGCAACTGACGGTGCATCGATCAGAGGTCTGTAGCCCAAAATATGGGCAAAAGACCGAAAGTGATCTGAAAATGGGGGGTTTGGGCCCGGTTTAACCCGGCACAAACCCCCCTGGGTCGGCCCGGCCTGACTGGGCGCGGCCCAGCCCGACTCGGCTGGGTGGCTCGCTGGAACGGCCAGCAAGCCAGTGCTCCGCGGACGCGGCGCGCGCCGTGTCCCCCCTGGATCCCGCGCGGTAGTGGGATCCACCCGCTCGTCGATCCGCGCGTCAAATGAACAAACTGCGGAGTCTTCCGATCGCCTTCGCGGTCCCAATTACGACCACACTTTCGTTCAGCCTCGATGGCGCGGCATGACGGCACCGCGCATCCTTGCCGCATCCCTCCAGGTTCCCGCGTGGTGCCGTCACACCATGCCGCCATCTTTCGAACCGCAACAACACAACAAAAAAGGGGGAGGAGGGTCAGCTGTGTTCGTGCGGTCCGACCTCCTCCCGTTAAGATGATAACAAGAGGCTAAAAAAATATAAGACGAGGAATGACAAAGGATGTTTCATGAACAAGAAGCAATAAACCCCTATAGTTTTCCCACAAAAAACAATTCCCAACCAGCAACATATTCTTCACGGATCAACTTGATGTTTAGTTGATCCTCGTTCTTTGATTTAGAAGGAAGTAACATGGGGTTCATTAACATTCTCAAAATAATACCCTACCTCAACGTTGTCGTTGAACACGAGTTCGTCGCGGAATTAACCGTCGCGGAAGAAAGGATCGTCGCGTCGCGGAAGGGGCATCACGGAAGAAGTGTCGTTGACGTCGCGGTACACGACGTCGCGTCATCGATCTCCGAGGGTTCGGCGCTCTTCGTCGGAGGAAATCGTTCTTCGCGTTCTTCGCGTTCTTCGCGTTCTTCGCGTTCTTCGCGAAGGAGGATGAAGATCTTCAAGCTTTAGAGTTTCTCCAAAACCTCTCAACAAGAAACCCCTCCACCATGATAAAATAAGTCCTCCTCTTATTTTATTATCAAAAAAAGAATTTGAAAAACAAAAGATAAGAAACGAACAATTAATTCAAAGAATTAATTGTAACGATTTAACTGCCCAATTAATGAGGCGTTTCTTAACCAGAATAAATGCACGGTTTGACTTCATTAATAGGGGGTGCGGGTGCGTTACTTAAGAAGAAAAGAAACGGTGGGGCTCGTGTGGGTCCCACCTCACAAAATATCCTACCAAGTGGGTAGGATATTGTGGGTCCCATCTAATCTTCTTAACTTAGGTTAAGCCAGCTTTAAGTAAAATAAAATAAAGTGTCACACCACTTTTATTTTATTTCTTAACTTAACCCCAAAAATTAAAAACCACACCCGAGCAAACGCTACTCCAGAAAATGTGTTTCTAAACAATCACTGGCGATGTGATTCCATCGCTGCCCTCATAATTCGATTCCGAGCACCGGTTCAAAAGTTAGAAAAACCCGCTCGTTCGTTCACTGAACGTACCCGAGCTAAACTTCGGAAATTAATTCCGGGCACACCGAGCCTCAGAATCAGGCGCTGTCAGAAACTGCATTCTGGTAAAATCCCAAAGAAAATTTAGAAAAAAAAATTCCCTTGAATTTTATGGGTCTTTACATTACTCCAACCTCAGGGCTTTACGTCCTCGTAAAGCTTTAACACAAACTAGGGTTACAAAAGCGGTACTGAGCACGCATCTGAGCCTTCTGCTCCCATGTGCTCACCTGGAGGTTCTCGTGCTTCCAATGAAAGCGCACCCGAATAATCTACCATCCTTGTAGGATCCACTCCTGTCGATCCTCGATCCCCACTGGAACCTCCGTGAAATTCACCCCATCGCCAATGTCCAGCTCCCCATGTTCGATGAAATGTGTTGGGTCAAGCACGTGTCTCCTCAGTTGAGATACGTGGAAGTCGTCGTGCAACTGGTGCAACTGAGGTGGATGGGTCAAGCGGTAAACCACCTTGCCTACCCAGCTGAGGACCTAGAAAGGTCCGTTGAACCTCGGAGATAACTTGTCGCCTCAACCACATCTCTGTAAACCTCGTCGAGGTGAGACCTGTATAAAGACGTGATCGTCATCATCGAACTCTAGAGGTCTCCAATTCCTATTAGAACTGAAACTAAAAACGACTGTTGCCATGAGGGTAAGGTTGTCCGACTCAAGAGTGATCGGTCGCACCCTCCTGTGCATGATTTTATCCCGTGCTGCCTGGGGTTTCCTTTTCGCCGACCAAGGAAAACCCATCCCGACATCGTAGTTAAACCACAACCTTTTTTCCTAATACCGTCAATTTGTGTATGAAGTGTGATTTCCCATTCCATAATCAAACTAATGTCGTAAGGCCTCGATGCTGCCACCAAGAGATTCCAACCGAAACTCTCGCCTCGAGGGTCTGATCACACTGTCGGTGTAACTGTGATTATTGAGTCTTCTCCCAAGGTATCTCTAGACTTGAGGGTCAAGTCAAGGGCTTACCGAAAACTCTAGGTCTGGGACAAGATTCGTGGAAGGAAGGAATGATTCATATCAACGTCTGTTACTACGGAAGCTAGTAGTGGACACAGACTATCCCTCGAATCATTCTTAGAGCCATCGGGTCACTCTCCCTGACCGCACATAGCTACCCTCTTCCCCTGCCCTCCAGCTCCCTGAGCCTGGCGGGGAAAACTAAGGCGGGTGGTTGTAGCATGTTAAAACGTACACCACCTCATGCTGCTCCCCTAGCTCTGCCTCCACGTCTTCTGCTTCGCAGACTCATCTCTCCTTAAAGCTTCCTCTTCTTGAAACATTTAACACGCTCGAGTCTCTAAGACTGGCGTCAGCTTCCTGTTTCTTACTGCACTATGCAGTCTTCATCCGCTCCTGGATGATCTGCACCTTCTTTGCCTACGATCTGAAAGAGCTGCTAAAATTTCTCCTTTTCCGAAAAGAGAAACTCGGTCTCATCCCCTGGATGAACCACACCCATTGCCTAATACAGTCAATCCTGACTTGAATGATGCATTCATGCCATGGATGACGTCGTAAGGCCTCGACGTAACTACCAAGAGATCCAACTATCACTCTCGCCTCCAAGGGTCGAGTCACACTATCGGCATCAGTGTGAGGTCATTGGGTCTCCTCTAGTAGAAATCTCGAAAGTGAGGGTCAAGTCAACAGTCTTAACCGGGACCACTCAGTATCAACCAAACAAAAGGACAGTAAATCAAACAAAGATAAGTGTCTTTTTATTATTGCAGCTCATAGTACAAAGACACGAATACAACAGAAACATGGAACTAAAAGTACAAGGGACGTATACACTAGTTCTGCTCCTGTCCATCTGCTCCCGGAGCTCTACTGCCTTGTCCACTGCTCAGCTGTTTCTCAAGCACTCGCCGCTACTTCTGCCTCGGTGGCTCCTCCAACGCCTGCGGATTGACTGTGCGAGGAGTCGGACAGTCACATGCCAGGTGACCCTTCCTGACGCAAGAGAAACACTGTCTATTTCTGGCATGCCTGGCCCTTACTCCACCCTGGGTGCCCCGCACTAGTGATCCTATAACCCGAGGTCGCCCACCTGCTGGTCTGGTCCTCTTGGACCTCTGCGTCATCTGTCTACTTCCCACAGATGACTCGGCTACTGATCGAAAACCCTGCGACAAAGGCAGAAGCTCCTATACACGCTCGAGGTGTAGAGCTACTGGCACAAACTTCACCCTGAAGAAGGTCTCAAAATCTTCCCATGTGAAGTTCATCCCGTCACAAAACTGGAACAAGTGGCTCCACCACATTCCTGCTGCTGCCTGAAGAAGGCTCGCAGCAATGATCACCATGAAGTCTGCAGGCATCCCCACTAGCCTGAAGACTCTCACCACAGCCTCTAGCCAATCCTCAGCCACCTGTGGGTCTCTCTCCCCGGAACCTGGGTGGCCTCTGGCGCTGGAACTCGTAAAGCGCGCTCAAGTGGCGTGTATCACCTACTGTCGGGGATGGTGGCATCGGTGGCCCAATGTATGGTAGTACCGCTGGTGCCTCCGCTGGTGCATCGACTGCAAGAGGACCCTGTACCGAAGCCTCGTCGCTCGACAGGCTGTCAGTACGCACATCCCTCTGGGATCTAGCTGGTCGTCTATGAAAAGGCATCCTGAAAGAAACAACGTGACACAGTCAAACGATTTATACCTAGTGAGCTGACCTGGTTTGAGCTGACTTTTAAAAACTTCTGGAAACACACACGCAATCAGTGTTTTCATGCACAAAGTCGGAAATTAGTTGTCAGGGTCCTGGTGTATGGATACGTCGGCCGCCCACACCAACACTGGACTCCCTAAACTGAAGACCACACTCGGTACCCTTAACACTATTGCTTCACAGAAAGAAAAAAAAATCAGAGTTATAAGTTCTGCGGTAGAATCGAACTCCTCTGATACCAATTTGTCACGACCCGTCCTCGGGGCCCGTGTCGTGACTACCCCAAGTCCGCCTTCCATAGGTCAGGGGCCGGCGACTAGCACCAAAGGTGAAAATACCGATAACTGGGAAGGAATTTCCTTTATAAAAGTAAACAAAACACCACAGAGTACAAGCGGATGTAAAAAACTAAGTACAAAATAAAGTGCTGAAAAGTAAATGGGCCAGAATTCAAACCCGTCTGAAGTACAGCTACAACTGAATGAAAGTACAACAGAAAAATACAATAGATGGAAGAACAGAAGCGGGTCCTAGGTCGTCCTCCTCAGATCCTACCTGAAGGGTAGGTACAGATGGCACAGCTCCTGGATCGTCCACCACGGATCCTACCTGAAGGGTATGTATAGATAGCCTCCACAACGCTCTCGCCCTTCAACCTCCTCCATGTGTCGTCTCATCGTGAAGTCCACCTCCGGATATTGACTCATCGTGTGGTCCACCTACGGGTACTGACTCGTCGTGTGGTCCACCTCCGGGTACCGTCCAGTACTCGAACACTCAGCCTCCGTCAGCACTGCCCGTCATCTGTAACCAACACAATGAGGTGCGGGAATAGCCCGTGCATGGGTGAGTATAATGATACTCAGTAGGGTCCCCGAGACCCTCAAGGTCTCACTAAAATCAACAAGGATAACCACAAAGAAGATCTCAACAGATAACCTCTACTTAGGTATATTCCCATGAATATACCTAAGTTATCAAGTAACCCATCTCAATCATGGGGAAACAAAAAGATTATGAAATCAACGGATAACCACTACCCAGGTATATTCCCATACATATACCTAAGTTATCAAGTGACTCATCTCAAACATGAGGTATACACAAGATCAAAGACTCAGCTCAAACCAGGATTTTCATTATCGAAACTGTAACTGCTGAAGAGCCCCGTCTCTGGAGTGTACAGTGGTTCTGTCACGACTCCGAGGTACTGCTCACTAACCTAATACTGCTGAGGTACTCCTCTAGTTGAGTACTGCGGGCCATCCACCCAAACACAGTAGTGCTTCCCCCCGGGGTATGCCACCCAAACACAGTAGTGCACACCCCCTAGTAGCCTGCAGAGGTACTCTCCGGAGGAGTACCGCGGGTCTGCACTGTCACACAGGTAGTGCTCCGTCCGCCATGGGTCTGCACCCAAACAAAGTAGTTCTCCTTCCACTGGGATAATCGACTCACTCCAAGTCGAGTCGGTCAAGCAGTCGTCAGGTCTCAGTCGGCTACACGGTCTCCGTACTCCATGTGCTCGTCTCCGGGAGGGTCCGCTCCACGAACCATAGGTCGATACACCAAGTATCTCAAAGTCCCACGAAGAAGTATCTCAAAGTACCGCCTCGTCATAGGGGTCTCAACGCAACAGACGGCGCGTCAATCGGACGCCCGGTCTGTGAGTTACTAGCCTTTTCGTCCGAGGGGGCCGGTTGGTTTTGTGTGCGAACCAACCCGGCCGTAACTCAACTGTACCCCGAACTCTCATAGGGTATACTCATAGGGACCGTTTCTCAACGTGATCACCAACGCCATTGACGGTTCGTCAAACGGACGTCCAGTCTGAAAGTTACAGGCCTTTTCGTTCTAGGGGCCCGGTTGGATTTGTGTGCAATCCAACCCAGCCACTATCCAACTGCATCCAAACCTTAGGCGAATTATTCCAAAAGTTCTATCTCATCAAGAGGAATTCAACAAGACAGACGGCACGTCAATCGGACACCCGGTCTGGGAGTTATTGGCTTTTTCGTTCCAGGGGCCCGGTTGGTTTCGTGTGCGAACCAACCCGACCGCACTCCGACGGTGTCCAAACCTCGAGCGGAGTATGCCAAAAGTTCCGTCTGATCTAGAGGAATCCAACAAAGTCGACGACACGTCAATCGGACGTCCGTAGTTCAAGATATAAGCGTTTCCGCTCCGAGGGCCCGGTTGGTTTCGTATCAAAACCAACTCGGCTGAACCCAAAGTTCTCTGAAACCTTGATTATAATATACCGAATCGACCGTCTTGATCCAAGGATCGCTACGCAACTGACGGTGCATCGATCGGAGGTCCGTAGCCCACGATATGGGCAAAAGACCGAAAGTGATCCGAAAATGGGGGGTCTGGGCCCGGTCTGACCCGGCCCGGCAGGGCGCGACCTGGCCCGGCTAGGCGCGGCCCGGCCTGACTGGGCGTGGCTCGGCCCTGTCCGTCCAAGCCGGCCCGGCTCGGCCGGGTGGCTCGCTGGCTCGGCCAGCGAGGCGGTACTCCGCGGACGCGACGCACACCGCGTCCCCTCCTGGATCCCGCGCGGTCGCGGGATCCACCCGCTCGCCGCTGCAGCTTCCGCCGCGGCGGTTTCTCCAGGCGGCGCGCCGGGGCGCTGCCGCCTCTGGGCGGCTGACCAGTGCTCGCCGCCGCGTCGGCGACCCGCGCCGCCGATGGTGTTCGCGGGCCACCGGAGTTGCTCTAGTGGTCCATTTTCAATTCCGTCTGCGCCAATGCTCATCCCGGGTCCCGTTCTTCACTGCGGAAACATCAAATCGTCTATGCGGCCCGTTCCGTCAATGCCTGTCGATCTGCACGTCAAATGAACAAACTGCGGAGTCTTCTTATCACCTTAGTGGTCCCAATTAAGACTACACTTTCGTTCGGCCTCAACAGCACAGCGCGACGACGCCGCACATCCTTGCTGCATCCCTCCAGGTTCCCGCGCGGTGCCGTCGCACCATGCCGCCATCTTTCGAACCGCAACAACACAACAACAAAGGGGGAGGAGGGTCGGCCATGTTCGTGCGGTCCGACCTCCTCCCGTTAAGATGATAACAAGCGGCCCAAATTATATAAGACGAGGAATGACAAAGGAAGTTTCCCGAACAAGAAGCAATAAACCCCTACAGTTTTCCCGCAAAAAAGAATTCCCAACCCGCAGCATATTCTTCGCGGATCAACTTGATGTTTAGTTGATCTGTGTTCTTTGATTTAGAAGGAAGTAACATGGGGTTCATTAACATTCTCAAAACAATACCCTACCTCAACGTTGTCGTCGAACGTGAGTTCGTCGCGGAATTAACCGTCACCGAATAAAGGATCGTCACGTCGCAGAAGGGGCGTCGCGGAAGAATCGTCGTTGACGTAGCGGTACACGGCGTCGCGTCGTCGATCTCCGAGGGTTCGGCGCTCTTCGTCGCCCTTCGTCGGAGGCAATCATTCTTCGCGTTCTTCGCGCTCTTCACGTTCTTCACGTTCTTCGCGAAGGAGGATGAAGATCTTCAAGCTTTAGAGTTTCTCCAAAACCTCTCAACAAGCAACCCCTCCACCATGATAAAATAAGTCCTCCTCTTATTTTACTATCAACAAAATAATTTGAAAAACAAAAGATAAGAAACAAACAATTAATTCAAAGAATTAATTGTAACGATTTAACTGCCCAATTAATGAGGCGTTTCTTAACCAGAATAAACGCACAGTTTGACTTCATTAATAGGGGGTGCGGGTGCGTTACTTAAGATGAAAAGAAATGGTGGGGCTCATGTGGGTCCCACCTCACAAAATAGCCTACCAAGTGGGTAGGATATTGTGGTTCCCATCTAATCCGCTTAACTTAGGTTAAGCCAACTTTAAGTAAAATAAAATAAAGTGTCGCACCACTTTTATTTTATTTCTTAACTTAACCCTAAAAATTAAAAACCACACCCGAGAAAACGCAACTTCGGAAAAGGTGTTTCTAAACAATTATCGGTGTTGCGATTTCATCGGTTCCCTTAGAATTCGATTCCGAGCACCGGTTCAAAAGTTAGAAAAACCCGCTCGTTCGTTCACTGAACGTACCCGAGCTAAACTTCGGAAATTAATTCTGGGCACACCGGGCCTTGGAATCAGGCGCTGTCAGAAACTGTGTTCTGGTAAAATCCCAAAGAAAATTTAGAAAAAAAAAATTCCCTTGAATTTTACGGGTCTTTACATTAATTGAGTCATCCTAGGAGACTGACTAAGACTGCGCGGTATTGACATCTCATAGTTCTTTAATTTTTACCTATAAATAAAATATGAGTCATATTTGAAGTAATATATATTAACATATTGAAAACTGATAATAATTTATTATAATTAAAAATGAATTCATACCCTAAATTCCTTGGTAGACCCATTAACATAACTCCCATCAGATTTTTTATGAACATCCAACCACAGTTCTATTCGGGAAGCTTGATTCCCTAAATTCTGTGACTACATTAAACAAATATAAATCAATAATTAAATATATGGAACAAATAATATTGTCTTATAAATATTTAAACTATTGAAATGATTACCAAATTCGATCAGCTTCTAGGAAAACTATTTGACCCCGCAGTGTGAGAGATGATGTGCTTAGCTCGACTCGATGTATTCTTCCTTGAAACATCCTGAAATAAATAAAATATAATTTAATAGTAATATATAAAATTTCTTCTTCTTATCATATGAATGTATAAATGTAAAATGAGATTAATATAATAATATATATTTAAAATATCATGTGCTTCTCATCACGATGACTACCAATACAAACATTCCACTTCTCTCTAGGTACCCCGTTGGGTACCTTATCACACAGTTATTGGGTTCTCAACGAAGTATCTTTGAATTCATTCCATAATCTCCATTTAAAATATTTCTATTTCTTACCCAAAATTTTCAATTTTATTCATAATTCACTACCCAAACCTACAAGACATCTACTCAATATATTATTCTCTAGAAAAAAACAAAAAACCATAGTCTGAATGACTATTCGAAAAAAAAAAAATAATGGGAAGACAATAGTCTAATAACAAAACTCTAATATAAATGGATATTGTTCAATATTATCTAGGAACACTCTACATATAAGTAATAATATGTTTCAGTATAATTTATGTAGATATTATACACAAAAACATCACAGGATCTAAGTATTTTGTTTTACCACAGAATTCAAGTCTTAGGTGAAATAAAGCACCAAGAACTAAAATGAATAATGGAAGAATTAAAACATAAAAGTTGAGAAGATTTTATGCCTATTTTTCCCATGACGACCTTTATCAAAGATAATTACACAATATCCATGCTGAGGTTCAACTTTTGGGATCATGGTAGATGAGAGTTACTAGAATTTTACAATATTCTTGAAATTATTGATAAACTGTATTCACTTGAGATGTAGTCAGGAAACCCCAATTGAATCTGATTCAATATAGGAACCCAAAATCAAAAAGGATTTTGAAATATGAATGTAGAAACTTTAACATATTCATAAAATGCAAGAACACTAACTAAGATTTCTAGAGTAAAAGATGATAAGATTCATACCTATTGGTAATTCTTTTACTAGTTTCCAAGGGTTAAGAATAAGGAAAAGGGAAATGAGTGATAATGAATGAGATATGATAATACCCATGTACCAAATATTTCCTTGATACCAATGTTAACAACACCCAAAAAAGAATAAAATAAATATATACAACATTCTGTAAGCAAATAAAATTATTTTATGTTCATTGTTTCTTTGAATGAGGGAACATTGTAATGTCTTGTTCAAGCAATTAAACCTAGTATATAAAAATTGATAATGATGGAAACCAAAATTTGATGATCTCAAACTCAAAAAACAGATTGTGCAGGATTGGGAGTTTTGTAGAAATATACAAAAAAACAATATAATTCAATAAACACAATATATAAAAAAACATTTTAAATGAATAAGGCGGGGAAACCCCAATAATTTTATATTGAAAAAAAACATAGGAAACTAATGGATAATTACTAGACATAAAACCACTCAACATAAAAAATTTAAATTTTCAGGCTCGTCCTTTATCCCTAAATAAAAAATAAATAGAAAAAGAAAAGGAAATTACTAGTCAAAGATATCTCTTAATAAAATATAGGTGAGTTTCACACCATACCATTTATTTCTATAGTCATCATTTATAAGTGTCATCAAAATTATTACTCATCAAGAGATGCCAAAAAACTTGTTCCATGACATGAACACCCTATTCTTTGTGAACTTTGACTGGAACCTAGTGTTGTTTCTATAGAATTGAGTACTAAAACCTTTAGACAGATACAATATATGAATAGAAATAAACGTAAAAGTGAATAGTAGTTGATACATAAAATAAAACTGAATAAAAAACAAATAGTTAAACATATTAATTGACTTGTGGTTAGTCTATTCAATTTTTATTTTCATCTTGCATTGAATGATTCTTGGAACTTCTATATTCATTGTCAAAATAATTCCATTTAGATTATGTTAATAATACATTGAATTCTCAAAAAAAACCCATTAAAACATATTAATACACAAATGAAAAGGAATATGAATAAATAAAATGGCATTTATTTGTCTGGAACATCAAAATCTAAATACAAAATTAGTGTCACGTACACTAACCATTTGCGTGAGAAATCTCCTCATTATGTTATATACAGGAAAATTAGCATCATAAGAAACAATTTTACCATTATTCAAGGAAATGAAAAATGGGAAAATGGATAAGTAAAATTACCATTTCCATAAAAAATAGTTGGAAAAATTTTTAAATGTCAAAAACATATAGTTGGGAAAAAATTTAGGCTTGACCAATAAGTGTAAATAAGCTTCCAATACGGTGATAGTTTTTTCCCTTGAGCCTATAAATATAAGGACTGCCTCCAGTATTCATGGCATTATCAATTTTTCCTATCATATATGTAAAATAGAACATTCTATTGTATTGGTGGATAAGATCCCAAAAATTTCTTTCGTCATTTGTCATATCATAAAAAATAAGGGATTTTAGGTATTCAAGAGGGGTATCGATTTTATGTAGTCATATTTTACCAAGAGAAGAGCACAATGAAATCCTGGGAGAATTTTTTTCTTTGTATTATTTTACACTTTCATCAAACCAATACATAGCGCAATAGTACATTCAAAGGTGTTGAGGATCAACAATATTCATGTAAGGTGTTACCAGTTAATATATTTTGAGTAACAATGTAAAAGCAAAAGAAAAATAAAAAATAAAAATTGAAATAAAGTTGTGGGTTATGCAATACCAATATGATCAACTGAAGTATGCCCACCTGTATGTATTTCCATTTCTATTCATAAATAATATAACTATAATTTTTTTAATATAAATATTAGATTTTAATAATTAATACAAGTAAAATTATTGAAATATATATCTATATTAAAGATATAAACTTCATATAAGATTGTACTATCATCAATATATTTCTTGATATCATTGTTTAAATTTCTTTCTAAATTATTCCTGTGATACTCATAAGATACATTAATAATAAAATTATTTACTATGAAATGATAAAAAAATTAGTATCCACATTAATTTTAGAGAAAATGAATGTTGATGATGTGGTGATGAAATCAATTGATGATGATTAGAAAGCAATGACAAACCTGTAATTGATTTAGTTGTTTTAATTATTTCCACATACAAAAAATTCTGAAAGTTCATTGATTATTAGATTGAAAAATATGGAATTTACCACTATCTCGTAGTTCAGTCAGAGGTAATTACACTTCATACAATACTAACATCAATGTACATAGAGGTTTTGGTAGTAACACTGGATAATTGGTTAGAATCTAACAAACAACAAGGAGGTCATGAACCTAAAATGTAGAAGGTATAGTTAGTAAATACATAATTATTATGAAATGTGGTACTCAATTTTTTGTAAATTTTGAAATTAATTAAGAAGATACCTATATCATTTTGTTTTCATATTTTCATAATAATTTTTAGTGTAATATTTCCTCATTTGAGGGTAATGTTTGTTTTGTATTGTATATAGTTCTAGGAGTTATATTTTCATGATGAGATTTTAATTTTTTTCCATGTTCATATTGTGAATGGTTTTGAACTATTCCGGTGTTGGAATTTAGAGTTTGAAAAATAATCACTGTATATATTTTAGTGAAACAATATTAAGAGGGTAACAAACCATTTATCATGACTTCTTAAAAAGAAATCCATGATGTAGTTTACATGTTGCTATAAATATCAGTTTTTGGGTATAATTGAAAAAAGTTGTCTATTTAGTTTACCACATTTGTCAAAACTACAGTGCATATGAGAAACTGAAATGAATAATTTAACCCTATAATAGATTTTTTCTATATTTTAAACACTACCATTACATACTAAAGTTATTTTTATCATATATTTAAATAGAGAAAGGATGTAAGGCCAAACCTGTGACAATGTTGACTTTATTTTTCATGCTCAGAATCCTTTGATGCCTATCTTCCTTGCACAACGCTTTTTGATTTGTAGTACTTTGTGACATATTTGTAATAGTGTGTCATGAATATCTCATGAAACACTAAATAATATATGACAATGAATTATTGAACAAAAAATATTTCAGTGCATATCAAATGTGTTTGATTAACAGAAGACATGAAAAAATAAGAATATAAAGCTCACTAAGAAATAAGTCAAGAATAAAGGGAACTTGTATTGAGATATTTATCGGTTGAATAGATAATTTATAATAATAATTAATCATTAAAGTGAGAGTAATATTAAAGAAAAATTATATATGATCACTGAAAAAAATCAAACCTTAAAGAGAGTATAGATGTTATGAAAAATCTACTCACAATTATTCTTTTAGTTAATATTGTCCATAGATGTTACGGATCATGAGTCTATTTGAAGCAGGTACATGTCGATTTTTGGTACAGTATATGATGAAAAGCAATATCATAGATAAAATAAAATAACCAAAATCATTTAAATTAATATAAAATAAAGCATCTTTTCAAATTACAAATATGAATACGACTTGATACTAAACTGTTCATACCTATTAATAGTCTAAACTCATCAACTCTTTTAGGTTAGAGACACCAGTATGGAAATCAAAGCTCAAAAACCTAGTTATTTTCCTATAAAAATAGTTGTTATAAAAAAATAGAGGATGCATAATCATGAAACACATAAATGAAATTTTATTTTGAAAATCCAATTGCAAAAAATATAGATAAAATGTAAATAGATAAAATTAACCTTTTCAAATGTCACATCATAGGTTTTTTCAGCATCCCTAGCATTTGAAAAGGTAAAATGCCTCCTATTATGATTTATAAAACCACAAATTCAATTATAGTCAAAATAAAAAGGTAGATGTAATGAAATTTAGGATAAAAAAGGAAATAAAATGATGGGAAAACAAATTAACGATGTAAGATACAAAATAAATATAAATATTTGGAAAATAATAATTATATGAATGATAATATAGAACATGTTTGATATATAGGGAAATGAAATGAACGAAATTATACACAAGATAAAAAATAAAATAAATTTATAAGGAAATTCATATACAAAAAAGAAATACGTACAAGGAAAAAATATGCGTAAATATTTAAAAAACCCCTACAAAGAAAATAATTACACAAATAAGAATATGATCAATAATATATACATTTAACATTGACTTCAAATATAAACATAGTAAATTAAGATAAATTTACACTAGTAATGTAAAGAGAGAGAACTGATTTTTTTCCAAAAGAGTTGGTCGCTGTAATAGGATAATTATCAAGAACAATCTATATATTTAATTTGAGAGTCGATCACTACAATAGGATAGTTGAAAAGAACATTCCATGTATTTTGGTTTATTATATTAATTGTACAATTCTATAATTGAGAATTAAAATTTGTTAATTTAATTAACTATGTCACAAATTAAAGGGTGTTTGTGTGATAAAAATAGAGGAGAGCATATGTTGGGAATCTTACAATAGGGGATTTGGATAGGACCAATCTTCTTTATCACAATGAATATTACATCAAAATATAACAAAATGAAAGACTGATGAAGGAGAAATTAAAGAATGATTAATAGTACAAGAATAGAAAAAATGAATTGAATTACGAATATTTCAACAAAGTATAAGATGTATTCTGTAGGGTTTAATAAATAAGTTTCAATGATACTTTGGAAATCCATCAGTCTTTCGACGATGCCTTGGAAATCTAGTGATTCTTCAATGATTCCTTGGAGAATAACTTCAATAGATGATTCATTTCCATGATATAGGGAGTATATTAATGAATCAAATTTGTTGGATGTGTTCGATAAGTACCTACAACTAGTCTTAGAAATATTTATCTATCGTACCTTGGAAATTAAGAAAATTGGCACCAGTAATGTAAAGAGAGAGAAAATGATTTTTTTCAAAAGAGTTCATAACTATAATAAGATAATTGATAAGAATATCCCATGTATTTAATTTGAGAGTTGGTCACTGCAATAGGATAATTGACAGTACAATAGGAGATTTGGATAGGAACAATCCGCTTCATCATAATTAATGGTACTTCAAAATATAAAAAAAATGAAAGACTGGTGAAGGAGATATCAAATAACAGTTAATAGTAAAGGAATTGACTTACATAGATTTCAATATAGTGTAATATTTATGTTTCAGGGTTTAACAAATAGGTTTCAATGATAACTTGGAAGTCTAGAAGTATTCTGATGATGCCTGGTAAATCTAGAAATCCTTCAATGATTACTTGGGGAATAACAATGATAGATGATTCCTTTCAATGATAGAGGGTGTATTTGAATGAATCAAATTTTTAGGATGCATTCGACAAGTACCTGCAACCGGTATCAGAAATATTTATCTACTATACCTTGTAAATCTAATGGTCTTCTAATGATTTCTTGAAAATCTAGTGGTCATTTGATAATTCCTTCTAGAATAGATTCAATAGATGGTGTGTTTCGAATATTGAGGGAGTATTTGAATTAAAAGGATCTATAGGATGTGTTTGAAAAAGATCCAGAACCTATATCAGGGTAGCAGATCAAAGATAATGATTTCAATTTTGCAAAAATGTAGGGTTTATGTAGAATGGATGAAAGGATATTGAGATTTATATAGGGATATGAGATTTTAGGAATCATTTTACGCAGAGCCGAAATCATTTTGAGGGGATTAGAATGAATTTTCAAGAATTCTTGGTGTATAGTCGGAAGTGGGTTGTGGGAAGAAGGATACTGTGAGTTGATTTCAAGGTGGATGTGGAGGTGTAGATGGAGGCCGAGCTGGAGGAAGAGGTGTAGACTGAGGCTGAGGAAGAGGTGTAGAACGAGGCCGAGGTGGATTTTTAGACTGAGGAAGAGGAGGAGTTGTAGGTGGATAAGATGAATGTGGAGGATATGTAGGCATAGTCGTAGGGGGAGGCATTGTCGGATATGATTCGGTCAAGAAAGAATGACAAGAGGGGAATGATTGAAAACATAACATGAATTCAATTCCAAGGGAGACTCCAATGTAGCTAGAAGGTTATGTAATCACATATCTAGAAGCTAAGGTATTTCAATCAAAATTTCTATGCGAGAAACCCTAGACCAATCAACATAGGGATGTTAGGGTATAGGGACATCAAAAAAGTATGTAAAATTAAAAATTCAAACCTTTGATGGTTTGGAACAGCTGGTATACTGAGACTGTTGAGGTTTTGTTCATGATGATTAGTTACCCAAGAACTTATTTTTCAGGAGAGAATAAACTATTTGTCAATATGAATGGTGCAGAATCTGAGTACTAGGGAGAAATTTATATGAGGAAGGAGAAGATAGAGAAGTATAAAAAATAAGTGTCGTAAAACGAAGAAGCCAGATTTATATATATCGAATCCAATATGGAAATGTATACTACAACAGTTCTAAATGGAGGATGAATCTGTGTTAGGGTTTTGTGATGGGGAAGATGCTATGTGTGAGTAGTAATTGACAAAATTACTTGCGATGATAAAGGGGGTATTTTTATGAAACTCAATCATGTTTGACGCGGTTCCGTTGAAAGAGAAGCGACTATTACTATGAGAGAATCAATATTTTGTGGAGGAAAAAGGAATGAGAACTTGAAGATGGATTGGAGGATGAATGGGGGGTTTGGTAGAGTTAGGGAGATGGGGAGATGAGGAGACAATGGGTCGAGGGAGAGATGGGGTCGGGGAGATAGTAGGTTAGGGAGAGATGGGGTGGTAGATATGGGGAGACAACAGATCAAGGAGAGACGGGGAGGTAGAGCATTGGATGTGGGAAACAGAGATGGGAAGATAGAGGGATAAGGAGAGACGGGGATATGAAGAGATAAGGCCCCAGGAGGAGGATTGATAGGAGGACACGTGTACATGGAGTAAGGATATGGTAACATGTGGCATGTGAGGTGTGCTCCATAGTATATAGAATAGATATTTATTTACATCTATAATAATATAGGCATAAATATATATCTTTTTTATAATACACACACATATATTTATATATAAACGTTATATATACATTTTTATAGGTATATACACATTCATATTTTTTTTATTTTAAATGAAATGGATAATGAATATTAATTTTTATATCATCTATATATTTAAAAAGATATTTTATATGTAAATATGTTTAGATATTTATTTATACAATTATATATTTATATTTAAATATATATATATATATATATATATATGTATATATGCATATATTTAATTATAAATAACACTAAAATATGAAAATGGGTAAAATTTCAACATCATAATATCCATATGAGTGTAATACTTAGGAATAAATTAAATCTCCATAAAAAACATACAAGAATACAATCTTAACCGAAGCTGAAATCTCATCAAATATTTAAAAATTAGGGTATTTCAATGAAGAACTCGGTTTTGGAGGACTTCTGGGGTTTTTACCTCAAAAAAATGTTTATCAGGACTTTCACAATTTATATGGAATAGATCTATTTACAATCTTTGATTTGATATCTCATGGATCCCAAATGGATACTTGGATAAAAAGTTAGGTCCATTTGAAGTTTAAGTTCTATTTTTAACTTATCTTAATATATCAATTAATTTATTGATTTTTCTATCATTAAATTGTTATTAAATATCTTTTAATTTATACAAATTGATTTTTTTAATTAATATTAATTTTTAATTATTTTTATACCATTTTCACTAAATATACTATATATTAATTGTAAATATATATTTAGTATTATACAAACCATATTTATGCAAATATATTATATATATATTAATATACTAGAATGGCGTGAACCATGGGTTAAAACCCATAGTCCCAAAAAATTATTATTAAAAAAGAATGTACACAAGAAAAGAGATAAAGATAGTGAAAGGAAAAAAAATTCACAAGAAACACCACCAAAACAAAAGATACTTTATAAATTACCTTCTATTATGTTTTCCACCCCTTCCTCAGAGGCTGCCAAGACTTCTTGGGTGTCTGCCACTTTTCTACTGCTTAGACACCTTCTAGGATACATCTTGATCATCTGTATTTGGTGATTCATCTTCCTCATACTGAGTCTCAATATCTCCAGCAGAGTCATTTTTTAGAATCAAATGAGAGTCATATTGAATGAAATTCTCATTTCCTAGAGATCCTTCACCTTGAAGTTTCCCATGGATGCTACCAAATTCCCCCCAAAAAACTTCCATGCTTTGAGATCTATTTAAGATATCAAGCAAACTAAATTTGTTGGGACCAGAGTTCCGGGGGACAATGGTCTCCTCAGCTGCCTCTTCCTATTTCATTGGACCAAGACTAGCATCAACATAAATATATATATATATATATTAAAATATTTTTTTTAGTTATATATATATATATACTTTATGGGAAGTTTTTATCAGTGCTAAGAAAAGCACTGATAAATTCCCCCCTTTATTAACATTAAAAAAGTATTTACCAGTGCTAATAAAAAGCACTTTTCAGTGCTAATAAAAAGAGCTAATAAAAGAGTTTTTTTTATCAAGGTTTTTTTGAGTGCTGATAAAAACACTCCCTTTATTAGGATTGTGTTTTAGCAGTGATAAATGATAGTGAAGAATAGGTGTGATTTTTTAGTAGTGAATAAAATAATTTAAAACATTATTATAAATTCAAAATGTAAAAAAGTAAAAAATATAAATTTAATTTTACAATTATGAATTATATGTAAATATAATTAATAATTTACAACAATTTCTAAGAGGGGGGAAAATATAATAAAAATTATATACTATAAACATCAAACAAATCAGTATGGCTCGAACTCGAGACCTTATTGAGACCTTGCAGGGTCTCTACCACTAAGTCATGCCTTTGGGGCTTAAATATAATTTATAATATTCTCAATATATATAATTATATTTTAATATATTTATTGAAAAAATTTATATATAAATAGATATAAATATATACCATTATGAAAAATTATTAATGGATGTCATAATTATGAAAATAATGATGACTCCTCAATTCCCAATTAATTTCCCTCTTTATGAACAACCTTACATATTCTGAAACCATTGGTATTCAATCCATTGGATTAAATATTGTAGGTATTAATCTCAATTATTGGATTAGTCTCATGTACTCTATAAATATGGTGATATGTTAATGAAATGTGGTGGAATTTTTGCACCACATTGTGTTCCCCACTTCTTGTATTTCTCTTGTATTTGTATTTCCATTTGTCATTATCATCATCATATGCAAATTCATTTCTCGCTTCATCAATGATGCACGTCGTCTATGATTGGTCTTACATTTACGATTTCAAAATTCATCACGGTTTGAATCGGCGTTCGATAGATTTCACAACACGTTATCAGCATGATCGTATTCTCTGTATTACTCATCATGACATCGCTGCTTTCATCCCCATCATCGGCATAAGAAAAATCTCAGAGGAAAAAGGTATGTCACATGTTTTTATAAACAATCTTATTTTGATACTCTTTCGCATGCACATCGACTTCACTCATTCGATGAGCTACATCAAAAGATGAGTTTTATTTTACATGTAAGATATTGTTACATTTATTTTTTACCTCTTGATAAATCTGAAAATAATATATGATTTTCTTAATCTTTTGTTGAGGAAAAAATAATGATCTCCTGAAGAGCTGTATCGACTCACAGTTGAAAAATTTCACTCCATTCCTAGAAGTGAATGTGTTTGATTAATAACATATTTGGTAAATGTCGATACAAACATCATTTATCAAATGAATAAAAAAATTACACCATCAGAAGTTGTTAAATGATGAACATCTTTGATTAATAACTGATGTGGTCAATGTTGAGACAAACATCATTCATCAAATGAATAAAACAATTACACCACCAGAAGTGGTTGAATGGTGAACATCGCGTACCCATCGTATGTTGAGCCGAAGTTTGATGAACATCGTGTACCTGTCATATGTCAAGACAAAGTTTTATGAACATCATGTACCTATCATACGTCGAGCCGAAGTTTATTGATCATCATGTACCCATCATATGTCGAGCCGAAGTTTATTGATTGCCGCGTACCTGTTGTACGTCGATCCTAAGTTCGCTAATCATTCCATAAACTATGAAATTTCATATATCTTATTTATTATTTTCCCTGAAGGTTTAAGGTTTGATTATGTTGTATAAAGTTTCATGATGGAGATGATATTTACTTTGAATATTTGTAAATATTGTATTTTTTTATTTCTTTTCATTTTCATTTTATTTCGCATAAAATTCTTGAGAGAAATTAAATGTTCATAACGAACAAATGTAAATATATTTTTTATATATCCATACCTCGTAGTGGATGAAATTGATGAAATTTCATGAATTGAATATTCATGTTATTGTCTTGAAGACACTATAAAACTCGAACAAAAATTTTTATTCCGTTCTGTGGAGTGAATGAGAATATTTATTGAAAATAATTTATCTGATTCCCTGAAGTGAATGAAAATATACATGATATTATTTTAAATCAAGATCAAAGTGAATATGATGTTTTGTGAATGATAATTGTGCTATATTTGTTTATAAAAAATAGCAATAATATAACCATCATAAGTGGTTTGATGACAATTAATATTTACAAAGAACAATGAATTTTATGAATATTTATAAACTAACGCAACCCTGAAGGATGATATGAAAATAATGTCCTTTGAGATTATGTTGAAGAATATCTTCATTTATCAATTATTGTTCCTGCAGTAGCAATATCAAGGTAAAAATTATTATTTATCATGTTCTTATGGATTATCAATACTATCTCATGTAATTCATTTATCCCCTGAAGTGTATGTTTCTATTCATATAGTTCATCAATGAATTGATTGAATTACATAGTTTTGATCATCTGATATATATTATGAAAATGATTTTACCACCTAAAGTTGTTAAATAATGATCACCATAATAAATAAAATTAGTATTTTATGAAAATATGATCATTATTGATAAATAATAAATTATCATTCATAGATCATGAAATCCGATGAATGAATTCATTCCTCGATGTGAATGTAGTATTAATCACTATATATCATTCCTTGAAGTGAATGAAATTATTCATGAAAATCTCGATATTATTTATGTTATCATGAATATTTGAGAGTTCCTGAGGTTTGATCAAATGATTTCTCATTCATTTGATAATTTTAATGCTATTTATGAATTATAATTTTGGATGGTGATAAGGTGTTAGTGGTGAATCCAAAATATTTTTCCACATTAGTTATCGCTACCATAATAACTAACTTCAAAAGACATGGGGGCTCCTATCTTAGGTAGATGTATTGTAAAATAATATTTGGGCCCAAAGTTCCAAAATATTTGGTCCAGAAGTTCTAAAATATACAATAACCTGCTTGGTTATGGACCTAACCCGTTATGATTATATCATGAATTCATTAATAACAAAAATGAGTATACACAGTGAAAGATCTTGGAGATCTTTTATATATGTGAATCTTGAAGCATAATATTTATAAACATTATTTTGATTAAATTCTTAAAAATGAATCATATGAGTTGGTATATGCTCGTATAAGTACATTTACTGATAGAAAAAAATTAATTAACGACTCCAGAAGAGCGAATATATTTTTACCTACTAGTACAAATTCTTAAGGATTTGTTATATCTGAAGTATCAATGAGATATATGAATGGTATTCTTGAAAATGAATATCATATGAAAACACTAGATAAAATTGGTACCTCGATATGTAACAATCATTCATAAAAGTGATTATAAAGAATTTTTTATGTACAATCGAATCAATAATGGTAAACCCGTAGTTTACTGATCCTGGAACTTTAAATATATGACATGATGGTTTAGTCTATCAAGGATCAATTATAATGAAAGATATTGATTCAAGTATACACAAGTATCGATTTATTGATAACATAGTAGACATCCATCAAGGGGAGAATGATGAATTTATTTAATATGGTTGCATGTCCATAAAATTATCAATGAATTCATTATCATTAATTCATTATGAATTCCCCCTAAATAATACTTTATGTTGAGGTACCCATTTTTGAGGTAAATTATTAATATCATTAGCATATATTATGGAAATAAATTTCAAATATACTTATGAAGAAGTATATATGGGTGCACCCACCTACCATGTGATCCATCTATATGAAAGATGCATCTACTAAATGATCACATGTGTTATTTGATTCTGGTGAGTATACATTTCATGATATTCATGTTGATTAAAATAAATATTGAGTATCATATAATATATGGTCTTGCAGAACCATTGACATGATGCTCACAACACTTCTATGAATGTAAAGTGTTGGAAATAAATAGTCTGATTATAAAAACCTGAAGTGTGGTTGAACTGATTATATAAAATCATTTTTCATCATGAGTATAAGGAAATAAATATATTTTCTCTTGAATAGGGAAATTAATATATCGACAACATTATATATTTTAGGTATTGTCCCTGAAGTGACACTGGTACCAGAAAAATTATGAGATCTCTATCAAATGTTTTCGATGATTTGATTTTTATAGATGTCAAAAATCATAATAATTGGACAAATTTATTAAATTAAATTATGAAATATTCAACATATAAAGTTTTGGATTGATTATACAAACTACCAAGACTATTGAATATCGATTATCTTACTATAAGAAATATTCTTCCTTGTATATTTGGATATTTATATATGAATCCCAGAAGGGTTCAAAATGTCTAAAGTATTTTCAAAATTATGAAAGTTTCACCCAATTTGAAAAATTATGGGGTGAACTAAATAAGATGTATACATATTAAGTTAAGGAATAATATAAATTGAATTTATCATCCCATGATTTGTATGAATCATTATATTCATCATATTATAAAGGGTATGGATTATTATTATTCCAAAATTAAAATTTGAAAGTTTTGGTTATGAATTGATCATAGAAATTCTATGAGTTAAATGATGATCATTATAAATGGGAGATGTAACTATTTTAATCTTTTTCCCTTAGTCAAAATTTTCCCACTAGGTTTTCTTGATAAGGTTTTTAACGAGGCAACACTTTAGGGACTTGATATTATTGTACTCTTTTTCCCTAATCAAGTGTTTTCCCCTGAAGGGTTTTTCCATGATGAGGTTTTTAATGATAACATATATCCAAGGGAATGTTATAAATTATTTTAGATATCTATAATTAATGGAAATTGTTGGTCTTCCCCATGAGTTACAATTTTTTATGAGACCATTCATTATTACCTATGGTATTCCTACCATGTCCTGAAGACATAATTAAATAATAATATTAATTGATGTCTCGAAGACACAATTAAATGATATAATCTGGGGGAGTTGGGAACACTACACTCTTTTTCCCTTCATTAGGTTTTTCCCATTGGGTTTTCCTAATAAGGTTTTTAATGAGGTAGCATGATGTGGATTTATTTAATTTTGTCTTCACTTATTTTTCCCACAGGGTTTTTTTAAGTGAAGATTAAAAAGGTTCCATGAAATTATAAAATCCAAGGGGGAGTGTTATGAAACATTATTAATGGATGTCATAATTATAAGAGTAATGATGACTCATAAATTCCCAATTAATTTCCCTCTTAATGAACAACCTTACATATTCTCAAACCATTGGTATTCTAGCCATTGGATTAAATATTGTAGGGATTAATCTCAACTATTGGATCAGATCTCATGTACTCTATAAATATGGTGATATGTTAATGAAATGTGGTGGAATTTTGTCTCTACATTGTGTTCCCTACTTATTGTATTTATCTTGTATTTGTATTTCCATTTGTCATTATCATCATCATACGCAAATTAATTGCTCGCTTCATCAACGATGCACGTCATCTACGATCGGTCTTACATTTCTGATTTTGAAATTCTTCGTGGTTTTAATCGATGTTAAATAGATTTCAAAACATATACATATATATTGAATATTAAAATATATAAATAATGTACATGTTTATAAATAAAATGTATATAATTATATATCAATATTAAAATATGTTTTTTTTAATTTTTATTTAAAAACAAAAATCTAAGATGGAATTTAAAATTCCAAAATATAATTGTGTGTCAGTATGTGCAATGTAGAGGACACACACACACACATATATATATATATATAGGGAGGGAGGAAGGGAGGGAGGGGAAGAGGGATTAGGGGGGTATTTTTTAAATATTGTTTTTTGTAAAAAAATTACGAAAATAAGCCTAAGTTATTTTTTTTGAAATGTAAGCCACAAAGTCATTATGGACCTTAATTCCTTTAGGATTTTTGGGTAGAGGCCTAAGGCATTAAGGGATTTAAAGCCTTTGGTATTACATAAAAGCCAAAGGTGTTGGACCCCCAAATGCCTTTGGTCTCTACTATTTTTTAAAATTTAATTTTTGTTTTGTTTTGTTTATATATATATATATATATAATTAGCAGAATTTAACTACTATTAAATATTCCGCATTACTACAATTAAATAGGTCTTGAGTTCTCACATAAACCCTCACCTAGAGCTCCCTTTTATGAGGGGGTTTCCCTGAATATCCTTATGGATTTCCAATGTGGAATTTTGGTTCCCCATTTCCCACAGAGGATTAATAAATTATTATTATTAATAATTAGTAATTAATTAATAATAAATATTAATTACTAATTAATTAACAATAAAATAATAGTAACACCTAAATAATAATTAAATATTAAAATTTACTATTAAATATTAATAATTAACTAATTAATTTTAATAATATTATTAAAAAATTAATAAATAAATAATTAATTATTAATAGTTAATAGTTATTAAATAATCAGTAATTCAAGAATAATTAAGTACTTATCAATAATATTACTTACAAATTAACTGATTAATTAATAATTATTATTAAAAAATTATTAATAAATATTTAAAAATATTATTTTTTCACTAAATATTAATAATAATGATTAAATTATTAAAATAATAATAATTAATTAATTTTTATTAAATTAGTATTAATTCATTAACTGATTTTTGGTAATTAGTATTAATTAATAATAAATATTAATTACTAATAAATATTAATTATTCATAAATATTAATTAAATCATATTATTTACTATTTAATAATATTGATTTCTAGTAAATATTAATTACTAGTGGGGAATACCTCTTTCCAGTAGGATGGTGGTGACGCCTTTGTTGTACCTATCTGGAGTGCCTCTGCGGGTGTGTTGGAATTGGACAAAAATGTACACTATTCTCGCAAATCTTGGGTAGAGATTACTGAAGAACGGCACATTGTTTCAGCTGATGAAAAAATGGCACAAGAATTTGTTGATCAGCATATACTCCAAGAATAGATGGTTGCTTCAAGGTCCAGAAAAGGTAAGCTCAAAATGAATGATGTGGTTTCCAAGCACTCTAACTCCAATTTTGGATCTTGTGGACATGGTTTGCCTGAAAAGGCATCACTTCCAAGAAAGGTACTACATTAGGAGTCAAGGGAGAAATCGCCTATGAATAACACTATTGTGCAAGGTTGTGATCTTAGAATCAAGGGGAATAGATCCTCCCTGGATGATATTGTGCATTTTGATGCTTTCATAAAGGAGGTAGTAGGGAACTTGGATGTAGTCTCACATGTTTGATTTGGTTCAAGAACCAGTCCTACAACTACTCCCTTGGTTCATGGTGAGAAAGGTAGTAGCCACTTGGGCAAGGTACACGATTCTAGATTGGGTGAACTGCCTGCTGTTATTTCTTAAATCCATGCTTCTAAATTTAAAGAGACGATATATGGGAGGCCATTGTTAGATGGAAGTGACAACTCAGGCTGATCATGTTGCTACCAGGGATGTTTCTTCTTCCAAGGGGTGGAAAACCTTGGATAATCCTGATAGTATATATCCTTTGGCAGTGACAGGTTCCTCCTACATTTTCCAGAGCATTGATCCCAAGTTGGATCATTTGGAAGGTAAGAAAGTGTCCTCATCCATGAAAAAGAGCACTTTGGATATGGAAGTATCTCCTCTTGATTTCTAGAATGTAGCTCCTGATAGTCTTAAGATTAGTGACATACCTACTGCACTTGGAAGTAGTGCAGAGTCACATAGACTAAGTGGATAATATGTCAAGATGGGATCTTCATACAAGGTATTAGTTGATAAGGAAGGATTTCAATTTGTTCCTTTCAAGAAGTCCAGGTCTGTCTCTTCTGATCATGGACATTCTACTTTGAAGATATCTTCAAGTGACATGCCATTGGTCCCATATGTGATGCCTCTACAAATAGATCCATCATTTATTTCATGAAATCATGTTGATAAGGTTTCAACTACAAATCTCTTTGGAGTGCTTTCCATGCCTAATAATGGTCATAATGAACCTCAAGGAGGAGGTTTAGGTGGCCTCTCTGATGATGCAGCCATGATCCTCAGATATTTTGGAAATGATGATACACATGAAAATGAATTACATATTTTTAATACCCCTAAATTCTAGAATTTAAAAAAAAAAAAATGGGATTATTTCGAGACCAGGCGCTGAGACGACGTACGATTCCGAGGCCTGGAGTGCCCGAAATGATCCGTCGAAAAATGTTAAGATTTAAATAGCGTGTATGAGATGTTTTCCTGAAAAAGTGAAATAACTATTAAATGGGTGCCCATATCAAAAATCCTAGGGAACCATTGTGTTCAGGATGGAAGGTTTATCTTAGGTGAACTTATGTTTAGTCGGTGCATGCCTCCAGTGAGAAAACCCGAAAATGGCATAACCACAAATAAAATAATTAAATAAAATTACTTTATTTTTCAAAGGATTATAATTCACGAATAGTGAATCAAATTTAAAATCTAAGACCATTGTTGAGCTCATGAGGGTATTATTTCCTTAGGTAGAGTCTAACATTGGCCGATGCGGGTCAATAGTGGAAATTAGTTTTTGGCTGTAAATAAAACAATTGAGAAAAAGTTATTTTATTTTCAAATTCTTAAACTTCTAAATTGTAACTCGGATTGGAAATCTGAGAGTACAGTTGATCTCATGAAGGCATGTTTCCCTTAGGCAGAACTTAACCTCGACCGGTACGGGTCGAGGGTGAAAGATAGTTTTTGGAACTTTTTTTAAGTTCATTTAAAAAAATGTGCGAGCAGGTTTTTCTAACATTTAAATCGGAGCAAGGATAAAAAATCCAAGGGCACCATTGAACTCAAAATGACAGGATTCACCTAGAAAGGACCTAACTTCTACGAGCGAGGGTCGACCTAAAAATCTAATTTTCAAACCTTTCGGAAGAGAAATAAAATAAATTAAAAATTTATTTTATTTTATTTTCTTCACTATTGAGGGGTGGAACGCCAGCACTTCGGTGTGGCGATGAGGCAGTAACGAACCCCTTTACTAAGGATCTTAAATGAGCAGCATAACGACTCATTAATCGAAGTGTAACAGATATTATATTTCACTAATCAAATAACATAACAGAAACACATCGATGTGTTTCTCTTTTAATGAGATAATGGGTTGGAGAATCAATGTTATAATTTCTCTGATGAACGACGAAGGATTTTCTCTCCGAAAAATAATGTCTGCAGATCATAAAGCAGTGACGATGCCTTGGAGGAAGGATCTAGGTCCTCTGATCAGTGAACACCTATGGCTTCGAACAGATCAACACCAAAGAAGAATATTCTCCAGGTAAGGGTTACTTTTGATTTTTGATTTCCCCGTTCTTCTTTCTAAAACAACAAATGAGGATTAACCAACGAACAGGTTGATCTACGGGTCACTTGTTCTTGTGGGAGGGAGATTTTCATTGGTTTTTTCATCAGGATAGAACTTTGATAAATCCTCAAATCTTCCACATGTTTCTAAACCTCTAACGCATAGGGTGCAGGACGACACGAACAAGGCCCAAACCACTCCACCTTTGAGCGTTCTTGCATGTTCTTTGTGGCCGCAACACTAAATTGACGGAAAGATGGTACCGAGATTCTAGCAGGGAAGACGTCAACCCGAGAATTCTGTTGGCACACATGGTTCACGGAATGGACCATCGGAGCAGACCTGGTGGCTTGTGGAAAGCACCACTAGTGCGTCGACACTGGCGACCACCGGTGGTGGCCTGCGGTGGAGTAGTAGGAGCCGCCAGAGCTCGAGCTAGCGGCTGGAGGAGGCGGTACACGGCCATATGATTGTGTCAAAAGGGAGACCCACGGTGCATTGGCATGTGGTCCAATGGGACCATGTATGGGAGGAAGGGCGGTCAGCTCTTGTGGGCCGTGTGTAGCGGAACTGGATGCCCAGCAAGCATCTGGCCGAGAGAAGACCGGCCTGCCATGCGGTCCAGGTAGGGAGCGTGAATCGGACCATGGAGCAGCCTGGGATGGAGTAAGTCAGCCCACTATTAAGGGTTGGTCTGGATAAATCCAGGTTACTGGGTGACCGGGCGGGCTTGAACCACAACCGAACTGGGTTGGGCTGGATAAATCTAGGTCGTTGGGCGACCCGACGGGCCAGACCCATGGCTGAACCAGGCTGGGTCCAGCAAGGCCCAAAGAGACCGGTCTAGTAGCCAGGTCGGACCAGTCCGACCCAGAACCTACCAGGTTGGGTCAGGTCATGCGGGGCCTCTGGGCCGTGTTGGTCAGGTCGATCAGACCAGCCCGAGACACGACCAGCCCCTGGTTACTAAAACACCAATATCTTTCAGACTGGGTGTTTAATTGGCGATCTGTTATCGGTGTTGGAACCCTTGTGATGAGGCGGTTCTTTTGGAATATTCTAAGGAGGTTTTCATGGAAGTTGAAATGTGAGGAATGGCTTGAGGAGAATTTTCTCCCATAATCGAGCATACTACGTGCGAGAATCTTGTGACTGACTGAGACCTGAAGACTGTTGACAAGCGACCCTATGTGGATCAGCTACAAGTGACCCTGTGTGGATCAGCTACAATGACCCAGTGGGAAGCGGCTCTATGTGACCCAATAGACCCATGGTGGAGAGAAGCTCTGTGTGACCCTGAAGACCCATGGTACTCATCAGGGATGAGTACCTCAGTACGATGTCCAAGGTGGGAAGCAGCTATATGTGACCTGGTAGGGCCACGGTGGGGAGTGGCTATGTGTAACCCAGCATACCCACAGTACTCATCAAGGATGAGCACCCCAGAAGTCAGTGTTGTAACTAATGGTCTTGATTTCTATACTCTAGATTATACCTACGTTAGATGACAGTACCTTGTGTATAATTTTATTTTTGGTCTTTCCTTTTTGGTTTGGGGTCCCTATTGAGTATTGTGTTACTCACCCTTGCACGAGATTCTCCTGCATGTGTCGTGTCTCGTGTAGGTGATCGATGCTTCGATAGAGACCTTAGTGGTCTGCGACTAGGTAGTGCTCAGGGAGACGGGGAATATGGGTTCACTTATATGGGTATAGATAGCTACCCTTCACATACCCTTCAGGTGGGGTCTCGAGAAGACATTCCATGGTAGTTGTATTTTCCTTTATAGTTTTGGGCTTTTATTCTAGCCCCTTTGTACTTTCAGTTTGTACTGTAATGTCTCTAGTTTTCTTAGTGACAGTTGTGGTTTACTTCATGTTTATTTCCGTAGTTTGAGCTTTGTTTGTGTGTATTGGTTTAAAGTAAAATGCCTTCCCTTTTTGGGATATGCCAATTTGGTTCTAGTTTCCAACCCCTGGCCTATGGAAGGCGGGCTTGGGGCAGTCACGACATAGGTCCTAGGGGATGGGTAGTGACAAAGTGGCATCAGAGGTGGTCATTTCTACCTCAAAGATTAGGAGTTTATTGTTTTTTTTGGTAAACAGTGTTAAATGTTTTGAGTTTGACTTTCAGGTTTAGGGATTCCAGTGTTGGTGCGATGAACGATGTATCCATACACTGAGACCTTGAATTTTTCTTTTCTACCCTATACATAAAAACATTTTTTTAAATGCATCATATAGGAATTGAGTGTTTACTCATGTTCTTATTGAATCAGAGTTATCTCACCAGTTATAATCTATTAATCGTGATTCATCTTGATCTATTTCAATATGACTCCATGCAGACAGCCATCCAGGATTCTAGTGCATGCCCATAAGGATGATTCACAGAGTGATGAGGCTTTGGTATAGGGACCATTTCCTGAGGTGGAACCTTTAGGTGATGTACCATATTTTCTACTACCTGTTGGTCTACAGTTAATACCAGCACTACTGGTAGAGGAAAATGTAGGATCAGTTCCTTTTGTGAGTTTTAGAGATAGAGGCCCCTTAGGTTCTGAGGCAAGCCCAACTCACAGGTGACTTAGGACTGGCTTGAGGTGGTCACCAAGTTTTCTATCTAGTCAGGGCACCATTAGATCAGCTAGTAATCCTAGCAGTGATCCTTCTATGAGGCTCAGCAGATAAATTGAAGTGTTTAGATCACATGATCTTACAATGAGGTGAGTTTTCCATGGACAGATCTTGAGAACCTCTCTTCGACAAGGGGGTATTTCCATAAATGCTAAGTTTTATGCATTCCCAAGATATTCTGCATCTTCAGTGGGACGACATGTCGGTATCTGAGTATGCATCGAGGTGTACTGACCCTTCCAAGTACTCAATGAATACGATGCAACCAGTGCTTCAATATCAGACCTATAAGCAGTATGTGTTTAGGTACATCTGAGAAAAAAAAATTCCTTTGTACATTCTTACCTATGCTAGGGTGATAGAGAGAAACATTGTGGTTGAAAGTTATTTGGATGAGCAGATACAACCAGTGGATGTCAGTAATGGGAAATCAGGAAACTAACGTCAGTCTCAGAGACTTGGACGAGTTTGAGTACGACTTTCTATAGGATGTTCCAAGACTACCTCCTCAAAGAGAGGTAGATTTATGCATGGATATATACCCCAGGATGACACTGATATCTACACCTGCATATCATATGGCTTCTATAGAGATCTAGGAGCTAAGGGTAGTGTTGGAAGACTTGTAGAGGAAGGGGTTTGTAAGGCCCGACTTTTCACCATAGGGCATCCCCAGTGTTGTTTTCAAAGAAGGAAAATGAAAGCTTTATGTTATGCATAGACTATCGGAACCTGAACCAGGTGACTGTGAAGAATGTGTATCATCTACCGATGATGGATGAACTCTTCAATCAGCTGATGGGAGCGAGATGGTTCTCGAAGATAGACCTTAGATAATGCTATCATCAGCTTTGGGTACGGTATGAGGATATACCAAAGGCAGCCTTCAGATGTCAGTATGGACACTATGAGTTCTTGGTGATTCCCTTTGGTGTGACCAATACCCTGGCAGTGTTCTTGGGACTCATGAACAGGATCTTCTAGCCTTACCTCAATCATTTTTTGGTTGTATTTATTGATGACATCTTAGAGTACTTAGTGTTAGAAGAGGAGCATGATACACACCTATGGATATTCCTGGATACACTCTGATAGAACCAACTTTATGGGAATCTCTCAAAGTTCTAGTTCTAGATTCAGGAGGTCCAACTTTTTGGACACATCATCTTAGAGACTAGAGTTGGAGTAGATCCAATGAAGATAGAGGCAGTGCTTGACAGGGAGCCACCTAGAAGTGTGAATGAGGTATAGAGTTTCTTGGGGTTGGCTAGATACTACCGAGGTTTGTGCCTAACTTTTCTAGAGTAGCAACACACTTATCAGATTTTACACAGAAGGGATAACCCATCGTGTGGATAGAGAAGTGCCAATAGAGTTTCCAGGATCTTAGGAAAAGACTAACGAGTGCCCCCCATCTTGAGACTATAAGATGAGGGAATTGGGTCTGTATTTTTCTATGACACATCAGGGACTAGAATGGGTTGTGTCCTGATGCCAGAGCAAGCAGTGATTGACGGCGGTTCATGGAAGTCAAGGCAACATGAGCAGAACTACATGAGGAGTTAGTAGCAGTGGTTTTTTCTCTGAATATGTGGAGACACTTCTTGATGGGTGAACGGGTTACAGTCTACCCCTAACACAAGAGTATCAGGTATATCTTCTAGAATATGGACCTAAACTTGAGACAGTGGCGATAGCTAGAGTTCCTACAGGACCATGACTTCAAGATAGTCTATACTCCTAGGAAGGGGAACGCGGTGGAAGATGCACTTAGCGGGAGATCTGGTTTGTAGATGCTAAGTGAGGTAACAGAGCAGCAAGCCACGATGCAGATATCCTTCATGGATGATGATGGATAATCTTATCTTCATTCGATGACTATCACTCCCCCACTCTTATAACGAGTTAGGGAGGCACAACTTGTGGATGTTGACTGTGAGGCTCAACGTGCTCAGTTATCCTCAGGATAGGCTCCTGATGGATTTTCGATAGGTGGGGAGAACGTATTCCTTTTTAGAGGGAACACAGTAGTACCAGTGGTGTTGTGAGAGGGGATTTTTAGGGACTTACACACCCCCCCTTGGTGGTTCATCCTAGAGTGGTGAAGATGTACCAGGATCCTCGATGTCAGTACTGGTGGCTAGAGATGAAGAAAGTGGTGGCCGAGTTCGGTTCATGGTGCCTCACTTTTCAGCAAGTGAAGGCTGAGCATCAGGTTCCAGTAGGCTTGACACAACCACTTGAGGTACCAGAGTGGAAGTGGGATGGTATATCGATGGACTTCATGGAAATATTACCACATACTTCCAGGGGGAACAATACTATCTAGGTGATCAAAGACCAACTCACCAAGTCGGCCCACTTCCTACCCATTCGAGAACAGAGTTCAATAGAGAGTTGGGATGCCTCTTCATGCTGGAGATAGTTCGACTCCATGGTGTCCCATCTATGATAGTCTCAGATCATGATGCACGCTTTACATCCTAGTTGTGGAAGGGATTGTAGGAGGTGTTTGGGACTCAGCTGCACTTGAGAACATCTTTTCACCCAAAGATAGATGGTCCGATAGAGTAGACCATATAGACTTTGGAGGACATGGTTTTTCCTTGAATTCTTGATTTTGGTTGTAGTTGGGAGGACCACCTACCACTGGTGGAGTTTGCATACAACAACAACTACCACTCCAGCATAGTTATGGCATCATTCGAGGCACTGTACAGATGACCATGAAGGTCACTGTTATACTAGAAAAACCCAGGGGAGTCAGCTCTCATGGGTCCAAAGATGGTATAGGCTACTACTAGGAAGGTGCAGGTCATCCGAGAGCAGATTAAGACTCCACAGAGCCAATAGAAATCCTATGATGATAGGCGATAGAGACCCATGGAGTTTGAATAGGGGGACCACGTATTCCTATAGGTATCTCCTCAACAAGAGATATAAAGATCTGGTCGGGGTGACAAGTTATCTCCGAGGTTCATCAAACCTTTCCTGGTACTACATAGAGTGGGTGAGGTGGTGTACCACTTGGCTCTACCACCACAGTTAGAGAGGGATCACAACTTCTTCCATGAATCCTAGTTGAGGAGATACGTTCACAACCCTTCTCACGTCATCGACCATGGTGAGATAGAGATTGATGGCAGGGAAACATTTATGGAGTACCCGGTGGAGATAGAGGATCAATGGGAGCAAGTCCTTCATGGTTGGTTGATTCCTCTGGTGCACGTTCCTTGGCAGAATGGGAATCTGTAGGAGGGCATATGGGAGCAGGAGGATTAGATTCATGCTCAGTACCCCTTTCTGTTTTTTTAGCCCTTTTTTTGGATTACGAGGATGTAAAGACCAAAAAATAGGGACTAATGTAATACCCCATAATTCCATGATTTAAAAAAAATTAAATGGAATTATTTTGAGAGAAGGTGCTGATACGACGTGAGATTCTGATACCCGGAGTGCCCGAAATGATCTGTCAAAAATGATACGATTTAAATAGCATGCGTGAGAAATTTTCCTGAGAAAAGTATAATAACCCTTAAATGGGTTCCCATATTATAAATATTATGGCATCATTGCATTTAGGATGACAGGTTCATCCTAGGTGCAACTTAAGTTTAGTCCCCATAGGCCACCAGTCAGAAAACCTAATAATGGAATAACTATAAATAAAATAATAAAATAAAGTTATTTTATTTTTCAAATTCTTATAACTCACAAATGGTGACTTGGATTGAAAATCTGAGACCATTTTTGAGCTCTTGAGGGTATTCTTTCCTTAGGTAAAGCCTAAAATTTATTGGAGCGGTTCAACAGTGGAAAGAAGTTTTTGGACGTGAATAAAATAATTGAATAAAGTTATTTTATTTTCAAAGCCTTATAACTCCTAAACGGAAATGTAGATTGGATATCCAAGAGTACTGTTGAGCTCGTGATTGTGTGTTTCCCTTAGGCGGAGATGAACCTCGACCGGTGCGGGTCGAGGGTGATAGATACTTTTTGGAACTTTTTTTAAGTTCATTTAAATAAACGTCCGAGAAGGTTTTTCTAACTTTTAAACCGGTGCTCAGATAAAAAATCTGATGGCACCGTTGAACTCAGAACGGTAGGATTTTCCTAGAAAGGAACTAACTTCGACAGGCGAGGGTCGATCAGAAAAGATAATTTTCGAACCTTTAAGAAAATAAATAAAATAAATTAAAAAGTTATTTTATTTTCTTTTCCTCACCATTGAGTGGTGGCACACCAGCACTATGGTGAGGTGATAATGCGATGATGAACCCCTTTAATGAAGATCTTAAATGAGTAGTGTAACGACTCATTAATCGAAGCATAACAGATACTCTGTTTCACTAACAAAACAATGTAACGACACGATGACGCATCGTAACAGAAATGACGTGACATGTTTCTTTTTTAATGAGATAATGGGTTAGAGAATCAGAGTTAGAATTTCTCTCACAAATGATGAATAATTTTCTCCCCAATGAAGAAAGATGATAGATTGAAAATTGGCGATGATGCCTTGGAAGAAGGATCTGAGACCAGAGATCGACGAACGCAAATGACTTTGAACGGATCGACGCCAATGACGAACCTTCTCCAGGTAGGGGTTAATTTTGATTTTTGATTTCCTAGTTCTTCATTATAAAAAAATGAACACAGATCAACCCACGAACAGGTTGATCTAGGGGTTTCTTGTTCTTTTAGGAGGGTGATTTGCATTGGGAATTTACATCAGGATAGAACTTTGATAAAACCTTTAATCATCCCCATGTTTCTAAACCTATAATGTGGAGGGTGCATGCCGACACGAACAAGTCCCGAGCCCCTCCACCTTTGTGTGTTCGTGCATGTTATTCATGGTCGCAACTGTGAATTGATGGAAATCTGGAACCGTGGCCGTATCAGGGAAGACGACGACCCAAGAAGACTGTCGACATGGACGATTCATGGAACGGACCACCAGAGCGGACCCGGTGGCCCGTGGAAAGCAACATCGTCATGTTGGCACCGACAACTTCTGAAGGTGGCTATATGAAAGGGGCGGCCATGGGCGGTTGGCAGCGCACCACGACAGTGCACTGAGGTGGCAGTTGTGGCCGGCTTGGACCGTAGTGGAGTAGTAGGAGCCGTTGGTGCTCAGGCCGACAGCTGGCAGAGGAAGGACATGGCCATCCGCTCACGTCATAAGGCCATACCACAGTGCCCCAGCACATGGTCCAGTGGGACTGTGTGTAGGAGGAAGGGCGGTAGGCTCCTACTGGCCACGTGCAGCCAAACTGAACACCCAGTGGGTGTCTGGGTTGGAAAAGATTGTCCCGCCATGTGGGTCGGGCTGGGGGGTGAGAATTGGGTTATAGATTGGTCTAGGATGGAGTAAGATGACCTGTTGTTGTGGGCCTGGACGGCGAGATAAAGTCGGGTCGTTCGGCGGCCTGGGCTCGGAAATAAAACCGGCCTGCCAATGTGGGTCGGGTTGGATAAATCAGGGTCACTGGGCGACCCGGCAGGCTCGACCCACGGCTGAACCAGGCTGGGTCTAGCAGGGCCCAATGAGCCAAGCCCTGTAGCCAGGCCGGACCAGGCCAACCTAGACCCAACCGGGTTGGGTCGGGTTCGCCGAACCGGTCCGGGTCATGTTGGACCCCCGAGCTATGTTGGTCAGGACGGTCCGACCTGGCCGATTCATGACCGACCCCCGATTACTAAAATGCCAATATCTTTCAGTTTAGGCATTCGATTGATGATCCGTTTGCAGCGTTGGAACCCTTGAAATGAGGTGGTTCTTTTGGCATACCCTAAGGAGGTTTTAATGGAATTTGAAATGATATGAATGGTTTGAGGAGCGGTTTCTCCCGGAATAAAGTGCACTATTTGCAAGAATCTTGTGGCTGACTGAGACCCGACGAAGCAACCCAATGTGGATCCGCCACAAGAGACCCTATGTGGATCAGCTACAATGGACTAGTGAGAAGAAACTCTATGTGACCCGACATACCCATGGTGGGAAGTAGCTCTGTGTGGCCCGACAGACCCACAGTACTCATCAGGGATGAGTACCTCAGTATGATTGCTAAGGAGGGAAGCTGCTCTGTGTGACCCGGCAGGCCCACAGAGGGGAGCGACTCTGTGCAAAATACCTACAATAATCATCAGGGATGAGTAACCCAATAGTCCAATGTGTTTTCTTTTGAGAATGATGGTCTTGCTTTCTATACTCTAGATTATACCTGCATGAGATGACAATACCTTGTGTATACTTTCCTTTATGGTCTTTCCTTTGTGGTTTGGGGTCCCTACTGAGTATTGTGTTACTCACCCCTACACAGTCTTGTCCCGCACGTATCGTGTCCTGTGCAGGTGATCGATGCTTTGAAAGAGCCCTTGGTGGTCTGGGACCAAGTAGTGATCAGTGATATGGGACAGACTGACGCACTTCTATGGCTACAGGTAGCTACCCTTCACATGCCCTTCAGGTGGGGTCTTGATGAGATGGACCATGGCAGTTGTACTTTCCTTTGTGGTTTTGGGGCTTGTATTCTGCCCCCTTTGTACTTTCAGTTTGTACAGTACTCTCTGTGGTTGTCTTAGTGACAGTTGTGGTTTAGTTTGTGTTTACTTTCCATAGGTTGAGCTTTGTGCATGTGTACAAGTTTAAAGGAAAATTCCTTCCCTTTTTGGGATATGCCTATTCGGTGACAGTCGCTTGCCCCTGGCCTATGAAGGCAGGCTTTGGGTAGTCACTACACGAGCCCTGGGGGACGGGTTGTGACAAGATTGATATAGCTCGAACTATCATAGAGACAGGCCCATATGGTATTTTGATTAATGATCCATCCAAGAGGGTGGAGGAACAATCAGAGGTTGTGAATGGTGACTCAAAGAGCACAAACATTGAAGGCCTATTGCAACAAGTGAGAACTTGGAGGAGAGGCGGACATCATAGGGGTCAAGGTTATGGGCACGATCAAAGTCCAATTGACCGGAATGCAATATGTGATGAGGGACACATGATTGGTATTAATATTAGAGAGAAACTTGGTCTTTGACTGTTCATTGATGAGGGAAGTTTTTCCATGTCTCACCCCATCTTTTATTTTCGCTATCTCCTTTCTTTTCAATAAAAGGGGATTTTCCCCTACCTTTTCAAACAAAATATAAATATTAGTTATTAATTAAATAGCAATTAAAAGATATTTAATTACTTATTAATAATATTAATTACAAATTAGCTAATTAATTTTTAGTTAATTAATAATAATTATTAATAATTATTAAAAAATTACAAATAAATATTTTAAAATATCATTTAGTTACTAAATATTAATAATAATGACTAAATTATTAAATTACTAGTTACTAATTAATTATTATTAAATTATTATTAATTAATTAAATATGTTTTCTAATGAATATTAATTACTAATAAATTTTAATTAATAATAAATATTAATTACATAATATTATTTACTATTTAACAATATAAATCTCTAATAAATATGAATTACTAATTAATATTAAATAGTAATAAAAATTTAAAATTATTCCTTAGTTACTAATTATTAGTCATAATAATTATGTATTTATTAATTATTATTTATTATTTTTGTTATTTTTAGTATTATTAATTAGTAATTAAATAATATTAAATTATTAATTAATTAACAACTTATTAATTAACAATAATAATTTATTAATTAATTACTAATTTATCAATATTATTTACTTGCAATTAATATTTATTTGTAATTAATATTATTATATATATCAGGTGCTTGGGGGAATAATTACATTCAAACACACACACACACACACAGACTGAAAAATCAGGTCGTAGCCCCCCAAGGGGATAGCCCACACATCAATTCTTAATTATTTAATACATGGCATGTAGGCCCAATGGGCTTGAAGCCCATAACATGGCCTGAAAGCCCAGTACAATGTCATACCTACATCATTATGCCATTATCACCAAGTTTGCATTATACCTGCATCACCGCCTGCTTGTATCACGTCTGTGTCACCGACTACCTGCATCATCGCTTGCATAGTATTGTAATAGTACCTGTACCCACCCAGATTTGAATGAGGGTATGATGTAGAATTATGAGCAGCATTTACCACTCGAGTAAGCCCCTAACTGCATTAAAATTACTAATTAATATTGTTCAATTACTATTTAATTGTAAATTATTTAATTATTAATATTTAATAGTAAATGTTAATAGTTAATTATTATTTAGGTATTATTATTTATAAGTAATTAATATTTTTTATCAATTGATTACTAATTAATAATAATAATATATTTATTAATCATGCACATTAAATGGGGATCCAATATCTTACATTGGAAATCCATAAAGATTTTCAGAACACAACCCCTATAAAAGAGAGCCCTGGGTGAGGGTTTCTTTCAGAACTCCAGACTAATTTAATTATAGTAATGTTGAATATTTAATAGTAGTTAAATTCAGATTTTTTTTCTATATATATATATATATAAACAAAACAATTTTTTTTAAAACCATTAGAGACCAAAGGCATTGGGGGCCCCAACATCATTGTCTTTTAGGAAAGACCAAAGGCGTTAAGACCCTTAACTCCATTGGCCTCTTCCCAAAAACACCAAAGGAAATATCGTCCATAAAAACCTTGTGGCTTACATTTCAAAAAATTTCAACTTAGACTTCTTTCCTTAATTTTTTTTCCTAAAAAACTTATAAAAAAATCGATTGAAGGAGAGAAAGGTAATATGTATTATAATATTATATAATCCCATTGAGTTAAGTGGTTATTCAACCATTCATTGATTTAGAGGGAAAGGTTTTGAACCCCATTGACCTCCTAAGCTTGGTTCAATTTTTGTTATATGAGTTTTTATCATCGCTAAATTATATAGTGATATAAGTCCTATTTATCAGTGCTGATAAAAGAAGCCTTTATCAGAGTTAAAATTTTTAGAAATAATAAATCATTCTTTTATCAATGTTTTCTAATAAAGTGTTTACAAAGATAGTCACCATTTTATTGAAACCTATCCACCATATGATTATTTTTCTTATTCTCCAATTTATTATGCCATGAAAAACCCTCCTAGGATATTTATGAAATATTCATGTTTTTTTTATGATAAGACTTATAAAGCTACAATTCATAGTCAAAGTCAACTTTTATTGGTTTTCTTAAGGTCAAATAGGTTTTTTGAAAAATGTCCCCATTTATGAATCATCATGGTCTGCTAACACACACACACACACACATATACATGTTTGCCTCTCTCTCTATACATATATATGCATGCATGCATATATATTTTGTAAATATAAATACACACACAAACACACACACAAATATATATATGTGTGTGTGTGTGTGTGTGTGTGTTCCTTATTTAAATTTATTTACACACATATATACAAATACATATATAAAAATACTCCCACACATGCCCACACACACTTTAAACATATAAATGTTATGCTAAAATATATGTATATTTATTGTGTTATCTATATCAATTATGTAATCTTGATATATTTATGTACATTTTTATATTATTTTAATATTTTACATGTATACTTTAGGTACTTTATAAAGCATACATTACATGTATAGTTAATATTATCTTTTAATATGTTTATACTTTATATGCATAATTTTTTATATTACATATGTGTATATATTATACAAATTATATATGTATGCATTATACATATTATATGTATACTTTTATATAATTTGTGTAATAATTTGTATATATAATTTATATAATTTATATTTTTTAGAATTATACTCTATATGAATACTTCGAATGGATTATTTATATATATTAATGTGTGTGTGTGTGTATGAGAATCTGCATTCGTAAATAATTTCATAAATGAGTGTAATTATTTATAATTGTTTTAGTTAGTGAAATATAAATAATGTTAAATTATAATGACTTGCACTGTTAGAGTTCATTTAAATTCAGAGGGAATTTTAATTTTGAGCTCCAAAGTAGGGGTGTTTTGGGAATTGGGATTTGAATTAGATCCTTGGTAGTTGAGGAATTTTCGAGAGGAATTTTTGGATGTGTTTGGAGATTCAAGAGGTGGATTGGGAGATATAGAGAGGTTCAGAGTGGGGTGATACTATAGCCAAAGGCTGCAAACACCACCAGGTACTCAGTAAGGTTCCATCGAGTACTATATGGTACTGGTAGAGGGGTTATAGACCCAAGAGTTCCACTAGGTGGTCGGTGGAACTCCACTAGGTGGTTAGTGATTTACCAGGTACTTAGTTTGTTCTGGGTGCATTTTTTTATTAGGGGAATACCAATAATTTTTGGGAAATCCTCTTCATTTTTTATCTATTTGGGACTTGGGAGAGGGTATTTGGCCAACAATATCTCCCTTTTTTTATCCCCATGGATCCCACTTGGACCCCCATTGGATCATTATTGACCGAGGCTTGTTTCAGTGCATCGTATCTAGGTAATCTCTTACCTATCTCCCTATTGAACTTCCACTTTGTCTCCCCTATATTTTTTGGTGTTATTAGTTAGGTTATTCTTGATGATCCAACTAGATCATGGTGGAATCCTCTCAGATGATTGAGATTTGGTGTGCGATGGATTGAGGATTCCACGAGATGATAAACACACACCATCTTCTATCATTTAAATTGAGGAGCATTTTTCAATAGATATATTTAGTATTTTTCATTAAATTTTATGAAATTAGAGAGTTACTAGGTGTCATAGGATGGGATTTTTCTCTTAGAGGGACTAAGATTGTTCTAAGGACTATCCACATGTGATTGGTTGTTGGTTCAATGTCACGGGATTGATTAATGAGTTTTTAGGGGTTATGACACATTGGGTTTAATTGTTTAATTAATTATAAAATGTTATAATTAAGTTTTGAGTGTTGTGGTATGAGATATGGTCTTATAGAATGTAAGAATCCTGGCATGGTTTGGTGTGGGCCTTGTCGAGGATGGACAGAACATGGCTTAATGATGGAAAATCCAATATAGAGCTAGTTGTCCCCAATAATACTTGACCATGTGCTTATTTAAATATGATTGTGAATAACTACTTGGGGGTTTGGTTTTAGTAAATTTGGAGGGACCAAGAGTTCCATGGGTGGTAATTCAAGTGGCACAGAACCTATTAGAGGTAAATTGAGTTCTCAATTTCATATAAGTAATTAATTATGACCCAGTGAATTTGTCCATAATGGGAAATGATGTTGCTTAGGTGGGTGAGGGGATCAAAATAGGACTTCAAACTTGGGTTGAATTTGGGATAGCATAGGTTGGTTTTCCTATGGATTATATGGAACACATGGTAGCTATAGGTTGTTGGGTGATGTGCATGATGACTATACATCTCATGTATGATTGGGAACACCCTCTTTAGAATGATTAATGGTGTTATATCTAGTGGTGAGTGGGGATATTTTCCTCTCGGACTTTTCCAGACCCAATGATATAGGTTTCCACCATCATAGTTTAGTTAAAACATATCATTAGGAGATATGTGATGGAAACCCACATGTGGGTGTGGAATATGTGTTCATATAGATTGAAAATAAGTTTCCAAGAGGCATTGAGTGTGATTGGCTTGGGATAGTCTTGGGATCTTCGAACCAGGATGGTATGGTAGAGTTGGAGTAGCCTATTGAGGCTTGGGTCAATAAATCCCTCATGTTTTTGAGGTCACCATGCTATGATGAACATGACTTGTATTGATGGTTAGAGACTATTTCAATGTATATTCATATCAAAAATGATATGGACTATCCTCGAGAAAAGATAGTGGGACAACGATGCATCATTTTCGACATAAAAGGGCATACTCATAAAAAATATCCCAAAGTGGAAGGAAGGGTCTCCACTTCACAACATCTTTGATCAATTTTATGTATTTTATCATGACTATATATTTTTTCATATTCTTCATTTTTCATTTATGGATTCTTTTAGTTCTTTATTATTTCATTTCTAACTTGATTCATTCTTTTCTTATTTCATTTTTCGTTTTAATTAGAAGTAATTTTGTGATATTTGAACTATTAAGAAATTAAAAAGATAACATAAATGAATAAAAATATGTTCAACCTCTAAATATATTATCTTTAAATTTGTCCTTGAAATAACATGAAGCATCCTTGTGAATCTTTTCTAGAAAGTTGTGATTTATGAGAGAAAGGAGAGTATTATTGATTATTCAAAACAAAGTTTTAGTAAGGATAATATCCACTTACCTTTTTTCATGATCGATTGAATATGTCATGCATTTTATTTTACTATATGGGATTTTTATCATGGTTGATATATCAATCATATATTTTCTTCAAGACTTAGAATACTTTTCATAATCCTCCATAAAATTACTTACCTCCATATATACATAGAATTATTAATAAATAATTTAAACATGATCGGAGATCATTAAAACAACAAATTTTTGGACTAATCCAAAAACATTAGTCACATCTATTTGTTTACCTCATTTTACATCATAATGATTAATTATTAATTATAATTTCCCACCACATTTTTCTTATAATTTTTCTTAAAAAATATTTTACAAATTGTTTTAAATTAAATATAAAAATTATTGATGATATCAAATGTTGATATGGTGATTCTTTCATTTATTGCATTCCAAGAAATAAATGTTTCATGTCTAGTCATAAAGGGATGTCGGGTTCCTATTCTAAGTATAATATGTTTAAATTATTTCAATCATGTTTAAACAAATCCCTCCATCATCCCTCATATTCACCATTTTGGGTTCAATAGTGTAGCGATGTGTGACTTCACCTTTTTAGAACATTTTCTCATTGCTTCCCTAGTAGATAGATAGAGGACAAAGACACATACATTTAATTTTATAGAGGGATATATGTTTATTACTATTTAGGATGTTTCCATTATATTGGGCCTCCCCAAAAAGGGTATGATTGTGACATGATGAGTTTTTCTGGATTGGTTTGATTTAGTTCATAGACTACTAGGCATTGAGGTTTGGGATGATGGAAGGTTCATCGTCGGTAGTTGATTATGTTATACTTGGTGTCCTCAGGCCAACTCAATGTACTTTGATTACATGTATATTCAATATATTGAATATTTATTTAACTTTTTATTACATATTGTTCATTGTTTCTGCAGGGCTTTAATGTAATAATGTCCTATAGTATTTATCACATTAATAAGGTCATAGCAGTTCCCTGCTATGATGATAACCTTAAAGGGTTATGAAAATATTATTAATATAGTTTTTTGGTAGGATAACATACTATGATGGGACACATAGTATTTAGACCATCAGATGTGATTTCTCATAAGTGGATGAGGTGTATTCTCATGAAGTTCACACTTGGTAATCTCGAAGACGAGAGATTATGAGAAAAGACCGGCCAGTAGGAATTCCACTTGTTTTGGTGTCATCGGATATTCCTATACGTTATCATGTGTATTTGTTCTTAGAATTTAAGATTATCATTAATGTATTTCATGACCCACATACTTAGATTTATTGACCAAAACTGTTATGCCATATGTTGGCAGGAAGTAGGGTACGTTGGGTGCGTCATGATTGATATGTCATTAATTGATAATTCGATTAAGGATTTTCCATTCCATCTTTATGGAAGCTATTATCTTGTCCCTTTTATTGTAGTAGAACTGTCACATTACATTCCATTTCCATGATGTAATGATGTGTTTATTTCAGATAGTCAAAGAAATATGTATTGAGTAAATAGGTTGATGAATCTATCGTGCAACCTACTTGATGAGATATTGGGACAAAGGTATTATATTATATAGTGAGTGTTCTCATGTGGTTGTCAACATTGCGACATTAATTTCTGTATCTTGGGTGCCTTGACCTGTTGATAGACACCAATCTTGTACTTTAGGCAAGCCCACCTAATGCCAACGGGAAACAATCCAGGAGGGTCACACACTAAGTATTTCCTTTGATCTTGATTAAATTATATTTTAGTATAATTAATGAAATAAATATTATTCTCAAGACTAAGGAATAATTTTATTCAAGTAATATTGATCAAATAAATAAAATAAATATTTATTCTCTAGCATGTGAATAAATATATATATTTATTTTATTTAATATTTAATAAATATTTACTCATAGTTATGTGAACGAAATATTTATTTATGAATAAAAATTTTATTTGGGTGTTCAATAAATGAAAGAGGAGTTTGAACGGACCAAGACCATGTCTAGTGATCAATATTAATTAACAAGCCTGTTAAATAATATTAGTTATTGTGCAAGTTGGTTCACATCACAAAATAATAATTATATTATTATTATTATGTGAAATGTGGATTATTAAAGGTAGTAGATTTATTTGATGGATGATAGGAAATTAAATAATATTTTAATCTAAATCCCAACTATATAAATAGATGCCTATATTTATTGTGTAGAGAATCCAAAAATTGAGAATAGTGAATTGTTGTGCACAAAGAATTCTGTATCAACTTCTCCTTCTCTCTCCCTCTAATTAACGAGAAGCACAAAAGATATTTCTTCAAGATTGAATAATTAGTGATCAAGAATGAACAACATAATACATTTGACTCAACATACTACAACCCAAATATCGAGTGGTGTTGCTCAGAGATGATAGGAGCATGTGTGGATCACCATTAGAGGGATTATATCCTTAGATCCTTATAGCGTAATGAAGGTAATCTGAAAGGGTCTTTTTGGATGATAAACATTCACCAATGAATAAAGTTCATAAACCCATTTATTTATTACTTCAAATATTATATAAATTAATTATAAATTTTATGTGCAAGATCCTTGCTCTTGGTTGAGAGAAATGATTATTAAAATAAATTTTAATATATATCTGACCACTACACGCTTCTGTAGTTCCTCGAACCAACAAGTGGTATCAGAGCAATCACATTTAAATTTATAATTATTTTTTGATTGTTGATCTATGTAGAATTGTGGTTAGATTTTCATTTCATATTATTTGGTCTTTAATCTAATTTGAATTAACATGTTATCGACATATTAATCATGTTCATTATGTATTTCATTTTATTAAAGGTTTAAGAACAGATGAAGAATGGCCAGATATTCTATCAGGAAGTGTCAAATCTTTGGTCAGTAAAACTAGGTTACACAACATGTAGTTGGAGCACACGATGTTTACCAATGTGCATTGTACCTGGATGCACTGAGCAGTTAATTACACGCGGTGCATTTCTTACACATCGCATGTTGATCAGACCAACCTGGCACATGACAAGTAGATATAGGGCGTGTAGTTGGCATGTACACGTCGTGTAGTCTGACCAAGTTAACATGAAAAAACTCCAGGAATGTGACTTGAATACATGGAAACTAAGGTACACAATGTTTATCTAGAATGTACATGTTGTGTAGTCTCCCATTAAATGATATAATTAAAAATTAAAACAAATTGAAAAATATAGCATTAAAACCTTTTTTTATTTATTAGCACACCAATTTGTGTTGGAATAATTAATAATGGTTTTAAAGAATATTAAATGTTCAATTAATTTATTGTAATTAATAATTCATTATTGGTTTTGTCATTTATTTTCCATGAATAAAATAAATGATGTGTATCTCCAATTAAGTTTGGATGATCATTAATATGAAAGGAAATTAATTAATTAAGGGAATAAAATTGATATTAAATAATAAATAATGAATAAAAAAAATAATTCTATCTAGTTATGTTTTTGTATTCATTGCATATATGTCTATTCATTAGTTTGACCAAGACCTGTGTATGTATTGGATGTTTTAATTTAATTAATTTCATGATTTTTCAATTATTTATTATTAAATTAAATATGATGGATTTCATATCATCCCTAACTCCATTATTATGTAGGAACTATGTGTCTAAATATATTTATGTAATCCCATTTTTTTAATTATTTGGTTCCCCTCACATGTGTGTGAGTCATAAATACATGTAATTAATAGAGTATCTCAAGACGCATGGAGGAAGTTCAAGATGGAACCATAATAATGCCAAATCACGTGATACATTAGTGTAAATATGGAATGTTGTAACTAATTTAAAGACCTTAAAATGGAGTTATTTTCCCTAGGTCATACGTTGATTTAATGTCTACTCATTAAATAAATCGTTAGATAAAGATCATGAATGAGTCATTTAATTAATTATTTATTTCTATCTATGGAATTATTTATTTTATGGATGCAAGACCACGATCTCATAAATAAATGAATTAATGTGAAAAGATGTAATTTAAATAAATATATTATGCATAAATGTTTTATCCAGCATGGTTAATTAATTTAATAGCATCCACTTAATATTAAAAAGTTATGGAAAGGATAAAACAAGATAAAATTTATGCATAATAAATTAAATAAATGAATTATGCGTAAATGGTTTATCCAACATTATTGATTAATTAAGTAACATCCACTTAATATTAACAAGACATGTACAGGATAAATCAAGATAAAATTGATGAATAATTAATCAAAATTCCTCAACCAAACATTAAGTCGGACTGAGCCTTCCGTTACTTGATTAGGAACAAAACTCAATAGAACTAAGTTTTTGACCAACCCTTATTGGGAAACTTACTTTTATAATAGGATTTCTTATGAAGGTTTTGGGTTGACATAACCATTTTACATCAAGAAGAGTATCCCTTTCTTGGATTGGTGTAATTTGGAGGCAAGTGTTGATGAAATCTAAGACATGATTTTAGGATTGGGGAATCTACTCAATGGATCAAGGAACAACAAACCCATAGTTGGAAAAGAATTTCCTACCTAAATACCTTCAAGCAGTTTGAACAACCCTTGTTGGGGCTATGTGAAGGGGCATATAGATCTTTTCCACTAGAATGTTAAATAAACTATAAATTCAAAGTTTAATGGTAAGGGATATTGGGACTTGATAAAATAGTTGGAGATTTAATAAAATCAATTAATTTATTATTTCTAATATAATTTTTAATCAAGAAAAGTTCTAATAACATTCCCTTTTTAATTTTAGAATAAAATGGAAATATTATAATCTGAATTATCCTTATGATCAATATTTGATAAAGACAACCTCCTAACTAGCAGTAACTTCCAGGAATGGTATAAATTTGTTTGGGTTGTTTTACGCCATGAAAAAAAACTTACATGCTAGAATCCACAATGTCTGATATTTCAACTAAGGAGGTGAGCAAAGAAGAGTTCCTTAACTACGAAAAAAAATTAACAATATAGTCAACATTAAATATTTGATGCTTTTATCAATGTCTATTGAAATCATGAAGTCTCACAGAAACATGGATGTGTATAGTATGCTTGAACACCTCCATGGTATTTACCTGGAGAGAGCTAGACATGAACGGTTTGAGATTTCCAAGGTGCTCTAGAACTTTTCTTGATTATATTATAAATAATAAATTAATTGAACAACTTGGATAAGTCTATGTCAGATCTTATCACTATTCTTCACCAAGTAGATAAGGATATGAAGTAAGAAAAGCCTTTCATCATAATGATGAACAAATAGAAAGGGAAAGTAAATAGATTTAAGCCCAAATATTATTCACAAACTTACAAGAAGAGAAATATCAAGGGGAAATAAAGGGAATAAGATGTTGTCTATTTCACATGTGGAAAGAGGGTACACTGGAAGAAAGCTGCACCCAGTCAAAGAAGCAAGGGGAAGCTTCAGGTTTGTTTGTTATCGAGTTCAATTTATCTATTTCTACAAATTGGGTATTAGATAAAACTTTTTGTTCTCATATATTTTTTCAAATAAAGGAACCAAGTAGATTCAGAAAAATTGACCGAGGGGAGGTAGATCTATGAGCATCCAATAAAGCTAAACTTGTTGTTGTAGCTTATATGGGATTATCACCTCACATTACTGACTGGGACAATCTTGGTTTTGAAAGGTTGTTATTATAATCCATCTCTTACTAAAAATTGTTGGAGTTGGTGGCCTATAACCAACAACTTTTTACTTTATTCATTAATAAAAGCCTTATCACATCTTGATTGTTCTTCTGCATGACAATGCCTGTGATAATTTCCTAAGGATATCTGATGCATTAAAGGGTAATAGAAGATCCCTGTTATGATGAGAACATGGAATTTCCATAACACTATTCTTGAATATATTTTCTATGGCCATATGATGTTATTTGAGGGACACAAATAATACAAGCCATTAGGGGTGAGGACTCATAAAACTTTGAGGCACCTTCTCATGGTGTGTGGCCTTGGTAATATCCAGGAGGATATTATGAGAATGAGACCCGGCAGTAGGAAATCCACATTTCATAGTGTCATTGGATGTTCCTATCTGTGGACGTGTGTATTGGTCCATAGACTTTAATATTATTATTAATGGATATTACAACTCGCGCACTTATATGTATTGACAAAAACTGCGAAGACACACTGTTTGTAGCGAGGTAGGATACGTTGGGTGCGTCATGAGTAATACTGCATTAATAGAAAATGCGAGAAAGGATTTTTCCCTTCTATTTCATAATATAAGTAGATATATCAGGCCCTTTGATGGAATTGGTATAGCCTAAATAAATACATGGCCATGTTAAGGAATGAGCGAGTTCAATTCCAGAAATTCAAAGAAAGAATAATCGATCACATGGGTTGATGGCACTAGCATGCAACCCGCTTGATTTGAGATATCGTGACAAAGGGATTATATTACACAGTAAGAATTCATATGAGGTGACATGTCATTACAGCGTTAACTTATTTCTATATGGGTGCCTTGGTGTGTTGCTAGACGCTAACCTTGGACTTTAGGCAGGCTCCACCTAATTCCACTGAGAAAGAGTCCTAGAGGGTCACACACTAAGTGTGTCCATATATCTCATTTAAATATTAATTTAACAAGTTAAATAAAGATTATTCTTGACTGTGGTTTAATAATTATTTAAGGATTCCCGATCACATTTATTTCGACACTAGTTGTTTGAGAGAATATATTATGGATGAAATAATATATATTTATTAGCGAGTAATGCAGTTACATTTATTTAAGAAATAAATAGCCATTATTCAAGGACTAACAAATGTGGTGGAGGAAATAAAGAAAAATGGGAAATAAAAGTACATGCCCTGTATATTGGATATACACATCGTGTAGTTTTATGGAAAATAAATACATGCCATGTATTAATGATTACATGGTGTGTAGTTTTCCAGTCGGTATTTTGAGAAAATAATATCATTTTATTAAATGATATTTATTATAATCAATGTGGGTGCATGTCAAGGAATTAATCATTCAACGTGGGGGTTTTCAATAAGAGTTAATGAAATAAATAAAATGTATAACACGTTTATTTATTGTTATAACTCTATAAATTCAAACCCGATTATAAATATCCTCACAACCCCAACACTTTTCCAAAGAGAATCGTTGTGCACAACAATTCTGGAGAGTTCTCTCATGGCCAAAAGAACTCCTTCCACCAAAAACTCTCTCAAGACCGAGAGAGATACACCACCACTGGATCAAGGAAATCGAAGGCGTACATCGCAAGAGAAGGTTCTTCCACGCTAGCACCCAGATATCCCTTCGGCAATGTCCAGAGATATGTGGAGCACGTGTGGATCACCGCTAGAGGAATACCACACTTGGATTCTACAACACAATGATGGATCACACCAGATCGTGACCGGAGACATCAATGAAGAAAGAATCCCATCAAGGTAATTCTTCTCAATTAATTAAATTAATTATAACCAACATACGATGATCTTACCTCTATGGTTCCGGGACTCCCTCTTTTTTTTCGTTCTTCGTTCTATTCTGAAGATCCAGTGTTTTACATCATGACGGATCTCGGATTGATCGTTGTTAATGATAAAATTAAATTTGGGTAAACCCACCGACATGCTTCCGCTACTCCCGAAACCTACAAGTGGTATCAAAGGGATCATATCATTGATTATAATTATTTAGTTTTTTGTTGGTGTTTTACGCATTTAATAATTTAGTTGTTTCAATTAAAGTTAATCATTCATAAAAATATAAATCTCGAGATCTATTCCTCCCCTATCATTTCTCATTCACCTTACAGAAACAAATTTTTATTTTAATTTTGACTAAAATAAAATAGAGGAACTCATCTGAAGGTTCCAAACACTCCTAGTCGTACAACACCAGAATACATAGCGTGTATTCAGAAGTACATGCCGTGTATTCTAGGTTCAATGCATTGACTGATCTTCCAAATCAGGCCATGTATTGGATCCTATATAAGTCATTTATGACACCGTGTGTTGACCAGGAACATGTGGCACATGGTTTCCAGATGACAGACCATGTGGTCCAACTGAACACAGCATGTAGTCCCTTCGGGTTAGGGTTGGACCGTGTACCCCGTACACGGCTTGCCCGGCAGGAAATCATGTAATGCGGAAACTACAGGGCTTGTTTCCCACAGAACACGCCGTGTACTCCAAAATTTCGGAAGTACATCAGCACGCCATGTCCCCAGGCATGTACTTTGGATGGACGGTGAACAAAGAAACACGCCATGTAGTCGGATCTACACATCCTGTACTCATCCAAATTATGCAGATTTATTAAAATTTATTATTATATTATACAAACCCTTGAGACGTGTACCATAGTGTAAGAATAAAGCTGAGGCACAACACATGATAGGTGTTTTATATATATGTGTTTAATTTAACATCTGTGTAACGAATGGAAATTCACCGGGTTTCCACTAAGGTAAAAGTTATATACAGGGATAATTTTAAATGAATTTATTTGTTTAAAATTATGATGGATGAGAATCTCAAGGGAATTCAGAAAAGGGTTTAAGATAAAAGGATTGATTAATTAAAGATAATTAATTGATTCAAGTGTGATTTATCTTAAACAAGAGTGATTAAAGAATTGAATGCTAGTTTTATTTATGCGTAAATATCGTTGCATGTATGGATGATCATGAGATAGACCAAGACCATTGTATGTGAATGGTTTCTTTTAATTTATTTATTTAAATTAAATATGTTGGCATGTGAGCCTTCTCCTCATTAATATGTAGGGCCTGCGCGCCCAAGGATTCTTTTATGTAAAAACCCCTTTTTACCCCTCACCTACATTTGAGATAAATTCATATGTAATGGATGGAACTCCCATGCTGGTGGAGGTGGCTCAATTCAGGATCCAAGGAGAAACCAATCCAAGGAGATACAAAGGTGGATAGGTGGAAAGCTATAAACACGAACCTGAAAGGTTCAAGGTGTTTCTCCACTAGGTCTTGGGTTAGTTTATCAACCGCTAGATAAAATAACCAATATAAAAATCTCATGATCATGCCATTTATTTTATTTCTATCAATTTCATGGTTTATTTATTGTGGGTGTGTTGTCACGATCACACAATTAATGAATTAAACGAGCATGCAAGATGGAACTAAAATAAAACCGGCTTATACGTAAATATTATCTCAGATATGGTTAATAACTTAAGTATATCCCAATTAATATTAACAAGAATGTAATAAAAGATAATAAATTGGAAATTTACGTATAAGCATAAAATCCCTCAAAGAAATATTAAGTCGGTATAGCCTTCCATAATCTTGGTTAGAATCGAACCATAGTTCAAAGTGCTTGACCAACCCTAGTTGGAGTGCTTTCAATTATTGGGGAATTATAATTCAAGGTTTTGGGTTGACTTGACTTGGTTCGCATCAAGGGTTGACTGCCACAATAGGACATGGTGTGACCAAGAGGAAAAGGTTGAGGAAATCCAAAATAAAAGGATTTTAGGATTGGAGAGTCCACTCAACGGATCAAGGAGCTGTGAGTTAATACAGTTGGAATTTGGAATGCCTACCTAAAACCCTTAAAGTTGCTTGACCAACCCTAGTTGGGGTAATGCGAAGGGAAATATGGATCCTTTCCATTAGAATATTTAGGTAACAGAATATTCTAAAGTCAATGATGAGGGCTATTGGATTTTGATAAAATAGTGGGAGGATAATAAAGTATTAATTAATTTATTTATCTCAACTTTATAATAAAGTAATAAACCTTTGCTCATCTTAATTTGTAGAAAGGATAAGAAAAATGACTTCATACATATCATTGTGAACCATACTTGAGAAGGAAAACCTTCTCACCAGAACCAATTTCCAAGAGTGGCAGAGGCGTTTACGCGTCATCCTTCGCCATGAAAGGAAATTGTATGTGATGGAAGATCCCATTCTAGTTGCGCATGGAAAGGAGGCCAGTGATGAGTAACTATCTCTCTACATGAAACACATGAATGATGCCATAGATATCTAGTGTTTCATGCTACCGGCCTTGTCTAATGAGCTCTTGAAGCAACATGAAAACATGGACGCGTATAGCATGATGTCTCACCTTAAGGATCTCTACCAAGAGAAGGATAGACAGGAGAGATATGGGATCTCCAACACTTTGTTTACAACTAATCTTGGAGAGTCTGCACCATCTGGGCCTCATGTAGTCAAGCTTATTGGCTACATTGAACTCCTGGACATCTTAGGGATTAAGTTCCCAGATGAGTTGCATATAGATCTCATCCTATCATCACTACCCATGACCTTCTCTAGCTTCATTGTCAATTATAACATGAGAAACAATGAGAAGAGTCTATCAGAACTTCTGACCTTAATTTTCTAGGTAGATAAGGACATGGGGAGTGACAAACCTGCAGTCCTTATGGTGAATAAGAAAAGTAAGGACAAGGCAAAGGGGACAAAGACTTATAAACAGTCTGAAGCCTCTGAGCACCGTCCTTCCGAGAAGGGGAAGATCTAGAGGTAGTTAAAGGAATGGGAGGCGGTGTGTTTTTCATGTGGCAAGCAAGGCCACTGGAAGAGGAACTGCACCCAGAAGTGTGGGGATGCTAAAGGTGCATTCATTATCCAGTGTAATCTTTCTATTTCTACTCATTGGGTATTAGATACAACTTGTGAGGCTCACATCTATATTCAAATGTAGGAACCAAGTATATTTATAAAGACTACTAGAGGAGAGTTGGATCTTTGAGCTGGCAATAGCATAAGGCTGGCTGCATTGGCTATTGGCGATTACCACCTCTCATTGCTGACTGGGATGATTTTGGTTTTACATAACTATTATTATGTGCCTAGTGTTACCGAGAACATAATTTCTGTATCTTGTTTGGATATAGATGGATTTATTTTCAAGTTTGGAAATAAGGTTTGTCTCTTTTATAAGAACAATGTATGTTATGGTATGATGCATTTAAATAATGGTTTGTATGTATTAAATTGCGAAAACCAAGTGTTGGAAATCGATAAATAAACAAACTCACATGACTCATACATCATCTAGTTGTGGCATCACTGTCTCGGTCATGTAAATGAGAAGAGCTTGACAAAGCTCTGCCAAGATGGTTATTTGGACTCTACTGAGCTAAAACCACTTGATAGATGTCATGCTTGTTTACAAGGAAAAATGACTAAGCCGCCCTTTAGTGGACAAGGTGAAAGGGCCATAGAGCTACTAGGATTGGTGCACATAGATGTGTGTGGACCATTTCCAGTAGAAGCTAGAGGTGGATATTCTTACTTCATTACTTTTAATGATTATTTGAGTAGATATGGATATGTCTACTTAATGAGGTATAATTCAGAAGCCTTAGAGAAATTTAAGGAATTCAAGAATGAAGTAGAGAATCATCTTGGTAAGAAGATAAAGAAACTTCGATCGGATAGGGGTGGAGAATATTTGAACCAAGAGTTCATCGATCTTCTACGGGAGTCTGGGCTTCTATCTCATCTCACTCCTCCTTATACACCATAATGGAATGGTGTTAGTGAATAGAGTAACCGCACCTTGTTGAACATAATGAGGTTGATGATGAGTCATGCAGATCTTCCATTATCTTTTTGGGGATATGCATTACAAACTACATGATACACAGTAAACTGAGTAGCAACTAAGGAGGAAAATAGAATTCTATCTGAGTTATGGAATGGAAGGAAACCCACTTTGTTGCACACATGTGTATGGGGATGTGAGGTGTTTGTTAAGGCCTTCTCAGGCAACAAACTAGCACCTCGGGGCACAAGGTGTATCTTTATAGGATATCCCAAGGAAATGAAAGGATATTACCTATATAACCCTTCAAACCAGAAAGTGACTGTCACCAGACAAGTCGTATTTCTTGAGAGGGAGCATATCCTCAAGAAGGATAGTGGGAGCAAGATTGACTTTGAAGAAGTTGATGCTCAAGATACACAGGAGTTGGTACAAGAACAAGTTCCACAGGTCCCTATGGAAGAGGTTCTAGAAACACAAGTATTGTGTAGGAGCTCAAGAGAGGTAAGGGAACCAGAGAGATTTGGTTTCTTATTCACCAAGGATGGTAAATCATTATTGTTGGACAATGATGAACCTATCTCCTACAAGGAAGTAGTAGAAATCTCAAAAGCTGCAATATAGCTAGAAGCTATGAATTCTGAGATGGATTCCATGTATCAGAACCAAGTTTGGGTTCTGGTCGATGAGCCAGTTGATGTAAATCCTATTGGATGAAAATGGGTATTAAAGAGAAAAATAGACATGGAAGGTCAAGTTAGCACCTGTAAAGCAAGGCTAGTGGCTAAAGGATTCAGACAGCATCAAGGAATTGACTATGATGAAACCTTCTCACCAGTTTCCATGTTTAAATCCATAAGAATCATACTTTCCATACCATCTTACCATGACTACGAGATTTGGCATATGGATGTAAAAATGACATTCCTTAATGGGAACCTTTAGGAAGATGTCTATATGACACAACCATAAGGGTTTGTTACACCAGGTGAATCCAAACGGGTTTCCAAGTTTCAGAAATCCATTTATGGATTAAAGAAATCATATAGGTCATAGAACATTCAATTTGATGAATCCATAAAAGAATTTGGTTTCATTAAGAATGAATGTTAACCATATGTTTATAAGCGGTTTAATGGGAATGAAATCGTTATCCTAGTAGTATATTTTGATGATATATTGCTTATTGGAAACAATGTACTAGTCTTACAGTCAGTTAAGGACTGGCTGAAAAAGTGTTTCTCCATGAAGGACTTGGGGGAAGTAGTCTACATTCTAGGGATCAAGATCATTTGTGATAAATCCAAGAGGCTGCTTGGACAAAGTCTAGGAATATACATTGACCAGATACTAAAGAGATTTAGTATGGAACAATCCAAGAGGGGATTGGCTCCAGTGTCACGTGTCTTACATCTTTTTAAGAAAATGTGTCCCCTGACACAATAGGAGAAAGATAGAATGAGTAAGATCTCATACGCTTCGGCTATATGATCCATCTTGTATGCCATGTTATGCACTAGGCTTGATGTTGCCTATGCACTGATCATGGTAGGTAGATATCAAGAAGATATTGGAGAACAACATTGTCCTGCTATTAAGACTATCCTTAAGTATCTAAGAAGAACTAAGGATATGTTCCTGGTGTATGGAGGAGACGAGGAGCTTTTCATCAGAGGGTATGCTGATGCTGGTTTTCAGATAGATCAGCACGATCTGAAGTCACAATCTAGACATGTTTTCTATCTCAATAGAGGAGCTATGAGCTGGAAGAGTTCAAAGAATCTAGTTGTTTCCAATTCTATATAGGAGTCTGAATATATAGTGGCTTCTAATGAAGCCAAGGAATACATCTGGATTTGGAATTTTGTCCAGGATCATGATGTGGTGCCTAGTAGTAAAGATCCTATCACGTTGTATTGTGATAATACTGCAGCAGTGGCTCTTGAAAAAGAACCAAGGTCACATCAACGGACAAAGCACATACTCCAAAAGTATCACCTCTTGAGGTATTTCTATCAAAGGGGTGAATTTGTAGTGAGCAGAGTTTCCCCAGAAGACAACATGGTGGACCCCATGACTAAAGTCTTATCTCAGTAGAAGCATGAATATCATGTGAGAGATTTCAGGTTAAATGTTTTAGCAGTTGGCTCTAGTCCAAGTGGGAGTCTGTTGGAGTTGTTGGCCTAGAACCAACTACTTTGTACTTTATTCATTAATAAAAGCCTTATCACATCTTGATTGTTCTTTTGCGTGACAATGCATGTGATAATGTCCTAAGGATAGCTATTGCATTAAAGGGTAATAGCGGATCCCTGATATGATGAGAACCTAGAATTTCCATAACACTATTCTTGAATATATGTTCTATAGTCAGGTGATGTTATTTGAGGGACACAAATAATACAGGCCATTAGGGGTGAGGACTCATAAAACTTTGAGGCACCTTCTCATGGTGTGCGCCTTTGGTAATATCCAGGTGGATATTATGAGAATGAGACCCGCCAGTAGGAAATCCACATTTCATAGTTTCATTGGATGTTCCTATCTGCGGACGTGTGTATTGGTCCTTAGACTTTAAGATTATTATTAATGGGTATTACAACTCGTGCACTTAGATGTATTGACAAAAACTCTGACGACACACTGTTCGCAGTGAGGTATGATACGTTGGGTGTGTCACGAGTAATACTACATTAATAGATAATGCGAGAAAGGATTTGTCCCTTTTGTTTCAAAATAGAAGTAGATATCTCACACCCTTTGATGGAATTTATATAGCCTAAATAAATCCATGTCCAAGGTAAGGAATGAGCATGTTCAATTCTAGAAAGTTAAAGAAAGAATAATAGAGCACATGGGTTGATGGAACTAGCATGACTCCTGCTTGATTCGAGATATCGTGACAAAGGGATTATATTACACTATAAGCATTCGTATGAGGTGACACGTCATTGCGGCGTTAACTTCTTTCTCTATGGGTGCCTTGGTGTGTTTCTAGACGCTAACCTTGGACTTTAGGCAGGCTCTATCTAATGTCACTAAGAAAGAGGCCTAGAGGGTCACACACTAAGTGTGTCTATGTATCTCAGTTAAATATTAATTTAACAAGTTAAATAAAGATTATCCCCAACTATGGTTTAAAAATTATTTAAGGATGACTGATCGCATTTATTTCAACACTAGTTATTCGAGAGAATATATTGTGGACAAAATAATATATATTTATTAGCGAGTAATGCAGTTAAATTTATTTATGAAATAAATATCCATTACTCAAGGACTAATAAATGTAGTGGAGGAAATAAAGAAAAATGGAAAATAAAAGTACATGTTGTGTATATTGGATATACACACTGTGTAGTTTTATGGAAAATGAGTACATGTCGTGTATTAATGATTACACGGCGTGTAGTTTTCTAGTCGGGATTTTGAGGAAATAATATCGTTTTATTAAATGATATTTATTATAATCAGTGTGGGAGCATGTCAAGGAATTAATCATTAGACATGGGGGGTTTACAATAAGAGTTAATGAAATAAATAAAACGCGTAACACATTTATTTATTTTCATAAATCTATAACCTCAAACCCGATTATAAATATCCTCACAACCCCAACACTTTTCTAGAGAGAATAGTTGTGCACAACAATTCTGGAGAGTTCTCTCAAGGCCGAAAGAACTTCTTCCTCCAAAAATGCTCTCAAGACCGAGAGAGATCCACCATCACCGGATCAAGGTGATCGAAGGTGGACATCGCAAGTGAAGGTTCTTCCATGCTAGCACCCAGATATCCCTTCGGCAATGTCCAGAGATATGTGGATCACGTGTGGATCACTACTAGAGTAATCCTACACTTGGATTTTACAATGCAATGACGGATCACACCGGATCGTGACCGGAGACATCAACGAAGAAAGAATTAGATCAAGGTAATTCTTCTCAATTAATTAAATTAATTATAACCAACATATGATGATCATGTCTCTATGGTTTTGGGACTCCCTCTTTTGTTTTTCATTCTTTGTTCTATTCTGAAGATCCAGTGTTTTACATCGTGACGGAAATTGGATTGATCATTGTTAACGCAAAAATTAAAGCTAGTCAAACCCACCAACGCGCTTCTGCTATGCCCGAAACCTACAAAAACATTATATCTATATCCAAACTTGATAGAAATTGATTTTTTTTCAAATTTGGAAATAAATGTTTCTTATTTTACAAAGATAAAATTTTTATGGTAAGGAACATTTGAATAACAGACTTTATGTGTTGGATTACATGAACTAAGTAATGAAAACCGACAATGAAGTCGATTCACATGACTCATACCAAACCCAACCTTCGCATCACCAACTAGGTCATGTAAATGAAAATCGATTGACTAAATTACATAAAGATGTATATTTAGATTCTGTTGAACTAAAACCAATTGGTGTATGTCATATGCATGTTTACAAGAAAAAATGAACAAATCCCCATTTATTTAGAAAGGTGAAATAACTAAATAGATTATTGAATTAGTCCATACTGATGTGTGCGTACCATTTCCTATTGAATCAAGGGGTGGGTACTCACACTTCATAACTTCTACTGATGACTTTAGTATATATGGATATATCTAATTGATGAGTTATAAGTCAAGTTCTTTTAAAGAATGAAGTTGAGAACCAGCATGGTAATTCAATTAAGAAACTTTGCTTAGATCATGGTGGATAATATATTAATCAAGACTTCATTGATTACTTATGGGAGTTTGGGATCTTATCCCAACTCACTCCTCCTTATACATCTCAGTGGAATGGTGTAAGAAAAAGGAGGAACCATGGCTTGTTGTACATGGTGAGATCAATGATGAGTCATGTTAGTCTTCTATTATCCTTTTGGGGATACACATTACAAAAAAACACATATATTAAACCAATTACAAATTAAATCAATAAATGGTATTCCATATGAATTTTGGGGTGGATGAAAAAGAATTTTATAAAATTTAAATGTATAGGGAAGAAAAGCATTTTTTAAGGCATCTTCAGGTAAAAAACTTTCACCTCGAGACACAAAGTGGGACTTTATAGGATACCCCAAGGAAATAAGATAATATTACCTATTTGACCCCTAAAAAAGGTTATAGTGGAAAGACATTCCATATTCCTTGAGAAGCAGAACATCTCTAAAAGTGATAGTGGGAGTGAGATAGAATTAGATGAAGTTAAGGCTCAAGGTACATAAGATTTGGTATAGGAATAGACTCCACAAAGCCCTATGGTTGATGAAACTGTTTTAGAGGCACAAGTACTATGTATAAGTACAAGAGAGGTTAGAGGACTAGAACATTATGTTTTTCTAGTCACTGAGGATGGTGACTCGTTATTAGTTGATAATAATGATCTTCTAACCTACAAGGAAGTAGTAAGTGGAACATATGTTTCCAAGTAGAAAGAATCCATGACTTATGAAATGTATTTCATGTACCAAAACCATGTTTGGATTTTGGTAGATCCTATAGTAGATATAAGGCCTATTGGTTTCAAATGGGAATTCAAGAAGAAACTAGTCATGAAAGGACAAGTAAGTGCCTATAAGGCATGATTGGTTTCAATAGGGCTTAAACAATGTCAAGGGATTAACTATGATGAAACCTTTTAACCACTTGCAATGATTAAATCCATTAGAAATCTACTTTCCTTAATGGATTACTATGAATATGAGATTTGGAAAATGGATATCAAAACAACCTTCCTTAATGAGAACCATTAGGAAGATTTATATATGAAAATACCTGAAGGATTTGTGACTCAAAGGATACTAATAAGATATGAAAATTGAAAAAAATCTATTTATGGATTAAATAAAGAATCTGAGTCTTGAAACATTCATTTTTTAAGAACCTTTGTGATTTTTTGTTTTAAAAAATTTTTGTATTTTTTAAAAACTATCCTTTTTTAAATGATGTATTTATTATTTAGGATTATACCAAGTCCATTAGAATGAGTTTTTTTAAGAGAGATAAAAGTTACTAAATGTTATAATCCAAACACAAAGGGGGAGAAAAGTTCTTGTCTTTGAGAAAGTTTTTTTTCTAGAAACAGGTTTTTAGACTGAGTAGTATTAGACGTAGAAGGTTTAAGGAAGATGGAAGTTGGAAGTACTGTAGAGTTTTTTATTAGATTCACCATTAGACTGGAATCTATTTTCATTAAGTTCAGGATTCATCAGACTCGGCATTGGTTAGCAATTTAGAAGTTGTAGAGTGAGGAAGTTAGAATGTTGTTGAAGAAGTTGACTGAAGATAGTGATGTCAGGAGTTAGAAATTTATTTAATTTTTAAAATTAAAATAGATGATGGTTTTCTAGTAATGGATATATAATAAATCATGAAACATTATCATGATAAAATATTTTCAAAATATTGAGAAATTGTAATGATTTCATCTATTTTAGAAATCAAGAAAAAAATTTCATCAGATCCAGAAGTACCAGACACCGAAGTTGTCAGAAGTCTGAATGAGTTATATCTAATGAGGTTTGAAAATTTTCAAAGTTTATAAGTGATGTCTCCATTTAATACTCTCTATCATAATTAAAATTCTATCATTATGAGGAAGTTAATTAGACTAAAGATAAGGGAGTTAATCAGACTAAATATAAGAAAGTTTATTAGCCTGAAGTTGAGGAAGTTGATCAGATTGAAGTTGAGGAAGTTAATTGGACTGAAGATGAGGAAGTTAATCATAATGAAGCTGAGGAAGTTAATCAAATTGAAATCAAGAAATTTAATTGGATTGAAGATGGGGAATTTAATCAGAATAAAGCTGAGGAAGTTAATCAGGTTGAAGATGAGGAAGTTAATCAGATTGAAGCTAAGGAAGCTAATCAGAGTGAAAATGAGTAAGTTAATCAGATATAAGCAAAGGAAGTTAATCAGTCTAAAGATGGGGAAGTTAATGAGATAGAAGTTTGGGAAGTTAATCATACTAAAGCTAGGAAATTTAATTAAATTGGAAATGATGAAGTTAATCAAACTAAAGTTGAAAAAGTTAATCAGACTAAAGATGATGAAGTTAATCATACTGAAGCTAAGTAAGTTAATTGGACCGAAGCTAAGGAAGTTACATCCGACTGAAGAAAATTTAGTCTATTTGAAAAGATTGATTTTAGAGAAATATTGGGAAGTTTTGAAGCAGTCAAAGTTGAAGTTTAAATGTGAGTTATTTTTTAAGATTCAAATTTTGAGTAAGCGGGAAAAGTTTTTTAGTTTCTCGCCTTTTCTATTCTCATTTTTTTATAAATATAATCATTGTACATTCTTAATTCTCAACTTTTTTCACATATATGGAAAAGGTGGAACACTGCAAAATTATTATTAATTTTTACTTCCAGACTGAGATCTCAAAAGAAGGCAGAACACTTAAAAGTTTTGTTTACGAAACTGAGGGAGATCATACTGAGTATTTGAGTAGAGTTTGAGTAATACAAATTGTGAATGGTTTCATCATAATGAGTTCATCAGACTCAATTCATCGAATTGAATCCATCGGGCCCAGCCCCATCTGACTAATATAATCAGACCCATCCAATTAGACTAAGGATCCGGACTGAGCATTTGTGGAGTAGTTTGAACAAAGTCTTTATTATTTTATTTTAGATTATTTGTTTGTAAGAAAAATTTGTAAATAGATTAGAGTCATTATAATCATTCCTATCAAGAGATAGAATGTTTATAAGGGGATTTGGAAAAACTTATATTCACTTCTTCATAATAGTGAATTTCCATAGACCCATAGAAGTGGCTATGGAAAGGATGTAGGTTCTCACATTGAGGCCAAACCTTTTAAGTTTCATTTTCTTTACTTTATATTCTACTTTTTCATGCATGAGTATATAATAAAATATGATAAGGATATAAACATTAACAGGTTGTAGGGGTTATGTTTATAAAAGTCTTGAAATTTATAAAAAGTGAACAACTTATTCACCCCCCCCCCCCCAATAAGTTGTTATTCAATCCTTTTGAACTTAAATTGGTATCAGATCCAAGGTTATTTTGTTGAATCATTATCATGGATAATATTGATTCTATAAAATAGTATATTAATTCCTATATTTTATGGAAAAAATTATTAAGGTTGAAAAAATAATATGATTCCTTATATCCTATCTCTTGGTTAGGAAGTTTTTGATGCTACTGCAATTGGGTTTCCACCTATTGAGAAGGATTCATCGATGACTTTGCTGACAAGAGAAATATTGATGTTAATGGAAAGGCTAGTAATGTTATCCTTATGTCCTTATCATAAAATTTTTATATGAAGGTGATGGATCTAAAAACATCAAAGAATATGTTGGAAAAACTAGAAAGTATTTTCGAAAGGAATACTAAAGTGAAGGAAGAAAAGATAAAAATAGAGAATAGTAAGTATGAAGACATAAGAATGAGAGATGAAGAAACTATTGATTAATACTTCCCCATAGTAAATGAATTTATTTGCAACATCAGAGAATTCATAGATATCCTAGAAGATTCTAAAATTGTGAAGAAACTTATGAGAAACATTCCGAATAGGTTTGATTCTAAAATTTACCATTTAGAAGATAAGTATGATTTATCTCTTGATGAATTTAATAACATTATTATTGCTTGTGAAATGAGGAAAGCTCCAATGTTCAAAAAGAAGATGAAAGATGAAATGGATTGTGAAGTTATGAGAAAGATTAAAATGCAAGATGTTGGAGATGTTGATCATTGCGACTCTTAAGATAAAGAGAATGATTAGTTGAATAAAAAAATTCATGTATCTTATATCTAAAAACTATCAAAGAGGAATAGGAAAGTATGGAGGTAAACTTCCTCTCAAATGTTTTGAGTGTGCTGGAATTTGACACTTTTCTATGAATTTCCCTAATATGAATGTTGGAGAATATTGAGATGATTTTGATGAAAAACCTTGATGGAAGAAGTAGAAAAAAATTCTAAAGAGAAAAATTAATCCAAAATAATATAAGAAGTAGTTCATAGGAGACAAAAGAATTATGCTAAGTATGAAATTTGAATCAGACTCAGCTGAAAAAAATTATTCAGAGGATGAAAGTTTAGAAAAATTAAGAACCTTCATTGAAAAGGTTGAGAAAAAAAATATTCCTCATAGATGGACCCTCAATTTCCTGGGAGTAGCACTCCCTTATCTCTCGGTTATTATTTGGGTTTCCCATGAAACCTCTTTCGACCAAGTTTCCATATCCTTTTTCAGCCTCTCAAGTTCTCACTTCCACATCAGTCTTCTTGTTCAAGGGTTTACTGGACTACGTCAGTTCTTTGCATGGTGTTCTATGAAAAAGTTTTAAACTCCCTCATCCTCTATCCTTTTTATCTTCCCTATTATGGTCAACCCCATCTCATTCCAATGTGATGGTTCTAGTGGATACTTAGGATGGTGAAGGTGGAGTATTGTTCTAGGGATTTGGTTGTTTTTTGGGTTTATTCCTCCCCTCGATAATCCCTCCCAGATCTAGAGTTTTCCCCCCTCTTTCTTAATGTTATATTTTTTGGTTATGGTTTTGTTAGTTTTGTTTCAATGTTCTTTTCTCTTGATTGTTTTTCTGGTGATGCCAGTTTTTTTTACAGCAAATACCTTGTGGTTTAGTGAATGCTTCTTCTTGATGGTGACATTGTCGATGATGAAAATGTTTATTTGTTTCTTCTTATTTTTGGATGGTTTTGTTAGGTGTTCTTCTATTATGTATATTTTTGTTTATTCATGCTCAAATTTACCCAAGAGATGAAGGTAGAACAGTCTTTGTAGTCTAGCTTGGGTTGTCGAATCCACTGAGACCTAAGAAGATACTTAAGATAGACAACCTACGAGATGGATTTTTGGATATGAAGGGGACAACTTTGGTTTTATTTTATATGTGTTTAAATTATCACTAACATATTTGAGTTAATTCAAATTAAGATAATGAGTTGATCCTAGGTTATCACTCAGGGTGGATTGGATGAATTCCTTTTTTAATGATTTTAATTTCCTTAACTCGAGAAGGATTCATTCAATGAATTCAAACTAACCACATCACCTACTGGTTAAAAACCTTCACAAACAAATTCTAATCACCTATACACTTGTAGGATCATTTTCATGAGCACTTCAAGGTAAAGTGTCTTATTAGCACATAAAATTGGGGTGATTAAATTCAATATGGAATAAGAAGAGAGAAAATCATTGAATAAAAGAAACTCAAATAAAAGAAATTAAAAAACATTTAGAGAGTGAGAAATAACATTCAATCCAACCCCTTTCTACTCCATTGGATCAAACCATAAAATATTTATCCCTCCATTGATGACATGTCCTCAACGGAAGTGGGAAGTATACTTATGAGGGTGGAATTGAAGAAGTAAAAACAACAAAATATTGATCACTCCACCATTGTGTGATAAATTTCACAAAGTATGGTGTGAATAAATTCACACTTTTAGGAAACGGTATCAACATGGTATGTATAATAACATAATGATAGTAAATGAAGAACTTTTATTAATAACTAAGGTGAATTGAACAACTTATATGAGAAATAAATGTGATTATAAACACAAAGTGGCATCATAACACTACAATGAAACCAATCACAAAATATCCTCAAATACTCCAACACCACTGCCTTAAATAGGAATTTTTGGAGCCTTGGTTATATCCTCCAATAGTGTAAGTCATCCCACTTGATTATGGTAGGCTTAGGGTGGTGGAAATCTTGTGGAACTTGGACTTTTCCACTCTTGACCTGAGGTGGAAGCCAACTTGCATCCACCGAACAGAAGTGCCTATATGGATTTCTATATCGTAGAATTTGAGTGGGACATAGAATAAAAACGTGAATATCAAGATATATTCTAGCGCTCTGTAAAATTTCAGCCCAAATGAATATGTGGTTTCCGAGATATGGTTAAATTGGTGGGATGTTTTTCTGGGCCGAAAAATCTATCCCAGAATTTTATCTCTAACTTGGGCCTTCTGAATAACCACCATGGAGGCCGAATTACCATTGTCTCCTGAATAATTATTTGTTCCTATAAATGTATTATAGTCTAACAAGAAATTTTATCTTTAATGGGCCTCTATTGTGGGCCCCACATTCTCATATGTGGGCTGATGTCCAATATGCCTTATCCAGAATTGTTTTCTTTCATCACCAAATATTCCCATCATCCTTTATGAATCCTCCATTGATACCAAAATGAAAAATATTCATATTGAAGCATATATCTATTTCAAAAAATATCAAATTAAAATATAGATAATTACATTCCTTAAAATTAGATGAATCATTGGTCCTAAATTGGTGTACATTAGGCATGTAGTGCACAAATGATGAGAATGGATGTTCAAAATTAAAATCCACTAAGTCAGGCCCATAAGATCAAAAATGAAGATTAAATACCATTAAAATGTAATTAACATAGGTATTTGTATTTGATAATCACACCTCCAACTTGAGATTTTCTAGTCTCGAGCAAAATGTATCTCAACAATATGAAATTCGAATTCCCTTTTCCAAAAACATTTTAGTACAAAATGATCACCAAAAACCCTTATACCAAACAATCATTAAACCCATCAAAATATTTTAATACACGATAGTTTCATAAGCAGATCCCAATCCCAAGCCCATTCCTTTGTTCAAATTCATCTCCATATTTCATCCAATATCAATTAAGAGTGATGATGTGTTGTGCATCGCCTTAGACATGGGGGTTCATATTTATTCAAGAGGGAAATGATGGTAGAGCTAGGTGGAATCACATTTCAATATTAAGATGAGTATTCAAAAAAAATTATTGTATTTTTTTTCTTTTTTGTTTGTTGTTTTTTTTTCAATTTTTCCATGGTAATTGAAATTGCACTCAAAAGAGTCAACCCCTGTAGTGAGACTTTGTCGATAACTCCTAGGCTCAAAGACCTTAGGGATCCAAGTGAAGCCCACATACTAGGACATCATCTCGAGTTAACTCAGTCAAAAACAATGACAAATTACCACAAATAGAGATAAAATTACTAACTCTGGGCCAGACAACTATGGAGTCATGATCCCCAAGTGCTGAAAGCCATGCATTAGGTCATTTCATTGCTCTACGCGCACATTTATTGTTTTTTTGAATACTCATATTAAAACTAAAATGATCACCAAACCTATGATATTTATTTTTGGGACCCCATGAACTACAACTAATACCCCAGTATCCAAAGGATGTGCATTGTGAATTTTTTTTGGATGAAAATATAAATGATGAAATATCACATTAGATAGCCAAAATTTCCAAAAATCTATACTCATGAAATTATACATGGATTAAAATCAGAATTGGGGAATGCTAAATTATTTGATATTCAGTTTCAAAGTTTTCAATGTGTATTATCATGTTCAAAGTTAAAGGAATTTTTCCTTCCATCAAGGCACATTTTTTTTCAAATCATTCCTTTTTTTGACACAAAAGAAATATTTTTTTATCTCTCCCCCAAACTTAATATAAAATTGTCCCCAGTGTTTAAAGAAAAGAAAATTTAAAAGGGGGTAGAGGTAGAGAATGGGAGTTCAAAAAGGAAATTTAAAATGAGGATCATGGAATGAAGTCACCTGGTGGTTGAAGTTGAAATTCTTACTGCTCCCTTTTAATCCCTTAATCTCCATGTCACTCTGAGAATTCCCTGGTGGAAGAAAAAAAAAACAAACAAAAACAAACTATATATATATTTATTCATATAATAAAAAAAGTAAAATATAAGTATATATATAAAAATTATAGAATAAGGAAGCACTATAAGTCATAGGTCATTGGTAAGCGTGCGCCCCTGTCTCTCTTCGGTCTCGGGTTCGAGTCCCCGCGGCTTTGCCGGTTGTGACGGGGTTTTCCCCATAACCTATGATGTGTCATTGTAATTTTTATTTTTATTATTATTATTATTTATTTTAACCTAAAAACACATAAAAATAAAATGAACTAATAATAAATTGTCTTATTTTTAAATTTCGGGGAAACGTATTACTCAAGGATCACACCATGTGACACAGATGAATATGGTGCTCCCCTTTCATACCCATCCATACTTATAATAGAATAATAAGTCAACATTTTTTTTAAATATCAAAATTATTCATTAATCCTATTTGAAAAATAAATATGATTCAAAAATATTGGAAACATGGAAACCATGGGTTTCCTCCTGTTCAGTGCTTCTGTTTAATATCACTATCTAGACTTAAACCCTTAATTATTTATGTATTTTCCTCATATAAGGTTGGTTCACACAAGTTTTCATCAACTTCATTTTTTTGGAATGGTTAAATGAATGGTTTGAATCTATGACCATTAACTTTAAGGGTTTGACCATTGGTGGGATCTTGAATTTATATAGCCCCATGGGGGTACACCTTATTCACTATGTATGGACCTGACCATCTAGACCTCAACTTTCCCGAGTGTAAATAAAGTTTAGAACTATACAAAAGAATAGGTTTACCCAGTACAATGTGTTTGGTTTTAAGATTCCGAGATTGGTAGGATTGTACTTTAGCTTTATTGATCCTTTAATTTTCATAAGCCTCCATCCTAAGTTCCTCAATTTCATTGATATCTAATTTCCTTTTTTGTTTTGGCCAATAAGTGGTCATAATTCCTTTTCTTAATTGCCCAAAAATCCTTATGTTCAATTTAAACTAGCAAATGGCATGCTTTACCATAAACCAACCTATATGGGGAGATTCCAAAAATGGTTTTAAATGTGGTTCAAGAGGCCCAAAGAGCATCTAAGAGTTTGCTTGACCAATCTTTCCAATATGGATTAATAGTTTTCTCAAGAATTTGTTTGATTTCTCGATCGGCTAACTCAGCTTGACCATTTGTCTGTGGTTGGTAGGTGGTGGAAACTTTGTGAGAAATTCCATACTTTTCCATGAGTTATGAGAATGGACGATTTCAAAATTGAGTTCCACGATCACTAATGATATCCCTAGGAATTCCAAATCTAGAGAAGATTTTTTTTAGGAATCTAATAATAGTTTGGTTATCATTGGATTTTGTGGGAATTTCCTCAACCCATTTTGATACATAATCAAAATCTAAGAGAATGTAAAGATATCCCCTAGAGTTTGGGAAGGTAACCATGAAATCAATTCCCCAACAGTCAAAGATTTCAACCACTAAGATGGGAGTGAGTGGAATTTGATTCCTTTTTGTGATGGACCCTACTTTTTGACATTGAGGACTACTTTGAAAAAATTTGTAGGAGTCCCTTGAGAGGGTGGTCCATAAGATACCACACTAAAGAACCTTTGAAGAAGTTTTCTTAGAGGAAAAGTGACCTCCACATGCCTCACTATGACAGAATTTGAGGATGGACTCTTGTTCAGATTCTAGGACCCACCTCCTAATGACTTTGTCATGGAAGAACTTATAGAGGTATGGATCATAAACACATATTTATAACATCATAAAGTAATTTCCTTCAAGCTTGAGTCCCTAAGAATTTTGGAATGACTCCTGTAACTAAGAAGTTGGCTATGTCGGGATACCAAGGGCAGTCACTCACAGAGTAAAGGTGTTCATCAGGGAATGAATTAGATACAAAAAGGTGATTTGAGTTGTCTTTGAATTCCATATTTGAGAGGTGATCAGCTACAACATTTTCAACACCCTTTTTTCCTTGATTGTGAGGTCAAACTCTTTTAATAGAAGGACTCACCTAATCATTCTAGCCTTAACATCTTGTTTTTGGAAAAGGTATTTTAGTGCAGAATGGTCAGTGAACCCAATGATGGGGGATCCTAAGAGGTAGGATCGAGAATTATCTAAGGCAAAAAAATATCAAGTAACTCCTTTTCAGTGATGGTGTAGTTGATTTGGGCATCATTTAAGGATTTGCTTGCATAATCAATGACATAAGGAGTTTTATCACAATGTTTTCCTAACACATATCCTACAGAAAAGTCACTAGAATCATACATAAGTTCTAAAGGAAGGTTCCAAATTGGAGATTTCATAATGGTAGGAGAGGTGAGAGAGTATTTGAGGGTTGAGAATGAACCCTCACAGCTTTCTGTCAAAAAAATGGATCATCCTTTACTCTTAGAGAACAAAGGGGACGGGAGATTGAACTAAAGTCCTTGATGAATCTTCTATAGAAACTAGCATATCATAAGAAATACCTCACTTCCTTAAAAGTTCTGGGTGATGGAAGGTGAAAAATGATGTCAAACTTTGCTTTATCAACTTTAATCCCCCTACCTAAGACTAGATGACCTAGAACTAGTCCCTCTTTAACCATGAAATGGCATTTTTCCCAGTTTAGGACTAGATTCTTTTCTTCACATCTTGAAAAGACTCTCTCCACATTCCTCAGACATCCGTCAAATGTATCCCTAAACATAGAGAAGTCATCCATGAAGACCTCTAGAAAATCCCCTACCATGTCTGAGAATATTCTCATCATGCACTGCTGGAAGGTTCCCGGGGCATTACATAACCCGAAGGGAATGCGTTTGGAAGCAAAGGTGCTGAATGGACATGTGAATGTAGTCTTCCCTTGATCCTATAGGGAGACCTCAATTTGATTATACCCCGAGTACCCATCTAAGAAATAGTAGAAGGCATGACCTTCCACTCTCTCAAGGACTTGGTCAGTGAATGGTAAGGAAAAATGGTCCTTCTTAGTAAATGAGTTTAGCTTCCTATAGTCGATGCAGACTCTCCAGCCACTAATCACCCTTGTTTGAAGAAGCTATCCATCCTTATTGGTTATCACTGTGATTCCATCCTTTTTTGGAACCACTTGTATTGGGCTCACCCACTCACTCTTAGCTATGGTATAGATGACACCAGCTTTTAATAATTTCAGAAGTTTCTTCCTTACTACCTCAATGAGATTATGATTGATTCTCCGTTGAGGTTGATGACATGGATTTGAATCAGATTCTAGAACAATCCTATGAGTATCTATTAGTGGGATAATCCCAAGAATACTAGACATGGTCCAACCAATGGATTTTTTATGTTTCCTAAGGACATATAGAAGAATCCTCTCATGATCATCTTGAAGAGAAGAAGAAATGACAATAGGATATGTTCTATTTTCTCTTAGGAAGGCATAATTTAGTATAGAAGGAAGTTCTTTCAATTCACAATCAGGTTGGTTCAGAATTTCAGCTAAAGATTGGGACATTGGATCAAAATCAATTTTGTTTCCCAGAGTTTTAGATAGAATTGAATCCCTATGTGTAGAAGTTTCAGTTACAAGACTGGTTTGATCATATTTAGGGAAGGATGTTTTATTGGTCTCCATGAAAGTGGTTTCTTGAAAGGTTTCACTGATTGTTGGACTTAAGAATTCATCATAATAGAAATTTAAAAATGATTAAATCCAAGGAGATAAACTTACTTCATGTGAACAAATGAAATCAATATCATCATGACTTAAACATCCATCAAATATTCCTTGATGTTTTATGGATTCATTATCAATGCTTCCTATCATGTTTAATTCATGAATGTCCTCGTCATCCCCTATTTATGAGCTTTAATTATAGATTTTCAAGTATAGACTCGTGTTTCCAAAGGTGATGGTCATATTCCCATTTCGAACTCGGATAACAGAGTTGATTTTTACAAGAAAAGGATGACCAAGGATGATTGGGGTTTGTTCCTTATTTTCTAAGTTTGGATGGTTTTCAAGGATAATGAAGTTTATAGGGTAGATGAAGTTTTCAACCTTTACCAGAACGTCCTTTAAAATCCCCTTTGGAACCCTAATGCTATGATCAGCAAGTTGAAGTGTGACAGATGTGGGTTGGAGCTCTTCTAGGCCTATCTGGCAGTACACAGCATAAGGGATGATATTGACACTAGCACCTAGGTCACACAAGGCCTTGAAAACTTTACTCTCTCCTAGTTCAACATTAATGTAAGGGAAACCTGGGTCTTTCAACTATGTAGGAATGGTCCCTTGAATGGTGGTACTCACATTAGTAACCAAAAGGACTTGGTTTTTATGTGAAAATTTTCTTTTAAAAGTGCACAAGTCCTTAAGGTACTTTGAGTAGGTAGGTATGGTTTGGATTGTATCGAGAAGGGGAATGTTCAACTTGACTTGTGAGAAGATTTCCCCCAATTTTTCACTCAATTCAAGCTTGGTTTTCCCCCTCATGCATTGAGGAAATGGTGTAGGTTGTGGGGTTGTTTGTTGAAGAGTTGTTTCTTTGACAATGTTATCGTGTTTTTCAGTTTGATCATTTGGTTCATTTGAATTTTCATCCGAGTTTGAATCTTTAGATGAGTTTTGAATTAGTTGTTCAGGTTTCTCAATTGATTTCCCACTTCTTAAAACAGTCACAACCTTTAGTTGTTTATGAGTTGTTTGAGTATATCTTGACTCTCCCCTTGAAGTTAAGGATGGTACCGCCTGAGTAGGCATGGGTGACTTTCCAGTTTTGATGGTTTGAAGTTCTTGTTTTAGGAAATAGACTTTTGAGTTTTCCTTTCCATTTGTTTGCATAGTTGTTCTAGTAGGATTTGTGGAATAGTTTGGGTTGGTGCTTAAGAAGATTGGTTTATCCAAGGGGGATATTTTGGAGGTTGGATGGTTTGTTGAAAATGGACCGGTGGATATTGGTATTGGATAGGTTGGGTTTGTAAATGGTTATGGGTTTGTTAGTTCTGATGGGGGTAAGTATTTTGTCCCTGTGGTTGGCTAGGTTATTGGTTATCTTTCCAGTGGAATCCTAGGTGGTCATTATACCTTGGGTTGAAGGTGTTTTGGTATTGAGGCTTTTGAAATTTCAAAGCATTTACTTCCACTGGGGGTCCGCCTAAAAGAGCATCCTTGATGGATGGAATGGTTGGGCAGTTATCTATCTTATGGTCATGTTTGTCACAAATTGTGAAAACAAGGTCTGTAGTTTGGATTTCATGGACTTTCCTAAGGTTTATCTCTTCAACCTTCCTAGAGAGTGATGCAAGTTTAGCCCTAAGGCTTTCCTCTTCTCTAAATGTATGAATTCCAGTATTTATTTGTGGCTTTTCAGAATAAGGTGAAGTTCCCCATTTTTCATTCTATTCAGTAAGGTTTTCCAGATACTCGTAATCATCATTTGGGGATTTGTTTTTAAAGGTTCTATTACACATCATGTCAATGAATTGTTTGTTCCCTAGGCCCAACCCTTCATAAAAAATTATCATTTGTTTAGGTATAGAAAAACCATGATGTGGAACCATGTTTAGGGTGTCTTTGAACCTCTCCCATGTTTCATATAATGACTCTCCCTCTTTTTCAAAAAAGAATTGGATGCTCTTTTTGAGTGTAATTGTTTTGTGGTGGGGAAAGTATTTTTTGTAGAATTATCTTTGTAATTGTTCCCAAGAGTTTATGGATGATGGTCTCAAATTTTTTAGCCAATTTTTAGCTCAATAATTTAAAGAAAAAGGAAATAGCCTCATCTTAGCGGATTTTAGTTGATGTGGGGGACACATGGTTTCTACAATGTCATTGAACTCCTTAACGTGAAGGTAGGGCATCTCGGACTCCATTCCATGGAATGTGGGAAGGTGGTTTAGGACATGGGGTTTAAATATGTTGTTGGAATATCCTAGGTAATTGTGTCTAATGCATGAGGGGGAATTGGTTTAAGCTAGAGTGAGGTAGTCATTCATGGTTTGATCTACTACATTCCCTAGATTTAGAGCTTCTTGATTTTGGTTTCCCATTTGATTTCCCCTAGGATTTACAATTTTATTTCTTGGAAGACCCTCCATTAGAATTGATTCAATTTTTGATTCCAGAGTATCAAAAAGATTAGGATCTAATGGAAACAATCCCCTAGGTTCACTTTACTCCCCTATCCTAGGACTTTCCACCCTAACTAGTCTGTTAGAATTATCATGGGTGTAGGCGGACATGCGCCAAAAGAAAAAAAAAGATAGAAAGGGACAAGATAAGAGATCTTGGGTGAGAATAAAAGAATGGGGATGATGAATGAAGGTTTTGGTCTAAGGTACTTACTTGGTCCCCGAAAATGGTGCCAAAATTTGATTCATGCTCAAATTTACCCAAGAGATGAAGGTAGAACGGTCCTTGTAGTCTAGCTTGGGTTGTCAAATCCACTAAGACCTAGGAAGATACCTAAGATACAAAGCATATGAGATGGATTTTTGGCTATGAATTTTCCAAATTTGGGTTGATTTTAGATGGGTTTAAAGTATCAATAACAGATTTAAGTTAATTCAAATTAAGATAATGAGTTGATCCTAGGTTATCGCTCGGGGGGGATTAGATGAATTCCCTTTTTTAATGATTTTAATTTCATTAACTCGAGAAGGATTAATTCAATGAATTAAAACTAACCTAATCACCTATTGTTTAAACACCTTTACAAACACATGATAATCACCTATAAACTTGTAGGATCATTTTCATGAGAACTCCAAGGTAAAGAAACTTATTAGCACATAAAAGTGGGGTGATTAAATTCAAAATTGAAGAGGAAGAGAGAAAATCATTGAATAAAAGAAACTCAAATAAAATAAATTAATAAACATTAAGATAGTGAGAAATAAAATTCAATCCATCCCCTTTCTACTACCTTGTATAAACCCATAAAAGAGTTAGCCCTCCATTGATGACATGTCCTCAACGGAAGCGGGAAGTACATTTATGAGGGTGGAATTGAAGAAGTAAAAACAAAAAAATATCGATCACTCCACCGTTGTGTGATAAATTTCACAAATTATGGGGTTATTTAGGAAAAAGTATCAATTTGGTATGTAGAAGAACAGAATATGAGAAATGAAAAACTTTTTTTAATAACTAAGGTGAATTGTACAACTTACATGAGAAAGAAATGTGATTAAAAAAACAAAGCGGCAGCATGACAATACAATGAAATCAAGCACCAAAGATCCTCAAATACTCCAACACTACTACCTTAAATAGTAATTTTGGGAGCCTTGGGTAGAGACTCAAATAGTGGAAGTCATCCCACTTGATTATTGTAGGCTTAAGGTGGTGGAAAGCTTGTGAAACTTGGATTTTTCCACTCTTGACCCGAGGTGGCAGCCAGCTTGAATCTACCGAATAGAAGCGCCTAGATATCCTTCTAGATGGAAGAATTAGAGTGGTACATAGAAGAAAAAAGTTAATCTCCGGATGTATCCTATCTCTATGTAAAATTTCAGCCAAAATTAATTTGTGGTTGTCGAGATATGGTTAAATTGGTGGGCTGTTTTTCTGGACTGAAAAATATGGCCTAGAATTTTATCTCTAAATTTGACCGCATGAATAACCACCATGGAGTCTGAATTAGCATAGGATCCTTAATAATGATTTGTTCCTATACATGTCTTCTATAATCTCACGAAATTTTGGTTTTATTAATCCTGTATTATGGGCCCCACATTCTCATTAGTGGGATGGTGTCCAATCTTCCTTCTCCAGAATTGTTTCCTTTCATCGCCAAATATTCTCATCATACTTTTTGAATCCTCCATTGATCCCTGAATGAAAAATGTTCATATTGAATTTCTGATCCATTTACAAAAATATAAAATTAAAATATGGATAATTACATTCCTTAAAATCAGATGAATCATTGGGCCTAAATTGGTGTACATTAGACATGTAGTGCACAAGTGATGAGAATGGATGTTCAAAATTAAAATCCACCAATGCAGGACCATAAGATCAAAAATGAAAATTTAATACCATTAAAATGTAATTAAAATATGTATTTTTATTGGCTAATCAATTGTCTCTTGGTGTTCTTCACCCGGTGGTGGGTCTGAAGGCAAGGTTCGGTGGTCATTGTGGTGGTCGCATCTCACTGTTAAGGCCTTTGTCTCCTTCATACTCTGATATGGCTCCTGGTTTCCACCAATATTCTCCTAGTTAGAATTTTATAGTGGTTATAAAGGAGTTTTTGGATGTGATTTTTGAGTAATATATGGCATTTCAGGAGGATCTTCTCTATTTTGGATTCATCTATGTCCCTAAGCTCTTAGAGGGACTGATCTTTGTGATGGATTGTAGAGAAGCTTTAACTTTGTGGTTTTGATGGTTTGTGGTGATTTTTTTAATTTCCTTTGATGGTGGTGCCATTATATCCCTTTAATATGTACGTTGATGAGGTTTATAATGATTTATGGTGTTTAGTTTTTGTGTTTTTTCAATGATGATGATGGTGATTTTATTACATCAATGATGGATTTTGGTGGTCATTCCTCACTGGTGATCTGGTGTGATAACGGGTCCGATTTGTGGGGGGGTACATGACACAAGGTGGGACGTGGCCCAAGGTGGTGATGACCGTTATAGTTTGAATTATGGATTTGGAAATGTAAAATATGAAATTTAAATGAGGTTTTTGTGGCTGTATGCACAGAGTTTTTTGGTTTGTAGGTTCCCACTTAACCAAAAAGTGGATTTTCAAAATAAAAAAAAATATGTATTGAGAAGGAAAAGATTCCTCAGATAGTGAAGAAGGTGGTGAATAATCATATAGAGAGTATAAAATCAGAACAGAACTTGTTACATGTCATGAGAAAAACCAAACTCTCAAAAAATAAATCATAAAAATGAAGAAATATTGTGAAGAAGTTTCTAAAGGAAGAAAATAGTTCATCATGTAGGAGGAATAATACATTGAGGAGATCTTAAGTTACAAATTTACAATTACTGAACATGTAAATATTATTGAAGATCTAAGTAAGAATCTAGAAGCTAAGGAAGAATATGTTAAAAAGTTTCAATCAAAACTTATTAATCCTAAAATTACCTTGAGGAATATGAATGAAAACTTTTAAAAAGCTTTATAAGTAAAATATGATACTTCTAAAGTTGGTGAGAAAGCTCAAATTAAGAAATAGGTGAATTCCTCACCCTCCAAAAATAATGTTTCATCTGATTTTTATAACATTACAGGTGATAAGAAAAGTACTGGAAAAGTTTGGGTGAAGAAAGGATGTGATAAACCTATCATATCTACAAAATTTGAAAACTTTCTTAGAAATAAAGATGGTACATTCCCTATGTATGTTATAGAAGGAAGAATTTATCAACCTCAACAAAGTTTCTATAGAGAAAGATCTTACTTCAATAGAAAATCAAGATTCTATGGGTTTTTTAGTGCTATGGAATCTGTGGGAATAAGTCTTATTTTTTTTGTCATAACATATCACTTCTTGGAAGAATTTTTGAATAGAGTGGAATAAATAGTTAAATTATAATGAGTAACTTCCCTAACACACAATAAGTTAGAAAATAAAAAACTCAATATGTAAGAAACTTTCCAATAAAAAATAAATTTGAATGTATAGAAGAAGTTTTTGAAAGATGTGATTAGGCTGGTCATCATTCCAAAAGATATATGACATCCCTTCTGGAATAATTTTCTTATGGGAAAGGAATCTGGAAAGAAGATAGTTGGGGAAAGAATTTTTTTTGTTGATATTGCCTTGAAAGAAAGTAAAAAAAGAATAAATCATGGATACTTGATATTGGTTGTTATTCCTACATTAAAAGTGATTTAAAAATCTTAAAACATGTTTAAAATCAATATGGAGGTTCTATTACCTTTGGGAATGATAATTCCTTAAAAATCAGAGGAATCAAAAAGGCTGAGATTGAAGTAGAAAAGTTGAAATCTAAGGAAGTTTTATTTTTTGATGGGATAAAACATAACTTACTTAGTGTTATTAAAAAATGTGATGATGTAAAAGAAGTGATTTTTATAAAATATTCATGTATTATTTGAAGTGAAAAAGATGTAAAAGTTATCAAAAATGGAGAAATAACTGGTGGAAATCTTTTTCAAGTTAGAGAACTTAACAACTCATGTTATCTAAGTGTTGAAGATGAGAATAAGTTGTTGCAATGAAGACTTGGCCATCCTGGGAAGAAAATTATGAAACAACTTTATAAATTTGATGTTGTATGAAACTTTCCATCATTGAAAAGTATAATGTAAAATTTTGGTGTTACTTTTCAGAAACATAAGACGACTAATAAAATTCATAAGAAATTTGAGATTCAGTCTACAATAACTCTTGAACTTATTCATTCTAATTTATGTGGGCTGATGAGACATAAATAAACAAAGATAGATGTATACATTATCGCTTTTATTGATGATTTCACTCAGATGACCAGCATCATGTTTATGAAGCACAAGTGAGAGGCTATTGAAATGTTTAGATTCTTCAGATAAGATATTGAGGAAGAAATGGGGGTTTATATAAAGAATTTGAGAATAGATAATGGAATATAATTCACATCCAATAGTTTTGAAACTTATCTGAGAAAGAATGGAATAAAAAAAATTATATTTCTCCATATACCCCAAAAAATGGAGTAGTAGAAAGTAAGAATATAATTTTGATGGAAATGGGAAGAGGCATGTTAGTAGAATACAAACTTTCAAATTTCAATTATAGAGAAGCTGTTTGTACTGTTATACATGTTTATAATAGATTTTTGTTGAGACTAGAATCCAACATGACTTCCTATGAAATGTGGTATAAAAAAACCTTCATTGAAATACTTCAAGGTTTTTGGAAATCCTTGTTTTCTAAAAATAAAAAATTTGGGTCTTGAAATGTTTGACAAGAAAGATGAAGAAAAAAAATTTATGGGTTATTCAACCAATGAAAGTAGTTAAAAATGTTGTAACAAACATTTAAAAAAAAATTTGACTCATATTATGTGAAATTTATTAGAAATCTAAATTCCTTAACAATATTTGTTGAGAATTATGAGGAGGATAAACTGAATGTTTCCAATGAAAGTTATAATTATACAAAATCATGTTGTGTCATGACCCGTCCCCCAGGGTTTGTGTCATGACTACCCCAAGCCCGCCTTACATCGGCCAAGGGTTAGTGACTAGCACCAGAAAGAAATTTCCCTAAAATGGGAAGGCATTAACTCAAAACCTGTATGCACATAGATAGGATACACTGCACCCAAGTGAAACAAAACGGAAGAAGAAAGGTGAAACCACATCTAAAAACCACCACCGAGTGTAAAAGTAAGTACTGAAGTAAAGGTTTCCAGAATACAAGCCCAACTAAAGAGTAAATATAGAAAAAAGTGAAAACAACTCTTAAGGTTTTCCACCAAGGATTCTACCTAAAGGGTAGGTACAACTCGTCACTGCAGCTCTCCACACCAACTGATCACCTCTGTACACCATCAAGTCCTGGCTTTTTGAGACTCAGTCAAAGTTTCCTATTATCTGCACAAGACAAGACGAGGTGCGGGTGAAGCCCATGCAGGGGTGAGAATAGAAATAACCAGTAGGGACCCTGAGACCCCCAAAGTTCTCTCAGAATTCCAAAAAGGAAAAACCACAAAGCATGGTCTCAATCACAAATCACAAAGCAAAAGACTCAGCTAAAACCAGGTATAACTTAAGTACAGAAGTATAGATGATTAGTCATAAAGCTAGATCATCTTATTCTTCAAGGGTTCTGTTGTTGATCCACAGTGAATCACTCGGTGTTGATCCACATAGGATCACTAGGTGTTGATCCACACAGGATCACTAGGTGTTGATCCACACTGGATCGCTAGGTGTTGATCCACTAGTCACTGACGCCGCACCGACACTTCTCCCGCGGGGCTCCGACAACGCTCTAGAGATCCATTTCATTCCCATATACACCTACAGGCCTCCTAGAATGTCTCTATCACTACGTTCCTCCCCGTTCAAGGTTCCTTCAAGTTTTGAAATTTTTCCATGAAGAACACAACAAAATACCGAAGCGGCAGAGGGTTTGGGCCTTGTTCTTTTGGCCTGCGCCCTCCATGTTTGCATTACAACAAGTGGGAGTTTTTTATTAAACATAGATAAACTATATTACTTCCACATTTCAACATTCCTATCAAGAATGAGTGAAAGAAACAATTAACTTGAATTAAACAAAACCCCTACCTCATAAATGGATGTGATGTCACGGTCGTGGAGGGAGAAGAGTCCTCTCTTGATGAAGTCGTCGGTGTTTGTTGATCCCAGATCATTGTCGTCCAAGCTTCCATTATTCGTTGGTGGAATATGATGCGGTACTTTTCCAGAGGTTCTTCGCTTGATGAAGTCGTGTCAAAAACCCCAACCCTAGATCCATTTAAATAGAGGGGGAGAGTGAGTAATGCATCGACAAAATTAATGAGGTTTAGTAATGAGTTTTTAATTAATGAACCTCTTAATTCCCAATAGTGCGGTTACACAAATGAAGATTTAAGCCATTAAATGGCTTGACAACCCATTGGTCCCACCACCATCGCTCAACAGGAGGTAGGATAATAAAATAACAATTTTGTTTGTTTTATTATTTCTTTAAAAGTTACAAAAACTAACTTTTTCACCTGACCTACTAAGATCAAAGTTAATCCTACCTTAAGCGAACCCCGACACTACAGATTCAATGGTGCTCTCATATTTTTAATCTGAGCACCGGTTAAAAAGATAGAAAATTCCACCTACGTTTTTACTTAACATACCTTAAAAAAAGTTCAAAATTCTGTTTCGGGCACACCAGGCCTCGGAATCAAGCACCGTCAAATATTTCAGACTCATAATAATCCCAAAAAATTTCTAAAAACATTATATGAAATTTCTGGGTCTTTACATTCTCCCCACCTTAGGGATTTTTTCCCTGAAAGCTACAAAAAAAAGTAGGGAAACAAAAGGGGGTATTGAGCACATATCAGAGCCTCCTGCTCCCAGGTTCTCTCTTGGAGGTTCCTGTGCTTCCAACGAACTCACACTAGAGTAATCGACCGCCCACGAAGGACCTTTTCTTGTCGATCCTTTATCTCCATTGGGAACTCCTCAAACATCGCCCCCATCGTCGATGTCTACCTCGCCCCAGTCGATAACGTGCGATAAATCATGCACGTACCTCCTCAACTGTGACACATGGAAAACATTATGCACCCAATGCATCTGTGGGGGAAGAGCTATATGGTACGCCACCTCTCCTACTCTGTTGAGGATCTGGAACGGTTCGATGAACCTTGGAGACAGCTTGCTGCCCTGAACAAATCTCTTAAAACCTCGTCGAGGTGAGACCCATAGAAAGACATGGTCTCTCTCCTCGAACTACAAGGGTCTCCATCTCCTATCATTGTAAGACTTCTGCCAAATCTGTGCAGTCTTCATCCTCTCCTAGATGATATTCACCTTCTCCATGGTAGCCTATACCAACTCTGGACCCATAAGTGATGACTCCCCTAGGTCTGTCCAGCATAGAGGTGATCTTCAAGTCTTCCCATACAGGGCCTCAAACAGATCCAGGCCGATGGTGGAGTGATAACTATTGTTGTATGAAAACTCCACCAGTGGAAGGTGGTCCTCCCAACTACAGACAAAATCGAGGACACAAGAATGAAGAATGTCCTCGAGTGTCTGTATGGTCTGCTCTTTCTGACCATCTGTCTGAGGGTGAAAGGCAGTGCTCAAGCATAGCTGAGTCCTGAACACCTCCTATAATACCTTCCAAAAACGGGATGTAAAACATGTGTCATGATCTGAGACGCTCGCTAATGGAACCCCATGAAGTCGTACAATCTCCTGTATGTAGAGGCATCCCAAGATCTCTACTGACCCCTGCTCTCAGATGGGTAGGAAGTGGGCCGACTTGGTGAGTTGGTAAATGATCAGCCAGATGGAATCGTGGCCCCTGGATGTACGTGGTAGCCCTATCATAAAGTCCATGGAGATATCATCCCAGTTCCACTCTGGTTCCTCAAGTGGCGGCACTAAGCATGCTGGTACCTGATGCTCAGCCTTTACTTACTGACAAGTGAGGCATTGTGATACGAACTCTGCCACTGCATTCTTCATCCATTTCTACCAGTACTAACTCCAGAGGTCTGGGTACATCTTCATAACACCCCCTCTCGTAGCCTCACCGGTACCATGGTGCGTCCTCTAAAGAGAATGATGTGCTCCCCACCTTCAGAAAATCCATTAGGATCCTGTCCTAAGGATATATGAGCACGTCAGGACTTGTAGTCTACGTCCCCAAGCTATGCCTCCCTGACTCACTAAAGGAGTAGGGCAGTAACTGTCATAGACTGGAGGTAATATTCTCCATCACTATCCACAAAGGATAACTGCAATGTGGCTAGCTGCTCTATCACCTCACTTAGCAACTATAGATCAGACCCCCTGATAAGTGCGTCTGCTACTATGTTCCCCTTCCTAAGAGTGTAGACTATATAAAAGTCATAGTCCTAGAGGAACTCCATACATCACCACTATCTCAGGTTCAAGTCCTTCTGTGAGAAGATATACCTGAGACACTTGTGATTAGAGTAAACATTAAACCATTCAACCATCAAGTAGTGTTGTCATATCTTCAGCGCAAAGACCACTGCTGCTAACTTCAGGTCATGGGTAGCGTAGTTCTTCTCGTGTTGTCTCAACTTCTGTGAGACGTAGGCAATCTATCACATCCCGCTTTTTTATAACATAACCTTTCATTACATTTTACAAAATCGAGGATCTTTAAGGTTCAGTGTCTTGGAAACCAGGAACATAAAACATGAAAACATATAACATCCTTCTTAAACAATTGAAAGTATTATCCATATGTTCATCCTAGGTTCATTACTGCATCTCATAACCTGGGGACATACATTAAAAGAAAGGGTGAGCAGAAGGCCCAGTAAGGGAAACAAGGGGAAACATTTAACATGCGAACTTGAGATACATCAACAATGCCATGAAAAAGAACTTTAAGGAATGAGAAAGAAATCATGAGGCATATCATAATAAAAATAATGTATTTCATAACTTGAAGATGTGGATACAACATTTAATATTGACAATCATTTCTGTTTCACCAAGGTCCATCCCCAAGGTGTCATTAAAAATTTCCAAGGTTATTCATCAAGGCGTCGTTAAAAATAGTCATCTCTAGAGATTAAGTCTTTACCCAATGCATTGGAGCGCTATCAGGGCGCACCCTTGAAATTTCTTTATTATCATGTGAGTCATACATATCATCATCAATCATTTCATAAAAAACCCATATAGCATAAAAGGAATGGGTTTCATTTCATAATCATAACGTTTTAAAAATTGCTTTAAATACATGATCTTTGTGTCACTTTAAAACCCACAGAAAAGGAAGGTGGGTCTCATGTATGTAAATACCAGAATTTAAAATAGAACATTTTGGTATATGTGTGAATACCCCTAATAAAGAGAGAGCTTTGAGTATTCACTTAATAAAATAAAATAACTTTAGAACAAGAGAGAGAGACATTTTGAGACGGAAATTCTGCAGTATAACGGCTATGTTTTGGGGTTTTAGAAAACATTGAAAAGAGACGGGACATGGGTCACCCACTCATAAATGATCTACAAAGAAGTAAAGGGACATAATATAAAGGGTATAAGAACATGGTAATGAAATTTGAAAGATATACCATATGAAATGAAAAACATAGAAGGAGGAAAAAAATAAGATTTCTCTTATGAAAATTCGGCAGCCTAACAGCATCACTTAAACTTCAAAAAAAATGAATTGATGATATCAAATAGGGTATCGCATAATATAAACATAAAAGATAAGTATAATAGATATAGAGATCATACCCCAACATAATAAAAAGGAACTTGAAAGACTTGACATGAAAAAGGTGAAAGGTGAAAGAATCCCTTAAAAATTCGGCAGCCTAACGGCGTCACTTAAACTTCAACAAAAATGAATTGACGAGATCAAATAGGGTATCTTATAATATGAACATAAAATATCAGTATGATAGATATAGATATAATACCCCAACATAATAAAAAGTAACTTGAAATACTTGACACGAAAAAGGAGAAAGGTGAAAGAATCCCTTAAAAATTCGGCAGCCTAACGGCGTCACTTAAACTTCAACAAAAATGAATTAATGAGATCAAATAGGGTCTCTCATCATATGAACATAAAATATCAGTATGATAGATATATATATCATACCCCAAAATAATAAAAAGGAACTTGAAATACTTGACATGAAAAAGGAGAAAGGTGAAAGAGTCCCTTAAAAATTCGGCAGCCTAACGGCGTCACTTAAACTTCAACAAAAATGAATCAATGAGATCAAAGAGGGTCTCTCATCATATGAAAATAAAAGATCAGTATGATAGATATATAGATCATACCCCAACATAAAAAAAGTAACTTGAAAGATTTGACATGAAAAAGGAGAAAGGTGAAAGAATCCCTTAAAAATTCAGCAGCCTAACAGCGTCACTTAAACTTCAACAAAAATGAATTGACGAGATCAAATAGGGTATCTCATCATATGAACATAAAAGATCAGTATGATAGATATAGAGATAATACCCCAACATAATAAAAAGGAACTTTAAAGACTTGATAAGAAAATAGAACTTGAAAACAAGAAGGTTGGAAGAATCCCTTACAAACATTTCGGCAGCCTAACGGCGCCACTTAAACATTCATAAAATGAAATGATGAGAGTAAGAGGGGATCTCTCATCATATGAACATGAAAATGGTAGTAATAGGAATAGAAAATAACATCCTCCAACATAAGAAAATGGATCATAAAAGAAATGACTTTAAAAGAGAGTATTTGAAAAGAAAGAGAGAGGTTGGATCCCTTACCTTAAAACGTAACTCTTAAAACTCAAAGGTTGGGACCTTGAGGGCTTGGGGGCACCTTGGAATGACTCCTTGGGAGGTAATGAGACCAGAGCTTCGTGGGGGGAGAGTTGGGAGTCGAATGGATGAGAGGATGTCTTGGTATTTATAGGGAATGTGAGGGGACAAGGCATTAATTGCCAAGGGACATCTCATTAGTGGTTTTGGAAAAACCATGGGCTTTCCCATGGTATATGCCCATGGTATCGGCCACTTGGGACACCTAATACCTTATCTTACTATTCATAATTCGACCATACTGATTACATACTTAATACATCATTTAATGATGTCATTAAACACCCGTAACTTAAAAACTGTATTTTCACTATTCATCGAAAATTCAACTTTCTCAGAAAAATCCCAAAATTTCACCTTAACCAAATATCGATGCTCTGATTTCAAAAATGAACTCCATTTTATAAAAATAATTTTCTAAATATTTTTAATTTAATTTTTAAATAAATACACTATTCACTGAAAATTCATTTTTTTCAGAAAAATCCCCAAAAATTACCTTGACATAATATCGATGCTCTGAGTTCAAAAATGAAATCCATTTTATAAAAAAAAATTCTAAAAATATTTTTAATTAAATTTTTATTTAAAAAACACTATTCACCCAAAAAAACTAATACTTGACTAATAATTTATGAAACCATTAGTTAACCATTTTATTGAATCACATTACTTAATCAAGGTGCCTAGATTATATTAATGCTTTATTTAAGTGAGATTACTAATCCATTTGGTCACATTACTAATCCTAAGCATAAAATCACTATTCATAATTTACTATTCATCAAATATTAAGTTGATCTTATTAGACTCTAAATTTCGTACTGAACATAATTGTAGAAGACCATTTTTTGAAAATCATTACACATTTTTAATTATTTAAGGTTTACATAAAAAAAATTTAAAATATCCTTTCTCTAAAATTCACAAAAATATTCATACTATATTTATCTGGACATTTGAAAATTCATAAACTTCATCATAAGAATAAATCAAAAAATTTATTTAAAACAAAGGATTACACAAGGTAGTTACGGTCTCCTTACATAGCCCCTTATCACACCAGCATAGGACCTAAGTGTAAGGTGTGCTAAGGTAAGAGAATCTGAGGGAGGCTCAGCCAACATCGCACGAGTAGTAATTTCTATCAGTTTGAACTTCTCGCGAAGGCAATGCCATTCTAGCTTCACACGATGAAGTTCGGCTTGGGTTTGGTCCAGAGCAAAGCCCAGTAGTGCTACCTCCTACCCAAGTTCTATTAGATGGGCTTCGATCTGTCCAAGACTACGGGGTGAGACCATCAAATGTCCTTTCTATATTAATTAACCAAGATCACTTGTATTTAGAGACAAATATCGAAATGTTTAGTTTCCAGCGGTCATATTGACCAATGGTCATATAACAGTCAAAACCCAACAGTCTCATTTTAATTATACTCGTGTTATCCAATGAAATAGTTTTGTCGAGTATAAAAAAAATAACACATAAAATTAGGAAACAAGATTTATTCAAAATTTCGGGTCGTTACAATCTTCCCCCCATAAGAAATTGCATCCTCGCAATTTTTAAAACTGGGTTTTGAAATTTCATTGAAAGTCCCGCACCAGAAAAGGAGTCAGTAAAACTATTACTTTAAAAGAAAGAAAGGGAAGTAAAAATGTCACCCAAGTTAACCCATACTAGGATCCCATGTAGGAAAACATGGACATGGAGGAAAAAACAAAGGGTCACGTTCTAATGGAGAGTGATAGAAAACATTATTAAGAGAAAGTTAACAATAAGAAAATCACAAACTTATGATGGGTCAAATAGTATTTTATTTCCTAGTAGGAAACGTTAACAGAAAACGGTTTTTGTTTTATGTTCCTTTTCATAGTTTTGAGAAATTCATTTACTACATAGAATAAAAACATAAGGAAATATACCTACCTTCAAGTAGAGTTTAATCCTTTAATAAGTTTCTACCAAAACTAATCTTTTCTCCAAACGATGAGCATTCAAAAACACTTGGTCTCATCAAAAGCACAATAATAATCTTCTAGAGAATCACTTATTCCACAAAAGAAAAACTATCTATCTTTAAACATTTTTCCCAAAAACAGAAAGGGTAAGATAAAACAACTCTTCAAAAAGAAAGAATCCCATATGAAGGGAAACTACTTTTAAATCTTCAAAGTTCCACGGTACTACCCAGAGTTCATTATAGACAATTTTGTAAATAACTGTCCTTAAATTCATCAAAATAAACCAAAACAATATTGAAACCAAAATACAAGAAGGATTTGATAACAGTCTTTCAAAATTAACTTCATTGTTCATCTCCAAACAACATCAACCACTCCTAACATCTTATAACAAAAGTAGCTAACCTAAACATATTTTACCCAAGATAGGTTAATCATTTCCATAAGTCCACCTTAAATTCATCGATTCTTAAAAATATATTTCAACCTTTACTCCTCAATGAAAATACCATAGTAATCTATTTACCTCGATCATATAGGGTCCCCAAAATAGTGAACGTATTCCAAAATAATAATCATCTTTTAATCCCCTAATAATATATGTCATATTAATATGGCAATCATCACATTTCCTATCACATTGGTTGTTGGGACATGTTCTTCTATTTCCCGCCATTAACTAAGGAAAGAAAGTACAATTAGGGGCTTAAATACTTAGCCAATAATCATTAAAAGTAAACTTAAAGTATATAATGATAAACTTGTAGAAGAAAAGTATACCCTAACATGTGATCCCCTAGGTCCCAATCTAGGTTATCCATGATAATATATTCTTATGTGAATCTTTATTTTATTTTATCTTAGTTCCTTTAATAATGGTCCATACTAAGATTATGAATTTACCAAAGCATATCCCCCGGGAGTGTCGTAACCAAGAGTACAGCAAGGCCCGTTGTCGTGTTCCAGTTCCCGTTCGAGTCTAGCTCAAAGCGGTGTTTTCGGGTTTTACCCCTATGTACATCTGTGCCAGATCCACCTCTACCTACTCGTATCCAGAAAAGGATGTATTTTCTTGGCAACCCCTTACTCAATACTCACCAAAATACCATGAAGGTTTCCTATATTTAAACTTTTATATAGGGTTATTCCAAAAGTTTTCATATCCTAATTTCCACAAATAACTAAACCATCCTTTAATACCAACTATCGCATCCCGCCTTTTTATAACATAACTTTTCATTACATTTTACAAAACCGAGGATCTTTAAGGTTTAGTGTCTTGGAAACCAGGAACTTAAAACATGAAAACATATAACATCCTTCTTAAACACTTGAAAGGATTCTCCATATGTTCATCCTAGGTTCATTACTACATCTAATAACCTAGGGACATACATCAAAAGAAAGGGTGAGTAGAAGGCCCAGTAAGGTAAACAAGGGGAAACATTTAACATGTGAACTTGAAATACATCAACAATGTCATGAAAAAGAACTTTAAGGAATGAGAAAGAAATCATGAGGCATATCATAATAAAAATAAATTATTTCATAACTTGAAGATGTGGCTACAACATTTAATATTGACAATCATTTCTGTTTCACCAAGGTCCATCCCCAAGGTGTCATTAAAAATTACCAAGGTTATTCACCAAGGCGTCGTTAAAAATAGTCATCTCTAGAGATTAAGTCTTTACCCAATGCATTGGAGCGCTATCAGGGCGCACCCTTGAAATGTATTTATTATCATGTGAGCCACATATATAATCATTTCATAAACAACCCATATAGCATAAAAGGAATGGGTTTCATTTCATAATCATAACGTTTTAAAAACTGCTTTAAAGACATGATCTTTGTGTCACTGTAAAACCCACAGAAAAGGAAGGTGGATCTCATGTATGTAAATACCAAAATTTAAAATAGAACATTTTGGTATATATGTGAATACCCCTATAGAAGATAGATCTTTGAGTATTCACTTAATAAAATAAAATAACTTTAGAACAAGAGAGAGAGACATTTTGAGACGGAAATTCTGTAGTATAACGGCTATGTTTTTGGGTTTTAGAAAACATTGAAAAGAGAGGGGACATGGGTCACCCACTCATAAATGATCCACAAAGAAGTATAGGGACATAATATAAAGGGTATAAGAACATGGAAATGAAATTTGAAATATATACCATATGAAATGAAAAACATAGAAGGAGGAAAAAAATAATATTTCTCTTATGAAAATTCGGCAGCCAAACGGCGTCACTTAAACTTCAACAAAAATGAATTGACGAGATAAAATAGGGTATCTCATAATATGAACATAAAATATCAGTATGATAGATATAGAGATCATACCCCAACATAATAAAAATCAACTTGAAATACTTGACATGAAAAAGGAGAAAGGTGAAAGAATCCCTTAAAAATTCGACAGCCTAACGGCGTCACTTAAACTTCAACAAAAATGAATTGACGAGATCAAATAGGGTCTCTCATAATATGAACATAAAATATCAGTATGATAGATATAGATATCATACCCCAACATTATAAAAAGGAACTTTAAAGACTTGACATGAAAAAAGAGAATGGTGAAAGAATCCCTTAAAAATTCGGCAGCCTAATGGCGTCACTTAAACTTCAACAAAAATGAATTAACGAGATCAAAGAGGGTCTCTCATCATATGAACATAAAAGATTGGTATTATAGATATAGCTATCATACCCCAACATAATAAAAATGAACTTGAAAGACTTGACATGAAAAAAGAGAAAGGTGAAAGAATCCCTTAAAAATTCTGCAGCCTAACAGCGTCACTTAAACTTCAACAAAAATGAATTAACGAGATAAAATAGGGTCTCTCATCATATGAACATAAAAGATCAGTATGATAGATATAGAGATCATACCCCAACATAATAAAAAGGAACTTGAAAGACATGACATGAAAAAGGAGAAAGGTAAAATAATCCCTTAAAAATTCGGCAGCCTAACGGCGTCACTTAAACTTCAACAAAAATGAATTGATAAGATCAAATAGGGTCTCTCATCATATAAACATAATATATCAGTATGATAGATATAGAGATCATACCCCAACATAATAAAAATGAACTTTAAAGACTTGATAAGAAAATAGAACTTGAAAACGAGAAGGGTGGAAGAATCCCTTACAAAAATTTCGGCAGCCTAACGGCGCCACTTAAACATTCATAAAATAAAATGATGAGAGTGAGAGGGGATCTCTCATAATATGAACATGAAAATGGAAGTGAGAGGAATATAAAATAACATCCTCCAACATAAGAACATGGAGCATAAAAGAAATGACTTTAAAAGAGAGTATTTGAAAAGAAAGAGAGAGGTTGGATCCATTACCTTAAAACGTAACTCTTAAAACTCAAAGGTTGGGACCTTGAGGGCTTGGGGGCACCTTGGAAGGACTCTTTGGGAGGTAATGAGACTAGAGCTTCGTGGGGGGAGAGTTGGGAGTCGAATGGATGAGAGGATGGCTTGGTATTTATAGGGAAAGTGAGGGGACAAGGCATTAATGGCCAAGGGACACCTCATACCTTATCTTTCTATTCATTAGTCGACCATATTGATTACATACTTAATACATCATTTAATGATGTCATTAAACACCCGTAACTTAAAAACTGTATTTTCACTATTCATCAAAAAATCAACTTTCTCAGAAAAATCCTAAAATTTCACCTTAACCAAATATTGATGCTCTGATTTCAAAAATGAACTCCATTTTATAAAAAAAAAATTCTAAATATTTTTAATTTAATTTTTAAATAAATACACTATTCACTGAAAATTCATTTTTTTCAGAAAAATCCCCAAAAATTACCTTAACATAATATCGATGCTCTGAGTTCAAAAATAAAATCCATTTTATATAAATAATTTTCTAAATATTTTTAATTAAATTTTTAATTAAAAAACACTATTCACCCGAAAAAACTAATACTTGACTAATAATTTATGAAACCATTAGTTAACCATTTTATTGAATCACATTACTTAATCAAGGTGCCTAGATTATATTAATGCTTTATTTAAGTGAGATTACTAATCCATTTGGTCACATTACTAATCGTAAGCATAAAATCACTATTCATAATTTACTATTCATCAAAAATTAAGTTGATCATATTAGACTCTAAATTTCTTACTGAACATAATTGTAGAAGACCTTTTTTTGAAAATCATTACACATTTTTAATTATTTAAGATTTACATAAACATTTTTTAAAATATCCTTTCTCTAAAATTCACCAAAAATATGCATACTATATTTATCCGGACATTTGAAAATTCATAAACTTCATCATAAGAAGAAATAAAATTTTTTATTTAAAACAAAGGATTACACAAGGCAGTTACGGTCTCCTTACATAGCCCCTTATCACACCAGCATAAGACCTAAGTGTAAGGTGTGCTAAGGTGAGATAATCCGAGGGAGGCTCAGCCAACATCGCACGAGTAGTAATTTCTATCAGTTTGAAATTCTCGCAAAGGCGATTCCATTCTAGCTTCACACGATGAAGTTCGGCTTGGGTTTGGTCCAGAGCAAAGCCCAGTGGTGCTACCTCCTTCCCATGTTCTGTTAGATGGGCTTCGATCAGTCCAAGACTACTGGGTGAGGCCATCAAATCTTCTTTCTATATTAATTAACCAAGATCACTTGTATTTAGAGACAAATATCAAAATGTTTAGTTTCCAGCGGTCATATTGACCAATGGTCATATAACAGTCAAAACCCAATAGTCTCATTTTAATTATACTCATGTTATCCAATGAAACAGTTTTGTTGAGTATAAAAAAAATAACACATAAAATTTGAAAACAAGATTTATTCAAAATTTCGGGTCGTTACACGATCACTGCTCGCTCCTGCATCAGGACACAACCTAGTACGATCCCAGATACATCATAGTAGACTACATACCCAACACCCTCTTCTGGTAGCCTTAATAAGGGGGCACTCATTAGCCTCTGTCTTAGCTTCTGAAAACTCTAATGGCATCTCTCTATCCACACAAGGGGCAGTCCCTTCATTTTCAAAGCTGAAAAGGGTATCGCAACTTTGGAAAAGTCGGGTAAGAATCTCTGGTAGTTCCCAGCCAATCCCAGGAAACTCCACACCTCAGTCACACTCTTGGGTGGCTCCCAAGCAAGCATTGCCTCTATCTTCACCGGATCCACTACAACTCCAGCCTCCAAGATTAAGTGCCCTAGGAAGTGGACTTCCCGTATCTGGAACTAGCACTTCGAGAGCTTTCCATAGAGCTGGTGCTCTCAGAGTGTATCTAGAACTAACTATAGGTGTGTGGTGTGCTCTTACTCTGACACCTAGTATATCAAGATTCCGTCAATGAAGACCACCATGAGGCGATCAAGGTAAGGCTGGAAGATCCTATTCGTGAGCCCCATGAACACTACCAGATCATTGGTCACACCAAAGGGAATCACCAAGAACTCATAATGGCCATAACGACATCTGAAGGTCGTCTTCGATACATCCTCATCCCATATCCTAAGCTGGTGATAACATGATCTGAGGTCTATCTTCAAAAACCATAAATCTTCCTTTAGTTGGTCGAAGAGATCATCATTCCTTAGAAGTGGATACTTATTCTTCATGGTCACCTGTTCAAGGCACCGATAATCAACACAAATCCTCAGACTCCAATCTACCTTCTTGGTGAACAAAATTGGGGATTCCCATGGAGAAACACTGGGCTTATGAACCCCTTCCTCTACAAGTCCTCCAACTGTACCCGCAACTCAAGAAGCTATGCGGGTTCCATCTGATATGCTGGCATAGATATCAGTGTCATCCCAAGGTATAGGTCGATGTAGAATTCTACCTCTATGTGAGGAGGTAGTCCCAAAATATCATCAGGAAAGACATCAGCATACTGGTCCACCACTATAGGATAACTTGGAATCCTCAAATCAATAGCTCAAAGGGTAAGGCTATCCAATTGATGAGTGATCGGCTACACCCTCCTTCGAGAGAGTCCATCATGTGTTGCAAAGGTCCCCTTCTCACCGGTGAAGGAAAACCTGATCCCATCCTTGTGGAGACACCACACTTTTCACCTAAAACAGTCGATCCAAGCATGGACTGTGGATAGCCAGTCCATACCCAAGAGGACGTCATAAGGCCTTGACACTGGTACTAGGAGATCCCATATGAAACTCTCGCCTCCTAGAGTGATCTCAAACTGTCTTCAATAGTGTGTAATCGTTAAATCTTCTCCTGTAGGAGTCTCTTGTCGTAAGGATCGAGCCAACGGCTTCGTCGGAATCTCTAAGTTCCGAACGAGTGTTGTGGAAATAAAAGAGTGATTGGAACCTGTTTCTATAAGAACTGCAAATAGGGTGTAATAGACACCAATCGTGCCTCTAATCATCTCTGGAGTGCCATTTTCGTAGGCCTATGTCGCCTGAAGTTGAGCTTTCCCTTATCCACCTGCTCCCTATGGTCGGGGTGGACCACCTGGGGGTGGTGGTGGTAGAACCTCAAACCGTCATCCACCACCTACTGCATGACCTACTCCTTTTCCACGTTCACTACCCTATACATCTCCTATCCCAAATCTATACATCTTCCTTAGTGGTCCCTCAAATGTTTGTTGATCTTTGGTATAGTGGTTTAGGAAGTCAGAAGCCATGTGGCCCTTCCCACCGCACATGAAGCACAGTCTCCTCCTCTGCTGGCCTGCTCCACCTCGTGAGCTCTGCACTTCCAACCCTATGTCCTGGGGTCATCCCTCAGAAGGTCTAGCCCACTTGGAGCTCTGTTTCATCTGCATACTACCTGTTTCAGATGACTCATCTACCTATCGTCCAGTGGTGTCTCTCACCGTAGGTGTCTGCTTAGCTAAGAAGCTCTCTAGCAGTAATGCTCGCACGAGCACTCCAGCCTATGTCGGGATATTGAGTGATATCATCGATGCTCTGATCTCCAACCGGAGACCCTGCTCAAAGGTCTGAGCCCTGAATAATGGGTCTCATAACATGTCGGTGGAGTACCGTGAGAGTTTAGTGAATCTCGATGAGTACTGGTCCACTAATAGGATGCCCTACTGTAAGTACAGCAGCTCCTGGATATGCATTGAGTGTAAATTCGCTAGTACAAACTCTAACCTAAATAGGGTCTCGAAATCCAACCAGATGAGTTTCACCTCCTCATGAATCTGGAGTGTCGGACTCTACCATCTCCTTGTTGTGACCTAGAATAGGCTAGCAGGTAGGATCACCATCTGCTCTGCTGGTGTCTCAACTAGGCGGAAAACCCATACCACAGCCTCTAGTCAGTCCTCAGCTGCCTGGGGATCTGTCTCTCCTCGAAACCCCAAAGACTTGTGTCTCTGGAACTTGTGAAATGCACTCACTCAGCATGCACGGTCTACCAGTGGGGCTTGTGGCAACTTCTGCCCTCCGAGTGGTGGTGCTGCTAATACACCACCTGAAGGTTCCAACATAGTAAGATGGCCCTACACCGAAGCCTTGTCACTCAGTGGGCCATCATTGTTTACTCTCTCCGGAATCCTGGCTAGCTGTCTAAGCGATGAAATCCTGAAAATAAATAGGTGTTGCATGGTTAATAAGTTATACCTGGTGAGCTGACTCTAAAAAGATTAAAATTAAAACATATCCAAAACACACATAATTAGTTTTTTTGTGCACCAAGTCGGAAATTAGAATTCAGGGTCCTGGTGTATGGATACATCAGTCGCTGCACCAACACTGGACTCCATGAACGAAAAACCACACTCAAAACACTTAACACTATTTCTCTATTGGAAAGATCAAAGTCCAATTTCTTTGGTAGAACCGACTCCTTTGATACCACTTTTTCATGACCCATCCCCCAGGGCTCGTGTCATGACTACCTCAAGCCCGCCTTCCATAGGCCAGGGGTTGATGACTATCACCGGAAAGGCATTTCCCTAAAATGGGAAGGCATTACCTCAAAACCTGTACACACACAGATAGGGTACACTGCACACAAGTGAAACACAATGGAAGAAGAAAGGTGAAACCACAAATAAAAACCACAAATGAGTATAAAAGTAAGTATTGAAGTAAAGGGGGCCTGAATACAAGTCCTACTGAAAAGAAAATATAGAAAAAAAGGGAAAATAGCTCCTGAGGTCATCCGCCAAGAATCCTACTTGAAGGGTAGGTACAACTCGTCACTACAGCTCTCCACGCCAACCGGTCACCTCTGTACACCGTCAAGTCCTGGCTCATCGAGAATCAGTCAAAGCTGCTCGTCGTCTGCACAAGACACAACAAGGTGTGGGTGAAGACTGTGAATGGGTGAATATAACAATACCTATTAGGGACCCCAAGACCCCTTAAGGTCTCTCTGAATTCCACAAAATAATGACCACAAATCATGATCTCAATAACAAAGCACAAACCAAAATACTCCACTCAAACCGGGTATAACTTAAGTACAAAAGTGCAAATGATTAGTCTTAAAGATAGATCATCTTATTATGTCAAGAGTTCTGCTGCAGATCCACACAGGATCTCTCGGTGCTGATCTACACAGGATCGCTAGGTGATGATCCACACAGGATCTCTAGGTGCTAATCCACACAGGATCGCTAGGTGCTGATCCATAGAGGATCACTATTCAATTGACAACCAACCACAAGATTATCTGCACCCAGTGCACTTGAGTTTTGTAGTGTATACTCCTCAAGATATTGGTTGTGCCTCAACTCCAACGACATTTCACAAAGGAGTAACTCAAAGGACCGCCATCTCATAAGGGTTCCAACATGACAGATGGCGCATCAATCGGATGCCCGGTCTATGAGTTATAGGCATTTTATTGTCGAGGGTCCGGTTGGATTCGGGTTCGATCCAACCCGGACATACTCCAACTTTCTCCAAAACTCAGTTAGAGTAACTCAAAAGGATAGTCTCATCCCAAGGATTCCAACACCGTAGACGCCTCATCAAATGAATGTCTGGTTTCTCAGTTATGGTCCTTTTTGCGAAAAGGTGTTGAATTGGGTCTGAGTCTGGTCCGACCCGACCCAACCTGAACCAGTCTGGGTTTGACCCGGGTCCCACCTGGGTCCTACTCGAACCAGCCCAAACCAGATGGGTCGGCCCGTGCATGTTGGGCCATGGCAGGGTCGGCCCACTAGGCCGCGGAACCGGCCCGACCCGCCTAGGCTGGGCGCGACATGCCAAGCCGTGGGCCAGCCCAGCCCACTAGCTGTGCACAACCTACCTGGGTGTCATGGGGTCGACCCCCCTCTCAAAGGCACAAGTCGTTCAGGTTAGAGAAATGGAGGCGCCACGTGGCGCTGCCCCTGCCAATGGGACCCATAGGCGCCAGTCCCCCTCCTCCACCACGACACGATGCCATGGACCGCCTTCCGCAGTGCGTGATAGCGCATCGACCCACTTCCAATACAACCAGCCAATGTCGGCTGCCCCCTTTGGTCTGCCACGGCGTCGTGCGGTGTCGTCCCCTTCCGCGGCCGTGCGAGCGCCGGTCACCGGCGCTTCTTCCGCGGGGCTCCAGCAACGCTCTAGAGCTCTATTTTCACTCCTTCCTGCGCCTATAGGCCTACTAGAATGCTTTCATCTCTACATGCCTCCCAGTTCAAGGTTCTGTCAAGTTAATAAATCTTCCCATGAAAAACGCAACAAAATACCGAAGCTGTGGAAGGTCTGGGCCTTGTTTGTTTGGCCTACGCCCTCCGCGTTAGAATTACAAAAAGTGGGAGTATTTGATACAAAATAGATAAACTTTATTACTTCTATTTTTCAAAATTCCTTTAAAGAACAAAAGAATGAAACAATTCACTTGAATTAAACAAAACCCCTACCTTGTAAATGGAGGCGATGTCACGGTCGTGGAGGGAGAAGCGTCTTCGCTTGATGAATCCACTAACATTCATCAATCCCAAATCTTTGTCGTCCAAGCTTCCATTCTTCATCGATGGAAGATTTCGTGGTACTTTTCCAGAGGTTCCTTGTTTGATGAAGTTGGGTCAAAAACCCCAACCCGAGCTCCATTTAAATAGAGGGGGAGAGTGAGTAACGCATCAACAGAATTAATGAGGTTCATTAATGATTTTTTAATTAATGAACCTCTTAATTCCCAATGGTGTGGTTATGCAATTGAAGATTCAAGACATTAAATGTCATAACAAACCCGTCGGTCCAACCACCACTACTCAACCGGAGATAGGATAATAAAATAATAATTTTTATTACTTTATTATTTCTTTAAAATTCATAAAAACTAAATTTTTCACCCGACCTACTACGGTTGAAGTTAATCCTTCCTTAAAAAAATATCAGCATTGTGGATTAAACGGTGCCCTAAAATTTTTAATCTTAGCACCAGTTTAAAAGATAGAAAACACCTCTGGCGCATTAACTAAACGTACATTAAAAAGGTTCAAAATTCCGTTCCAGGCACACCGGGCCTCAGAATCAAGTGCCGTCAATTTTTGAAGACTCTTAAAAATCCTAAATAATTAAAAAAATTATATGGAATTTCCAGGTCTATACATGTTGAGACCAAAAATATTCTTGGGAATCAGAAGGCACCAGTTTAGACTAGAAGAAAGTTCACATTAGAAAATCAAACTTCACTCATCTCAAAAGTTGAATGAGAATTTTTTTCGAAATATATTCAACCTAAATAATGGGTGAATGTTATGAATGAAGAGTTAGGTCAAATTGCAAAAAATGAAGTATGAGAACTTGTTCCATGTCTGAAAGGTAAAAATTTTGTTGGAACAAAATGGGTTTATATAAAAAATTTGAATAAACATGGAGAAGTTTCAAGAAACAAAGAAAGGCTTGTTTGTAAAGGCTTTTCATAGGTGGAAGGTGTGGATTTTAATGAAACAATTTTCCCCATTGTGAATTTAGGAACTATTATATTGTTTCAAGAAGTGGATTCTCATTAGTATTACAAATTATATCATATGGATGAAAATTTAGCAATTATCAATGGAGAAATTGAAGAAGAAGTTTACATTGAAAAACCTTGTGGGTTTCTACTTGATGAGGATGAAAACAAAGTTTTTAGATTGACTAAAGATTTTTATGGGATTAAAAAATCTCCATATACATGGTATTCTAAGCTTGAATTTCTTTTGATAATATTGAATTTTTCTAAAAGAAAAGTTGATAGAAACTTATATGTGAAAGATGTTAACTTAGGTACTCTAATTATAATTGTTTATGTGGATGATATAATTTTTCCTGGGGATATAGAATATGTTTGTAAAACATTTGCTGAATAAATAAAAAGGAACTTTAAGATGTTAATTTTAGGATAATTAGTATTATTCCTTGGTATATAAGTTCAAAAAAAATAAAATTACATTTTATTATCTCAAGAAAAGTAGTCGAGGTAATTGTTACAAAAATTTGGCATGGAAGAATCCAAATAAGTTTTTACTCCTATATCAATGGGGATGTAGTTGAGTAATGATGAGTTTATAAAAAGTTTGAATCAAAAAGACTTTTAGAATCTAATAGGAAGTTTACTTTACCTTACATCCTCAAGGCTTGATATTATTTATGCTATGACTTTTTGTTCCAAGTATCAATGTTATCCAAAAGAATAAAATATGTGGAAGAAAAGAGAATTCTAAGATATTTCAAAGGAATAAATTCACATGGGTTATTATACAAAAGAAATTATGCGATGAATTTTCATGGTTATACTGATGTAGATTGGGCTGGAGATTGTAATGATAGAAAATATACCTCAGGAGGTTTTCTTAGGTGAATATTGTGTAAGTTTCCATAGTAAGAAACAAAGTTCAGTAACTTTGAGCACAAAAAATTAAAAATATGTTGTTGATACTCAGGCTTGTACTCAAATGTTTTGGATAAAGGTTCAACTGGAATATTTGAAGGTAAAAGTTTATAAAACATTGAAGATACTTTGTGATAATCAGGTTGTGATTGATCTTTCTAAAAACATTATCCAACATTCAAGATCAAAACACATTGATATAAATTTTCACTTTATAAAATATAAAGTAGTTTCTAGATAAGTTTTTCTAGAATACATCTCAATGAAGTATCAAATTTTTGATATCTTCATAAAGGAAACGAAAAAAATAATGGTTTGTTGAGTTGAGGCTGTAACTTCATGTTCAGCCTCCTTTAATTACTTCCTAAATTTCATAAGGAAGTTCACCACCACGTTTTGGATTATGTTGACAAAGGGGGAGATAAAGTAATAACTTTTTACTTTGTAATAAGTTTGTACTTATCTTTATTTTATTAATCTAAAGTTGTGGTTATCAGATAATGGGGGAGATAAAAAACAAGGGAGAGAGATAAAAAAAGAAAAGTTATGAAGGATAAAAGTGAAGGGAGTTTATCTTTACATGGCCATAAAATTGTATTGTCACCGAAGGATGGAATTACTTAAAAAAAATTACTTTATCCATTAGTGTAGTGTCTAGACACTCTCTTTTGAGAAAGGATGTGTTTTGATTAAAGATAAATACCTTGAGTTATTTACAAAATTTGAGTGGTGAAATTTTTCTAAGAGTTGAAAATGGTGTTTATGAGTCTTGTCAACAAATCCAAATGGGGAGATTAAATAACCTTTGTGATGTTTTTTTTAATAAGGTTTTTAATTTTTTGAGAACTAAAATTTTTGTAATGGAATTTTTTTGTTCTTTAGGATTAGACCCAGTCCATTGGAATGAGTTTTTTTAGGAAATATTATTTTTTTAATGTTTGAATCCAAACACAATGGGGGAGAAAAGTTATTGTCTTTGATAAAGTTGTTTTCTAGACACAGGTTTTCAGATTCAGAAGGAAAAGACACAAAAGGTGTAAGGAATATGGAAGCTAGAAGTTTTGTATAACTATTAATCAAAAACACCATTAGACTCAAATCTATCAACATGAAGTTCAAGATTTATCGAACTCAATGTTGGTTAGAAAGTCAGAAGTTTTTGAGTGAGGAAGTCAAAATGATGCTGAAGAAGTTGAACAAAGATATCGATGTTAGGAGTTATAAAGTTCTTTACTTTCCAGCCTTAAAATAGATGATTATTTGCTCATCATAAAGTTCTCATAAATCAGGAAACATATACATGATAAACTCTTTTAAATAAATGGAGGAATCTTAAATATTTCATCAGTTCCAAAAATCAAGAAATAATTTTCATCAGATCGAAAAGTACCGAACACAGAAGTTGTTAGAAGTATGATTGAGTTATAGCTAATGATGCTTGAAGAATTTCAAATTTTCTATGTGAAGTAACCATTAAATACTTTCCATTGTAATTAGAATTAATTATTTTGATGAAGATAATCGGATTGAAGTTTAAGAAGTTAGTTTTACTGAAGATGGGGAAGTTAATTAGATTAAAGCTAAGGAAGTTAATAAAATTGAAGCTGAGGAAGTTAATCGGAAAAAATATGAGGAAGTTAATCAGACTGAAGCTGAGGAAGTTAATCAGATTGAAGCCATTGTAGTTAATCAGACTGAAGATGTAACACCCCAAGGTTTTAAAAAAAATAAATGAAATGCATGAAACTTTTTTTTAAGTTGATATTTATAACTATCCTTTAAACATAATTTTTCAGATTCTATGTTTTGAATTTCTAAAAATAGTCATATGCAATTGTGTTCAATAAGTTATTTGGATTCTGATAGAACAAACTTATTTTTTTGGTGAATAGTAACATGCCCTTATGAATAGTAATATGACCCTAATGAATAGTAAATTGTATTATTATTTTATTTTCTTAAGGATTTAAGATAATGACATCTTGGTTAATTTTTCAATGTGATATAAAATAGTTATACTTTTAAAATTGTAAATTTTTGAAATAAGTATGATTTTATTTAAAAATTAAATTAATAGTATTTAGAAAATTATTTTCAAAAAAATGGAGTTCATTTTTGAATTATACACATTGAAAAATGGTTACGGTGAATTTTTGGGATTTTTCTAAAACAATTGATTTTTCGGTAAATAGTAAAAATCTAGTTTTGAGTTTCGATGTGTTAATGATATAATTAATGATGTAATAATGATGTAATAAATCTGGTCGAATTTTGTAAACTAAAATAAGATGTTAGGAGTCCTAAGTGTCTAATACCTTGGGAAAATACCATGGGAAAGCCCAAGGTTTTGTAAATACCACTAATGAGGTGTCCATAGGAAATTATTAAAATATTCCCCCACTTTTACTATAAATACCAACCCATTCCTTCATTAAATTCATTAAAAATATCTCATAAATGAAGATATTCCCTCCTTACCTTCCTTGTAGTCCTCCCGAGGTTTCTTCAAGCTCCCAAGGTCCCAAAATTCAAGTTCTAGGAGTTACTCTACATGGTAAGAAAATTCTCAACTTCTTTCTTCTTCCATTAAAGTTATCTTTTATGTGGTATAGCATTCAAGAATCCATACTATTTTCTTCTTTTCATCATATTATTGCTCTATTCTATTTTATGATTCATTTCTTGATGGGTGACCCTTGTCCCATCTCTTTTTAATATTTTTTAAAACCATGTTGCATAGCTGTTAGGTTTTGTAAGGGATTTCTCAACTATGCTTTTATTTTGAGTTCCTTTCTTTTTTTTCCTCAACTCCTCTTACCCAATAGGAATAAAATCTCCAGAAATCATATATATTATGGATTTTCTCATGTTCATGGAAAATTAATCACCATTATTCTTCTCCTCCCCCACTTATTCTTGGAATAAAAACATTGTTCGTGATGTGTCGAATTACCGACATTATGGACGATGTGATTTCAATTTACATTAATTATTTCAATTCTGGTCATGAAACCATTTTTATGGTAGAAACAGGTTATAATATATTAATTATGTCTCATCCATGGTTCTGGAATTCTTTTTTACACATGGTTTTAATTTATAAAACAAAATGAGGTCGTTATTATCTAAGAACCACTAAAATGATCTAAACGAACATCACTAATGTTTTAACTTATGAATCATCCTTATTTCAGAATTAAAAATGATAAATGGTATAATTTATGGTTCTGGAAATAAGTAAATACCTTTTTATTCCAATTATGGATTTTCACTTCCAATCGAGAAGAATATCCATCATTAACCAATCAGGGAAATCATGTAAAGAAACGCACCCAAAACAATGCAAGGAACAAAATACAAACAATTAAAGGGTGAAATGATGTAATGAAATGATCATATAAGATATTATAAAGATGGATATGTTTCTGTAAGATATTAATAACACTCTTTTAACCATTATACATGAGGTTTAAACCATTTTTAAGTAATAAAAATCCAAGGTAAGGGAATTCTTAACCCAATTTCCATTCTTTGGGTTGACCATCTTCTTTATTCATTATGTGGTATTAAGATTATTGGTTTGATAAATTTTTGTTTATATTATGTTTTATTATGTGTATTTACAGTGTATACAGATATCCAATCCATTCTATTAATTCACATTCCAATTATATTTTAAGTGACTTTCCTTTTAAAATTCTTTTAAAACTCTCTTTAAAAATTTTCAAAAAGATTGTTTTTTTATATGTATATGGAATGAGTGATTTATCCTAATTTCAAGATACATTATTAAAATTATATGTTCCTTGGACTTTATTTATGTTGGTTTGATCCCATTATAGCTCAATATATGTTGGTTTGATCCCATTATAGCTCAAGATATGTTGGGTTGAGCCCATTATAGCTCAAGATATGACGGGTGAGCCCCATTGTAGCTCTCCAATGCATTCGGTACTCTGGAGATTAAAGTTGAACAAAAGGTTATTCCATGTGTATGGATGAATATAATATTGATATGGTAAATATATCCCAAGGTAACAACATGATTATTCTATGCATTCAAGTTTTTATGATATGGATTTTATTGGTTTTTATGTTATCACTTGACTAAGGCTTTCTATCTTTATATCCCTTACTGAGTTTTATAATCATCCCATGTTTTTAATATGTTTTTCACAGGATATAAGGATAGGTAAGCGAAATAAGTTATTCATGATGTTTTATATGGAGTGTTGTCAAATAAATCATTCTTTATGTTTTAATGTTTTATATTTTGAAAAAAAATGGAAACTATTTTTAGTAGTATCCTCTTGAATGATTGTGGCATGTTATGTATGTAAGGTATCCTAATTCTCTAGAAATATAAACTAAAAAATATCCTCAATGCATAATAATTTATATTTTTAAATAAAATTCAAGATTAAGTAACGTTTTATAGTCGGGTCCTTATAGTAGGTATGAGAGGATAATTTAGATAACTTTAGAGGTTGGGATGATATTTAAAGAAAACCATAACTGATTTTTACACTATGGTAATTAGAAATGTTATAGAATTTAAGGCTTACTATGTTGGTTCATCTATGTCATGTTTGTATAGAATGGTTTTTCTGTAGAAGAAACAGGGAAGCTGAAGTAGGAACGCACCAAGAGGCTGATGTCTTTCTGGATCTATAGCCTGAAATGGTGCGAATCGGAACCGAGCAGCTTGTGACAGTAATGGATCAGTTGAATCAAGCAATAAACGGGGTTGGTATCCATTCTAGAGAAGAACATGATCTACCACAAAGAAACATGTCTTTTTTGGAGCATTTTATGAGGCAACATCCTCCAGCATTTAGTAGAACTGCAGATCCAGTGATAGCTGAAGGATGGATCAATGCTCTAGAAAAGATATTTTATGTCATGGGATGTTTGAAACATAAAAAGGTAATACTATCCATTTATCATTTCTAAGGTGAATCCAATCAACAATGGTCTTTGTTTAATAATACGATAGAAATATATGATCTTGACAGTTTGGAATGGGATGATTTTAAGAGTCTTTTTCTGGAAAAATATTTTCCCAAAACTATTCGACTCAGAATGGAGAAACAATTCATGAAACTAAAGTAGAAATATGATGATTATGTGGTAAAAATGAATCCAATTTTACAAGACTATCCAGGTATGTTCTGGATTTTACTCGGGATTTTGAAAGTAAAATTAATAGATTTTACTCTGGTTTGAAATTGTTTTGCGAAGAGCTTTGGCCTCATGGGAGTTTAAAGGCTATGAGAAGCTTTCTCGTTGTGCTAAAAAAGTTGAGATGGAGTTTTCTGACACATATGTGCCTCGTGATGACAAAAATAAGAAGTGTTCGGGTTGGAAGGCAATGGGGAAGAACTCGTAGAAGAAGTTTGGGGGTAAGAAAATGAATTTCCCTTCTTGTGAAAAGTGTGTTAAAAGGAACCCCGGTGAATGTATTGTAAATTTTGGGAAATTCTACTGATGTGGAAAGTTTGTACATATGTCTCATGAGTTCAAGTAAAATGGTCCAAAAATTAATGAGAAGTAGATGGTGAGATTCTTTAACAATAAGGAATTGGTTCATTTTACTAATGTTTTTCTGAAGCTAGTTACTGAAGTAGGGAATAAGCAAGATAGAAAACAGAAGGGTTTGGAATTTGAAACCACTTCAGCAGATGTTGAGCTGTAAAATGAGGTGGTCTCAGGTACATTTCTTTTTTTTACATATTTTTTTCAAATGTGATGTTTGTTTTCAGGAACTGAAGAGGAGATTGGTGAATGCTCTAGTTTTGGTCTTACCTTCCTGAAATGGTGAGTTTGTCATCTACAGTGATGATTCATTGAAGGGGATTTGTTGTGTTACGATGAAGAATGATCAGGTAATCACTTATGATTTAACACAACTAAAACCTCATGAGTTAAATTATCCCACACATGATTTTGAATTGGCAGTTGTGGGTTTTATTTTGGAAATTTAGAGGCATCATTTACACAGAGCCAAATTCCAAATATATACTGACCATAAAAGTCTGAAGTATATATTCACTCAGAAGGAATTAAACATGAGGCAGAGAAGATATATTGAAATGATAAAGGATTATGATTGCATGATCAATTATCATCTAGGAAAAGCAAACAAAGTTGTGGATTCCTTGAGTCAAAAACATCATTCATCATTAACAATGTTACATTTGGAACATGATCCCTTGATTAATGATTTGATGAATTTTGTCTTAGAAGTTGTTGTTGCATATAATACATCTATTTTGCTTCAGGTTTTAGTGCAGTTATCTTTATCAAACAGAATTAAGTGAGCACAGAAGGAAGACCGTGAGCTATAGAAAAAGGTAGAATTTGTTAAAATAGGTAAGCTTCCAGAATTTAACCTTGATAAATATAGTGTTTTAAGAATGGGAAAAAGGTTTTTTGTGCCTTGTGATTCCATGCTGAAGAAATATTTGTTTTCTGAAGCTCATATTTCTCCATTTTTAGTCCATCTTGGAAGTACTAAGATGTATAGAGACCTTAGAGAATATTACTAGTGGGATGGAATGAAAAGGGATATTGCAAATTTTACTGTGAAATGTTTGACATGTCAATAGGTTAAAGTAGAGTAGCAGTTATCTAAGGGGATACTTCATCCTTTTCCAGTTCTAGAGTGGAAATGGGAGAATATATCCATGGACATCATGGTGGGACTAACTACGAATTATTGAGGTAACAATGCGATTTCGGTTATTGTTGATCAGCTAAAAAAATATGCACATTTCCTTTCCATTCGAGATACAATGTCATTGGATCAGATTTCTCGACTATACTTCAAAGAGATTTTCAGGTTACAAGGAGTTCCTCTTTCCATTGTATCTGATCAGGATCACAAGTTCACTTCTAACTTTTGGAAGGGGCTTCAGAATTCATTGGGAACAAAATTAAATTTTAGTATAGATTTTCATCCTCAATAAAATGGGAAGTTTGAATGAATGATTCAGACTTTGGAGGATATGCTTCGAGCTTGTTCAATAGACTACCAGGGAAGTTGGGATCAACATATTTCTTTAGTTGAGTTTTCTTATAATAATAGTTTTCATTCCAATATTTAGATGTAACCTTTTGAGGAATTGTATGGGAAGTAGTGTCAGACTCTAGCTTTTGGGATGAAGTTGGGGAAAGGAAGTTTATGGGACCATAATTAGTAGAAGAAGTGGCTGATAAAGTGCAGATGATCCAGCGGCACATGAGGATAGCTCAGAGAAGGTAAAAAAGTTATGAAGATAACAAAAGGAAAGACTCCTCATTCGAGGTAGGCGACCATGTTTTCCTTAAAATCTCTCCTTGGAAAATTGAGATTCATTTTGGTAAGAAAGGGAAGCTAAGACGGTAGTTCATAGGTCCTTTTGAAATCCTAGAGAAAGTTGGACCAGTTGCATACCGAGCATCTTTGCCTCCGAGTTTGTCTTAGGTTCATAATGTTTTTCATGTTTCGATGTTGAGAAAGTATGTTCCAAATTCATCACATGTCTTGAGTCCAAAAGAAGTTCAGCTAGAAAAGAACCTTTCTTATGAAGAGAAACCAGTTCAGATTCATGATCGAAGGGAACAGGTATTTAGGTGAAAAGTAAAAATACAATTTTGAGTTTCGGTCTGTTAATGACATCATTAATGATGTAATAATTATGTAATAAATCTGGTAGAGTTGTGAACAGAAAACTAAGATGTGAGGTTTCCCAAATGGCTAATACCTTAGGAAAATACTGTGGGAAATCCCATGGTTTTGGAAATACCACTAATGAGGTGTCCCTTGGAAATTATTAAAATATTCCCTCACTTTTGATATAAATACCAACACATTCCTTCATTAAATTCATTCCAAATCCCTCATAAACTAATATTTGGACTCATTAATTTCTTAGTAGTCCTCCCAAGTTTTCCTCAATCCCCCAAGGTCCTAAACTTAATGTTCTAGGAGTTACTCTACAAGGTAATAAAATTCTCAACTTCTTTCTTCTTCCATTCAAGTTCTCTTTTATGTGGTATAGCATTCAAGAATCCATAACATGTTCTTATTTTCATATTATTCTTGCTTTATTCTATTTTATGATTCATTTATATATGGGTTACCCTTATCCTCACTCTTTTTAATGTTTTCTAAAATCATGTTTCATAGCCGTTAGGCTGTCGAATTTTTGTAAGGGATTTCTCAAATATTCTTTTATTTTGAGTTCCTTTATTTTCGTTCCTCAAATCCTATTAACCAAGTGGAATGAAAGCTCTAGAAATCATTTATATTTTGGATTTTCTAATTTTCATTGAAAATTCATCATCATTCTTATTCTCCTCTCCCACTTATTCTTGGAATACAAACATTGTTCATGATGTGTCGAATTACCAACATTGTGGACGATGTGATTTCAATTTACATTAATTCTTTAAAGTATGGTCATGAAACTATTTTTATGGTATAACTAGGTTATAATATATGAATTATGTCTCATCCATGGTTTTTTAATTCTTTTTTACACATGGTTTAAATTTATAAAACAAAATGATGTTGTTATTATCAAAGAATCGCTAAAATGATCTAAATGAACATCATTAATGTTTTAACTTTTAAATCATCCTCATTTTAGAATTAAAATTGATAAATGGTATAATTTATGGTTATGGAAATATGTAAATACCTTTAAATTCCAATTATAGAGTTTCACTTCAAATCAAGAAGAATATTCATCATTAACCAATCCTCAAAATCATGTAAAGAAACGCACCCAAAACAATGCAAGGAACAAAATACTAACAATTAATGGGTGAAATGATGTAATGAAATGATAATATAAGATATTATAAAGATGGGTATGTTTATTTAAGATATTAATAACACTCTTTTATCCATTATACAGGATGTTTGAACAAGTTTGAAGTAATACAAACCTAAGGTAAGGGAATTCTTAACCCAATTTCCATTCTTTGGGTTGACCTTCTTCTTTATTCATTATGTGGTATTAAGATTATTTGTGTGATGATTTTTTCTTTATATTATGTTGTATTATGTTTATTTACATTTTATACACATATCCAATCCATTCTATTAATTCACATTCCAATTATATTTTAAGGTACTTTCCTTTTAAAATCCCTTTAAAAATCTCTTTAATAAATTTCAAAAAGATTGTTTTATATATATATATATGGAATGAGTGATTTCTCATGATTTCATGATAATGTTTTACCATGATATGTTCCTTGGACATTATTTATATTGGGTTGAGCCCATTATATCTCAAGATATGTTGGGTTGAGCCCATTATAGCTCCAGATATGATGGGTGAGCCCCATTATAGCTCTCCAATGCATTGGGTACTCTAGAGATGGAAGTAGACCAAAAGGTTATTCCCTGTGTAAGGGTGAATTTAATATTTATATGGTAAATATTTCCCAAGTCAACAACCTGAGTATTATATGCATTCGAGTTTTTATGATATGGGTTTTATTGGTTTTTATGTTATCACTTGACTAATGCTTTCTATCTTTATATACCTTACTGAGTTTTATACTCATCCCATGTTTTTAAAATGTTTTTCACAATATATAAGGATGGGTAAGAGAAAAAAGGTATTTTTGATGTTTGATATGGAGTGTTGTCAAATAAATCATGCTTTATGTTTTAATGTTTTATATATTGAAAAAAATGGAAACTGTTTTTAGTAGTATCCTCTTGTATGATTGTGGTATGTTATGTATGTTGGGTATCCTAATTATCTATAAATATAAACTAAAAAAGATCCTCGATGTGTAGTAATGTATATTCTTGACTAAAATTCAATATTAAGTAATTTTTTAAGGTCGGGTCGTTATAGTTGGTATCAGAGGATAGTTTAGATAACTTTAGGGATTGGGATGATATTTAAAGAAAACCATAATTGATTTTTACACTATGGTAATTTGAAATGTTATAGAATTTAAGGGTTACCATTTTGCTTCATCTATGTCATATTTATACAGAATGGTTTTCCACAGAAGAAATATGGAAGCTGAAGTAGGAAGGCACCAAGAGGCTGATGTCTGTCTGAATCTGTAGCCCGAAATTGTGGGAATCAGAACCGAGTATTTTGTGACAGTAATGGCTCAGTTGACTCAAGAAATAAATAGGGGTGGTATCCATGCTATATAATAACATGATCTACCATGAATAAACATGTATTTTTTGGATCATTTTATGAGGCAACATCCTCTAGCATTCAGTGTAACTGCAGATCCAGTGATAACCGATGGATGGATCAACGCTCTAGAAAAGATATTTGATGTCATGGGATGTTTGGAACATAAAAAGTTAATACTATCCATTTATAATTTGGAAGGTGAATCTGATCAATGGTGGTATCTATTTAATAATACGAGAGAAATAGATGATCTTGACGGTTTTTAATGGGATGATTTTAAGAGTCTTTTTCTGGAAAAATATTTTCCCAAAACTGTTCGACTCAGAATGGAGAAACAATTCTTGGAACTGAAGCAAAAAAGATGAAGATTTTGTGGCAGAATATGAAGCCAATTTTACATGATTGGCCAAGTATGTACCAAATTTTACTCAGGATTTTTAAATTAAAATTAATAGATTTTACTCTGGTTTGAAACCATTTTTTGCAAAGATATTTGGCCTCACGAGAGTTTAAAAGCTATGAGAAGATTGTTTGTTGGGATGAAAAAGTTGGTATATAGTTTGCTGACACAAATGTCCCTCGTGATGACAAAAATAAAATACGTTTAGGTTGGAAGGAAATGGGGAAGAACTCATCAAAGAAGTCTGGAGGTAAGAAAATGAATTTCTCTTCTTGTGAAAAGGGTGGTAAAAGGCATCCTGGTGAATGCCTTGTAAATTATGGGAAATGCTACTGATGTGGAAAGTTTGGACACATGTCTCGTTAGTGAAAGTAAAATGATCAGAAAATTTATGAGAAGCTGATGGTGAGATTCTTTAACTATAAGGTATTTGGTCATTTTTCTAATGTTTTTCTGAAGCTAGTTACTCAAGAAGGGAATTAGCATGATAGGAAATAGAAGGTTTTGGCATTTCCAATCACTTTAGCAGATGTTGAGCCATCAAATGAGGTGGTATCGAGTACATTACTTGTTTTTATAGATTTCAAAAATGTGATGTTTTTTTTAGGAATTGAAGAAGAGATTGGTGAATGCTTCAGTTTTGGTCCTACCTTCCCTAAATGGTGGGTTTGTTATCTACAGTGATGCTTCATTTAAGGGAATTGGTTGTGTTCTGATGCAGAATGATCAAGTAATCAATTATACTTCAAGACAACTAAAACATCATTAGTTAAATTATCCCACATGTGATTTGGAATTGGAAGCTGTGGTTTTTGTATTGAAAATTTGGAGAAACCATTTATATGGAGCCAAAATGTCAAATATATACTGACAATGAAAGTCTGAAGTATATATTCACTCAAAAGGAATTAAAAATGAGGAAGAGAAGATGGATTGAACTAATAAAGGATTATGATTTCATGATCAATTATCATCCAGGAAAAGAAAACAAAGTGGCAAATGCATTGAGTCAAAAACATCATTCATCATTAACCATGTTATGTTTGGAACATGATCCCTTTGTTAATGATTTGATGAATTTTGGCTTAGATGTTCTTGTTATAGGGAATACATCGGTTTTGCTTCAGGTTTCAGTGCAGTCATCTTTAACAGACAGAATTTAGCGAGCACAGAAGGAAGGTCATGATTTACTGAAAAATGTAGAATTGGTTAAAATGGGTAAGCTTCTAGAATTTAACATTGACAAAGATTGTGTTTTATGATTTGGAAAAAGTTTGTGTGTTCCTTTTGATTCCCAGTTGAAGAAATATTTGTTGTGTGAAACTCATAGTTCTCCATTTTTAGTTCATCCTGGAAGTACTAATATGTAGAGAGACATTCGGGAATATTACTAGTGGGGTGGAATGAAAAGGGATATTGCAGATTTTACTGTGAAATGTTTGACATGTCAAAATGTTAAAGCAGAGTGTCAGTTACCGAAGGGGATGATTTAGCATTTTCTAGTGCTAGAGTGGAAATGGGAGAATATATCCATAGACTTCATGGTGGGACTACCTAAGACTTCTTGAGGTAACAATGCAATTTTGGTTATTATTGATCAGCTGAAAAAATCTACACATTGCCTTTCTATTTGAGATACAATGTCATTAGATTATCTTTCTCGACTATAACTCAAAGAGATTGTTAGGTTACATGGAGTTCCTATTTCCATTGTATCCGATCGGGATCCCAGTTTCACTTCTAACTTTTGGAAGGGGCTTCAGAATTCATTGGGAATAGAATTAAATTTCAGTACATCTTTTCATCTTCAATCAGATGGGTAGTCATAACGAACGATTCAGACTTTAGAGGATATGATTCAAGCTTTTTCAATGGACTGTTAGGGAATTTGGGATCAACATCATTCTTTAGTTGGGTTTTCTTATAATAATAGTTTTCATTCCAGTATTCCGATGGAACCTTTTGAGGCATTGTATGGGGAGCAGTGTCAGACTTCAACTTTTTGGGATAAAGTCGGGGAAAGGAAGTTGATGGGACTAGAATTAGTAGAAGACGTGGCTGATAAAGTTAAGATGATCTAGAAGCACATGAGGACCGCCCAGAGGAGGAAAAAAAGTTATGTAGATAAATGAAGGAAAGACTTCTCATTCGAGGTAGGTGACCATGTTTTCCATAAAATCTCTTCATGGAAAAGTGTGATGCGTTTTGGTAAGAAAGGGAATCTATGCCCACGGTTTATAGGTCCTTTTTAAATCCTAGAGAAAGTTGGACCGATTTCATACCGAGTAGCTTTGCCTTCGAGTTTGTCTCAGGTACATAATGTTTTTCATGTTTCTATGTTGAGAAAGTATGTGGCAGATTCATCATATTTCTTGAGTTTATAAGGAGTTCAGTTAGAAAAGAACCTTTCTTATGAAGAGAAAACAGTTCATATTCTTGATCGAAGGGAATAGGTATTGTAGAATAAGGTAATCCACCAGGTAAAGGTTTTGAGTAGAAACCACATGGTTGAAGAAGCAACATGGGAATCCGAAAATGTTATGAGGAAAAGTTACCCTCACTTGTTTAATGAGTAAATAAAAATGTGAGGATGCAATTTCTAGAAGCTGGGGATAATGTAACACCCCAAGGTTTTAAAAAAAATAAATGAAATTCAAAAAACATTATTTTAAGTATATATTTATATCTATCATTTAAACATTATTTTGAAGCTTCTATGTTTTGAATTTCGAAAAAAAGTCATCTGTAATTGTGTTCAATAGGTCATTTGGAGTCTGATGGAACCAACTTGTTTTTTTTGTGAATAGTAATAGGCCCTTATGAATAGTAATATGAATATTAATATGACCCTAATGAATAGTAAATTTTATTATTATTTTTTCTTAAGGATTTAAGATAATGACATCTTGGTTAATTTTTCAATGTGATATAAAAGCAGTTATAGTTTTAAAATTGTTAATTTTTTAATTAAGTGTGATTTTATTTAAAAATAAAATTATTATTATTTAAAAAATTATTTAAAAAAAATGGAGTTAATTTTTTAATTCTACATGTTGAAAAATGGTTAGGGTAAATTTTTGGGATTTTTCCAAAATAGTTGATTTTTCAGTGAGTTGTAAAAATACAGTATTGAGTTTGGGTGTGTTAATAACATCATTAATGATGTAATAAATCTGGTCAACTTGTATGCAGTAAAATAATATGTGAGGTGTCCCAAGTGGATTATACCTTGGTCAAATATCATGGGAAAGTCCATGGTTTTTCAAATACCACTAATGATGTGTCCCTTGGAATTTATTAAAATATTCCCTCACTTTTGCTATAAATACCAAACCATTCCTTCATTAAATTCATTCCAAATCCCTCATCAATTAAGATTTGGACTCCATACCTTCCTAGTTTTCCTCTCAAGGTATCCTCAATCCCTCAAGTTCCCAACCTTCAAGTTCTAGGAGTTACTCTACAATGTAAGAAAATTCTCAACTTCTTTCTTCTTCCATTCAAGTTCTCTTTTATGTGGTATAGCATTCAAGAATCCATAACATATTATTATTTTCATCTTATTCTTACTCTATTCTGTTTTATGATTCATTTCTGGATGGGTGTCCCTTTTCCACTCTCTTTTTAACATTTTCTAAAACCATGTTGCATAGTCGTTAGGCTGCCAAATTTTTGTAATTGATTTCTCAACTATTCTTTTATTTTGAGTTCCTTTCTTTTCTTTCCTAGAATCCTCTTACCCAAGAGGAATGAAAACTCCAAAAATCATGTATATTCTGGATGTTCTCATGTTCATGGAAAATTCATCATCATTTGTTTTCTCCTCTCCCACTTATTCTTGGAATAAAATCATTGTCCGTGATGTGACGAATTACAGACATCGTGGACGATGTGATTTCAATTCACATTAATTATTTCAAGTATAGTCATAAAACCATTTTTAGAATAGAACCAGGTTATAAAATATGAATTATGTCTCATCCATTGTTCTGGAATTCTTTTGTACAAATGGTTTTAATTTATAAAACAAAATGAGGTTGTTATTATCAAAGAACCACTAAAATGATCTAAACAAAGATCATTAATGTTTTAACTCATGAATCATCCTCATTTCACAATTCAAAATGAAAAATGGTATAATTTATGTTTATTGAAATATGTAAATAACTTTCCATTCCAATTCTATAGTTTCACTTCCAATCAACAAGAATATCCATCATTAGCAAACCATGGAAATCATGTAAATTGATATGTTTCTGTAAGATATTAATAACACTCTTTTAACCATTATATAGTAAGTTTAAATAATTTTTAAGTAATACAAACCCGAGGTAATGGAAATTCTTAACCCAGTTTCCATTCTTTGGGTTGACCTTCTTCTTTATTCATTATGTGGTATTAAGATTATTGGTGTGATGAATTTTTGTTTATATTATGTTGTATTATGTGTATTTATAGTTTATATACATATCCAATCCATTATATTAATTCAAATTTCAATTATATTTTAAGGGAATTTCCTTTTAAAATCCTTTTAAAACTCTCTTTAATAAATTTCAAAAAGATTGTTTTTTTATATGTATATAGAATGAGTGATTTCTCCTGATTTCAAGATACTTTATTACCATGATATGTTCCTTGGAAATTATTTATGTTTGGTTGAGCCCATTATAGCTTAAGATATGTTGGGTTGAGCCCATTATAGCTCAAGATATGTTGGGTTGATCCCATTATAGCTCAAGATATGATGGGTGAGCCTCATTATAGCTCTCCAATGCATTGGGTACTTCGGAGATGGAAGTTGACCAAAAGGTTATTCCATGTGTAATTTTGAATGTAATATTGATATGGTAAATATGTCCCATTGAAAAAACATGAGTATTCTATGCATTCAAGTTTTTATGATATGGGTTTTGTTGGTTTTTATGTTATCAATTGACTAACGCTTCCTATATTTATATCCCTTACTGAGTTTTATACTCATCCCATGTTTTTAAAAAAAATCACGAGATATAAGGATGGGTAAGAGAAATAAGGGATTCGTCATGTTTTATATGCAGTGTTGTCAAAGAAAACAATCTTTATGTTTTAATGTTTTATATTTTGAAAAAAATGGACACTGTTTTTAGTAGTATCCTCTTGTATGATTGTGTTTTGTTTTGTATGTAGGGTATCCTAATTCTCTATAACTCTAAACTCAAAAAGATCCTCAATGTGTAATAATATATATTCTTGACAAAAATTCAATATTAAGTAACATTTTAAGGTCGGGTCCTTATAGAAGATGAGGAATTTAATCAAATTAAAGTTGAGGAGCTTAATCATATTGAAGTTGAGGAAGTTAATCGGACTGAAGCTGAGGAATTTAGACAGATTGAAGATGAGGAAGTTAATCGGGCTAAATATAATGAAGTTAATAAAATTGAAGTTGATGAATTTAATTAGACTGAAGATGAGGAAGTTAATCATACTGAATCTAAGGAATTTACATCAAACTAAAGAAAATTTATTATATTCAAAAATACGGATTTATGTGAAATCATGAGAAGTTTTTCAGCAGTCAAAGTTGAAGTTTAAATTTTTTTGATTTTCAGAGATTTGAAATTTGAGCAAGTAGGAAAAAAATTTCAATTTCCCACCTGTTCTATTCTAAGTTTCCCATAAATAGAAGAACAAAACATTTTTACTTTACAAAATTTTCATATATGAAAAAAAGGTTGAGCACTGAATAATTCTTGTCAAGTTTTTCTTTATGGAATAAGATCTCAAAAGAAGTTCAGTCTCCTAAAATTTTTGTTTATCAGACTAAGGAAGATCAAACTGTGTATTTGAGTAGATTTTGAGTAATGCAGATTGTGAATGGGTTCATCGTACTGATTCCATCGGACTGAATTCATAAAATTGCATCCATTAGACCTAGCCTCATGAGATTGAGAGAATTGAACCCCACAAAATCAGACTGAGGATCTAGACTAAGCATTTGTGGAGAATCTTGAACAAATTATTTTTAATTTTTTTGGATCAATTGTTTGTAATAAAACTTTGTAAATTGATGGGAGTTATTATAATCATTTCTATCGAGATATAGAAGGTTTCTAATGGGATTTAGAACAAGTTATATTCACTTCTTTATAATAGAGAATTTTCATAGACCCATGGGGTGGCTATAGAAGGGATTTTGGTTCTAAAAATGAGGCCAAACCTTGTAAATCTCATGTGATTTACTTTCTTTCCTAATTTTTCATGCTTGGGTATTTACTAAAAGATGATAAGGATATAAACTTTAACATGTTGTTGGGGTTAAGTTTCTAAAAGTATTGAAACTTATAAAAAGTGAACAACGAATTCAACCCCCCCCCCCCTTCTCAGTTGTTATTATATCCTTTATAACTTCAGTTTTGATGAATCCATAATGAAATTTGGTTTCAAAAAGAATGAATGTGGGCCTTGTGTCTACAAACAATTTAGTGGGAGTGAAGTAGTTCTCTTAATAGTATTTTCTAATGACATATTACTCATAGGAAATGAAATACTAGTCTTACGGTCTATTTAGAAGTGGTTGATTAAATGATTCTACATGAAGTTCTTGGGTGAAGAATCATATATTCTTGTGATAAAGATCTAAGAGATTTCTCGGCCCAAGTCATAGTACATACGTTGACAAGATACTAAAGAGATCCAGTATGGAAAAATACAATAAAGGATTATTTCCAGCATCACATGGAAATAATCTTTCAAGCAAAATGTGTCCTTAGAAACATGAGGAAAGAAAAAAATGGAAAGGATTCCATATTCATTAGTGATTGGGTTAGTCATTTATTCCATTTATGTAATAGGCACGATGTTTCCTACACATTGAGTGCAGTAGGCAGAAGTTGATCCAGTTGACCACCATTGGATGGTCGTCAAGACTATCCTTAATTATTTAAGGCATACTAAGGATATGTTCCTAGTATATGGAGGAAGGAAGTAGTAATCAAAGGATATGAATATTCTAGTTTCCAAACTAATCAAGATGAAATGACGTCACAAACGGGATACATATTCATTTTTAATGGAGGTGTTGTGACCTAGAAGAGCTCAAAATCGGATGTGGTCATAGATTCTACAGTTTATTCTGAGTATATTGCAGCTTCTATGGTATTTAAGGAAGTAGTATAGATGTGAAACTTTGTCTAAGAACATGACGTGGTTCCTAGTATTAAAGATCTTATCATGCTCAATTTTGATAATAGTGTTGCAGTTCCTCTCATAAAAGAGACATGGTCACATTAATGGATGAAGTATATACTTCAGAAGTATCATCTCTTGAGGGATTTTTCTCAAATAGGTGAGGTTATAGTGAGTAGTATCTCCACAGAAAACAATGTGGTGTACCCCTTGACTAAAGGATTAACTCAGCAAAGGCATTATTATCATGTGAGGTATAGTTGACTAAAATTCATAGGTAGTTGTCTCTAGTACAAGTGGTAGGTTGTTAGAGTTGGTTTCCTAGGATCAAATAATTTATCTTTTATTGTATGTATATTCAATTTATTGAATATTAATTTAACATCTTATTACTTATTGATCATTATTTTTTCATGGATTTAATGTAACAATGTCCTAAAGTATTTGTCTCATTTATAAGTTCATAGCAGTTCCCCACTATGATGAGAACCTTTAAGTTCTATACAAATATTCTCAATATAGTTCTATGGATGGTTAATGTACTATAATGGTAAGCATAGTTCTTAGACTATTAGGTGTGAGTTCTCATAAGTGGATGAGGTGTCTTCTCAATAAATTTTCACTTGGTAATCTATAAGATGGGAAATTATCAGAATAGATCCACCAGTAAGAATTCCACATGTTTGGGTTTCATCGTATATTCCTATCTGTGAGCATGTGTGTTGGTTCTTAGAATTTAAGATTATCATTAATGTATGTCAGGACTTGAACACTTAGATTTACTGACTAAAACTGTCATGCCATATATTGGCAGGAATAAGGGTATGTTGGGTGTGTCATGGTTGACATGTCATTAATGGATAAGTCGAGGAATAATTTTCCCCTTCTATATTTATAGAAGCAAATATCTTGTCCCTTTTATTGGAATAGATCTATCACATTAAATACAATCGACAGGGTGTAACAATGTGTTTATTTCAGATAGTCAAAGAAATACATATCGAATAAATGGGTTGATGACATCGTCGTGCAACCTACTTGACGAAATATTGTAAAAAATGGATTATATTACAGAGTGAGTGTTTGTATGCAGTTATCAACATTATGACATTAAGTTCTTTCTCTTAGGTTCCTTGAACCGTTTCTAGATAGTAATATCAGGCTTAAGGCATTCCCACCTAATTCCAATGAGAAATAATCCTAGAGGGTGACACGCTAAGTGTTTCCATTGATCTTAATTAAATTCTATTTAAGTTTAATTAATGAAATAAATATTATTCTCAAGTTCGAGGAATAATTTTATTCAAGTAATATTGATTGCATAAATTAAATAAATATTTATTCACCGACGTGTGAATAAAAATATATTTATTTATTTTATTTAATATTTAATAAATATTTATTCCCTTGTATGTGAATGAAATATTTATTTATGAATAGAATTTTTATTTTGGTGTTCAATAAATGCAAGAGGAGTTCGAATGGACCAAGACCATGTCAGATGAAAAATATTAATTAACAAGCCTGTGAAATAATATTTGTTATTGTTTAAACTATCACGCACCACAAAATATTATTATTATTAATATTATTATTATTACTATGTGTCATAGGGTTTATTAATGGTAATAAATTTTATTTAATTTTGACATGTAATTAAATAATATTTAACCAAAATCCTAACTCTATAAATATACAACAATGTCTATTGTGTAGAGAATCCAAAAATTGAGAATAGAGAGTTGATGTACACCACAATGAATTATCTCTCAAATCCTCTTTTTTTCTCCCTCTCAAGAAAGAGAAGTGTAAGAGAGATTTCTTCAAGCTTGAAGATTGAGCAATCAAGAAAGAACAACACAGGATATTCGACTCACCGAGCTAGCACCCAGAGATTGAGTGGTGTTTCTCAGAGATCATAGGAGCATGTGTGGATCACTGCTAGAGGGATTCTATCCTTGGATCCTCACAATAAATGAAGGTAATCTAAAAGGGTCTTTTTGAATGATCAAAATTCACCAATGAAGAAATTTACTAAGACTAGGTATTTATTTCTTCAAATGTTAAATAAATTAATTATAAATTTGACGTGCAAGACCCTCTCTCCTGGTTTTAGGAAATGATTGTTAAAATAAATTTTAACATATCACCCACCACTGCATGCTTTTATAGTTCCCAAAACCAACAGATTACGCATTCCATGGATAGATGAGAACTTCAATCATCTAACTGATGATGTTGATGAGGTCAACATGCTGATATTTTCATGTGAATACATTCTTAAAGTTATTGGTGGCATGGTCTTCATTGATCATTCCACTTCATTTTTCCACTTTATGTATTTACCATTACTTGAGGTCTTGGACAAGACAAGGATATATAGTTAGGGGTTTGCATAAATTTCTTATACATACAAAGAGTTATGCAGTTCATGTTGTATTGATAAGATGCATAATATAGGATGTTTTATTCTTATCTATATGTAGATATGATAGTATATCCCTCTCTTAGCTCCATGTGATCACATGTTATTACCTTCTGATATTTTATAGTGTCCTCACGCCAATGATGATATGATTTTCATTTCTATTATAAAATATAGGTTTAAAAATGTTATATATAGATGGAGTCAAACACATTGATATTCAGATACCACCAAACATGATGTCCATGCTTACAGATTTATGTTGGATGTCCTTTGACCGGATGATGTACATTATTTTTAATTATATGGTTAAATTATTATTGTTTACTGTACATGAATTCACTTTTTAATTGCCTATTAATTTTTTTGATATTTCAGGTTTCATAGATATAATATATTTAGTCAATCATTTAGTGTCTCTCACCTTATTGTACATTGATACTTGCTATCAGCTCATGCATCATGCCTATGATTCATTTTCATATTGTAGAGTGGCATCATGTTGATAGAGTTATGAGGTAGTTTGGCCTCTATAAACCCATTCCTGCATCACCTAATTAGTTTTATTCGCTTCATTCCCTTAATTTTTTTGGGAAGTGAGGCTTTGACTGGAGGTGATATCATGCACTCTATATTGAGTTGTAGAACAAACTTCATGAGTCCTGATTATGAGGGGAAAGTATTGTACAAATGCATATATCATATCAGTTTTATTATGGACCATTGTACCACATATCTGCATTGATATATCTTATGTGACATAAATGAGGCTATCAACCATTGGAAATAATTCTTCCTTAAAATTTTGAACAATTTTTTAATTAACTTTTGTTAACTATATAATTTTTTTACAGGATTCTCATATCGTAGACCTCATCCACATCTATGATCTTAGAGAGGGAGGCGCATTTTACTAGACCTATTTTCATAGAGTATTTATAGAGCTTCTTATTCCCATAGATGATATTTATCATGGGATTTTATTCATGTCATGTGAAGCTAAGGGTGATGAGCCTGATATAGATGTTCTAAAGAGTGAACAGGATGTTAGCACATAATGATGTGGAACTAGTGAAGGATTCTCATCATGATCAGTTAGATTCTCATTCACTTACTATTTCATATGAGCCACATCCATAGCTAGAGGTACTAGCATAGGCATAGGAACAAGCACAGCCACAACCACATGTTATTTTTTTGGAGGGCCATGACACATCTGGTGCTAATTTTTCTTCAAAGTTTGTTAGTGTGTCAATTTTTACTGAAATGATAGAGGCTTATTGGTCTATGTTACAATATTTTTTTTCCTATGATTCATAGATACCCACTATAAACTATCCATCTTCTTCACATGTTGGAGAGAGTTCCAGTAAGTAGACACTTTATTTTCAACTAAGATAAGGTACAGGAAAGGTAACTATACATCTACCGCTAGTAGCAAAGGATGATGTGGAGGTAGGTACTGAAGATGCTACACAAGTTGTGCACACAGAAGAGCATAGACATCAATATACATGACATGGATGAATTGTCTATAAACTTGGTTGTGGAAAGGAGGATCACCCAATACATCAATGTAGATTGGACTGATATAAGTTATATGTTTATTTAAATCATTAGTTTTACATTATTTAAAAATCTACAAAGATAAATTTGTATTAGCGGGTTTTGTGGATATATTTTCCTATATAAAGAACCCTAATTAGATCCTTAAGTTGAGAGTGAGTTTCATTAAAAAAGATAATCACTCTGGAAAAAATTTTGTGAAGGAGAAGAGTTTGCAGGGGAGCAATTCTATGAAAGAGAAATTCCTTAAAGACAGTTCATGGAAGGGGATTTTGGTGCTCCATAGTTCGTAAAGAAAAAGTGACTGCATTGTAGAGGCGGTCCTCAAGGCATAACCCATCTGTGAGGAAGAGATGGTCCATGAAGAAGAAGGTTGACCAAGAAGCACTCTCACCATATGGTGTAACACGGTTCATGAAATATTCTATATAGTTTGTGGAGGGATAAAGGAAGTTCATGAAAGGGACTAAAACCATCTGTGAAAGCAATTTCTACAAAATAATAGTATGCGGAAAAGTGGATTTCTTCTATGGGTGAAAAAGTAACTTCAATAGAGCATCTATTTACAACTGATAATGTGATTATTCAGGATAATTAAGGGACCTACATGTCCATAAACTGTGTGTGGACCCCATTCAGAGGAGTGTAAAAAGGAATTGGAATAAGGTGATCCTTTCCACCGGTAGCGATCTAGAGAAAGAGACTCAGGAAGTGACCCTTGGGAAAGTAGTGAGATGACCCTAAACATTGTAAATCCCATGAGTCTGGGCATAGAAGTGATCTAAATTGAACCTTGTAATTTGGAAGTGATCCTTAGTAGATTTGGTACATCAGCACATTGGTATCGCCCAAATTTACCCAAGATTTTAGGGTTAAGAGGTCGCTTGTAGTTTAGCTTGGGTTGTCGAATCCTCAGAGACCTAAGAAGAAATCTATATACACGTACATTCTATGGACTATTTTTGGCTATTAAGTGGCCAACTTTGGGTTGATTTTATATAGGTTGAAGTGAACACTAAGAGTATTAAGTAAATTCAATTTAAAATAATGAGTTGATCCTAGGTTATCACTTGGGGTGGATTGGATGCATTCCTTTTTCAATTATTTCAATTTCTTATATTTGAGATGGGTTTATTTAAGGAGATCAAACAACATCATCACTTACTTGTTTAATGCCCAAACACCCTAATACTAATCACCTATACACTTGGAGGATCAAATTCATGATCACTCCAAGGTAAAGGTTCGTATTAGCACTTGAAGTATGTGGCCTAACAATTCAACAAGGACAAAGAAGTTTTAAAATCATCAAATAAAAATATCAATTAAAAGAAGTGATTAGAAATTAATGGGGTGATAAATAACATCCAATCCATCCCATTTATACTCCCTTGGATCAAACCATAATATTTTTATCCTTCCACTGATGCTATGGGTTCAATAGAAGTAGGAAGTAGACTCATGAGGGAGGAACCAGAGAAGTAAAAAGAAAACAATGAAATAACGATCACTCCACCGTTGTGTGATAAATTTCACAAGGTATGGTGTGAATAAATTCACACCTTGAGGTAATGGTATCAACATGATATGGATAATAACATAATAAGAGGAAATAAAGAACTTTTATTAAGAAACTAAGGTTAATTTAACAACTTACGTGAGAAAGAAATGCAATTACAAACACAAAGCGGAAGCATAACACTACAATGAAACCAAGCACAAAATATGCTCAACTCCTTCAACAATACTATCTTAAATAGGAATTTTTGAATCCTTGGGTTGATCCAACAATAGTTTAAGTCACCTAAATTAATGGTGGTGGGCCGAGGTGGGTGGAAATTTAAGGGAGAGTGGACTTTTTCACCCTTGACAATCTATCCAAGCCAACTAGCATCCACTAAATAGAGGTGCCAAAAGGAGCATCTAGATAACCAAATTTCAGTGGTCCATAGAAGAAAAAAAATAATATATAGATTTCCCCTAAGTTTTTAAAATTATAGCCAAAATGGATATTTGGTTTGCGAGATATGTGTAAAATAGTGGGCTGTTTTTCTAGGCCGCAGAATCTAGCCTAGAATTTTATCTCTAAATTGGGCCACATGAAACTCCCTTTAAAACTCGGAATTATCTCTTTTCACTATTGCATTAAATGTTCCCCTTTATTTCCTATATATTTAGTTCAATTTTCAGAAATATTGGGCTTGTATTGTGGCCTCTACTGTCTCTTTATTGGGTTGTTTTCTAGTTTACTTTTCCCATAATGTTGTTGGTTCAAGGAAAACTTTGGTGGTCTTCAATATGAATCTTCAAGTGCTCCAAAAACATGAATTGTTCCTTATGGCATGGGAGGCCTGAAAATAAAATATGAAAATAAAATCTATATCATTGGGTATTTTATATATTGTTCAAAAATATACCATGTAATAGTGAATTTTAAGAAGGAATTACCATTATAATATGAAATAATGTTCAAAGTGTAAAATTCACTAAAAATGGTGTTTATGATTAATAAAGAACGTGAATATTTTAATATAAACAATGAATATTATCATCTTTCAGTGGCTCATCACACCCCCTAACTTGTTTTTTGCTAGTCTCAAGCAAAATGTATCTCAAAAATATGAAATTAGAATTCCCTTTTTGAAAAATATTTTAATACACAATGCTTACCGAAAGACCTCATACCAAAAAAATTATATAACCAATCAAAATAATTTAAATAAAGATAGGTCCATAAGCATATCCCAAGCCCAAGCTCATTCCTTTGTTCAAATTCATCGCCACATTTCATCCAATTTCAATAAAGTATGATGATGTGTTGTGTGTCACAAAAGACATGGGGGATCATTTTTATTCAAGGGTAAAATGATGGAAGTGCTAGGTGGAATCACATTTCAATATTAAAATGAGTATTAATTTTTTTTGTACATATTTTTTTATTGTTTTTTTTTTTGAAATTTTTCCATGGTAATTGAAATTTCACTCAATAAAGTCAATCCATGTAGCAAGACTTTGCCGATGACTCCCAAACTCAAAGACCTTAGGGCACCAAGTGAAGCCCACATACTCGAGAATCATCTCGAGTTAACTCAGTTGAAAAAAATGTCAAATTACCACAAATAGAGATAAAATTACTAACTCTCGGCTAGAAAACTATGGAGTCACAGTCCCAAAGTGTCGAAAGCCACATATTAGGTTATTTCATTGCTCTACGTGCAAATTTATTGTTTTTTTTGTTTTTTTGAATACTCATATTAAAACTAAAATGATCACCAAACCTATGCTATTTATTTGGGGGACCCCATGAACTCAAACTAATACCCCACTATCCAAAGGATGTACGTTGTGGTTTTTTTTATTTGGATGAAAATATAAATAAGGAAATATGACATTAGATAGCCAAACTTTCCAAAATCTATGCACATGAACTTAAACTTGCATTAAAATAATAATCAAGTCATGAAAAAATATTTTGATACTCAATTTCAAAGTATGCAATGTGTATTATCATGTTCAAGATTAAAGGAATTTTTCCTTCCATGCATTTTTTATATTCCAAAACATTTAGTAAATTTATTTTTTTTTTATTTAATATCCCCCCCAACTTAAAATAACATTTTCCCCAGTGTTTGAAGAAAAGAAAATTTAGAATGGGGTAGAGGCAGAGAAGGGAAGTTCAAAAAGGAAATTGAAAATGAGGATCATGGAATGAGTTCACCTGGTGGTTGAAGTTGAAGTTCTTGTTGCACCCATTTAATCCCCTTGATATCCATGTCACTCACAAAGTTCCCTAGTAGAAAAGAAAAAAAACAATATATATATATATATATTTTATATAATAAAAAAAGTAAAGTATATATATATATATACAAAAATTATAGAATAAGGAAGTACTATAAGCCATAGGTCAGTGGTAAGCGTGTTCCCCTGTATCCCTTCAGTCCTGGGTTCGAGTCCCCATAGCTTCACCGGTTTTGACGGGGTTTGACACATGACCTAAGATGTTTCCTTTTAATTTTTTTATTTATTATTATATTTTTATTTTTATTTTTATTTTAACCTACAAACACATAAAAATAAAATAAAATAAACTGATGATACAATGTCTTATTTTTAAATTTTTGTGTAAGGTATTACTCAAGGATCACACCACGTGATAGGGATGAATATGGCACTCCTCTTTCATACCCATCCATACTCATAATAGAAGAATAAGTCAACAATCTAATTTTTTTAAAATATCAAAATGATTCATTAATCCTATTTTAAAAAAATGATTCATAATGATCAGAAACATGAAGACCATGGGTTTCTTCCCATGCAGCGCTTTTTTTTAACGTCATTAGCCCTACATGGATCCTAAATCTATCAATTTTTTCCTGGTTCATAGGTTGGATTAGTTAACTCAACCTCTGTTTTCTATTTATTGAATGATTCGATGAATGGTTTTAACCTATCACCATTTACCTTAAAAATGTGACCACTTGTGGGATCCTGAATCTCTGTTTCCCCATGGGGGCACACATGATGCACTATGAATGGACTCGACCATCTAGACCTTAACTTTCCAGGGTGTAAATGAAGTTTCTAACTATACAAGAGCACAAATTTTCCCGGTTCAAAGTGTTTAACTTTGAGATTCCTAGATTGGTAGGATTGAACTCTAGCTTTATTTATCCTTGAATTTTTATAAGCCTCCATCCTAAGTTAATCAAGTTCATTAAGATTTAATTTCCTCTTTGCTTCATCCAAAAAATTGTCAAAATTCATTTTTTTTATTGCCCAAAATGCCTTATGCTCAATTTCAACAGGTAAATGGCATGATTTTCCATAAACCAACCTATATGGTGATATTCCTAGGATGGTATTGAATGTTGTACGATATGCCCAAAGAGCATCCAAGAGTTTCTCAGACCAATCTTTACTAGAGTGGTTGAAAGTTTTTTCAAGAATTTTGTTTGAGGATGGTATGTAGTGGAATCTCTATGAGAAATTCCATACTTAGACATAAGTTAAGAGAATTGGTGGTTTCATAAATGGGTTCCTCGATCACTGATTATAGCCATAGGAGTTCAAATCAAGAAAATATGTGATGTTTTAGAAATCAAATCACAACATGATAGTCATTAGACTTGGTGGTAATGACCTCAACCCATTTCGAGACATAATTAATAGCTAAGAGTATGTAGACGTATCCCCTAGAGTTTGGGAAGGGTCCCTTGAAATCAATTCCCCATCAGTCAAAGATTTCAAAGACCAAAATGGGAGTGAGGGGCATTTGATTCCTTTTGGTAATGGATCCTAATTGTTGAAACTGAGGACATATTTTTCAGAATTAGAAGGAATCCTTAGTGAGGTTAGGTCAGTAGGAACTACTTCAGAGGACCTTTTTAGTGGTTTTATTTGTAGAAAAGTGGCCTCCACATGCCTCTCTATGAAAAAAATTTTAGAATGGACTCTTGCTCGGACTCAGGAACACATCTCCTAATTATTTGATCAGGAAAAAAGTTGAAAAGGTAAGGATCATCAAACACATAGTGTTTGACATCAGAAAAGAATTTCATCTTATATTGGGTCCCTATGAATTTTGGAATGTCACCCATCGCCAAATTGTTTTCTATGTCAGCAAAACATTGAAAATCACTCACTGAATATAGGTGCTTATTGGGAAATGAATAAAACACTGAAAGGTTATGTGAGTTATCTTTGAATTCCATCTTAAAGAGGTGATCAGCTAAAACATTTTCAACACCCTTTTTATCCTTAATGGATAAATCAAACTCTTGAAGAATAAGGAACCACCTAATCAATCTAGAATTGGCATCTTTCTTTTAGAAAAGGTGTTTCATGGCTGAATGGTCGGTGAAGAGGATGATGGGTGATCCTAAGATATAAGACCTGAATTTCTCTAAGGTAAAGACAATATCAAGAAACTCTTTCTCAATGTTGGTGTAGTTTATTTGTTCATCATTTAAATATTTTCTTGTATAAGCAATGACACATGGAGTTTTCTCACATCGTTGTCCTAAGAATGCTCCTACAGTGAAGTCATTATCATCACACATGAGTTCAAAATAAAGTTTCCAATTTGGAGATTGCATGATAGGTGGAGATACAAGAGCTCACTTGAGTGTAGAGAATGATTCCTCATAGCTTTATGTCCATAAAAATGGAGTATCTTTCAACAATAGAGCATAAAGTGGTCGAGAAATAGAGCTGAAATTCCTAATGAACCTTCTATAGAAACCAGAATGTCCTAATAAATACCTCACTTCCTTAACAGTTTTAGGAGAGTGAAGTAGATGAATGATGCCGACCTTAGCTTTATCAACTTCAATCCCTCTGGGAGAGACCAGATGGCCTAGAATAATTCCTTCCTTTACAATGAAATGGAATTTTTCCCAATTTTGGATGAGGTTCTTTTCCTTTCATCTTGACAAAACCCTTTCAACATTTAGAATTAATCCCTCAAAAGTATCCCCAAATATGGAGAATTCATCCATCAAGACCTCTAAACAATCCCCCACCATGTCTGAGAAGATTTCCATCATGCACCCCTGGAAGGTCCCAGGGGCATTACATAACCCAAAGGGTATGCTCTTGAAGGCAAAAGTGATGAATATACAAGTGAAGGTTGTTTTTCCTTGATCCTATAAGGAGACCTCAATTTTATTATACCCTGAGAATCCATCTAGGAAACAACAAAATTAATGATCTTCCACTCACTCAAGGACTTGATCAATAAAGGGAAAGGGGAAATGGTCTTTCTTGGTACAAGATTTGAGATTCCTATGGTTAATATAGACTCTCCATCCACTATTGACCCTTGTGGGGAGAATATGACCATCCTCATTGGTGATCACAGTAATTCCAGCTTTCTTTGGGGCAACTTGAATTGGGCTTACCCACTCACTCTCATCTATGGGGTAGATGATACCCATTTTAAATAACTTAAGAAGTTCTTTCCTTACCACATCCATAATATTTGGATTGATTCTCTACTGAGGTTGACGACATGGTTTGGATTCAGATTCAAGAATAATCCTATGAGCTCCATTGAGTGGGATAATCCTAGTAATATCATAAAGGGTCCATCCAATTGCTTTCTTATGCTTTCTTAGGACATTTATAATCATCATCTCTTGATCGACTTCAAGAGAGGAAGAAATTCCAATAGGAAAGGCTTGATTTTCCCCTAAGAACACATACTTGAGTGATGAAGGTAAGACCTTAAATTGGATATCAGATTAGTTATCACTTTCCAAGAAAGGATGAGACTTTGTATTGAACTCAGTTTCTTTGTTCAGATTTCTTGATAGAATTGGTTCCTTGTGAAAAGAATTTTCATCCACTAAATTAGCCAAAGAAGTGTCATGAAAGGGTATGGACTCAATTTTATTGATTTCACCCATGGTATCATTGATTGGTGATTCTAGAAAATTATCAATAGAGCTATCTGAAAGAGATTCAAGCCAAGGAGACAAATTTTTCTCATGTGAACAAAGAAAATCAATCTCTTCTTGACTTAAACATCCTTTAGAAATTCCTTGATGTTCCTCAAGTTCACTATCAACACTACCAATCCAACCTCATGGATATCTTCATCATCCCCAATTTTAGAGTTTTCCTTGTAGATGTTCAAGTCTAGACTCATGTTCTGGAAGGTTATTGTCATGTTCCCATTTCAGACTCGGATGACTTAGTTGACTGTTATTAAGAAGGGACGACCAAGGATGATGGGGGTTTGATCTCTAGGACATAATCTTAGGTGATTGTCAAGGACAATTAAGTCAGCTGGGTAAATGAAATTTTCAACTTTCACCAAAACATCCTTTAATATCCCCTTAGGAACTTGAACACTGCGATCAAAAAGTTGAAGAGTAACGGATGTGGGTTGGAGTTCTTTGAGCCCTAACTGACAATACATGTGATAAGGAATGAGTTTCACACTTGATCCCAGATCACAAAGGGCTTTGAAAACTTTTTTCTCTCCTATCTCAACATTGATGTATATAATTCCTAGATCTTTTAACTTTGGAGGAATGGTCCCTTGAATGGTGGTACTCACATTAGAAAACAAAAGGACTTGGTTTTTATGTGAAAATTTCGTTTTAAAAGTGAAAAATTACTTAAGGTACTTTGAGTAGGAAGGAATGGTTTGGATTGTATCTAGAAGGGGGATGTTCAACTTAACCTGAGAGAATATTTCTCTCAAAGTTTCATTCAGTTTTGGTTATGATTTTCCTCGCATGCGTTGAGGTAAGGGAGAAGGTTGTTTGATTGTTTGGAGTGGTTGTAGTTCCTTCACATTATCATTGCATTTTTCAGAATCATATGGTGGTTCTTAATCATTTTCATGCATTTTTTGAATCTTTTAATGGTTCTGGAATGGATTGTTCAGGTTTCTCAATGGATTTCCCACTTCTTAAAATAGTTACTGCTTTGAGTTGTTCATGAGAGTTTTGTGTGTAACTATATTCTCCCCTTAAATTTGAGGATGGTACCACCTGATTAGGCATGGGTTCCTTCCCAATTTTAATGGTTTATAGTTCATGTTTAAGGTATGAGACTTATAAGTTCATTTTCTCCATTTTTTTACACAACTGCTCAAATATTTTAAGAGGGACATATTGAGTTGGGGCTTGTGTTTTTTGGTTTATCCTGGGAGGATAATTTGGTTGTTGGATTGGTTGTTGCATGGCTTGTTGGATGGGTTGTTGGTATTGGATAGGAGGATGTTGTTATTGGGCTGTTTTTGGTTATAATTGGTTATGGTTTTGGAAATTTTTTGTAGGGTATGGGTTTGGTCCTTTTGGTTGGCTAGGTTGTTGGTTATCTTTCCAGCGGAAGCTTGGGTGGTCATTATACCTTGGGTTGAATGTGTTTTGGTATTGGGGACTTTTGAAGTTTAGGGAACTGACTTCAGTAGGTGGTCCTCCTAGAAAAAACATCTTTAATTGAAGGGATGGTTGGATAGTTGTTGGTCTTGTGGTCATGTTTGTCACAAATAGTTCAAACAGGGTCAACTGTTTGAATTTCATGGACCTTCCTAAGATCGATCTCCTCAACCTTCCTAGTGAGTGCATCAAGTTTCTCCCTAAGGCTTTCCTCCTCCATAAGTGTGTGAATTCCACCAGATTTGGGTGGCTTCTCATAGTAAGGTGATGTCCCTCGTGTTTGGTTTTGTTCAGCAAGGCTTTCTAGATACTCATAAGCATCATTTGGGGATTTGTTATTGAAGGTTCCATTACACAACATGTCAATGAATTGTTTGTTTCCCGGACCCAACCCTTTATAAAAAAATCAAACTTGTTCTAGGATTGAAAATATGTGGTGAGGTACCATGTTGAGTGTGTGTTTGAACCTTTCCCATGTTTTATAAAATGACTCCTCTTGTTTTTCAAAAATGTTTTGGATGCTCTTTTTGAGTGCAATTGTTTTGTGATGGGAGAATAATTTTTTGTAGAATTATATTTGTAATTGGTCCCTGGAGAGGATTGATGCAGGTCTCAGATTTTTTAACTAATTCTTTTCATTTTCCTTAAGTGATAAAGGAAAGAGCGTCATCTTAGCTGATCAAGTTGATGTGGTGGGCACATGGTTTCAACAATGTCATTGAACTCTTTGACATGAAGGTATGGCATTTCTGGATCTATCCCATGGAAGGTTGGAAGGTGGTTTAGGACATGAGGTTTGAAAATATAGTGGGATTCTCCTAGGGAAGCATGCCTAATTCAAGAGGGTGCATTGGTCCAAGCAGGTGTGAGGTAGCCATTCATGGTTTGATCGACTGAATTCCCCAAGTTTGGGGTTGCCTCATTTGGATTTCCATTTTGGTTCTCACCCAGGTTTATGAGTTGGTTTCTTAGAATACCTTCCATTGAAATGGGATTAATTTTGATATTATGATCTAATGGAAATATTTCCCTTCGTGTACTTGACTCCCCAACCCCAATACTATCCACCCTAACTAAACGGTTTGATTGGTCACGAGTGTAGCCATACATGCGCTAAAAGAATAAAAAACAAGAAAGGGAAAAGATAAGAGAATTTGGATGACAAAAGAAGAAATGGAGGAGAATAGAATGGGTGTTGAGATGACTTACTTGGGTCCCCAAAAATGGTGCCAAAATTTGTTCTTTCCCAAATTTACCCAATATTTTAGGTTTAAGCAGTCGCTTGTAGTTTAGCTTGGGTTGTCGAATCCCCAAAGACCTAAGAAGAAACCTACAGACACATACATTCTATAGACTGTTTTTGGCTATGAAATTGAAAATTTTGGGTTGATTTTATATAGGTTGAAGTGAACACTAATAGTCTTAATTGAATTCAATTTAAAATAATGAGTTGATCCTAGGTTATCACTTTGGGTGGATTGGATGCATTCCTTTTTCAATTATTTCAATTTCCTATATTTGAGTTGGGTTCATTTAAGGAGATAAAACAACATCATCACTTATTGTTTTAATGCCTACACACCCCAATACTAATCAACTATAAATTTGTAGGATCAAATTCATGATTACTCCAAGGTAAAGGTTAGTATTATCACTTGAAGTATGTGGCCTTAAAATTCAACAAGGAAAAATAAGTTTTAAAATCATCAAATAAAAATCTCAATTAAAATAAGTGATTAGACATTAATTAGGTGATAAATAACATCCAATACATCCCCTTTCTACTCTCTTTGATCCACCCATAAGAGGTTTATCCCTCCACTGATTTTATGTGTTCAATGGAAGTGGGAAGTAGACTCATGAGGGAGGAACTGGAGAAGTAAAAAAGAAAACAATGAAATAACGATCACTCCACCGTTGTGTGATAAATTTCACAAGGTATGGTGTGAATAAATTTACACCCTGAGGCAACAGTATCAAAGTAATATGTAGAATAACATATTAATATGAAAGAAGTAACTTTTATTAAGAAACTAAGGTGAATTGAACAACTTACATGAGAAAGAAATGTGATTACAAACACAAAGTGGCACCATAACACTACAATGAAACCAATCACAAAATATTCTCAACTCCTTCAACAACACTGACTTAAATTGGAATTTTTTAAGCCTTGGTTCGATCTAATAATAGTGTAAGTCACCTAAATTAATGGTGGTGGGCCTAGGTGGGTGGAAAATTAAGGGAAAGTGGACTTTTCCACCCTTGACAATCATTCCAAGCCAACTAGCATCCACTAAATAGAGGCACTGAAAGGAGCATCTAGTTGACCGAATTTAAGTGGTCCATAGAAGAAAAAAATTAATATATAGATGTTCCCTGAGTTTATATAAAATTTCATCCAAAATGGATATTTGTTTCTCCAGATATGTGAAAAATGGTGGGTTGTTTTTCTGGGCCATAGAATCAGGCCCAGAATTTTATCTTCAAATTGGTCCACATGAAACTTCATTTAACACTCTGAATTATCTCTTGTAACTTTTTTATGAAATGTTCCCCTTGATTTACTCTATCTTCAGTTCAATGTTCAGAATTATTGGTCTTGGATTTTGGCCACTACATTCTCTTTATTAGGCTGTTTTCCAGTTTACTTTTCCCAGAATGTTGTTGGTTCGAAGCCAACTTTGGTGGTCTTCAATGTGAATCTTCAAGTGCTCCAAAAACATAAATTGTTCCTTATATAATGGAAGACCTGAAAATAAAATATGAAAATAAAATCAAGATCATTGGGTATTTTATATGGTGTTTAAAAATATACCATGTAATAGTGCATTTTAAGAAGGAATTACAATTATAATATAAAATAATGTTCAAAGTGTAAATTTCACTAAAAATGGTGTTTATGATTAATAAAGCACATGAATATTATAATATAAACAATGAATATTATCCTCTTTCAGTGTCTTATCACACCCCCCAACTTGATTTTTTCTAGTCTCGAGCAAAATGAATCTCAAAAATATGAAATTCAAATTCCCTTTTTGAAAAACATTTTAATACACAATGCTTACCGAAAGACCTAAAACCAAAAAAATTATGAAATCCATAAAAATAATTTAAAAAAATATAGGTCCATAAGCATATCATAAGCCCAAGCTTGTTCCTTTGTTAAAATTCATCACCACATTTCATCCAATTTCAATAAAGTATGATGATGTGTTGTGTGTCACAAAAGACATGGGGGTTCATTTTTATTCAAGGGGAAAATGATCGAAGCGCTTGGTGGAATCACATTTCAATATTAAAATGAGTATTAATTTTTTTTGTATATATTTTTTTATTGTTTTTTTTCAATTTTTCTATGGTAATTGAAATTGCACTCAATAGAGTCAACCCATGTAGCGAGACTTTGCTGATGAATCACAAGCTCAAAGACTTTAGGGAACCAAGTGAATCCCACATACTCGGGCATCATCTTGAGTCAACTCATTTGAAAAAAAAGTAAAATTACCACAAATAGAGATAAAATTACTAACTCTGGGCCAGACAACTATGGATTCATGATCCCCAAGTGTTTAAAGCCATGCATTAGGTTATTTCATTACTCTGCGTGCAAATTTTTTGTTTTTTTTTTGTTTTTTTGAATAATCATATTAAAACTAAAATAATCACCAAACCTATGCTATTTATTTGGAGGAACCCATGAACTCAAACTAATACCCCACTATCCAAAGGATTTGTGTTGTGATTTTTTTTATTTGGATGAAAATATAAATGATGAAGTATCCCATTACACAGCCAAAATTTCAATAATCTATGCACATGAACTTAAACTTTCATTAAAATCATAATCAAGGCATAAAAAAATCTTTTGATATTCTATTTCAAAGTATGAAATGTGTATTATCATGTTCAAGGTTGAAATAATTTTTTCTTCCATGCATTTTTTATATTCCAAAACATTTAGTAAATTTAATTTTTTTCAATTTGTTTTATTTCATCTCCCCCCCAACTTAAAATAAAATTGTCCCCAGTGTTTGAAGAAAATAAAATTTATAAGGGGGTATAGGTAGAGAAGGGAAGTTCAAAAAGGAAATTGAAAATGAGTATCCTGGAAAGAGTTCACCTGGTGGATGAAGTTGAAGTTCTTATTGCACCCATTTAATCCCTTGATATCCATGTCACTCACAGAGTTCCCTAGTGGAAAAGGAAAAACAAAAAAATGAACAAAATAGTATATATAAATATATTTATTTATTTATTTATTTATTTATTATATAATAAAAAAATTAAAATAGAAGTATACATACAAAAATTATAGAATAAGAAGCACTATAAGCCACAGGTCAGTGGTAAGCGTGTGGCCCTGTCTCCCTTCAATCCCGGGTTCGATTCCTCGTAGCTTCATCGATTGTGACGGGGTTTGACACACAACCTAAGACGTGTCCTTTTAATTTTTTTTAATTATTATTATAATTTATTTTGTATTTTTATTTTAACCTACAAACACATAAAAATAAAATAAAATAAACTGATGATACATTATCTTATTTTTTAATTTCTAAGTAATGTATTACTCAAGGATCACACCACGTAACACAGATGAATATGGTGCTTCCCTTTCATACCCATCCATACTCATAATAGAAGAACAAGTCAATAGTCTATTTTTTTTTAAATATCAAAATGATTCATTAATCCTATTTTAAAAAAATGATTCACAATGATCGGAAACATGAAGACCACGGGTTGCCTCCCATGCAAAACTTTTGTTTAACATCGTTATCCCAACATGGATCCTAAATCTATCAATTTTTTTCAGGTTCATAGGTTGGCTCAGTTAACTCAACCTTTGTTTCCTATTTATTGAATGATTCAATGAATGGTTTTAACCTATGACCATTGACCTTAAAAATGTGACCACTTGTGGGGTCCTAAATCTCTACTATCCCATGGGGGTACACATGATGCACTATGAATAGACTTGACCATCTAGACCTTAAATTTCCTGGGTGTAAATGAAGTTTCAAACTATACAAGAGCACAAATTTTCCCGGTTCAAAGTGTTTAACTTTGAGATTCCTAGATTGGTAGTCTTTAACTATAGCTTTATTTATAAGTGAATTTTCATAATCCTCCAACCTAAGTTCCTCAAGTTATTTAAGATCTAATTTCCTCTTTTCTTTAGCTAAAAAAATGTCGAAATTCATTTTTATGATTGGCCAAAATTCCTTATGCTCAATTTCAATAGGTAAATGGCATGATTTTCCATAAAAAAACCTATATTATGACATTCCTAGGATAATTTTTAATGTTGTATGATGTTCCCAAAGAGTATACAAGAGTTTCTTAGGCCAATATTTCCTAGATGGGTTGATAGTTTTTTCAAGTATTTTCTTAATCTCCCTATTCGCTAACTCGGCTTGACCATTGGTTTGAGGATAGTACGTAGTGGAAACTTTATGAGAAATATCATACTTAGATATGAGTGAAGAGAATGGGTTGTTGCAGAAATGGGTTCCTCGATCATTGATTATAGCCTTAGGAATTCCAAATCGATAAAATATGTGCTCTTTTAGAAATTGGATCACAACATGATGGTCATTAGACTTGGTGGGAATGGCCTCAACCCATTTTGAGACATAATCAACATCTAAGAGGATGTAGAGGTATCCCCTAGAGTTTGGGAAGGGTCCCATGAAATCAATTCCCCAACAATCAAAGATTTCAATGACCAGAATGGGAGTGAGGGGCATTTGATTCCTTTTGGTAATAGATCCTAATTGTTGACACTGAGGAAAGATTTTACAGAATTGGAAGGAATCCTTAGTGAGGTTAGGTCAGTATAAAAAACTTTGGAGGACCTTTTCAGTGGTTTTATTTGTATAAAAGTGGCCTCCACATGCCTCTCCATGAAAAAATTTTAGAATGGACTCTTACCTGGACTCAGGAACACATCTCCTCATGATTTGATCAGGACAAAATTTGAAAGGGTAAGTATCATCAAACACGTAGTTTTTTACATTAGAAAGGAATTTTCTCTTAGATTAGTTCCCTAGGAATTTTGGAATTTCCCCCATCACCAAATGGTTTTCTATTTCAGCATACCATGGGCAATCACTCACCGAATAGAGGTGCTCATCGGAAAATGAATAAGACACTGAAAGGTTATGGGGGTTGTCTCTGAATTCTATCCTAGAGAGGTGATCAGCTACAAAATTTTCAACACCCTTTTTATCCTTAATGTTTAAATCAAACTCTTGAAGAAAAATGACCCACCTAATCAATCTAGCCTTGGAATCTTGCTTTTGTAAAAGGTATTTCAGGGCTGAATTGTTAGTGAAAAAAAATTATGGGTGATCCTAAGAGATAAGACCATAATTTCTCTAGGCAAAGAAGACAGTAAGAAACTCTTTCAGGGTGGTGTTGTAGTTGATTTGTTCATCATTTAAATATTTTCTTTCATAAGCAATGACACATGGAGTTTTCTCACACCGTTATCCTAATACTTCCCCTACAACGAATTAACTAGCATCACACATGAGTTTAAAAGGAAGTTTCCAATTTGGAGATTACATGATAGGTAGATATACAAGAGCTGACTTGAGTGTAGATAATGATTCTTCACAGCTTTATGTCCATAAAAATGGAGTATCTTTCACCAATATAGCACAGAGTGGTTGAGAAATAGAGCTGAAATTCCTAATGAAACTTCTATAGAAACCAAAATGTCTTAAGAAGGACCTCACTTCCATAAAAGTTTTAGGAGAGGGAAGGTGATGAATGATGTCAACCTTAGCTTTATAAACTTCAATCCCTCTAGGAGAGACTAGATGTTCTAGAACAAGTCCTTCCTTTACCATGAAATGGATTTTTCCCAATTTAGGATGAGGTTCTTTTCCCCACATCTTGAAAATACCCTTTAAATATTTATAAGTCATCCCTAAAAAGCATCCCCAAAGATCGTGAGGTCATATATTAAGACCTCAAAACAATCCCCCACCATGTACGAGAAGATTCACATCATGCACTGTTGGAAGGTCCTAGGGGCATTATATAACCCAAAGGGTATGCACTTCAAGGAAAAAGTGCAGAATGGAAAAGTGAAGGTTGTTTTTCCTTGATCCTCTAAGGAGACCTCGATTTGATTATACCCAGAGAATCCATCTAGGAAACAATATAATTGATGACCTGCCACTCGCTCGAGGACTTGATCAATAAAGGGAAAGGGGAAATAGTCTTTCTTGGTTCAAGAGTTGAGCTTCCTATAGTCAATACAAACTCTCCATCCACTACTGACCCTTTTGGGGAGAAGGTCACCATCCTCATTGGTGATCACAGTAATTCCAACTTTCTTTGGGACAAATTGAATTGGGCTTACCCACTCACTCTCAGCTATGGGGTAGATGATACTAGCTTTCAATAACCTAAGAAGTTATTTCCTTAACACATCCATAATATTTGGATTGATTATCTAATGAGGTTGAAGACATGGTTTTTATTCAGATTCAAGAACAATCCTATGAGTTCCAATGAGTGGTATAATCCCAGGAATATTAGAATGGGTCAATCATATTGCTTTCTTAGGCTTTCTTAGGATATCAATAAGCATCATCTCTTGATTGGCTTCAAGGGAGGAAGAAATGGAAATAGGAAAGGCTCGATTGTCCCATAAGAACTCATACTTGAGTGATGAAGGTAAGAAATTAAATTTGAGATCATATTGGTTATCACTTTCCATGAAAAGGATGAGACTTTCTATTAAACTCAGTTTCTTTGTTTATATTTCTTGACAGAATTGGTTCCTTGTGAACATAATTTTCATCCACTAAATTAGCCAGAGCAGTGTCATGAATGGGTATGGACTCAATGTTATTGATTTCACCCATGGTATCATTGATTTATGATTCTATAAAATTATCAATAGATCTATCAGAAAGAGATTCGAGCCAAGGAGACAAATTTCCCTCATGTGAACGAAGAAAATCAATCTCTTCTTGAATTAAACATCCTTTAGTAATTCCTTAATGTTCCTTGAGTTCACTATCAATACTACCAATATAATTAACCTCATGGATCTCTTCATCATCCCCAATTTGAGAGTTTTCATTGTAGATGTTCAATTCTAGACTCATGTTCCTGAAGGTTATTGTCATGTTCCCATTTCGGAATCGGATGAGTGAGTTGATTGTTTCTAAGAAGGTACGACCAAGGATGATGGGGGTTTTCTCCCTAAGACGTAAGCTTGGGTGATTTTCAAGGACAATGAAGTCAGGTGGGTAAATGAAATTTTCAAGTTTCACAAAAACATCATTTAATATCCCCTTAGTAACTAAAACACTACGTTCAGCAAGTTGAAGAGTAACAGATGTGGGTTGGAGTTCTTCAAGCCCTAAATGACAATACATGGCCTAAGGAATGAGGTTCACACTGGCTCCCAAATCACAAAGGGCTTTTACAACTTTGTTCTCTCCTATCTCAACATTGATGTATGGAAATCCTGGATTTTTTAACTTTGGAGGAATGTTCCCTTGAATGGTGGTACTAACATTAGCATCCAAAATGACATGGTTTTTATGTGAAAATTTCCTTTTAAAAGTGCACAAGTCCTTAAGTTAATTTGAGTATGAAGGAATGGTTTGGATTTCATCTAGAAGGGGGATGTTCAACTTAACCAGAGAGAAGATTTCCCTCAAAGTTTCATTTAGTTCTGGTTTAGATTTTCCTCTCATGCGTTGAGGGAAAGGAGAAAGTTGTTTAATAGGTTGGTGTGGTTGTAGTTCCTTCACATTCTCATTGGGTTTTATAGAATCATATGGTGATTCTTCTTTATTTTCATGTGTTTTTTAATCTTTTAATGGTTCTAGAATGGCTTGTTCAGGTTTCTCAATGGATTTCCCACTTCTTAAAATAGTTACTACTTTGAGTTGTTCATGAGAGTTTTGTGTGTAACTCGATTCTCCCCTTAATATTGAGGATGGTATTGCCTAATTAAGAATGGGTGACTTCCCAGTTGTAATGGTTTTTAGTTCATGTTTAAGGTATGATACTTCTGAGTTCATTTTCTCCATTTGTTTACATAATAGCTCAAGGATTGGAAGAGGGACATATTGAGTAGGAGCTTGTGTTGGTTGGTTTATCCCAAGAGGATACTTTGGTTATTGGATTGGTTGTTGAATGGGTTTTTGGATGGTTTATTGGTATTGTACATGATGATGATGGTATTGGGCTGGTTGTGGTTGTAATTGGTTATGGTTTTGGAAATTTTGTGTAGGGTAGGTGTTTGGTCCTTGTGGTTAGCTAGGTTGTTGGTCATCATTCCAGTGGAAGCCTGGGTGGTCATTATACCTTGGGTTGAATGTGTTTTGGTATTTGGGACTTTTTATGTTTAGGTCATTGACTTCAGAAAGTGGTCCTCCTAGAAGAACATCTTTAATGGAAGGGATGGTTGGGAAGTTTGCAGTCTTGTGGTCATGTTTGTAACAAATTGTGCAAATAGGGTCAACAGTTTGAATTTCATGGACCTTTCTAAGATCGATCTCCTCGACCTTCCTAGTGAGTGTAGAAAGTTTCACCCTAAGTATTTCCTCCTACCTAAGTGTGTGAATTCCACTATATTTGGGTTTCTTCTCATAGTAAGGTGATGTCCCCCATGTTTGTTTTTGTTCAGCAAGTCTTTCTAGATACTCATAAGCATCATTTGGGGCTTTGTTTTTTAAGGTTCCATTACACATCATGTCAATAAATTGTTTGTTTCCATTACCCAACCCTTCATAGAAATTTAAAACTTGTTCTGGGGTTGAAAATCTATGGTGAGGTACCATGTTGAGTGTGTCTTTGAACCTTTCCAATGTTTCATAAAATGACTCCCCTTCTTTTTCAAAAAAGTTTTGGATGCTCTTTTTAAGTGAAATTGTTTTGTGATGGGGGGAGTATTCTTTGTAGAATTCTCTTTGTAATTGGTCCCAGGAGTGGATTGATGCAGGTCTCAAATTTTTTAACCAATTATTTTCTCTATCCTTACGTGGGAAAGGAAAGAGACTTATCTTAGTTGACTCAAGTTGATGTGGTGGGCACATGGTTTCAACAATGTCATTGAACTCTTTGACATGAAGGTATGGCATTTCCAACTCCATCTCATGGAAGGTTGGAAGGTGGTTTAGGACATGAGGTTTGAAAACATATTGGGCTTCTCCTAGGGTATCATGCCTAATTCAAGAGGTTTCATTGGTTCAGGTAGTTGTGAGGTAGTCATGCATGGTTTGATCGACTGCATTCCCCAAGTTTGGGGATGCCTCATTTAGATTTCCATTTTGGTTCCCACTTGGGTTTATGAGTTGGTTTATTTGAAGACCATCCATTGAAATGGGATCAATTTTTGACTCTGAAGTATTAGGAATATTAGGATCTAATGTAAAGAGTTCCCTTGGTGTACTTTACTCCCCAACCCCAGGATTATCCATCCTAACTAAACGGTTTGATTGGTCACGAGTGTAGGCGGACATGCGCCAAAATAAAAAAAATGAGAAAAAGAAAAGATAAGAGAATTTGGATGAGAAAAGAAGAAATGGGGGAGAATATAATAGGAGTTGTGATGACTTACTTGGGTCCCTAGAAACAGCGCCAAAATTTGGTCTCGCCCAAATTTACCCAATATTTTATGGTTAAGCAGTCGCTTGTAGTTTAGCTTGGGTTGTCGAATCCTCAAAGATCTAAAAGGAAACCTATAAACACGTAAATTATATGAACTATTTTTAGATATTAAGTGGCCAACTTTGGGTTTATTTTATATAGGTTGAAGTGAACACTAAAAGTCTTAAGTGAATTCAATTTAAAATAATGAGTTGATCCTAGGTTATCATTTGGGGTGGATTGGATGCATTCCTTTTTCAATTATCTAAATTTATTATATTTGAGATGGGTTCATTTAATGAGATCAAAAAAAATCATCACTTATTGGTTTAATGCATAAACACCCTAATAATAATCACCTATACACTTTTAGGATCAAATTAATGAGCACTCCCAGGTAAATTTTTGTATTATCACTTGAAGTATGTGGCCTTAAAATTCAACAAGGACGAAGAAGTTTTAAAATCATCAAATAAAAATCTCAACTAAAAGAAGTGATTATACATTAATGGGGTGATAAATAATATCCAATCCATCCCCTTACTACTCACTTGGATCAACCCATAAGAGGGTTATCCCTCCATAGATTATATGGGTTCAATGGAAGCAGGAAGTAGACTCGTGAGGGAGGAACTGGAGAAGTAAAAAAGAAAACAATGAAATAATGATCACTCCACCGTTGTGTGATAAATTTCACATGGTATGGTGTGGATAAATTCATACCTTGAGTCAACGGTATCAATTTGATATGTATAATAATAGAATAATATTATATAAGGAACTTTTATTAAGAAACTAAGGTGAATTGAACAACTTATATGAGAAATAAATGTGATTACAAACACAAAGCGATAGCATAACACTACAATGAAACCAAGCACAAAATATGATCAACTCATTCAACAAAACTAACTTAAATATTCATTTTTAAATCCTTGGGTCAAGCCAAAAATAGTGTAAGTCACCTAAATTAATGGTGGCGGCCCTAGGTGGGTGGAAAGTTAAGGGAGAGTGAACTTTTCCACCCTTGACAATCAATCTGAGCCAACAAACATCCACTAAACAGAGGCACCGAAAGGAGCATCTGGATGACAGAATTGTAGTGGTCCATAGAAGAAGAAAATTAATATACATATTTCCCTAGAGTTTTTTTTAAAATTTCACCCAAAATGGATATTTTTTTCATGAGATATGTGTAAAATGGTGGGCTGTTTTTCTGGGCCACAGAATCTAGCCCAGAATTTTATCTCCAAATTGGGCCGCATGAAACTCCTTTTAACACTCCAAATTAGCTCTTTTAATAATTTTATTAAATTTTCCCTTTGATGTCCTCTATCTTCAGTTCAATTTTTAGAATTATTGGGCTTGTATTGTGGCTGATACAGTCTCTTTATTGGGTTTTTTCCAGTTTACTTTGCCCAGAATGTTGTTGGTTCAAGGCCAACTTTGGTGGTCTTAAATGTGAATATTCAAGTGCTCAAAAAACATGAATTTTTCCTTATATCATAGGAGACCTGAAAATAAAATACGAAAATAAAATCAAAATCATTTATTATTTTATATGGTATTCAAAAATATACCATGTAATAGTGCATTTTAAGAAGGAATTAAGATTATAATTTGAAATAATGTTCAAAGCGTAAAATGCACTAAAAATTGTGTTTATGATTAATAAATCACATTAATATTATAATATAAACCATAAATATTAGCCACTTCAGGTGGCTAATCACACCCTCAACTGAATTTTTTCTAGTCCCGAGCAAAAGGTATCTCAAAAATGTGAAATTCGAATTCCATTTTTGAAAAACATTTTAATACACAATACTTACCGAAAGACCTCATACCAAAAAAAATATGAAACCCAGCAAAATCATTTAAAACAAGATAGTTCCATAAGCATATCCCAAGACCAAGCCCATTCCTTTGTTCAAATTCATCACCACATTTCATCCAATTTCAATAAAGTATGATGATGTGTTGTGTGTCACAAAAGACATGGGGGTTCATTTTTATTCAAGGGGAAAATAATGGAAGCGCTAGGTAGAATCACATTTCAATATTAAAATGAGTATTCAATTTTTTTTGTATATATTTTTTTATTGTTTTTTTTTTTTGCAATTTTTCCATGGTAATAGAAATTACACTCAATAGAGTCAACCCATGTAGCGAGACTTTTCCGATGACTCCCAGGCTCAAAGACCTTAGGGAACCAAGTGAAGCCCACATACTCGGGAATCATCTCGAGTTAACTCAGTTGAAAACAAACTCAAATTACCACGAATAGAAATAAAATTACTAACTCTGGGCCATAAAACTATGGAGTCGCGATCCTCAAATGTTGAAAGCCATGCATTAGGTTATTTCATTGCTCTAGGCACAAATTTATTGTTTTTTTATTTTATTTTTACTACTCATATTAAAACTAAAATGATCACCAAACCTATGCTATTTATTTGGGGGACCCCATGAACTCAAACTAATACCCCACTATCCAAAGGATGTGCATTGTGATTTTTTTTTATTTGGATGAAAATATAAATGATGAAATATCTCATTAGAAAGACAACCTTTCAAAAATATATATACATGAACTTAAACTTGCATTAAAATCATAATCAAGGCATGAAAAAAATCTTTTGATATTCAATTTAAAATTATTCAATGTGTATTATCATGTTCAAGGTTAAAGGAATTTTTCCTTCCATGCATTTTTTATATTCCAAAACATTTAGTAAATTTAACTTTTTTTTCATTTTTTTTATTTCATCTCCCCCAACTTAAAATAACATTGTCCCTAGTGTTTGAATAAAATAAGATTTCGAAGGGGGTATATGTAGATAAGGGAAGTTCAAAAAGGAAATTGAAAATGAGGATCATGGAATGAGTTCACCTGGTGGTTGAAGTTGAAGTTTGTGTTGCACCCATTTAATACCTTGATATCCATTTCACTCATAGAGTTCCCTAGTGGAAAAATAAAAACAAAAAAACAAAAAAAACAATATATATATATATATTATATAATAAAAAATTAAAATATAAGTATATATAAAAAAATACAGAATAAGGAAGCACTATAAGCCATAGGTCAGTGGTAAGCGCATTCCCCTATATCCCTTCGGTCTTGGGTTCGAGTTCCCGTGGCTTCGCCGGTTGTGATAGGGTTTGACCCAGGACCTAAGACGTGTCCTTTTAATTTTTTTATTTATTTATTATTATTATTTTGTATTTTTATTTTAACCTACAAACACATAAAAATAAAATAAAATAAGCTGATGATACATTGTGTTCTTTTAAAATTTCCGGGTAAGGTATTACTCAAGGATCACACCACGTGACACGGATAAATATGGCAGTCCCCTTTCATACCCATCTATACTGATAATAGAAGAATAGGCCAACAGTCTATTTTTTTAAAATATCAAAATTATTTTTTAATCCTATTTTAAAAAATGATTCACAATGATCAAAAACATAAAGACCACGGGTTTCCTCCCATGTAGTGCTTTTGTTTAACGTCATCAGCCCAACATGGATCCTAAATCTTTCAATTTTTTCCCGATTCATAGGTTGGCTCAGTAAACTCAAACTTTGTTTCATGTTTATTTAATGATTCAATGAATGGTTTTAACCTATTACCATTGACCTTAAAAATTTGACCACTTGTGGGATCCATAATCTCTACTGCCCCATGGGGGTACACACGATGCACTATGAATAGACCTAACCATCTAGACATTAACTTTCCTGGGTGTAAATGAAGTTTTGAACTATACAAGATCACAAGTGTTCCCGGTTCAAAGTGTTTAACTTTGATATTCCTAGATTGGTAGAATTTAACTCTACATTTATTTATCCTTGAATTATTATAAGCCTCCAGCCTAAGTTCCTCAAGTTCATTAAGATCTAATTTCCTCTTTTCTTCAGCCAAAAAAATGTTGAAATTCATTTTTTTGATTTCCCAAAATGCCTTATGCTCAATTTCTATAGGTAAATGGAATTCTTTTCCATAAACCAACATATATGGTGACATTCCTAGGATGGTTTTGAATGTTGTACGATATGTCCAAAGAGTATCCAAGAGTTTCTCAAACCAATCTTTCCTAGAGGGGTTGATAGTTTTTTCAAGAATTTTCTTAATCTCCCTATTCGCTAACTCAGCTTGACCATTGGTTTGAGGATGGTACACAGTGGTAAATTTATAATAAATCACATACTTTTACATGATTGAAAAGAATGGGCGGTTGCAGAAATGGGTTCCTCGATCACTGATTATAGCCCTAGGAATTCCAAATTGAGAAAATATGTGCTCTTTCAAATATCAGATCACAACATAATGGTCATTTGACATGGTGGGAATGGCCTCAACCCATTTTGAGACATAATCAATAGCTAAGAGGATGTAGAGGTATCCCCTAGATTTTGGTAAGGGTCCCATGAAATCAATTCCCCAACAATCAAATATTTCAACGACCATAATGGGAGTGAGGGGAATTTGATTACTTTTGGTAATGGATCCTAATTTTTGACACTGAGGTCAGCTTTTTTCGAATTAGAATGAATCCTTAGTGTGGTTAGGCCAGTAGAAACCACCTTGGAGGACTTTTGTAGTGTTTTTATTTGTAGAAAAGTGGCCTCCACATGCCTCTCAATGACAAAATTTTAGAACAGACTCTTGCTCAGACTCAGGAACACGTCTCCTAATGATTTGATTGGGACAAAACTAGAAAAGGTAAGGATCATAAAACACATAGTGTTTGACATCAAAAAGAAATTTCCTCTTATCTTGGATCCCTAGGAATTTTGGAATGTCACCCATCACCAAATGGTTTTCTATGTGAGCATACAATGGGAAATCACTCATTGAATATAGGTGATCATTGGGAAATGAATCAAACACTGAAAGGTGATGCGAGTTGTCTTTGAATTCCATCCTAGATAGGTGATCAACTACAACATTTTCAACACCCTTTTTATCCTTAATGGTTAAATCAAACTCTTGAAGAAGAAGGACCCACCTAATCAATGTAGCCTTGGAATCTTGCTTTTGGAAATGGTATTTCAGGGCTGAGTGGTCAGTAAAGACAATGATGGGTGATCCTAAGAGATAAGACATAAATTTATATAAGGCAAATACAACAACAAACAACTCTTTCTCAGTGGTGGTGTAGTTGATTTGTGCATCATTTAAATATTTTTCTTGCATAAGCAATGACACATGGATTCTTCTCACATCGTTGTCCTAAGATTGCTTCTACAGTGAAGTCACTAGAATCACACATGAGTTCAAAAGGAAGTTTCCAATTTGGGGATTTCATAATAGGTGGAGATACAAGAGATTACTTGAGTGTGGAGAATGATTCCTCGTGGATTTCTGTCTATAAAAATGGAGTATCTTTCACCAATAGAGCACAAAATGGTCGAGAAATAGAGCTGAAATTCCTAATGAACCTTCTATTGAAACCAGCATAACCTAAGAAGGACCTCACTTCCTTAACAGTTTTAGGAGAGGGAAGGGGAAAAATGATTTCGAACTTAGCTTTATAAACTTCAATCCCTCTAAGAGATACCAGATAGCCTAGAACAAGTCCTTCATTTTCCATGAAATGGCATTTTTCCCAATTTAGGATGAGGTTCTTTTCCTCTAATCTTGACAAAACCCTTTGAACATTTAGAATGCATCCCTCAAAATTATCCCCAAATGTGGAGAATTCATCCATGAATACCTATAAAAAATCCCACACCATTTCCTAGAAGTTTCCCATCATGCATCGTTGGAAGGTCCCAGGGGCATTACATAACCCAAAGGGCATGCACTTAAAGTAAAAAGTTCCAAATGGAAAATTGAAGGTTGTTTTCCCTTGATCCTCTATGGAGACCTCGATTTGATTATACCTTGAGAATCCATCTAGGAAGCAATAAAATTGATGACCTGCCACTCGCTCGAGGAATTGATCAATAAAGGGCAAGGGGAAATGGTATTTCTTAGTACAAGAGTTGAGATTCCTATAATCAATACAGACTCTCAATCCACTACTGACCCTTTTGGGGAGAAGGTCACCATCCTCATTGGTGATCACAGTAATTCCATATTTCTTTGGTATAACTTGAATTGGGATTACCCACTCACTCTCATCTATGGGGTAGATGATACCCGTTTTTAATAACTTAAGAAGTTCTTTCCTTACCACATACATAAGATTTGGATTGAGTCTCTATTGAGGTTGATGACATGGTTTGGATTCAGATTCAAGAACAATCTTATGAGTTCCAATTAGTGGGATAATCCCAAGAATATTAGAAAGGGTCCACCCAATTTCTTTCTTATGCTTTCTTAGGAAATCCATAAGCATCATATCTTGATTGGATTCAAGAGAGGAAGAAATAAAAATAGGAAAGGATCAATTGTCCCCTAAGAATGCATACTTGAGTGATGAAGGTAAGACCTTAAATTCAAGATCAGATTGGTTATCACTTTCCAAGAAAGGATGATACTTTGTATTGAACTCAGTTTCTTTGTTCATATTTATTGACAGAATTGGTTCCTTGTGAACAGAATTTTCATCCACTAAATTAGCCATAGAAGTGTCATGAATGGTTATCGACTCAATTTTATTGATTTCACCCATGGTATTATTGATTGGTGATTCTATAAAATTATCAATAGAGATATATGAAAGAGATTCAAGCCAAGGAGGAAAATTTCCCTCGTGTGAACAAAGAAAATCAATATCTTCTTGACTTAAACATCCTTTGGTAATTCCTTGATGTTCCTCGAGTTCACTATCAACACTACCAATCCAATTAACCTCATTGATCTCCTCATCATCCCCAATTTTAGAGTTTTCATTGTAGATGTTCAAGTCTAGACTCATGTTCCTGAAGTTTATTGTCATGTTCCCATTTCGGACTCGGATGAATGAGTTGATTGTTTCTAAGAAGGGATGACCAAGGATGATGGGGGTTTGCTCCCTAGGAACTAAGATGGGGTGATTTTCAAGGACAAATAATTCAGTTGGGTAAATTAAATTTTCACCTTTCACCAAAACATCCTTTAATATCCCCTTAGGAACTTGAACACTATGATCAACAAGTTAAAGAGTAACAGATGTGAGTTGGAGTTCTTCAAGCCCTAACTGACAATACTTGGCATAAGGAATGAGGTTCGCATTGGCTCCCAGATCACAAAGGGATTTGAAAAAAAAATTCTCTCCTATCTTAACATTAATGTATGGACATCCTGGATCTTTCAACTTTGGAGGAATGGTCCCTTGAATGGTGGTACTCGCATTAGCAGCCAAAAGGACTTCGTTTTTATTTGAAAATTTCCTTTTAAAAGTGCACAAGTCCTTAAGTAATTTGAGTAGGAAGGAATGGTTTGGATTGAATATGTAAGTGGGATGTTCAACTTAACCTGAGAGAAGATTTCCCTCAAAGTTTCACTCAGTTATGGTTTAGATTTTCCTCTCATGCGTTGAGGTAAGGGAGCGGGTTGTTTGATTGTTTGGTGTACTTGTAGTTCCTTCACATTCTCATTGGGTTTTGTAGAATCAGATGGTGTTTCTTCATCATTTTCATGCGTTGTTGAAGCTTTTAATTTTTCTATAATGTATTGTTCAGGTTTCTCAATGGATTTCCCACTTCTTAAAATAGTTACTGCTTTGAGTTGTTCATGTGACTTTTGTGTGTAACTAGATTCTCCCATTAAAGTTGAGTATGGTAACACCTGAGTAGGCATGGGTGCCTTCCTAGTTTTAATGGTTTGTAGTTCATGTTTATGGGATGAGACTTCTGAGTTCATTTTCTCCATTTGTTTACACAACTACTCAAGGATTGGAAGAGGGACAGATTGTGTAGGGGATTGTGATGGTTGGTTTATCCCAGGAGGATACTTTAGTTTTTGGATTGTTTGTTCATGGTTTGTTGGATGGTTTGTTGGTATTGGACACTAGTATGTTGGTATTGTTCTGGTTGTGGTTGGAATTGGTTATGGTTTTGTAAATTTTGTGTATGGTAGGGGTTTGGTCCTTGTGGTTGACTAGGTTGTTGGTTATCTTTCCAACGGAATCTTGGGTGGTCATTATACCCTGGGTTGAATGTGTTTTAGTATTTGGGCCTTTGTAAGTTTAGGTAATTGTCTTAAGTAGGTGTTTCTATTAGAAAAACGTCTTTAATGTAAGGGATGGTTGGGTAGTTTTTGGTCTTGTGGTCATGTTTGTCACAAATTGTGCAAAATGGGTCAACAGTTTAAATTTCATGGACCTTCCTAAGATCGATCTCCTTGACCTTCCTAGTGAGTGCAGCAAGTTTCTCCTTAAGTATTTCCTCCTCCCTAAGTGTGATAATTCCACCAGATTTGGGTGGCTTCTCATAATAAGGTGATTTCTACCATGTTTAGTTTTCTTCAGCAAGGCTTCCAGATACTCATAAGCATCATTTGGGGCATTTTTTTGAAGGTTCCATTACACATCATGTCAATGAATTGTTTGTTTCTCGGATCCAAACCTTCATAGAAAATTAGAACTTGTTATGGGATTCAAAATCCATGGTGAGGTACCATGTTGAGTGTGTCTTTGAAACTTTCCCAGGTTTCAAAAAATGACTCCCCTTCTTTTTCAAAAAAAATTTGGATGCTCTTTTTAAGTGAAATTGTTTTGTTATGGGGGAAGTATTTTTTGTATAATTCTCTTTGTAAGTGGTCCCAGGAATAGATTGATGCAGGTATCATATTTTTTAACCAATTATTTGCTCTATCCTTAAGCAATAAAGGAAAGAGCCTCATCTTAGCTGACTCAAGTTGATGTGGTGGGCACATGGTTTCAACAATGTCATTGAACTCTTTGACATGAAGGTATGGCATTTCCGACTCCATCCCATGGAAGGTTGGAAGGTGGTTTAGGACATGAGGTTTGAAAAAATAATGGGATTCTCTTAGGTTAGCATGCCTTATTCAAGAGGGTTCATTGGTCTAGGTAGGTGTGAGGTAGTCATTCATGGTTTGATCGACTTCATTCCCCAAGTTTAGGGCTGCATCATTTGGATTTCCATTTTGGTTCTCACCCGGGTTTATGAGTTGGTTTCTTTGAAGACCTTCCATTGAAATGGGATAAATTTTTGACTCCAGAGCATTAGGAATATTAGGATCTAATGGAAAGATTTATCTTGGTGTACTTTACTCCCCAACCCCAGGACTATCCACCCTAACTAAATAGTTTTATTGGTCACAAGTGTAGGCGGACATGCGCCAAAAGAAAAAAAACAAGAAAGGAAAAAGATAAGAGAATTTGGATGAGAAAAGAATAAATGGGGGAGAATATAATGGGTGTTGAGATCAATTACTTGGGTCCCCAGAAATGGTTCCAAAATTTGGTCTTTCCCAAATTTACCCAATATTTTAGGGTCAAGCGGTCGCCTGTAGTTTAGCTTGGGTTGTCGAATCCTTAGTGACCTAAGAAGAAACCTATAGACACGTACATTCTATGTATTTTTTTGGATATTAAGTGGAAAAATTTGGGTTGATTTCATATATTTTTAAGTGAACACTAATATTCTTAAGTTAATTCAATTTAAAATAATGATTTGATCATAGGTTATCACTTGGGGTGGATTGGATGCATTCATTTTTCAATTATTTTAATTTATTATATTTGAGATGGGTTCATTTAAGGAGATCAAACAACATCATAACTTACTAGTTTAATGCATACACACCCTAATACTAATCACATATGCACTTAGAGGGTCAAATTCATGATCACTCCAAGGTAAAGGTGCATATTATCACTTGAAGTACGTGGCCTTAAAATTCAATAAGGACGAAGAAGTTTTAAAATCATCAAATAAAAATCTCAATTAAAATAAGTGATTAGAGATTAATGGGGTGATAAATAACATACAATCCAGCCCCCTACTACTCCCTTGGATCATCCCATAAGAGGGTTATCCCTCCACTGATGCTATGGGTTCAATGGAAGTGGGAAGTAGACTCATGAGGGAGGAACTGGGGAAGTAAAAAGAAAACAATTAAATAACGATCACTCCACCATTGTGTGATAAATTTCACAAGGTATGGTGTGAATAAATTCAAACCTAGAGGAAATGGTATCAATGTGATATGGAGAATAACATAATAAGAGGAAAGAAGAAACTTTTATTAATAAAATAAGGTGAATTGAACAACTTACATGAGAAAGAAATGTGATTACAAACACAAAGCGGTAGCATAACACTACAATGAAACCAAGCACAAAATATGCTCAACTCCTTCAACAAAACTACCTTAAATATGAATTTTTGAAGCCTTGGGTTGAGCCAAAAATATTTTAAGTCACCTAAATTAGTGGTGGTGATCTTAGGTGGGTGGAAAGTTAAGGGAGAGTGGACTTTTCCACCCTTGACAATCAATCTGATCCAACTAGCATCCACTAAACAGAGGCACATAAAGGAGCATCTAGATGACTGAATTTCAGTGGGCCATAGAAGACAAAAATTAAGATACATATTTACCCTGATTTTATGTAAACTTTTAGACAAAATTGATATTTGGTTCGCGAGATATGTGTAAAATGGTGGGCCATTTTTCTGGGACGCAAAATCTGGCCCATAATTTTATCTCCAAATTGTGCCGCATGAAACTCCATATAAAACTCCTAATTAGATCTTGTCACTGTTGTATGAAATGTTCCCTTTTATTTCCTCTATCTTCCGTTAAATTTTTATAATTATTGGGATTTTATTGTGGCTGGTACAATCTCTTTATTGGGATGTTTTCCTGTTTACTTTGCCCAGAATGTTGTTGGTTCAATGCCAACTTTGGTGGTCTTCAATGTGAATCTTCAAGTGCTCCAAAAAATGAATTGTTACTTATAGCATGGTAGACTTAAAAATAAAATATGAAAATAAAATCAATATCATTGGGTATTTTATATGGTGTTCAAAAATATACCATGTAATAGTGCATTTTAATAAGGAATTACAATTATAATATGAAATAATGTTTAAAGTGTAAAATGCACTAAAAATGGTGTTTATGATTAATAAAGCACATGAATATTATAATATAAACAATTAATATTAGCTTCTTTCAGTGGTTAATCACACATCATTGTCGTATGCTCCATGGACGTAGCCTAGTGAGGGTGAACCAAGTAAAATTGTTGTGTCTCATGCATGATTTCAATTCTGTTCATACATTGTTACAGTAAAGGGAGAGAATAGTCTTTTGTTTAATGAAAAAACAATATTTTAAGGGGTATTTGTTTTAATCTATCATACCCTAATCCACCCCCCCCCCTCAGGGTATTTAACCTAATTGGGCTAACATATAATAATAATTAGTTTTTTTAATTATATTAATACTTCTTATTATAATTATCCATATTATATTAAATTATTAACTACATTGGTAATAATAATAATTAATATTTTTAATTATATTAATAATTATTATTATTATTATCAAAATTATATTTAATTAATAATCATATTAAATCTATTATTAAATATTAAGAATAAAATTAATTATGAATTATTTTAATTATATTAATAACATAATAATATATTACCAATTAATAAATTAAAAATAATTATATAAACAAAAATTTCACACCCTGGTCTTGAAATTTCCATTGTTTTATTATTTTCTTGGATTTGGTACTTTGGATAGGGTTTGGGTTGAGTTCCTGGTTTGAATTTTTGAATTTTGAAAGTTACGGGTAAGTTTTTAGCCTTTGCACAGTTTGCATGCATGGTTTGAGGATTAACCATGTGGCATGTTGAGGAAGAGGATTCTTCAGTTCATTTTATTCTTACATGGTTTGACTTTCACAATTTGATCATGCCTTGGCCTAAACCGTATGAGGTTTGGGAGAAACCGTGGAGTTTGAGGAATTATGCATGGGGCATAGTGCGCAGCTTACACACGGTTTGAGAAAACCATGTGGCAAGCATGTGATGGATTCTATAGATTGGAAAATATCATTTAGCATGGTTGGTGCATGGTTTGGGATACCATGAAACCATCCCATGTGGGGTTCCCTCCTCTCAAGTAGAGTGTGTTCAGTTGGTGCACGGTTTGTCAAACCGTGCGGCAAACCGTGTGAGTTGCCCAATTTTCTTAAAACTTGAAATTCAAAGTTTTCACTCTTCTATTTTAACCCTATTTTGGGGTTCCCTCCCTATTGGATTGCTTTTAGCGCATGAAGGGGCTCCCAAGCTCCCTTTCCTTGGTTTCTCTTCCCTTTTTGGTGATTCCCCTTTATATCTAAGGTAAGTTTTGTTTATTTTTGTTCCATTTCCCTCCCTTCTCTCTTTACCCTCTTGGATTATTTGTTTTTCTTAGTGGGGTTTCCTCTTGGATGAACTCTAAGTATTAGTGTTTATGTGTTGTTGGATTTATTTAATTTTAGGGTGTGTGAATTGTCTCTCAGGGCATGTTGTTCCTTCTCCTGAAGTTTTGTTTCTTTAGCACATCATTGAGGTAAATTTTTACATCCATTTAATTTTCTACACATTCCAGTTGATGCTTGTGTGTTTTTAAATAATTTTAAAATATGTTTCGCATGCTTTTGATATGGTTTTTTGGTTTGGTATGGTGTTTTTTTGTTGGAAAAAATTGGGGGAAGTGGTTTTCAATGGGCTTCTTTAATTATGTTTATATATATATATATATGCACATAAGGTGTTTGATAAAATTTTAATTGATCTTTTAAAGGGAAGTCAGGTGCTTTGGGTGGTTTTTTCCCTAGGTTATGTTTTGTTAATGAGGTTGGGTTGTTAATTGGATGTTGTATGTAAAAATTTGTGACTTTTATGTTGTGGTGTTTATGTGTGGCTTGTTGTGTTGGTTTAAAAGAAAGTGGTTCTTCTTTAAAAATGGTTCTTCAAGAAAATGTTATTTTTTCAAAGTATTTTGAAGTGGTCGTGTGTTGGGATATGGATTTCAAAAAGAAGTCGATTTTGTTTCAAGTGTACCTCCTGTTGTGCTTATAAATCTGTTCTATGGGTTGATTATGTGATGAAAAATGTGTTTTTAAAAGGTTTTGAAATGAACATGTGATGAAAGTTGGTTTTCTAAAGGAAATTGGTTATGTTTCACGTGTGTTTCATTATGGTGCTTCTTGAATGTGCCTTATGCCTTGTGTTAAAGGTGTGAAATGTGTTTTTAAAGGGATTCAAAGGTGCGAATGTGTGGAAAGTTAGATTTCCAAAAGAAATGGATTTTTGTGGCATGTTGGGTTCCTTGTTATGAACCTTAAATGTGTTGTGAATTGTTTAATTGGTGGGAATCTTGTTTTTAAAATGGGTTTGATGTGATTATGAGTTCTAAAGGGGATTTTCCCAAGGAAATGGGTGGATTTCATGTGTTCTTTTTTATTGTGTTTCTAAATGGGTTTTATGAAGTGTGCAAGTGGTGTGAAATGTGTTTCCAAATAACCTTGGTGCGTCAAGTGAATTAAATTTAGTTTCAATTTTGTCCTCTAAAGATTTTCCCATTTGGAACTTTAAGGTGTTTTTTTCAATTAAATGGTGTAGTAGCTTGTTTGGAACTTTTCATGTGGTTGCATGTTTTCACTTTGGCTTGAAAATGGTTTGGCTTTGAAATGTGAAAGATCATTTGGAATTTTTCATGAGAAATTGGTGTTTTATGTTGGAGTTATAAATGTTTTTGGAAATTAGTTTTGGAACTCATGTGATGTATGATCCAGAAGGGTATCTTGGCATGTTTTGGAAAATGGATTGAAAACATGGGTAGCATGAAGGCCCAGTTGGTATTTTAAAATGATTTGTAAAGCGGTTTTGATTATGGAAAAATGGAAGTTTCCATGTGATCTTTAATTATTGAATGAAAATTTTTGAAAAATAAAGGGTTTTTCATGTGTGTTTGTGGTGTTTGGCTTATGGTGGAGACCACTAGACCTTGGGATGGGATCCCCTCTAGTGGATAGTTCATGGGAACGTTGTTATGATTTGGATACCACTAGACCTTGGGATACATTTCCCTCTAGTGGTTCATGCATGAGGATGTTGTGGGTTATAGTTGTTATACCATGTTGCACTGATTATTATTATCATGGGATTCCTAGGAGTCATATAGTGGGTTGAGTGATGGTTTCTTGTCAACCCCGATTAGATGGGTTGATACCCCCTAGATTTTCTGAGAGGCCAGGTGATACATTCCACTAGATTGCCTAGTTTATAGAATCTAGATGGTTATTAACTATGGAGTCTCACCATATGTTGGTAGGTGGGTCCGATCTGTGTACATCTAGGGATTTCTTCTAGAGATGATTAGGAAATTCCCATGATTGTCTATCTGTATGTTTTCTTACTTATACTGTTTATTGGGTATTGTCTTATGAGTTTTTCTTGTATATTTTGTTTCCTTTATTTTAAGTTTGTCCCCTATTTGTTCCTTGGTTGGTTTGGTATTTTGGTGTTGGGTTTATAAGTTGGGTTTTGGAATGTAAAACCATTTAAAAATAGGTAAAGTTGTGTGTTACTTTTTAGAAAAATGAACTTATTTACAACTGTGTTTGGTTGTTTAAAATGAATGAAGCATGTTTTCTAGATGTATTTAAAACTAGTGTTTATGGATTTATTTGGGAAATTGAATGCATGTAATCAATGATGATTACCTACTAATATTTTTAAGCTCACACCCTACTTGTGCCACTCTGTGTTGGTAGACCAGAGCTGTTTTGTAGGTTATGGTTTCTAGTTTAGTTGTAACTTTGGATAAGGTTGGTCTTGTGGTTGGTGATGACAAAGGGGTAACATGGAGATCATGTCAACGTGTTCCATCCTTAGTTTTGTATTTAGTTTTGTCATGTTTAGTTGTTATAATATTTTAATAAGTTTTTATATTTATTGATATTCATTTATTGGTTTTTGTTGTGTTATCTATTTAGTTTATTCGATCCTAGTTTTTTGTGCTAAATTGTTCCCATTGTATTATTTTGATGCTCAAAACTAGTTTTCAGCCAGTGGGGATTGGTAATGACCTTAAATCCTTGTCTTAGGCCAAGTCAGGTGTTGGATCAGATGACATCCCAGCCTAGTTCATGAAAAAAATGATGTCAGAGTAGGCTCTTGTTATTTGGGGTGTCGTGTAGATCATAGATTAGGACTGTCGAAACTTGGGAGGTAAGTACGGGAAGGAGATCACAAACCCTTTCTCATTATGATCCTTGAGTTTCCAAATTAGTTTGAGATTTGAGTCTTTTGTTTTAGTTTTTTTGGTATGGATGAGGAATGATAATGGAGGTGAGCCGGTGTCATGTTGTAACCTCACATGGAGTAGTGACCCTTGTGGAGTGTAAGGGCATGGTTCAATTCCCTCTTAGTTACTGATACTTACTTGAGGCATGTACCACTAACTATGTTGTTAGGTTATGCAGAACCACTAGTTCCTCATTCTGGGAGTTTGGTGTGAGTTGTGATTTGGTTTGATCTTGTTTGGTGCGAGTCATTTATGAAATTGGAAAATGGTTTGGGGAAATAGTTTGTAAAAGGTAAAATGGTATTTTTGGAATGGGTTTTGTTATGAAGATGTAATTTTATGTTTTATTTGGATGGGAAAATGGGTTTTGACATTTGAAGAGTGGCCTTGGAAGAAGGCGGTTTTGGAAATTAGAATGAAAAGGTGGTTTTTGAAAAGAGGATTCTGGTTTTGTTTATGATGTTTGGATTATGAACCTATTGTTTTGGCTTAAAATATTCTTTTTGGTTATGTTTCAGGTTGATATTGATTATGGTTTTGTGTTCCTTGTGTTGTTCAGAATATGCCGCTCCGAAAGGCCCTCAAGGTTTCTAGTGGGACTCGTCCTATTTTTGGTCCTTCTTAGTTATTTTTTGTCTTCCGTGGTGATTGAGGTCCATTAGAGGATGAAGAATGGATTGAGGAAGTTGAGTGTGTCTTTAGATCATTGGGAAATCCTAAATCTATGAGAGAGTGTGTTGTTCTGAGATCATTTGGAGGTCTGAGTTTGGATCAATGGAGGGTGATTGTTCCATTATCATTGAAAGTTGAGATGACTTGGGAAATTTTTAAGGACACCTTCATCTGATGGTTCATACCTGAGGATGTGAAGACGAGGAAGGGGGGAAAGCTATTTAGTATTAATTAAGGCCAGTGGAAGTTGAAGGCTTATATTGACCACTTTAAAGAGATTGTTTATTTCACTCTAGAGATAGCCTTAAAGAATCAGCTGAAAGCTCCTCCTTTCATTTAGGGTCTCCGTCCAGAGATTAAAGAGTGAGTTTTATCATCTAAGGAAGTTTAGTTTGAGAAATGAGTAGATGAGTTATTCTTAGATGATTTGTTCACTAAGGTACGGTTAGTGGTGGTTGGTTCTCATGAAGGTTTCCCATTTAGCGAGAGGTATGTACTAGAGGAACCCATTTCTAAAAAAAATTCTTCAGCTCCAGCTTCCCTCTCATCAGACTAGTCGTTTATATGATTTCATTGCGGTTAGTTTAGGCATTCAAATTCATATTTTCATAATCCTTTGAATACGTGTCGCCATTGTGGTCGTTTGAGTTATATAGAGAAGTTTTGTAAGAAGAGTTTCTGGAAGAAGAAGCCTTGATCAGAGGATATCGGCTCCTGGTTATAGAGAAGTAGATACTTCAAGACATCTGGGCTCTAGCCATAGGTCCCAAAGTGAAGCTTTTTACGTAGTCAGAAATGTCCAGGGGTCTAGGGAATCTTGGTCCAGCTTCTATATCTAGTGTTAGAGTGGATATGGTTGAAGTTTCTCTATTTTAGTTTTTTTACTATTGTAAGTTCCTTCTTTTGTTATAAAATTTTGGAGGTTCCATGCATTTGAAATTATAATGGTCGTGTATTTTGGGTGGGAGTATTTGATTAGTTGTTCTCTTTTGTGGGTGCTTATCCTTTTCTTGGATGGGTTATGATTTTTGGTTGTGTTCATTTGGTAGATTCTTGGGTCCTGTGGAAATGATGAATTGTGGTTCTGTTCACTATTTAGCCTCGATATCTTATATGAGTTTCACCTTTTTTTGTGGGAGGTTTTTAGTTCATGTTGAGAATTCCCATTTTGGTTTCCCTGTGGTGTTGTTGTTGATAATTCTCAATTCCGATGGTGGTGTTGTTTGGCCTATGTGGAGAATTTTGGGTTAGTCTGTGTTGGGAGTTCCCACATTGGGCCAGTCCAAAGTCGTGCCAAGATGTTATAGTCGAGTTCTTATGGTGGGGATAACCCTCCTCCTTTTCATAGTTCTTTCTATTGTGGTTTCTATTAGTGTTTATTGGGTATGACTTATGGAGTGAGAGGTTACCCCAAGGTTCATGGTTCCATTCAGCTTCATTTTGGTTTTGGATTGAGCTTTGTTCTTCATGTGGATGGGTGACTTTTTGGGGGAATAAAGTGTTTGTGTGGGGTGAATTGTCGCACCTAGATCTTTTAATTTCTATTATTTTATTATTTTCTTGGGTTTGGTTCTTTTGTATGGGGTTCGAGTTGAGTTCCTTATTTTAATTTTTGAATTTTGAAAGTTCTGGGTGAGTTTTTAGCCTGTGAACGGTTTGCATGCATGGTTTCAGGCTTAACCGTGTGGCCTTTTGAGGTAGGGGATGTTTTAGTTCATTTTATTCTTGCACAGTTTGACTTGTATGGTTTGAGAATGGATTATACTAAATCGTGCAGGGTCTGGGAGAAACTGTGTGGCTTGAGGGATGGTGTATGGGGCATAGAGCAGGGCTTGCACACGGTTTGAGAAAATAGTGTGGCAAGCGTGTGAGAGATTCTGCAGATTGGATAGTGGCATTTAGCATGGTGGTGAATAGTTTTGGAGACTATGTGTCCAGCCCGTGCGGGGTACCCTCCTCTCTGGTAGAGTGTTCATAGTTGGTGCACGGTTTTTCAAACTGTCCATCTAAACCGTGCGAGTTTCCTAGATTTCTTAAAATTTGAAATTTCATGTTTTCCCTCTAAGGTTTTAACACCATTTCAAGTTTTCCTCCATCTTGGATCATTTTTGGCCCATTAAGGGGCTCCCAAGCTCCCTTAACTTGGTTCATTTTCCCTTTTTGGTGAATCTCCTTCGGATCTAAGATGAGTTTTTTTATTTTTGGTCGATTTACCTCTTTTCTCTTTTTCCCTTCTTGGATTCTTGGCTTTTCTTGGTGGGGTTTCCTCTTGGACGAACCCTAAGGATTAAGGTTGATGTGTTATTGGATTTCTATGATGTTAGGGTGTGTAAATTGTATCTTGGGGTGTGTTCTTCCTTATCCCTAAGTTTCATTTCTTTCACATGTCATTGAGATAAGTTTTTACATCCATTTCCTTTCCAACACATTCCATTTGATGCTTGTGTGTTTCTAAATTATTTAAAAATATGTTTCACATGCTTGTGATATGTTTGTTTGGTTTAATATGGTGTTTTTGTGTTGAAAAAAATTGGGGGAATTTGTTTTCAAAGGGATTCTTTAATTGTGTTTATATATATGCACATAAAGTGTTTGATAAAATGTTAATTGATCTTTTAAAGTAAAGTTGGGTTCTTTGGGTGGGTTTTTCCCTTGGTCATGTTTCGGTAATGAGGTTGGGTTGTGAATTGGATGTTGTATGTGGAAATTTGTGACTTTTATGTTGTGATGATTATGTGTGTCTTTTTGTGTTGGTTTAAAAGCAACTGGTGCTTCTTTAAAAATGGTTCTTCAAGAAAATGTTGTTTTTTAAAGTAATTTGAAGTGGGAATGTGTTGGGAGATGGATTTCAAAATGAAGTTGATTGTGTTTCAAGTGTACCTCCTTGTTATGCTTCTAAATGTGTTATGTGGGTTGTTTATGTGGTGATAAATATGTTTTAAAAAGTTTTTGAAATGTGAATGTGATGAAAGATGGTTTTCTAAAGGAAATTGGTTATGTTTCATGTTTGTTTCATTGTGGTGATTCTTGAATGTGCCTTATGCCTTGTGTGAAAGGTAGGAAATGCATCCTCAAAGGGATTCAAATGTGTGAATATGTGGAAAGTTAGTTTTTCAAAAGAAATGGATTTTTGTGGCATGTTGGTTTCCTTGTTATGCACCTTAAATGTGTTGTGAGTTGTGTAAATGATGTGAAGCATGTTTTTAAAATGGTTTTGATGCGAGTATGAGTTTGAAAGGGGATTTTCCCATGGAAATGGGTGGATTTCATGAGTGATTTTCTTTTTGTGCTTCCAAATGGATTTTATGAATTGTGAAATTGGTGTGAAATGTGTTTCCAAATAACCTTGGTGCATCGAGTGAATTTAAATGCAGTTTCAAACATGTCCTTTAAAGCTTGTCCCTTTTGAAACTTTGAGGTGTGTTTTGGAAATTAAATGGCATAGAAGCCTGTTTGGCACTTTTCATGTTGTTGTGTGTTTTAATTTTGGCTTGGAAATGGATTGGATTTGAGATGTGAAGGTCTTTTTGGAATTGTGTGTAAAGACCCAGAAATTTCAAGGAAAATTTTTTCTTAATTTTATTTGGAATTTTATAAGAACGCAGTTTCTGACGGCGCCTGATTCCGAGGCCCCGTGTGCCCGGAATCAATTTCCGAAGTTTGGCTCGGGTACGTTCAGTGAACGAACGAGCGAGAATTCCTATCTTTTGAACCAGTGCTCGGAATTGAAATCTGATGGCACCGATGAACTCGCAACGCCGGTAATCGCTTAAGGGAACCCTTTATCGTAGTTGCGTTTGTGCGGAAGAAGAAGTTACTTAATGGGGTTTAATTAAGAAGTAAATAAAATTGTTGGATCAATTTTATTTTATATCAAGGTGGTTAATTTCCCCCATGGGAAGTTGGTGGTGGGGCCCACATCCACCCAACCTCCCATGTGTGGATAATTGAAAGGGTAGGGCCCACACGAGCCCCAACCTTTCACCTTCCCCCTTTAAACTCCTTAACCCCCCATTTAAGTCTTGCCAACTTAACTCCTCATTTATTTTTACAACTCATGTTAATAACTTGAGTGAGTTAAGTGTGGGTTTTTATTTTTCAAACTCTTAAATTTTCAAAAGCCTTTTGTGATAATAAAATAAGTTGGGAACTTATTTTATTTGGGTTAGTTTTGGGTTGTTTGAGAGCTTTTGGAGAGAAAGCTAAAGGAAGTCTTCTTCTTCTTCAACTTCGACGAAGAACGCGACGAACACCGTTCTTCAACGAAGAACATCTCCGCCGAAGAACGCGACATCTACTTCCAATAACGTTTCCTCTTCGAACGCACCTCGACAACAACGGAATCGACGTTCGTTTCCCGCGACGCCCGACCTCCGCGACGGTCGTCTTCTGCGGCTCGATTGACGTGCACCGTTCCTGAACCGAGGTAGGGGAATTTTATTTGTTTCCTCTTAACCTTGAGAAAAGAACGATGAGCGCAGACCAACCATTACCCGGTTGATCCGCGGACCGTTCGTCCATGCGGGGTTACTTTTGTTGGGTGTCATCTAATTTCATGGTTAAGTATGTGCTCAATATTTTGTTGGGAACAAGTGTTTGATTTTCCAATTGATATCACTTAACGTGGAGGGTGTGGGCCGAACGAACACGGCCCGACAACCCTCCGCAGTTTGTTTTTGATGCGCGGTTTTGGAGACGATGAGAAAGCGGACCCGTATTGGATTTTGAGGCATCCATTCTAAAGATCTTGATCCGAGAAGACTGCCAGCGAAGACCGCAAGCGAATCGGACCACCGGAGCGCGTCCGGTGGTCCGTAGAAGGCGGCGGCCGCGCGCCACCTCGGCGCGGCGGCGCCGGCAACCGACGGCGGCGGCGCGCCGTCGGAGGAGGCCGCCGCGGCTATGCCGCGGCGGTTCAGCAAGCGGCCGGTTTTGCCGGCCGCGGGTGATCTGGAGGCGGGACCCTGAGGGTCCTGCGTGTGAAGTAACGGCCGGCCTTAGGCCGGCCGAGTTCCGGAAGAACCGGGGGTTGAAACCCCCGGTGGTGTCAATTTCGGCGGGCCCCCACGTGGGGGGCCGTTTTCATCAAAGGCGTGGCATAATACCGCGCCGTTGGTAAAATAAAGGGGGACAGGCACCCCCCCCCCCCCCCTTCAAAAGGGCTCGGCCTTCGGCCGAGCTGGGCAGCGCGCTGTGCCCAGCCGAACTGGCGCCGGGCCGGTCTGCCAGGCCGGGCCGAGCCCATCCGGGTCGGGCCGCGCCGGGTCGGGCCGTGCCGGGCCGGGCCGACCCGGAACCGGGGCGGGTCGACCAGGTTCGGGCTGACCGGGGGGGTCTCGGGCCGGGTCGGTCCGGGCCTGAAACCCCCTTTTTCGGACCGTTTGGGTTCAATTTCTCATAACTCGGGTTACGGACCTCCGATCGATGCACCGTCAGTTGCGTAGAGATCCTTGGAACGAGACAGTAGTTTCGGTATATCGCACTCAAGGTTTCAGAATACTTTGAGTTCGGCCGGGTTGGTTCGTACACGAAACCAACCGGGCCCTCGGAGCAGAAACGCTCATATCTTGAACTCCGGACGTCCGATTGACGTGTCGTCGACTTGGTTGAGTTCCTCTTAGTGAGACGGATCTTTTGGCATACTCCGCCCGAGGTTTGGATGCAGGTGGAGTACGGTCGGATTGGTTTTGCCTTAAAACCCAACCGGGCCCCTGGAACGAAAAAGCCAATAACTCTCAGACCGGGCGTCCGATTGACGCGTCGTCTGTTGCGTTGAGTTCCTGTTGACGATATGGAACTTTTGGATACATCAACTTCGGACTATGTGAAAGTTGATGTATCAGCCTCTCGGCTCGTGGAGCGGACCCTCCCGAACGAGCTTGCTGTGTGCGGGAACCCTAGTGCTGGCTGCGACTGCGACTTCGACGACGACTGTGCAGAGATCCTCAGTGGATTCGACGGCGACGACTACAACACTCAGTAATCCTACGGGGATCAGTGCTACAGATCCTGTGTGGGTCCGATCCTATGTGGGTCCTAGCTGTGCTGGTCTTGTATCCTATGTGGGTCCCAGCTTAGATGATTCAAGTACTGGTCTTGTATCCTATGTGGGTCCCAGTATAGATGAATCAATGAAGACAGCTGGTCTTGTATCCTATGTGGGTCCTAGTTGTGCTGGTCTTGTATCCTATGTGGGTCCCAGCTTAGATGATTCAAGTACTGGTCTTGTATCCTATGTGGGTCCCAGTATAGATGAATCAATGAAGACAGTTGGTCTTGTATCCTATGTGGGTCCTAGTTGTGCTGGTCTTGTATCCTATGTGGGTCCCAGCTTAGATGATTCAATACTGGTCTTGTATCCTATGTGGGTACCAGTATAGATGAATCAATGAAGACAGCTGGTCTTGTATCCTATGTGGGTCCTAGCTGTGCTGGTCTTGTATCCTATGTGGGTCCCAGCATAGATGAAACAATGAAGACAACTGGTCTTGTATCCTATGTGGGTCCCAGCTTAGATGATTCAGTATCTATGTCTGATCATCTCTTTCACCTTTTCGATGATGTATACCTGTGTGAGCTTAATCATGTTTGCTTTCCTGTGTGGATTGTGTTGTTTTATCCTGTGTGGATTACGTTTTGCTTTCCTGTGTGGAATACGTATACTTTCCTGTGTGGACTGAGTTGTACTTGGGCTCGGAGGTTGGAGCGTATTGGAATTGTTGACTTAGGTATATGAATGGGCATATACCTAAGCAGTGTCGGTCGTTACTTCGTGATTGTATCTTTCCTTTGTGGTTTATCCTTTGTGGATTTTGGGAGACCTTCGGGGGTCTCGGGGTCCCTACTGAATAGCTTATACTCACCCCTGCACGGGCTATGCATGCACTACGTTGTGTTGGTTGTAGACGACGGACAGCGTTGATCGTGGTTGAGGCTTGCAGAGTAGGACGGTACCTGGAGGAGGACCACTGGGCGGGACGTACTCGGAGCGGACGGCGGGACCCGAGGAGCAGTGGAGCTATCTGTACCCACCCTTCAGGTGGGATTTCCAGTGGACAGCTCGGCGTAGCGGCTTTTACTTTTCAGTTGATGTTTTCCCTTTCGAGTTGTACTTTACTTTCAGTTTGGGTTTGTATTCTGGCCCACATACTTTCCGCACTTGCAGTTGTACTCTGTTTTTACTTAGTGTTTACTTTTTCTGCTTGCTTACTCTGAGGTGCTTGTTTACTTTACAAAGGCAATGCCTTCCCTTTTTCCGGGATTTACGCCTTGGTGCTAGTCACCAGCCCCTGGCCTATGGAAGGCGGGCTTGGGGTAGTCACGGCACGGGCCCCAAGGACGGGTCGTGACAAATTGGTATCAGAGGAGTTCGGTTCTACCGCAGACTCTGATCTTTCTTCTGTGTAAAGCAATAGTGTTCAGCGTATTGGGTGTGGTTATCAGTCCAGGGAGTCCAATGTTGGTGTGGCGGCCGACGTATCCGTACACCAGGATCCTAACCTCTGATTTCCGACTTAATGCACGAAAACATTGATTGCGTGTGTGTTTCAAGTTTTCTTTGTGATTACTTGTGTCAGCTCACCAGGTATACTGTTTGACCGTGGAGCACCTGTTTCCTTTTCAGGATGGCCCCACGACGGCAGTCAGCTAGGGTTCCAAGAGTCGAGCGTGACGACAGCCCACCGAGCGATGAGGCCTCGGTGCAGGGCTCCTTGTCAGTAGAGGCACCGGCGGTACCTTTACCCACCGAGCCACCGATGCTACCAGCCCCAGCCGCTGACGATGCACGTCACCTTAGCGCGCTGCATGAGTTCCAACGCCAGCGACCGCCCAGGTTCCGCGGGGAGATGGACCCCCAGGAAGCCGAGGACTGGCTGGAGGCAGTAGTGAGAGTTTTTCGATTAGTGAGGACACCAGCAGACCTCATGGTGATCCTCGCAGCGAGCCTACTGCACGCGGCAGCGGGCCGATGGTGGAGTTTGATGCTCTAGGTGCACGATGATGCATCTCTACTCTGGACAGACTTTGAGAGCCTCTTCCGCTCAGAGTTTGTCCCAGCCACCCTCCGTGTGGTGCGCATCCAAGAGCTGCTACAGCTACGGCAGGGCAGCATGACAGTGGCCCAGTACTCAGCGAGATTTACTGATCTCTCGCGCTACTCCACAGATATGGTACGAGACCCGTTCTTCAGGGCCCCGACCTTCGAGTAGGGACTGAGGCACGAGATCAGGGCTTCGATGATCTCCCTCAACATTCCGACACAGGCAGAGGTGTTGGAGAGAGCCCTTCTAGTGGAGAGTTTTCTCGCCGAGCAGGCTCTAGTGACAGGGCCCTCCGCAGGACGGCCCGTAGCAGGGTCTTCTGCAGCTGGCAGTAGACAGGTGACGCAGAGGTCCAAGCGGGCCAGACCATTAGATGGGCAGTCTCAGGATGAAGATTCGGTTGTGCGGGGCACCCGAAGGAGAGCCAACTACATGAGGGGAAAGCATTGCTACGCATGTGGCGGGCAAGGTCACATGGCTCGAGACTGCCCGACTCGTCTTACAGATGAGCAGCAGGTGGTAGAGGGACCTCCCAGACAGAGGTTCGGCCATGGAGGTCTTCAGGGTGCAAGCGGGCGAGGCAGAGGAGCTGGCCGAGCAGCAGCTGGTGGACGACACTTCGAGGTGTTGCCACCACCACCACCAGGAGGTCCGCCCCGACCGCAGGGAGTTGGTGGACATGTGAGATCTCAGCTTCAGGCAGCTGAGGCCTTCGATCATGGAGCTCTGGGAGCAAATGGACAGGAGCAGAACTAGTTGATATGTCTTTTGTACTTCTAGTTCCTTGTTGCTATTGTGTAGCGTCTTTGTATTATGAGCTACAATAATAAAAGACGCATACCTTTGTGATGTTTTCATTCTTGTCCTCTTTTGTGTTGTTACTAAGAGGTTCCAGTTTTGACTGTTGACTTGACCCTCACTTGTGAGACATCTACTGGAGGAGACTCAGTTACCACACACTGATGTCGACAGTGTGACTCAACCCTTGGAGGTGAGAGTAACGGTTGGATCTCTTGGTAGTAGCGTCGAGGCCTTACGACGTCATCCTTGGTATGGATTAGTATCATCCATGTCGGGATTGACTGTATTAGGCAAAGAACGTGGTTCATCCTTGGGATGAGACCAGATTTCTCTTATCGGCAAAGAAGAAATCATAGCAGCTCTTGTGGTACCAGAGGTGGTCCAGGCCATGATAGAGAAGGTCCTGGTCATCCAGGAGCGGATGAAGACAGCTCAGAGCCGACAGAAGTCTTTCGCTGACAGGAGGCGGAGGCCACTAGAGTTTGAGGATGGCGACCACGTCTTCATGCGGGTCTCACCACGACGTGGATTACGGAGATTTGGCCAAGATGGCAAGTTGTCTCCATGCTTCATCGGACCCTTCCAGGTCCTCAGCAGGATTGGCGAGGTGGCTTACCGCCTAGCTCTACCACCTTTGTATCCCTAGTTTGTGTTGAAGCTTTACGGGGACGTAAAGCCCTGTGGTGGGAGTAATGTAAAGACCCGGAAATTTCAAGGAAAATTTTTTCTTAATTTTCTTTGGAATTTTACAAGAACGCAGTTTCTGACAGCTCCTGATTCTGAGGCCCGGTGTGCCCGGAATCAATTTCCGAAGTTTGGCTCGGGTACGTTCATTGAACGAACGAGCGGGAATTCCTATCTTTTGAACCAGTGCTCGGAATTGAAATCTGATGGCACCGATGAACTCGCAACGCCGGTAATCGCTTAAAGGAACCTTTACCGTAGTTGCGTTTGTGCGGAAGAAGAAGTTACTTAATGGGGTTTAATTAAGAAGTAAATAAAATTGTTGAATCAATTTTATTTTATATCAAGGAGGTTAATTTCCCCCATGGGAAGTTGGTGGTGGGGCCCACATCCACCCAACCTCCCATGTGTGGATAATTGAAAGGGTGGGGCCCACACGAGCCCCAACCTTTCACCTTCCCCCTTTAAACTCCTTAACCCCCCATTTAAGTCTTGCCAACTTAACTCCTCATTTATTTTTACAACTCATGTTAATAACTTGAGTGAGTTAAGTGTGGGTTTTTATTTTTCAAACTCTTAAATTTTCAAAAGCCTTTTGTGATAATAAAATAAGTTGGGAACTTATTTTATTTGGGTTAGTTTTGGGTTGTTTGAGAGCTTTTGGAGAGAAAGCTAAAGGAAGTCTTCTTCTTCTTCAACTTCGACGAAGAACGTGAAGAACACTGTTCTTCAACAAAGAACATCTCCGCCGAAGAACGCGACGTCTACTTCCAACGACGTTTCCTCTTTGAACGCACCTCGACGACAACGGAATCGACGTTCGTTTCCCGCGACGCCCGACCTCTGCGACGCTCGTCTTCCGCGGCTCGATTGACGTGCACCGTTCCTGAACCGAGGTAGGGGAATTTTATTTGTTTCCTCTTAACCTTGAGAAAAGAACGACGAGCGCGGACCAACCATTACCCAGTTGATCCGCGGACCGTTCGTCCATGCGGGGTTACTTTTGTTGGGTGTCGTCTAATTTCATGGTTAAGTATGTGCTCAATATTTTGTTGGGAACAAGTGTTTGATTTGCCAATTGATATCACTTAACGCGGAGGGCGCGGACCGAATGAACACGGCCCGACAACCCTCCGCAGTTTGTTTTTGATGCGCGGTTTTGGCGACGACGAGAAAGCGGACTCGTATTGGAGTTTGAGGCATCCATTCTGATGATCTTGATCCGAGAAGACTGCCAGCGAAGACCGCAAGCGAATCGGACCACCAGAGCGCGTCCGATGGTCCGCAGAAGAAGGCGGCCGCGCGCCACCTCGGCGCGGCGGCGCGCCGCCGGAGGAGCCCGCCGCGGCTATGCCGCGGCGGTTCAGCAAGCGGCCAGTTTTTCCGGCCGCGGGTGATCTGGAGGCGGGACCCTGAGGGTCCTGCGTGTGAAGTAACGGTCGGCCTTAGGCCGGCCGAGTTCCGGAAGAACCGGGGGTTGAAACCCCTGGTGGTGTCAATTTCGGTGGGCCCCCACGTGGGGGTCCGTTTTCATCAAAGTCGCGGCATAATGTCGTGCCGTTAGTAAAATAAAGGGGGACAGCCCCCCCCCCCCCCCCCTTCAAAATGGCTCGGCCTTCGGCCGAGCCGGGCAGCGCGCTGTGCCCAGCCGGACCGGCGCCTGGCCGGTCTGCCAGGCCAGGTCAAGCCCAGCCGCGCCGGGCCATGCCGGGCCGGGCCGACCGGGGGGGGTCTCGGGCCGGGTCGGTCCGGGCCCGAAACCCCCATTTTCGGACCGTTTGGGTTCAATTGCCCATAACTTGGGCTAAGGACCTCCGATCGACGCACCGTCAGTTGCGTAGCGATCCTTGGAACGAGACAGTCGTTTCGGTATATCGTACTCAAGGTTTCGGAATACTTTGAGTTCGTCCGGGCTGGTTCGTACACGAAACCAACCGGGGCCTCGGAGCGGAAACGCTCATATCTTGAACTCCGGACGTCCGATTGACGTGTCGTCGACTTGGTTGAGTTCCTCCTAGTGAGACGGATCTTTTGGCATACTCCACCCGAGGTTTGGACGCAGGTGGAGTACGGTCGGATTGGTTTTGCCTTAAAAACCAATCGGGCCCCTGGAACGAAAAAGCCAATAACTCTCAGACCGGGCGTCCGATTGACGCGTTGTCTGTTGCGTTGAGTTCCTGTTGACGATACGGAACTTTTGGATACATCAACTTCGGACTATGTGACAGTTGATGTATCAGCCTCTCGGCTCGTGGAGCGGACCCTCCCGAACGAGCTTGCTGTGTGCGGGAACCCTAGTGCTGGCTGCGACTGCGACTTCGACGACGACTGTGTAGAGATCCTCAGTGGATTCGACGGCGACGACTATAGCACTCAACGATCCTACGGGGATCAGTGCTACAGATCCTGTATGGGTCTGATCCTATGTGGGTCCTAGCTGTGCTGGTCTTGTATCCTATGTGGGTCCCAGCTTAGATGATTCAAGTAGTGGTCTTGTATCCTATGTGGGTCCCAGTATAGATGAATCAATGAAAACAGTTGGTCTTGTATCCTATGTGGGTCCTAGCTGTGCTGGTCTTGTATCCTATGTGGGTCCCAGCTTAGATGATTCAAGTACTGGTCTTGTATCCTATGTGGGTCCCAGTATAGATGAATCAATGAAGACAGCTGGTCTTGTATCCTATGTGGGTCCTAGCTGTGCTGGTCTTGTATCCTATGTGGGTCCCAGCTTAGATGATTCAATACTGGTCTTGTATCCTATGTGGGTCCCAGTATAGATGAATCAATGAAGACAGTTGGTCTTGTATCCTATGTGGGTCCTAGTTGTGCTGGTCTTGTATCCTATGTGGGTCCCAGCTTTGATGATTCAGTGCTGGTCTTGTATCCTATGTGGGTCCCAGCATAGATGAAACAATGAAGACAACTGGTCTTGTATCCTATGTGGGTCCCATCTTAGATGATTCAGTATCTATGTCTGATCATCTCTTTCACCTTTTCGATGATGTATACCTGTGTGAGCTTAATCCTGTTTGCTTTCCTGTGTGGATTGTGTTGTGCTATCCTGTGTGGATTACGTTTTGCTTTCCTGTGTGGAATACGTATACTTTCCTGTGTGGACTGAGTTGTACTTGGGCTCAGAGGTTGGAGCGTATTGGAATTGTTGACTTAGGTATATGTATGGGCATATACCTAAGCAGTGTCGGTCGTTACTTCGTGATTGTATCTTTCCTTTGTGGTTTATCCTTTGTGGATTTTGGGAGACCTTCGGGGGTCTCGGGGTCCCTACTGAGTAGCTTATACTCACCCATGCACGGGCTATGCCCGCACTACGTTGTGTTGGTTGCAGACGACGGACAACGTTGATCGTGGTTGAGGCTTGCAGAGCAGGACAGTACCTGGAGGAGGACCACTGGGCGGGACGTACTCGGAGCGGACGGCGGGACCCGAGGAGCAGTGGAGCTATCTGTACCCACCCTTCAGGTGGGATTTCCAGTGGACAGCTCGGCGTAGCGGCTTTTACTTTTCAGTTGTTGTTTTCCCTTTCGAGTTGTACTTTACTTTCGGTTTGGGTTTGTATTCTGGCCCACATACTTTCGGCACTTGCAGTTGTACTCTGTTTTTACTTAGTGTTTACTTTTTCCGCTTGCTTACTCTGAGGTGCTTGTTTACTTTACAAAGGCAATGTCTTTCCTTTTTCCGGGATTTACGCCTTGGTGTTAGTCGCCAGCCCCTGGCCTATGGAAGGCGGGCTTGGGGTAGTCACGGCACGGGCCCCGAGGACGGGTCGTGACATTGTGCACGGGAAAGTGGTGTTTTGTGTTGGATTTGGAATTTTTTTTGGAAATTAGTTTTGGCACTCATGTGATGTACGGGTCCAGTGGGCATCTTGGCATGTTTTGGAAAATGGATTGAAAACGTGGGTAGCATGAAGGCCCAATTGGTATTTTAAAATGATTTGGAAAGTGGTTTTGATTATGAAAAAATGGTGGTTTCCATATGAGCTTTAATTGTTGAATGCTTGTGTTTTTGAAAGAAATGGTTTTTCATGTGTGTTCGTGGTGTTTGGCTTATGTTGGAGACCACTAGACCCTGGAATGGGATCCCCTCTGGTGGCTCGTGCACGGGAACATTATTATGATTTGGAGACCGCTAGACTTTGGTATGCATTCCCCTCTAGTGGCTCGTGCACGAGGATGTTGTGGGTTACAGTTGCCATACTATGTTGCACTGAGTATTGTTATCATGGGATTCATGGGTTTCATCTAGACGGTTGAGTGACAGTTACTTATCAACTCCGATTAGACAGGTTGATACCCCCTGGATTTGTTGAGATGTCAGGTGGGATGTGCCACTAGATTGACTAGTTTAGAGTGGTCTGTTGGTTATTAACTATGGAGTTGCACCATATGCTGGTAAGTGGGTCGGATCTGAGTATGTCCATGGATTTCTTCTAGATATGTTTAGGAAATTCCCATGTTTGTCTATCTGTTTGTTTGCTTACTTCCGCTACTTGTTGGGTATTGGCATGTGAGTTTTTCTTGCAATTTTTGTTTCCTTTATTTTCAGTGTGGCCCCTTTTTATTCCTTAGTTGGTTTGGTATTTTGGTGTTGGGTTTACGAGTTGGGTTTTGGAATGGAAAACCATTTTAAAAAAAGGGAAAGTCGTGTGAGTTGCTTTTAAAAAAAAGTAACTTGTGTAAAACTATGTTTGGTTGTTTAAAATGATTGAAGCATATTTTCTAGATGCATTTCAAACTAGTATTTGTGGACTGATTTGGTAAAGGAAATGCATGGACTCTGTAGTGATTACCTACTGAGCTATTTAAGCTCACACCCTACTTATGCCACTCAGTGTTGGTAAACTCGAGCTATTTTGTAGGCTCAGGTTTCTGGTCCGGTTGTACCTTTGGAACGGGTTGGTCTTGTGGTTGGCGATGACCAAGGGGGCACATGGAGATCGTGTCAGTGTGGTTCAGTCTCAGTTTTGTATTCAGTTTTGTTATGTTCAGCTGTTGTCATATTTGAACCAGTTTGTATATTTATTGATATTCGGTTTTTAGTTTTTGTTGTGTTCTCTGTTTAGTTTATTTGATCCTCGTTTGTTGGGAAAAATCGTTCTCATTGGATTATTTTGATGCCCGACACTAGTTTTCTGCACGTCGAGATCAGGAATGCCCTTCGGGCCTTGTCTTGGGCCGGGTCTGGTGTCGGGTCAGATGACATCCCGGCCTGGTTCGTGACAAAAAAATTCTACGCTAGTAATAATAATAATTAATAATATTAATACTTAGTAGTAATATTAATGAACGATCAAGAAACATTAATATTAAAAGCTAGATTAGTAATAATAATATTTAATATTTGTTAATTATATTAATACTTCTTATTATAATTATTCATATTATGTTTAGTTAATAATCATATTAAAGCTATTATTGAAACGGACTAGGGTCAAGCCCCTTTATTAAAACAAAACAAAACATACAAGGAAAATGGTGTCGGACAAGGAAAACCACCTTCAAAAGAAAAAAACAAAACAATGCCAAAAAAATGACTAATGTAAGCATCATCTGCCACGACCTCAATAGGTGCCTCGACCACACAAGTGTCGGCCTCGCCTCCATGTCATTTCTCTCTTCCAAGGCTCATGATCTTCCTATGTGGAAGGAGTAGAACACCCACCGTTATTGCCTTTACTTGGAATCTGTGATCCATTCTTCCACGAGAGGTCACGAATGTCAAACTCGAGGTTGGAGCCAATTTTTTCCTCAATATTATTGAATAAAAATTCCAAAACTTCATGATAATCCTAAATTCTAAAGGAGTAATGATCCAATTTTGCAAAAATAATCTCTACTTGCAAGTCGAACCACTCCCCCATAGTCTGACCAAGTCCTTTAGGTGACCTCTCATCCTCAATCTCTTCTTGGAGAATTGCGCTTTCTATATCAATCTCTTTCACTTCCTCGCATCCTTCAATAGTGGCATTGCCAAAGTTGTCACAAACCACTTCCATAAAATCCAAAAAATGCGGGTGGTAACGCACCACCTTCCTTGAAGGGCATTTCCATCTTTCATTACCATCAATGTTCTATTAAAGCCATTATTAAATATTAAAAATATTATTAATTGTATTAATAACATAATAATATATTATTAATTAATAATAAATAATAGAATTGATAATTAATAAATATATTACCAATTAATAAATTACAAATAATTATATCTACAAAAATTTCTAAATGTATTCATTACTCTAATAAATTAATAAGTGGAAATATGTTGTATTTTATATAAATTATGACATTTTAATTAAGAAATTACATTATTAATAAATTATTAATAATTATTTATATTAAATGCATTATTTATTATTAAAAATTATCAATCTATCAACTAATTATTAATAATCTAATAATATATAAACAAATTAAAATAATTAGGACACGTGAACCGTGTTCACGCTCCGTATATAAATTTCGCAGACCAGGCATGTTCAAAGCCGCTGACTAAAAAAGGTTTATTAATATTTTAATTGGCGCTGCCCACTTTTTTCCGGATGGTTACAAAAGTGTCAATGTGAAAAATATAAGAGTTTTTAATTTTGTAATCGAACGATTCCGTTCTATTCTGCACGAGACATCAGTTTAGGTACACCAGATTGTCCGGTAAAACAGATGTATTGGAGAGGATTTTATATTTTATTTTTATTTTTTTTCCCTAAATATTGAATGTTATGTTAGTTTTTATATAATGAAATGCAAATTTTTTAATTTATTGTACATTTTGTTTTCCAAATATGTTAAAAGGCACTTAAAAAGATTTCTTTTGCAAAGAAAATTACGTGCATCATTGGAATCTCTCGTTCTTAAAACAAAAAAGTCTAAAACCTGTTTCTTAAAGAGGCATAGCCGTTTATATCATTTTCATTAATATAAATATTTAAAGAAAATAATATTTATGGCTACGATTATCACGGCTACAATTTTAATTAATATTCTTAAAGAGGTATAGCCGTTAATATATATTACTATCATGGCTACAATTGTCGTTTTTGTTGAATAAATACGGGTGGTTGTATTATTTATTTATTTATGTTAGATGATATTCTGTTGTTTATTTCCTTTGCAAAATAGCCTACCGTTTAAATATAATTGACAAACAGGTGCCCCATGGAGTGCACTTGAGTGGCTCCGTCCCTTCTATACTCGTGGTGATGAGTTGAAGCGGTCCTTATTTCAATACTTTGCATCTTCAACTTTCTTTCTTTATACCCCCACCCTAGGACCATACAATTGACCAACAATCTAAGGATTTGACACTTTTATCTAAATATAGTTTTTCCTTTCTTTGTCATGCGGTCCCAATTAGATCAATGAAAACATTTGACGACAGTATAAGACATCGATCCAAGTAATGAAATATGGAAAGCTATTTTTGTCATGTTTTTAATTATTTTTAACATTGTTTTTTATAACATCATAAAAAATGTAGTAAATGTCAAATATTTAATGTCTCTTAGAAATATTTAATGTCACACACATGTGCATGCATACGCCGACACACACCGAACCCCATAAACCTGAAAACACAACCATAGAAACCCAAAAATACTGCCACGAAAACCTGAAAATTGGATGGTCATCTTTATCCGTGCTTAAAAAAACCTTTTTTATTAGAGAAATGAATCCCAATTTTCAGTAAAATTTAGAGGTAACATGCATGAATCAATGTATGAATTGAATTTTCATAACAAGAAATCAAATTGAAATTTCACTAAAATAATATGTATATAAATAATTATATGTATGTATATGAATAAATTTAAAATATTATTTCATTAAAAAAATATGAATTTAAATTTCAAAACAAAATAATTGAAAATTGAAATGCCATAATATATAGTTTATAAAATAAAACTTATAATTTATTATTCACATACAAATTCTATTTAAATATAATTACTAATATATATGTAGTTAGATTTTAAAATATTTATTGTAAATATAGTTATATTTATATATATTTTCATATAATTAATAATTATTTAATTTTAAAATATTTATTGACTATTTAAATATAATATATATATATATATTAAGAATTTATATAATTATGTATTAATATTAGAATTTTATTTTAATTTCAATTTTAATTTTATATAAAAAATAAATTCAAAATGGAAATTAAATCGGTATATATATATATATATATATATATATATATATATATATATATATATATATCACATTTTACAAAAATTTAACCAGCATAAAAATATATATTTTATAATATAAAAAATCACATTTAAATGAAGTTTCAAATGAAATTTTAAATTATTATGTGTCTGTGCAGGGTGTGTGTGTGTGTGTATGCATGTATGTTTGCATGTACCTATGAGTGTATGTGTATAGTATATCCAATCACTACAACAAATCCGCACTTTATACCTTGCAAAATGGCTTTTACCAGCACTAAAAATCGTTGATGTTGTAAGCGTCTTTAAAAGTCGGCCACTTTTAAAGAGACCCTTTATCAGTGTTTTTTAGCACTGATAAATGGTGACTATCATTCATAGTTTTATCAGCGCTGATAAATGACCCCTTTATCAACACTAAAAAAACGTTAATAAAATTAGGGTTTATTAGCACTCATAATTTTTTTTTGACGCTCAACACCGACCCCACCACCTTTATCACCGCTCATCAGCCCCCTTTATCAACGCCCTACCACCACTGCCTTTATCAATGCTTGTCAGCCCCCTTTATCACCATCAACCCCCTTTATCAACCCCCCATTCCTTTATCGGTGCTCGTCATCCCTGACACCTACGCTCGCCTGCCAGTATATGAAACTATGACCTCTACCCTCCATGCACTTGTTTACCATTGATTCTTGTAATTTCCTTATATTGTTAATGATTTTATACTATTATTTATCCTCACCATTGGTGGTGAGTTTGTTTGGGTTTGGGGGGGGGTGGTGAGTGGCAGGTCGAGGGGTCAAGTCACCAGGACTATGTGTTTAATACAGTTTTCTTTCTTCACATCATGTTCCTCAGTGTCAAATGTAATCGACCTTATATATATCAAATTATTTATATATATATTTAGATGCATCTTTTTTTATCCACACACACACATATATATAATTATTTTTTAATACATTTATAAAATAAGTTTGTGCGTGTATATACATGTGTGTGTCTATATATAGCCAACAATCATGTACTTGAGTGGTAAAAGCTCCTGCTTGACATACAAGAGGTCATGAGTTCTAATCCAGTTGGGCGCAGTTATTAATAGAGTACTATGCTAGCAGTGAAGCACACATGACACAAGCCTAGTGACACAAACAGGATAATGCAAGAATGACGCTACACTGGGCTTTCGGACCATCATATGGGCTTCATGCCCATTGGGCTTACAGGTTATATATTAAGTAAATAATGTTTGATGGGTGAGTTATCCCCTTGGGGGTTATGACATGTCTTTCCTGTCTCTATGTGTGGTGTGTATATTTGAATGTAATTGTACCCACTACCACATAATGGACTTTACACAACGCCACCTTTTAACACCGCTAAAAAAATGATGTTAAAAGGTTCTTTTATCAATGCTAAAAAAATGTTGATAAAAGTGACTATTTATCAGCGTTGATAAAGGTACCCCTTTATTATTGTTTTTTAGTGTTGATAAAGGGTGCTTTAATCAGTTATTTTCTTAGTGCTGATAAAAGGTATATTTCATAAAAAAATTATTTATCATTAAAAAACATATATTAATATTTAAATATATTTATATTGATATAAATATAACATATTGTATAAAATATGATTTATTTAAGGCTCAATATGCATTTACACTTAATATATAAGATATTTAGTGAAAATGGATTATAAAATAATCTAAAAAATAATATTAATTAATAATTTTTTAATTATTATCGATTAATAGTTATTTAATAACAGTTTGAAGATAGAGAAGATGATAAAAAATAAACGATCTAGAATAAGTTGAAAATGTGACTCAAACTTCAAACGACCATAACTTTTGATCTGGGTGTCCGTTTGAGCTCTACCATATATAAAATTGAAGTATGCAATAATATCTATGCCATGATTACTTAAGGGGACCTCAATCACTATTTTTTTGAGGCAAAAAGGGCCAGAAGGGCTCCAAAATTGAGTTTTTAGTCGGGGTACCCCAATTTTTTAACATTCAATGGAATTTCTGCCTCGTTTAAGGGGGTCTTCTTATCTTTTTTCGGTGGGGACTCAATTTATTTTCAAGGCTCACACTCATAAGTATATTATGATGCTCAAATTTTTTGATTTTTCATAATGTATTGTTATTTATAATTAATTATACAGACATATATACATATTTGTATATATTTACACATAAAAATTTAATTTGATAAATAAATATGTAAAAATACATACATATAAAATATATTTATAAATATATGAACCATATTTAAATAAAAAAATAATATTCATTTTATTTAAAATAAAAAATATATGAATATTTATATACCTATATAGTCTGTGTGGGTATTTGTGTGTCTATTAAAAAACTGATATATATTATCTATATATTCTAATTTATGTATATAAATATTAATATATAATATATGTAAATAAATAAAAATAAATAAAAATATGTATAAATATATTTATAGATACACATATATATAATATATATATATATGTTGTAGATATGTTTGTATTTATTTATTTATTTATAAACAAACACAAAAAAAACATATTTTATAAATGTATTCAAAAATTATCATATAAATATATATTAATATACAAATAAATATATAGATAAAAAATTAACTAGATATATCATAAAATGGAGAACAAAGTAACATTAAGGAGTGGTAAGGGTCTAGCCGTGCAAGGGAGAGGTCTCAGGTTTGAATCCGAGGGGAGGTAGGGGTGCGCACACAGGTTGGTGAAGTGTGGTGCCTAGCGCTGCTAAAGTGGGGTGGTGTGCCAAGTGATGTTAATGGGGGGGAGCACTATTAAAGTGGGGTTCGAGCATTGATGGGGGGGGGTCACCTCTAATTCTGATTTTTTTAATTTTTATTTTTTTTTTTAAAAATGACTTTTAATAGCGCTAAAAAACACTGATAAATGTCCCTTTTATTAGCACTTTTTTTTAAAAATTGATAAAAGAACTCTTTTATCAATGTTTTTAGCACTGATAAAATGAGTCATTATCAGTGCTTTTTTTAGCGCTGATAAAAGTGACCCCTTTTAATAGCGCCTCGATTATCATCACTTTTTTAGCGTCGATAAAGTCTTTTTTAGCCCTGTCAAAACCCTATTTTGTAGTAGTGACCTTCAAACACCTAATATATATGTGTGTCTATATATATATATATATTTACATATATTATATGTTAATATTTATTTACATCTATTGGAATATAGACATAAATATATATCTTTTTGCCAATACACACACATATTTATATATAAACATTATATATACATTTGTATAGGTATATACACGTTCATACTTTTTTAATTTAAATAAAATGGATAATGAATATTTATTTCTATGTGGTTTATATATTTAAAAAGATGTTTTATATGTGAATATGTTTAAATATTTATTTATACAATTATATATTTGTATATAAATATATACAAATATGTATATATGAATATATTTAATTATAAATAAAACTACAATATGAAAATGGGTCAAATTTAAACACCATAATATCCATATGAGTATCAACCTTAGGACTAAATTCAGTCTCCATAAAAAAATACCAGATGACCCTCTTAAATGAAGTTGAAATTTCATCGAATATTTAAAACTCCAAGTATTTCAACTAAAAACTCTGTTTTGGAGGCCTTTCGAGACTTTTTGACCTAAAAAAATAACCATAAAGGCTTTCACAAGAAACATGGCATATATGTCTTTACAAGCTTTGATTTGATATCTCATGGAGCTCAAAGAGATACCTCGATCAAAAGTTATGGTCATTTGAAGTTTAAGTCATGTTTTTAACTTATCTTAATATATCAATTAATTTATTAATTTTAATATCATAAAATTGTTATTAAATGTCTTTTACTTTATACAAATTAGAAAATTATTAATTAATATTATTTTTCCATTATTTTATACAATTTTCACTAAATATATAATATATTAATTGTAAATATATATTAAGTATTATATAAACTATATTTATGCAAATATATTATATATAAATCAATAAAAATATATTTATATATCAGAATCTAATTTTTAATAATATATATATAGACAATTTTTATTAGTGCTAAGAAAAGCGCTGAAAAAGTCCCCCTTTATCAACACTAAAAAAATATCTTATCCGCACCTATAAAAAGCACTCATCAATGCTAATAAAAAGCGTAGATAAAAGAGATGTTTTTATCAACATTTTTTGAGTGCTAATAAAAGGGACCTTTATCAGCGTTGATAAAAACACTCCCTTTATCAACGTTGCGTTTTAGTAGTGATAAAGGATAACGTTGAATAGGGCGGTGACGCATACATGACATGGACAAGTGGTGGCGTAGCCATGATGCAAAGAAGGGACTACGGGCTATGTACTAAGGGCATTTGGGCCATGTAATGGGCTTCATGCCCATTGGGCCTTCGAGCCAAAATCCAATCTCATAAATCGGCTAGTTGGGTGGGTTATCCCTTGGGGGGGCTATGGCCTACCTTTCCGACCCATGTGTGTGTTTGAATGTAATTTTACCCCCAAACACCTAATATAAAATGGTTCTTAAGAATGGGGAAAATACAATGATAATTATATATTACAAACATCAAACAACTCAGTAAGGTTCGAACTCGAGAGCTTGTTCAGACCCTGTAGGGTCGCTACCACCGAGCTGCTCCTTTGGGGCTTAAATATCATTTATGGCCCTTAATGCCTTTGGGCTTTTGGGTGGAGGCCTAAGATGTCAAGGGTTTTAATTCCTTTGCTCTTATGTAAAAGTCAAAGACATTGGCCCCAAACACCTTTGGTCTGTATTGGGTTTTTAATTTAATTTTTGTTTTGTTTTGTTTATATATATATATATATATATATATATATAATTTTTTAGCAAAATTTAACTCCTATTAAATAATCATAATTACTATAATTAAAGCGGTCTAAAGTTTTGACAGAAACCCTCTCTCAGAGCTCCCTTTTATAAGGGGCTTTTCTGAGGGAATCCTTATGGATTTCCAATGTGGGATTTTGGTCCCCCATTTCTTATAGAGGAATAATAATATATTTTTATTAATAACTAGTAATCAATTAATAATAAATATTAATTACTATTTAAATAATAATAAAAATTAATTACTAATTAATTAATTAATAATAAAATAATAATAATACCAAAATAATAGTTAACTATTAAAATTTAATATTAAGTATTAATAATTAACTAATTAATTTTAATAATATCATTAAAAATTTAACAAATAAACAATTAATTATTAATAGTTAATAGTTAATAATTAATTAGTAATTAAAAAACAATTAATTACCTATTAATAATATCAATTACAAATTAACTAATTGATTAGTAATTAATTAATAAATAATAATAATAATTATTATTAAAAAATTATTAATAAATATTTAAAAATATTATTTTTTCACTAAATATTAATAATAATGATTAAATTATTAAAATACTAAATATTAATTAATTATTATTAAATTAGTATTAATTCATTAACTAATTGTAGGTAATTAATATAATTACTAATAAATATTAATTATTAACAAATATTAATTAAAAAAATATTATTTACCATTTAATAATATTAATTTCTAATAAATATTATATAACAATTAAATTAATTAATAATAAATATTTAAAATTATTCATTAGTTACTAATTATTTATATTAATAATATAATTATTAGTTATTAATTAATTAGTAATTAAACAATATTTAATTACTTATTATTATTAATAATTACTAGGATGGTTCAGAATCTGAGCATGCTCATTCTTGGAATTTATTAAGGAAAATAAAAGAGAAAAAAAATTCCTCAACACAAGACGTGTGGTACATAGAGCACCAACAAACCAAGACATGGTAAAACAACACCACTTGAAAAGTGACTGATGAAGGCGATACCCTCACCCACAAAACAAATGTCGCATGACCCTTTAGTTACAGTTGAAAAAACCAACAAAGTCCCATAAATCCCAAAAACCCAAGGCCATTGAGGCCCATAAGTAATAGTATGCCTGAAGCCCATCAATATCAAGGCCCTAAAGTCCCGAACAAGCATAGTCTAAAGACCACAAATGATCCATGAGCCACCACATGCTCGGATCAACAACTTTTCGTCATCTTGCATCATAATAATTACTAATTAACCAAATAATTATTAATTAATTAATTATTATTAATAATAATTATTAAACAATTACTAATAAATATTTAAAAATATTATTTAGTTACTAAATATTAATTGTAACACCTGGATGTTTTAATTAAATATTTTCTCTAAATAATTTTTATTCAATAGCTTGCATTACACGCAATCATGAGTTGTGAAAAACCCTTAATATAAAATGACCATTATAATCTAGCCACTAGGTTAGCAGAAATAAATATAACTAACTTATGAAAATGTATGTTGAAGTCATTAGCTACCAATTATTATATATTTGTATTTTTGTATTAATAAATTGAGTGAATTACTATTAGTAAATGAAATTAATTAAATATATATGTTATATACTTAATAAAACATTTTTTATATTTATCCAATAGATATTTTTGTCATAGAGTTTGAATAAACCCTATTTGATGTATAAAAATCTATATTTTTCAAAAGGGTAATTTTCTTCCTTCTAATGGAGAACCCCTTTTAAATTAAGATTTTGACACATTAATAATTCTCACATGACAACATAAATATGTTCTTTTGAAGCGGTATATAAAAATTCATTTCGTATGAATTTATAATATTTTTTTGATAACTTTCAAGTTTTGATGAATGGTAAAAATACACTAAATTTTAAGTGAAAACAACTTTTTTCCTCAAAATATTTTATATGGTTAAATTATAATATTTAATGGTTTTAAAGTATAAATAAAATATATTTTTATCATTTAATATAATTTACGTTATTATCATTGATTTTACATTGAATTCATATATAAAAACATTTCAATCTTTTGCAATGTTTTAGCTTCTAAATTTTTTTTCTATCATTTCGACAACGAGATTTATTTTAAATTAATTACTAAAAATTTATGGTTTTTAATTTTGAAAAATGGATTCCACAATTGGAATAAGTAGTTTCAAATTATGTAAATAGATTTATTTTATTTTTGGGCATTATGAATAGTAACTTTGTTAAATATGCCTCACTCAAATTTTTATAACTAAATCATTTTTATATAAGGTTATATAGAAGATAAATTCAATTATAAATACTAATTTTAAAGATATTTTTTATTTATCATGGTAATTTATTTTTAATTTTTAGGAAATAAATAATTACCTTAATAGATTATATATTAATGATACATAAATTATTTAATTGATGAAAAATCAATAATATAGTTTTTATTAAAATAATAATACCCATTAAAAGACCCAAACACTAGACCAAATCTTATTGGTCGAGTACATCTCGACCATAATCATCCAAGGGTCGAGTTATTGACCATTTGGAGTCTTATAGAAGGGATTAAGACACTTATATTATTTTATTTAAAGTGATGTTAAAGTTTTCAATTACACATTTTAATAAGTATAACATTTTAAATATTGGATTTTTGAGAAGATAAATTCAACTAAAAATATTCTTCTAAAATCCAACAGATTTATCTTCATCACATTATTTTTTTAATTTTTATTCAACAAATAAGTATATTAAATAGTTACAAAAAATTGATGTAGTGATTATTTTATTAATAGATATAACAAATAAATGTTATAAAAAATTTAAAATAAATATAATTTGGGATAATTAATATTTATAATGAATTTTATAGATGACCTTTACCTCTTAAGAGTATAATAAAATAGTTGTTTTGAAGTTAAGTTGTTATCTTAATATTTTTAAAAATCAATGAATTGAATAGTGTCAAAATTGACACTATGGATTATTTATCAAAATAATGTTTTATTAAATTATTTAAAAATCATAAAACATTTTGTAAAAATATATAATAATTATTATATGGTATAAAATGTTCTAATTTATTTATTTATGGTCTATTGTGCATCAAATAAGTAAATATTGCACCCTTTTAATATTGAATTATTTGTTACCCTAGTTAAAAATAAAATAGAATAACTAAATGTCAATTAAAAAGATAAGGTTTAAATTGATATAAATACTTATAACAAATTTATTGGTTTATGATATTGAAACCTTATATAATATCATCTTCAAATTTGGGTAATTTTGGAGGTTTTTGGATGGGATTTTATTTTATTACAAATTAATATTTGTGAGGTTTCCAAAAGTGCCCCTCACCTCAATTATAAAAGGGCACATCCCCCCTCACCTCTTCACTTCACTTGGTGACTTCAAACTTATACATCCCCTGAAATTTTTCCTTCTCAACTTCCCTAGTAACATTCTAGAGGTTCTGGTCTTCTTCAAAGACCGACTCTACTGCTCTAAGAGGATATTTAGAGGAAACACGTCGAAGAAGAGGTAATCTCCTCTACCGATTCTTTCAAACTTATTTCTTCTTCTACTTTATCTTCACGAGTTGTTTCATTATAAAATAATAAATCCAGTATCACTTATATACTGAGATTTTATTATGATTATGAAACAACCATATTCCATCTTCTATCTATCCTATGAAAAACGAAATCACCATGCGTGCGTATGTACGACTTACCGTCTCCACGCTGTGGTGTAATCTGTTTTTTCACCCCACCTTACTTGGATGGGTATAATGATAGAATTAATAACTATATATGATTATTATAAAATTATATTTATTATGAAATATTATACACCATCCACTTGAATACCATTCAATATTTATGGGAATGATATCGTCGCTCATACGTACATACGGCTTACCGTCTCCACGATGCGATGCTATTCATTCTACATCATCTTCATTAAAGAATGATTATATAAATGTAAATAATGAATAAATATTTTATATCTTATGTTAATATCATTTTTAATGATATAAATATGACCTAATAAAGAGAACCATAATTTATTCGACAAAACATGCATAAGAATATAAAGTAGTTAATATCCGAATATTGAGTAACCATGAAATGTTATTAACAAACAGATGATAATATGATCATATATGAAAACATAAAATGACTATGATTATGAAATAAGTCAATGAAATTATTTAAATCATTATAGATGAGGTTCATATACATACAAAAGAAAATCAGACCAAAGGTGAGGGATAATTTTGCAATCTCATTATTATCCGAGATTATTTATACATAAGTATTTACTGGGGTATATTTATCATCCATGCTCATGTTTCCAAAATATTTAATATTATTTTTAATATTCTAAAATTTTTTAAATTCAATTTTACCCATTGGTGAATTTGTATTAAACAGTATGAAAGGAATCTTTTTTCGTTATTCGATACGAGACAATTTTTGAATTTTCTGGAAAAAGTACGAGGATAATGTTTTTTTAACTTATACAACATGAATGAATTTTTTCTTCTTCATAGATCCTTATTTTAATGAATCTTCCTCTACAAATTTTCAAGTTTATTTTCAAATAAATTCTTTTCTTTTAAAATTGTGCGACATTTTGAGAAAAGAAGATGTTTTTGAAGAAGAAAAGATATTTTACTCAATAATTAATTTCAAGTGTTTTAGTAAAATTATTTTCCATCTAAAATGAAATTATTTAAATAGGGTTATGTTTCTATCCCAATTATTACTATTATTTGATTGCATTTATTATGGAATTATTTTTATGAAATCTATTTATTTTATTTGGATTATGATGGAATGATGTTTAAGAAACCCATTTTTGTTCCTTGAGTTATGCTATGATGAATGATTTATGTTTTTGTGGCACACATAAGAATGATTTAAGTATGAGATGGATGATACCTATATATCCCTCCAATTCATTGAGTAAAGATTTATATATCATGAGATAGACATGTCTGGAATGAGAAATGTTCTCAATTTAGTAATACAGGGCTGGATGAGGAGTGAACTCGGTTCAGTAATAGACTTTGTCCACTATGTGTTAGGTACTGGGACGTGAAATGGAAGTTGATGGGCTGGGAAATTAATTTTTTTTGTGTCTCTGGAGTGACATTACAACTTCAACTCTGGTGATCTTATCCTAGTACGGTCTGAGGACCATGCATGGATTTTATAGAGCACAAAATAAAATCGAACATGTACCTTGTTCGGATCTGACATATGCAAGTCCGTTGCAGGATGCCGGTGAAAGTTTCTAAAAGAATCTGATGTCGAAACCCTCTAGATCATCCACACTTGCCTCTTGAATCTTTTCATGCATCATTCATTGGAATCTGGGTGTTAGCGCGGTACACCAACGACCACTTCGACGCAACGATGATCACCACAAGCAAGAGTCTTTGATCCAAGAAGAAGGAACTTGAAGATATTGCTTGCTTGAGAGAGTCTCTCTCTATAATTCAAGAAGAGGGAGAGGCTATCAATTTGAACGCATGAATAGTTACATGGGAAGAGCCTCTCTCTTATTTATATATGGAATATCTAAAATACCCGTTATGGGTTCCTGACCCACGTGTAATAGATATTCACAGTATAAGTATTATAAATATTTATTTATGAAAAATTAAATTATCCCATAAATAATATTTTTAATTTTATCACTAACTACAATATATATATATTAAATATACATTTCATGATAATCTTGAGTCTATAACTCAACTCACTTCTCCTAAAAATATTAAACAAAAATGGGATATTTAAATCCGTTCGAATAATATTTTATCTTTTTATTTACTCAATCATTTGTAAATACATGTTATAAATAAATTTAACAAATTATTCCAAACTTTAATAATTAAAGAATTTATTTATTACCAGGTGATCCATAGAACTTGGATAATACTCAGATCCCATGGTGGGCCCCACCAAGTTCTATATTCTTATTCCTCAGAATATGGTAGACTCTTAAATAGCTATAGTGTGTGACCCTCTAGGCCCTTATCTTAATAGTAGTGAATAATATTCACCGACCAAGAACGGGGTCTAGCAACCCATCGAGACCCCTATAGAGATAAGGTAAATCCAAAGAAGCGAATACCTTCATACAGACATGGTCTGTGTAATATAATCTCTTCATCATCAATATCTCAATAAAGAATAATGCACCCTAGTGTCATCATCCTTTATCTTGATTTATTTTATTTGTTGATCTATCCGTATGGTCTTACCTTCCACTACCATGACCATGGATTTAATGAAGGTACAACCATCCTAATCAACTAGGCCCGAGATATATATTCCTAAAATCGGAAGCAAAAAATCCTATTTTGATCATTCAATCAATGTCATGTCACCTCTAAGAACCTGGGTTTTTGGAACAGGTCAAAATTTTGACCCTGTTTGAATTTTTGACCTGTTTCTGAGAAAACTGGGAAAATCTGGGAAGTTCTGGAAATTTCCAGATTACACGCCATGTACCTTAAGTACATGCCATGTACCCTTGCCCGTGTGGAGGCCATAAATGGTGTGTAGGCCTATGGAGGGGTAGAATGCTTTTATCTAGTATACATTGTGTATAGGGGCTGTGTATGGGGATATACATGGCATGTTGGGGATGTCGGCCAGCTAGAGCAGTACACGCCGTGTACACCTAGGTACATGTCGTGTAGTCAGTCGGCAAGTCCTTGGTGAAATATCTGCCATTTGAACTGTAAAATGATACATGCCATGTAGTTTGAAGTACACGCCGTATAATTTCTTTGTTTTTTTCTCGCTTAAATGGTCAGCAGCCTCGTTTTGAGGCAGCGGGCATTGGGAGTCGCCGAGTTTTAGGAACCAGGCGGTAGAAGCTTCAAATCCTTCCCTAGTCTTCATCTGAACCCCGATTCGATAGCCATCAGATGCGTTAGAAACCCCTTGGTAAGGCCTTGATTCCACTTGAGCCGTTATTCTTGATTTCTATTCTAAAACTAGTTATAGGGTTTTGATTAGTTTTGGTTCTATTGTAGATCTACAATGTCTTAGATCAAATTGGAGGCTGTTATCGGAGGAGTGTCATTGTACTTGCACAAGGTAGGTGGTGCATACCTCTTTTTGTGTTTTCATGGTCAATTGGGTGGTATGGCCTTCGACGTGTTTTTGGGTATTTTTGAGCAGGACCTATTTTATCTACTATTACATATTGAATTAATTGCTAGACCCATGGGATTCCTTTGGGTAGGCCCTATTGCCTATATTTCTCAAGAAAGGCCGGGCGAGAGGTTGACGCTCATTGGGACATTTTGTCTTGGGGTGCTAAAATGGTAATAATTGGTCTTCCTTGTTTAAAAATTGGTATGTTTAATCTGGTAAAGAATTATTACATTGTTTAGAGGCATTCAAGACCTCAGTGCTGTTGTTTGATAACCATTGGGCTAGTGCAACTCAAATGTTTAGATTGTTTTGTCTGTTTATTTGATTTGTTTACATGTATTATATATGCAATTGCTGAATTGCACATCCTAGAACCTTCGGGTTGTGTTGGGAATGACCCAGATATTTCTTGAGTGATGTTGATCACATGTTAGGATTGGTTTGAATTACTTTGAGTGGTTTTGACCACGATATTGGGCATTTTGGACGTTGGGATTGAGGTAGTACGACTGTCAGGTTGGGCAAGGTAAGAAGTTACTTGGATGACAAGGCCATCGGATACAGAGCGACATGGCCGCAGGGGCACAATGTGCCAAAAATATTGTGGCTTGGGTAATATTTTGGTAATTACCACTCACCTGGAACTTTGAGTAGTGTGCACACAGAGATACTCTGTTATGAGGTGGTTTTGACCACTTGTGTGTGTAAAGGCCCCCGTTAGTTGCGGTTTAGGTACTATTGGTTGGGGGTGCTTGCTGTAGGAAGCCACATGGAAGGTGAGGAGCCTTCAGGGGATTGCGTTGAGGATATCGGGTTGAGGGCAGAGGATCACCGTTATTTGAGGGAAGACATTGCTATCCCTCTGGTTGCTTCATTTGAGGGCAGACATCACTGTCTCTCCGGTTACTTATTTGAGGACAGGTATCGCTGTTCCTACAAGTTACTACTTCTTGGGCATGCTCTAAGGACGTCGGTACTTGAGACACACAGTGTCAGGGGGCACATGATGTCAGGTTACATGGAAGAGATTCCGACATTGGCCGAAGCAGGTGACACACCATGGTGGCTGCTAAGCACTAGTGGAGTTTGTGTTTGTTTGTGCATCGTACTCTTTATTGTTTTCCTTATAAATGCATGCCTGCTTAAACACTTAAATTATGTCCGCACCATTGGGTGGTATCCTACCGAGATTCGTCTCACACCCTGCATGGACCCTTTGGGACCCGTGTAGACTTTATGGATTTGTGTGTAGGAAAGAGATAAACTTTAGGAGTTAGACTGTTTTAGCTGTTGCATGGAGATGGTATGGACCACAGGGACTTTCCTAGCTGGGGTTTACTTTGTTTTTCTTTCTTTCCTGTATCAGTATGCTTACCTTGTTATTGTAGCTACAGTTGGTTAGACATTATCACCTTTTTATATATTGACTTGATATGATGCATGACTTGTCTATTCTAGTATTTGTTACAAGTGGTTAGCATGTTGTTGTGTTTACTTTCCGCTGCACTTGCTTATGTATTGCTTCCGCTGTTTATTTCTATTCATTGTGCTTCTGCTATGCGGGTTTGGTTCGAGTATGCTGAGTCGTTTGTTTCCATTGCATGTTATATATTATTTCTCATACCTGTACCATTATTGTTCTCCGAGAGGGTATAGCCTCCCCACTATACCTATCAGACCCTCGCTACTAGTTGGCAGCCTTTGGCGTTCAGGGAGGTGTGCCTAAGTTAGTAACACCTGACCCGTTTAGCACTGTTCGGGTGGCTGTTCGGGTCTGGGTCATTAAAAAGTGGTATCAGAGGGAGGTTTCGATCCTATGACCTTTGGGTTATGGGTGGTGCAGCCTTCAACGTGTTTTCAGTTATTTTTGAGTGGGAACCGTTTTATCTTATATTACATATTGAATTATTTTTTAGACCCATGGGATTACTTTGGGCATGCCCTATTGCCTATATTGCTTGAGCAAGGCCCGGTGAGAGGTCGATGCTCATTGGGAAATTTTTTCCTTGGGTGAAAAAATGGTTATAATTGGTCTACCTTGTTTAAAAATTGGTATGTTTAATCTATTAAAGCATGATTACGTTGTTTAGTGGCATTCAAGACCTTAGTGCTATTGTTTGATAACTATTGGGCTAGTGAAATTCAACTGTTTATACTGTTCTGCCTATTTATGTGATTTTTTTAAATGTGTTATATATGTAATTGCTGAATTTCATATGCTAGAACCTTTGGGTTGTGTTGGTCATGACCCAGATATTTCTTGAGTGATGTTGATCAGAGGTTAGGCTTGGTCTGGATTACTATGGTTGAGGTGATTTTGATCATCAGGATTGGGAGACCCGATCATCGGTTTGAGGAACCGTTGGTTGTTAGGATGGGCATGGCCCGAGGTACTTTTGATACTTGGCTTTGTTGAGGGCGGGTAAGGATGCCATGAGGCCAGGATTCCATGGGAATGAGTTGCGGTGGGGGAGAGTAAGGGTAGTAGTTATGTGCTGCCTTGTACTTATTTTATTATCTACGTAAATATATTGATATATATATATATGGACTTTCTAACCATTTATGGTATTCAATGGGTTATTCTTATATATCTTGATGGACCATCAGGCGGGTGGTGATACAGTGCCACATGTGCAGGAATAGGTTCAGGACTCGGTGCAGGCAGAGCATGAACCGTAGGTACAGGCTCAAGGAAAGGATCAGGTTTGGGATCCAGTGTAGATAGGGTAGCAGCCGGGTTTGGCAGTGTTCAAGTTGTGGCTTGACGAGTAGCTCTGAGCTAGCCTAGTATGTTTCTTGTAGGGGATCAACAGAGGTGCACAAGGTACAGATCCATCTATGGCATATCTAATGAAAGAGTTCCAGTCACAGAACTTGCTGCTTTTTCAGTGTGAGGGTGGTCCACAGGTGGTTGAGAACTGGATAGAGAGCATGAATATGATCTTTGAGCTGCTTGAGACACCTCCAAGGTGGAGGGTCAAGCTGGCGACGTACATGCTAAGAGGACCAGTGAAGCGTTGGTGGGATGTGCAGGTTCAGGCTCACTGGCACGAAGGGCTGGCATGGAAGGACTTTGAGGAAAGGTTTTTTGAGCACTTTTACCTAGAGACACTGAGGGACGAGAGAGCTCAGGAGTTCTTGAGCCTTCAGCAGGGAGACATGTCTGTTATAGACTATGTAGCTACTTTCACTAAGCTGTCTCGTTTTTCACCTAGTATGGTAAGAAATGAAGCAAGGGTGAGGTGCTTCGAGGATGACTTACAAGACTCCATTCGAATCCAGGTAAATATCTTTAGGCTAGGTTATTTATCAGAGGCGATAAATCAGGCGCTCATAGTAGATGGAAACAAGAGGGATAGGCCCCAGGTCGGCCTGACTGTAGCTTTAGGTGATGGTTCAGATAGTAGGAATTGAGGATGTGATGAGTTATAGTAGGGCAGTCAGACCAAGGACTCAACTAGACCACCTCGTAGAAGTTCTTCAGTGGTTTTTTTAGTGTAGATAACCATGTAATGTTTGGAATCAGTACGATAGGCCTCTAAAGGAGTTCCAAGCATGTGGATAGGTCAGAAATCTTGAGAGGTTATGCAGGAAGCCTTCTCAGACAGCTGACAGGAAGGGACCAGGAAAGACTGTGGCATCTAGAGTTGGTTCAGGTTTGGTACCAGGAGAGGGTAGCCGAGTTTTAGCTGCACGTGAAGGACATGAAAGAGATAGTAGGACCCATCTGAGGGGTCAGTGAATGGTGACTAGAGTAGCACCATAGGGAGGTCAGACATCAAGCAGCCATACTTTAGGCTAGGTGCATGCCGTGGAGCTACCGGGGGCTGAGCAGGCTGGTGAGCTGATGATGGTTAGAGGTACACCGTGGCTGTGGCGATGATCTATTTTGTTTTTACTTATTTTGGCATGGTCTATTTGGACATGTATGCTTTGAGTACACAAGCTACACAGGTTTTATGTGGACTGACTAGATGCTTGTCAGTGGGATTGGCGCCATATCATGTGTGTGATATATTTATATAAATATATGATATGCGTGGCATCGGGACATCGAGGATGTGGGTTACTTTAGCTTCCTTGGGCATCAAGGCATCGAGGATGTGGGTTAATTGAGGTTCCTTGGGCATCGAGGCATCGAGGATGTGGGTTACTTGAGTTGCATGACATCAGGTTTTATTTTGAGCATCCATGGGATACAGGACCTCATGTAGGTGGACACCGATGCGATGCGGGATATGTTTGGGGTGTCGGGAGCGACATGGGTGCCCCGATGAGGCACAAGGGTGATGATTCATCACGAGAGGACCATAAGTTCGGAACCAGGTTAGTGAACCTTATCTTGATTTGAGTTTTGTTGAGTTGATACTGAGTTAGGAAAATCCTAAGGTGGGGAGCCCTTTGGGGATTTAGCTAGAAACTTTTTAGACCGGGGTAGTCTGAGTTACGTTGATTAGGGTGGTATGTTTGATGACATCTCTGGGTTTCATTTGATAGCTCGGGGATGAGCTATGTTAAGGTGGGGAGATTATAAGAACCCAAGTTTTTGGAAATGGTCAAAATTATTACCTTGTTTGAATTTTTGACCTGTTTATGAGAAAACTGGGAAAATATGGGAAGTTCTGTAAATTTCTAGATTACACGCTGGGTACCTTAAGTACACACCGTGTACCCTTGCCTGTGTGGAGGCCATACATGGCGTGTAAGCCAGTTGGTGGGGTAGAACATTTTTAGAATGTACATGCCATGTACTATTTGTACATGCCGTGTAGAGGGTCTGTGTATGGGGATATACATGGTGTGTTGGGGATGTCGGCTAGTTAGAGAAGTACACACTGTGTACACCTAGGTACATGCCATGTAATTTCTTTTTCCCCCCTATAAAATGGGAATTAGCCTCGTTTTGAGGCAGAGGGCATAGGGAGTCGCCGGGTTTCACGAACCAGGCCACCAAAGCTTCAAATACTTCCCGAGTCTTTGTTCGAACCCCGATTCGATCTCCGTTAGATGTGTTAGAACCCCCTCAATAAGGCCTTGATTCCACTTGAGATGTTCTTCTATATTTATGTTTTAAGATGAGTTATAGGGTTTTGAGAATTTTTGGTTCTTTTTTAGATCTACCGCATCTTAGACCTAATTGGAGGCTGTTATCGGAGGAGTGTCATCATACTAGCACAAGGTAGGTGGTGTATACATCTTTTTGTGTTTTCGTGGTCAATTGGGTGGCACGACCTTTAGCATGTTTTTGGGTATTTTTGAGCGGGGCTCGTTTTATCTTCTATTACACATTGAATTAATTTTTAGACCCATGGGATGCCTTTGGGCATGCTATATTGCATATATTGCTTGAGTAAGGCTGGGCGAGAGGCCGACGCTTATTGGGAAATTTTGGCCTAGGGTGCCAAAATGGTTATAATTGGTCTGCCTTGTTTAAAAATTGGTACGTTTAATCTAGTAAATCATGATTACATTGTTTGGATCCATTTAAGATCTCAATGCTGTTGTTTGATAACCATTGGGCTAGTGAAATTCAACTGTTTAGATTGTTTTTCTTGTTTATGTGATTTTTTAAATGTGTTATATATTTAATTGCTGAATTGCATATGCTGGAACCTTTGGGATGTGTTGGGAATGACCCGAATATTTCTTGATTGATGTTGATCACAAGTTAGGGTTGGTCCAGATTACTTTGGGTGGTTTTGACCATGGGATTGGGCGTCATGGATATCGGGATTGAGGCAGTACGACTATCAGGTTGGGCATGGCTCGAGTTACTTGGATGGAAAGGCCATTGGATACTGAGCGACATGGTTGTAGGGTCTCGAGGTTCCAGAGATGTTGTGTCTTGGGTACTATTTTGGTAATTACTGCTCACCCAAAACTTTGAGTAGTGTGCACACAGAGAGACTCTGTGATGAGGTGGTTTTGACCACTCGTGTAGGTAAAGTCCCCCGTTAGTTGCAGTTAAGGAACTATTGGTTTGGGGGTGTTTTCTTTAGGAATCCACATGGAAGGTGAGGATCCTTCAGGGGTTAGAGTTGAGGCTATCGGGTTGGGGGCAGAGGCTCACTGCTATTTGAGGGAAGACATCGCTGTCCCTCTGGTTACTTCATTTGAGGGCATGCATCGCTGTCTCTCTGGTTACTTATTTGTGGGCAGGTATCATTGTTCCTCCGAGTTACTACTTCTTGGGCATGACCTCGGGACGTCGGTAATTGAGACACACAGTGTCAGGGGGCACATGGTTCTGGGTTACATGAAGAGATTCCGGCATTGGATGAAGCTGGTGACACTCCATGGTGGCTACTGAGCACCAGTAGAGTTTGTGTTTATTTGTGCATCATACTGTTTACTTTTTTCCTTATAAATGCATGTCTGCTTAAACACTTATATTAGGTACGCACCGTTGGGTGTTATCCTACTGAGATTCATCTCACACCCTGCATGGGCCCTTCAAGACACGTGTAGACTTTATGGATTTGTGTGTAGGAAAGAGATCAGATTCAGGAGCTAGACTGTTTTAGCTGTTGCATGGAGATAATATAGACCACGAGGTCTTTCCTAGTTGGAGTTTACTTTGTTTTGATTTCTTTCCTGTATCAGCATGCTTAACTTATTATTGAAGCTATAGTTTGTTATCCATTAGATACCTTCTATATATTGACTTGATATGATGCATGACTTGTCATTTCAAGTAGTTGTTATAAGTGGTCTGCATGATATTGTGTTTATTTTCCGCTGCACTTGCTTATGTATTACTTCCACTATTTATTACTATTGATTGTGATTCTTCTATGCGGGTTTGGTTTGAGTCTGTTGAGTCTTTTGTTTTTGTTGCATGTTATATATTATTGCTCAGACCTATACCATTATAGTCCTCCGAGAGGGTATAACCTCCCCACTATACCTATCAGACCCTTGCTACTAGTTGGTAGCCTTTTGCGTTCGGGGTTGTGTGCCTAAGGTAGTAACACCTGACCCATTTAGCGCTGTTCGGGTGGCTGTTTGGGTCTGGGTTGTTATATCACCAATGACATACCCAACACAAATTACCTTGCCACGACCTCATTGCCATAGTTTTCTCCTTGCATCAATGTAAAAAATAAAATGACACACATTGATAGTGATCTCAAGTCTGGATACCATTACACATGTATGTGGATAGGAATGACTAATGATATAAGGCCCTGATCTTATAACATTTCATAATCTTGAATTAAATGAATAATTAACATTGAGGATCTTTTCATGTTTAGAGTTTTAGAGAATTAGGCCATAACTATTACCTTACATCTCAAAAATTAAAAAGTAGACACTTCTACTCAGATTCCATTTTTTTATAAAATAAAACTCTTAAAAAAAGAGTCATGTCTAGTTCCATGTTTTATATAGCATGACTTTTCCTTGATTCCGTCCTTGACCCTATTCATCTTTAAGTCCTGTGAAAAACATTTCAAAACTTGGGATGAGCATAAAAAAGCTCAGTAAGGGTTATAAAATAAAGAAATAAAACATTAGTCCATCAAAACACAACCTTTTAAACATACCTCATGAAATAATAAGGTTTATGAATAACACATAAAAATCATAAATTATAAAGGTTACTTGTGGTATCCATAACATACTTATTTTGTAGCTTTCACAACTATGTAGGGAGTTACATTTGGAATACCCATCATAGTATATTCCCTAAATCTCTTAGGAGAAACATTATCGTTTACCTCCATCACATTACCCAATGCATTGGAGAGCTATCTCGTGCTCACCCGCCCTAGGTTTATCACGAAACCACCTGTATATGTAGACAATGCCCAAGAACCATAACATCTTCATAACACATAAAACAAACATAAAGGAAAGATAACATTTCCACATTTCAATCACAATATATCATTTAAATATATTGACAAAACAAATCCATTATCAAAACCATTTTCAATACCAAAATATATTAAAGAGTATATGGTATTTATTTTCATTTTAAAAAACATTACGACTTGTTAAGGAAGCCAAAGGTCAAATAATACTCACGGCGATGGAAAAGGTCGCTGACAATGCTTACATTAAAAAGAAACATTCTTTTTTTGTTTAGTAAAACGCCTCATAGAAAAATATTCCATTTGAATGAAATGAAAATTTAAATGTTTTTATACACCGTATAAAATAAAGTCGTGTATAAGACAAAATATGCCTCAATGAAAGGAGATTGAGACGAAGTCCCTTACCTTGTGTCTAACTTGACTCGTTCGTTTTTTAATCTTATGAATAATAAAATAAATTTAATTTATACTTTCTTAAGAACCTTTTTCAAGTTTATTATTCCTTTTATATCACTTATTACCATGTAATAAACATTATGCAATCATTTAAGTTAATAATGGTCGTTTTGTCGATATTTGGTAGTTGAGTAAAAAATGAACTTCTTGTAATTATAGGTTGTTCATGTGGTCAAAAGTAAATTATCTACAGAATGTTATTAATGATTTAGATATAATATATATCATATATATCCAGTATATATATGTATTTATAATAGTACACAACATTTGTAGGTAAGAAATGAAATTCACCATTCATGGAGACGATAAGTTGTACGTATGCATGAACGCTACTTTCATTTACAATTCATATTTAATAGAATGAAAACATAATGATAAATAGGTATATTATAAATACAATATAATATCATATATAATTTCATTAACACCATCCTTTATACGTTCCACGTATGGAATGAATGATTCATATCACTTTGAGGGGACGATAGTCCGCACTTCCTCAAATGAAATTATCGCGTTTACCCATTATGGAAACCATAAAGGTATGAAATAAATGAAAAATAAAGAAGCATAGAGAAACTATAAATATAATATATATCACATATAAATATATTTCCATCTTAATGAATACCATAAGAGGTTGTAAGAGAATATTGAACAATCATCATTTTGTGAGGCAGTAGTTCGCCGTCCATAGAAACAGTATGTTCTTTACCCATTAGACGGAAGTGTGTGTAAGTGTAGTTCGAATAATTATCATAAAAAAAACCTAGTATATTTAGTATACTAGTGTTGTTATAAAATAAAGGAATAAAAATATTTTAGGGGGTTATAGAAGGAAAGTAAAATAAAAGAACTTAAGAGAAGACGCTACCTTTAAATTGGGTAACTCCCTTTGGTTTGAACCAAAAGGATTTCTTGAAGTTCCTCCAGCCTAAGGTAAGGCTTATAGGTGGAAGAGAGAGATCTTGAGATCTTATTTGGGTAGAGGTTGGACGAGACAAGGGGATTTAAAGGTGTGAGTAATGGGTTAGAGGTGAGGGCTTTTTATAAGGGGGAGGAGGGGCTCTTTAGGAAAGTTTGAAAATATTATTTTATTATATAATTATTTTCAGTTTCTAAATGTCCAAAACTAATTAATTTCTAATATAATATGACTCTTTTTAGAAATAAAATCATCCAATAATAATTATATTGGATTTGGATATTGTTTTAATTTTTATAATCTCATTTATTTAAATCGTTCATTAAGAAGGTAAATACTGCATCATCATTGTGTCATAAATAATCTTATTTATTTGATATATAAAAATTATAAAAAAATACCATGATATAGGAAATATTTTTAGATTTCAGATGAATATTTATAGTAGAAGAGATAACTTTTATAACCCCATGTAAAAATTGATTTACTAAAAGATATATGCTTATGTCATTTTTGTCTTTACTTTAAATTAATTTATATGAAGTGTCATTATCACTCTTAAGTGGCTCCATGGGGTCCCAAAATAGACCCAAAGATTTCCATGGTTGGAATTATATCAAACAATAGGATTAGGACATGTGTTAGGGTAATTTAATATTATTATAATATTATTTTTACCTTGAATTACCCTATTTACCTTTAACCACTATAAATAAAAGTCAAAAGTTACTATTAACCATTTTTTTCATCTTATTGAACCAAATTTTACTTAATAATAGCAACCATGTATATTGGATTTTCAAAATTCAATTCACAGAAGCTGTAAAATGTCATTTAAATGAAGAAGTCGGTTTTTTAATTACTACTTAGTGTTTTCACTATTCATCAAAAATTGATGTTTTTCAGAAAAATACCAAAAAATAAGCCTAAGATATATTTGATATTTCAAATTGGAAAATGATGTCTATTTTACCAAATTCAAAACATTAAAGTTTCATTAATTAATTTAAAATTAATTCTCGTTTTCAAAACAAAAAGCGTGTTTTTAAGAAATAATAATTATCAAAAGATTGACACTTGTTTATGTCCAATTTCAAAGTGAAATTACATCCAATTACCAAAATTGAATTAAATGATAAAAATATAATCCAAGTAAACTTTAAAACCAATTAAAAATATAATCTAACCATATAAATAAATTATATTAAAAGTCAGTTTTGAATTAAAATACAGTATTTTTCACTATTCATTAAAAAAATAATTTTATCAGAAAAATACCAGAAAAATTACCCAAAGTAAATTTTTATATCCCAATTCTAAAGAAGAATTTTATTTTGTCAAATAGAACATATAAAAGTGACAAAAAATATATTTAAATAGAGTTCTTCATCAGAAGGTGGTATATTGAACCTTTAAAGAATATTAGAGTATTTATGATTAAAATTAGATTCATTCACATTTTAAGCCTCTAACTTTTATTGGATAAATGTAAAAACATTTAAAGAACATGTATATTCATATTGTAGTTAATTCTGTTCATTCCGTCCAATACAATGTCTAGACGTTAACTACCATCTAAAATAATATTATATTATTATTTTTCAGTATGACTCAGCGTTGTGCGCAACATAAGATTTCAAAGAAACCCATTGTTATGTATCAGGTATTCCATCTAACATAGAATCCCCTTTAAAGTAAAATTAATATTTAATTCATAAATTTTAATAAATATGAAAATGTATTATTCTTTATTTACCCGGGATGTTACATCCTTCCCCCCTTTTGGAAATTGCTTCCTCGTAATTTTTATTCACTTATCAAATAAGTGGGGGCATTTATCCCTCATAGATTTTTCAGATTCCCACGTTGCCTCTCCAACCATATGGTTTTCCCACAAAACATTTACCTGATTAATTACATTATTTCGTAACACTTTCTCTATTCGGTCAAGAATATGGACTGGTTTTTCCTCATAATAGAGATTCTCTTCCAACTAAACTACCTATGGGCTCAAAACATGGGATGAATCTAGCATATACTTTCTCAACATTGAAACATGAAAAAAATTGTGTACTTGGGATAAACATGGAGGTAAATCCACTCTGTACGCAATTGATCCAACTTTCTCTAAGATTTCATAATGTTCAATGAACCTCAGACTCAACTTTCCTTTCTTACCAAAACACATCACACTTTTCCATAGAGAAAATTTGGGAAAGGAATGACCACCAACCTCAAAATAAAGATCTTTCTTCTGGTTATTCGCATAACTTTTCTACCTGCTCTGAGCTTTTCTCATGTGCTTCTGAATCAACTGAACTTTTTCTGCCATCTCTTCAACCAATTCTGGTCCCATAAACTTCCTTTTACCTACACTATCCCCAAAAGCTGAAGTTCGACACTGCTTCCCATATAATACCTCAAATAGATCCATCTGTATACTAGAATGAAAAATGTTATTATAAGAAAATTCAACCAAAGAAATATGTTGGTCCCAACTTCCCTGGAAATCCATTGAGAAAGCATGTAACATATCCTCCAAAGTCTGAATTGTTCATTCAGACTGCCCATCTGACTGAGGATGAAAAGATATACTAAAATTTAATTTAGTACCCAACGACTTCTGATGGCCATTCCAAATGTTATAAGTAAACCTAGGATTACAATAAGATATAATGGAGAGGGGAAATCCATGCAACCTAACTATCTCTTTAACATAAAACCGAGAAAGTTGATCTAGAGAAAGACTATCCCGAATAGGAAGGAAATGAGCAGATTTAGTCAATTGATCAACAATAACCCAGATTGCATTATTACCTTGAGATGTCTTTGGTAATATCACAATGATATCCATGGATTTATTTTCCCATTTCCACTCTAGCACCGGTAATGACTGAAGCATCCCTTTTGGTAACTACCGCTCTACTTTAACCTGTTGAAAAGTCAAACAATTCACTGTAAAGTCAACAATATCTCTTTTCATTCAATCCCACCAGTAATACTCCTGAAGATGTCTGTACATCTTAGTACTGCCAGGATGAACTGAAAATGGAGAACTATGAACTTCACATAATAACTCTTTCTTTAACTGTGAATCACAAGTCACACATAATATCTTTCCAAATATCAAAACACAATCATTATCAATGTTAAAATTAAGAAACTTACCTTTCTGAACCAACTCCACCTTTTTCTGCAACTCACTATCTTCCTTTTATGTTTGCTTAATTCTGTCTGATAGAGATTATTTCACTGACTCCTGAAACAAAACATATGAATTTATTGTACTATCAACTTCTATTCCAAAGTCCATAAAATCAAAAACCAAAGGATCTTGTTCTAAACATAGCATGGTTAATGAAGCATTACTTTTTCAACTCAAAGCATCAACCACTTTATTTTCTTTTCCCGGATGTTAATAGATCGTGCAATCAAAATCCTTTATTAATTCCAGCCATCTCCTCGGTCTCATGTTTAATTCTTTCTAAGAGAATATATACTTTAAACTTTTGTGGTCTGTATATATTTTATATTTTACTCCATAGAAAGGATGCCTCCAATTTTTTAAAGAAAAAACGAAAACACCAATTCCAAATCATGTGTAGGGTAATTTAACTCATGAGGTTTCAACTGACATGATGCATAAGCAATTACCTGATCATTTTTCATTACAACACAACCAAGTCCTTTCAACGAAGCATCACTGTAGATAAAAAAGTCACCATTTCTGGAAGATAATTCCAAAGTAGGAGCATTCACCGATCTTCTTTTCAATTCCTGAAAACAATCATCACATTATTTTGTCAAAATGAACTTAACACCTTTTCAAGTTAACTTAGTTAGTAGGCTAGATAACTGTGAAAAATTTTCAATAAGACTCTAGTAAAAACCTACTAAACTAGAAAAACTAGGGATCTAAGTTATATTTGTGGGTCTTGGCCATTCTTCAACAACTTTTTTTATTAGGATAAACATTTATTCCATTTTTTGAAACAATGTGACCAAGGAATGAAATTTTTTGTAACCAAAACTCACACTTACTGAATTTACCTAACAGTTTCTTTTCTTTTAAGGTTTGAAAGACAACCCTTAAATGACTCTCATTTTCCTCTCAGCTTTTAGTATATACAAAAATATCATCTATTAAAACAACCACCATTTATCACCTAAGTCAACTGATCCATCACTGAAAAAAACTATTCAACTCTGATTCTGACCATCTCAGGATGCTGATTTGGAAGGTCATTTCCCTTTATATTCCTTCCCAGTATAACTTTCTAGTTTTCTCTGAGGAAAACCATTCTGAACACCGAAATATCTTAGACGAATCAACATGGTAATCTTTAAATGCTATATCATTAACATAAATTAATTTATGGATATTAATTTAACAATACCCTAACTCCTAAAGTTATTTAAATTGACCTTTGATACCAACTATATGGCCTCAAACTTATAAAATTACATAATCTTGAATTAAATGAATAATTCACATTGAGTATCTTTTTAGGTTTAGAGTTTTAGAGAATTAGGCCATAAATATTACATTACATCTCAAAAATTACAAATTAGACACTTCTACTTAGATTCCATTTTTTTCATAAAATAAACACTCTTAAAAAAAGAGTCAGGTCTAGTTCCATGTTTTAGAGAGCATGAATTTTCCTTGATCCCTTCCATGAACCTGTTTATCTTTAAGTCCTGTGAATAACATTTCAAAACTTGGGGTGAGTATAAAAATATCAGTAAGGGTTATAAAATAAAGAAAGAAAACATTAGTAAATCAAAACATAAGGTTTTAAACATACCTCATGAAATAATAAGATTTATGAATAGCACATAGAAATCATAAATCATAAAGGTAACTAGTGTCATCCATAACATACTTATGCTGTAGCTTTCACAGCTACGTAGGGTGTTACATTTGAAATAACCATCACAACATATTCACTAAATATGTTAACAGAAAAATTATCATTTAACTCCGTCATGTTACCCAATGTGTTGAAGAGTTATCTCGGCCTCACCCGCCCTAGGTTTATCATGGAACCACCCATATACATAAACAATTCTCAAGAACTATAACATATTCAAAACACATAAAACAAACATAAATGAAAGAAAAAATTTCCACATTTCAATCAAAATATATCATTTAAATATATTGACATAAAAAATCCATTATCAAAATCATTTTCAATACCAAAATATGAAAAAGAGTATATGGTATTTATTTTCCTTTTAAAAAACATTACAGCTTGTTAAGGAAGCTAAAGGTCAAATAATACTCACGGCAGAGGAAAAGGTCTTTGTCACTGATTACGTTAAAAAGAAACATTTTTTTTTCATTTAGTAAAACGAATCATATAAAAATATTCCATTCGAATGAAATGGAAATTAAAATGTGTTTATACACTACATAAAAGAATGTTGTGTATAAAACAAAATATTCCTCAATGAAAGGCGATTGAGATGAAGTCCCATACCTCGTGTCCGACTTGACTCGTTGGTTCTTTAATCTCCTGAATAATAAACTAAAGTTAATTTCTAATCACTTAAGAACCTTTTTCATGTTTATTATTACTTTTATATTACTTATTACCATTTTATAAACATTATGTAATCATTTAAGTTAATAATGGTCTTTTTGTCGATATTTGGTACTTGAGTCAAAAATGAACTTCTTATAATTACAAGTTGTGCATGTGGTCAAAAGTACATTATCACAAGAATTATATTCATGATTTAGATATCATATATATCATATAAATCTAGTATATATACGTATTTATAATAGTAAATAACATTTGGAGGTAAGAAATGAAATGCATAGTTCTTGGAGATGGTAAGCCGTACGTACACATTAACACCACTTTCATTTCTATTTCATATTTAATGGAATGAAAACATAATGATACATAGGTATATTATAATTCCAGTATAATAATATATATAATTTCATTAAATCAATCCTTTATACATTCCACGTATGCATGAACGAGTCATATCACTTTGAGGGGGCGGTAGTCCGCACTTCCTTAAATGAAATTATCGCCTTTACCCATTATGGAAACCATAATGGTATAATATAAATGAAAAATACAGAAGAATAGAGACAATATAAATATAATATATATCACATATAAATATTGTTCCATTTTAATGGCCACCAAAAGAGGTGGTAGGAGAATATTGAACAATCATCGTTTTGTGAGGCAGTAGTTCGCCGTCCACATAAACAATATGTTCTTTACCCATTAGACGGTGGTGTGTGCAAGTGTAGTTTGAATCCTTATCATAAAAAAACCTAGTATATTGAGGAAACTGTAGTTTTATAAAATAAAGGAATAAAAAGAGTTTAGGGCGTTGGAGAAGGAAAATAAAACAAAATAACTTAAGAGAAGACATTACCTTTAAATCAGGTAACTCCCTTTGGTTTGAACCAAAATAATTTCTTGAAGTTCATTATTCATACGGAAAGGCTTATATGTGGAAGAGAGGGATCTTGAGAGATTATTTGGGAAGAGGTTGGATGAGCCAAGGGGATTGTGAGGTGCGAGTAATGGGTTAGAGGTGAGGGCTTTTTATATGGGGGAGGAGGGGATCTTTAGGAAAGTTTGAAAATATTATTTTGTTATATAATGATTTTTGTTTTCTAAAGGTAAAAAAATAATTAAAGTAGAAGATAGGATGACTCCTATTCGAAATAAAATCATCCAATAAGAATTGGATAGGATTTGGATATTGTTTTAATTTTTATAATCTCATTTATTTAAATCATTCATTTATAAGGTAAACACTGCATCATCATTGTGTCATAAATAAGTTTATTTATTTGATGTCTAAAAATTATAAAAAAAATACCTTGATGTATGAAATATTTTTAGATTTCCAATGAATATTTATAGTTTAATAGATAACTTATATAACCCCATTTAAAAATTGATTTACTAAAAGATATATGTTTATGTCATTTTGTCTTTACTTTAAATTAATTAATATAAAGTGTCATTATCACTCTTAAGTGGCTCCATGGGGTCCCAAAATTGACCCACGGAATCCTATGGTAAAAAGTGTATCAAAAAATAGGATTAGGACACATGTTAGGGTAATTTAATATTATTATAATATTAATTTTACCTTAAATTACCCTATTTACCTTTAACCGCGGTAAATAAAAGTCAAAAGTTACTATTCACAAAAAATATTTTTATCTTATTGAACCATATTTTAATTACTAATAACAACCATGTATGTCATATTTTTAAAATTCAATTCAAAGAAGTGGTAAAATTTCATTTAAATGAAGAAGCTGGTTTTTTGACTATTACTTAGTGTTTTCACTATTCATCAAAAATTGATGTTTTCCAGAAAAATACCAAAAATTCATCCTAAGATATATTTGAAATTCTGAATTAAAAAATGATTTTTATTTTACCAAATTAAAAATATAAAAGTTTCATTAATAAATTTTAAATTAATTCCCTTTTTCAAAACAAAAAACGTGTTTTTAAGAAATAATAACTATCAAAAGATTAACACTTGTTTATATCCAATTTCAAATTGAAATTACTTCCAATGACCAAAATTGGATTAAATGGTAAAAATATAATATAATTAAACTTTAAAACCAATTAAAAAGATAATCTAACCTTATAAAAAAATTATATTAAAAGGAAGTTTTGAATTAAAATACAGTATTTTTCATTATTCATTAAAAATGAATTTTTTCAGAAAAATATCAAAAATTTACCCAAAGTAAATTTTGATATCCCGATTCTATAGAGGAATTTTATTTTTTCAAATAGAATATATAAAAGTGACAAAAACTAGATTTAAATAGGGTTTACCATCCAAAGGCAGTAAATCGAACGTTTAAAAAATATTAGAGTATTTATGCTTAAAATTAGATTCATTCACATTTTAAGCCTCTAACTTTTATTGGATAAATGTAAAAACATTTAACAAACATGTATATTCACATTGTAGTTTGTTCTATTCATTCCCACGAATAAAACGGCTAGACGTTAACTACCATTTAAAATAATATTATATTATTATTTTTTAGTATGACTCAACATTGTGCGAAACATAAGATTTCAAAGAAACTCATTGTTGAGTATCAGGTACGCTATCGAACATAGAATCCCATTTAAAGTAAAAGTAATATTAAATTCAGAAATTTTAATAAATATGAAAATGTCTTATTCTTTATTTACCTGGGATGTTACAAATGACACCTAAAACATGTGGTGTTCCTATTATGCAGGTCAGTCCTCATGGTCTCAACTACTAGAGATCATCAAGTGAGAACTTAATGAGAATAAGTTTCAATGATTATGAGGCCCAACACCTGATAGCCTCACATCATCTGTGTCCTTTCAGAATGATGTAACTGGGCCAAAGGACATTACTTTAAGATTAATTTCATGTCATCTCAGGGTTCTCATTATAGCCTGAGATCTGCTATAACCCTTTGATATGATATATAATCTAAGGACACTTCCATAAACAAAGTGGATGTAGAAGTATCTACACTATTATGGAAATAAAAACACATGTATATATAAAAAACTACATACATATTGTGGTAATCAAAGTACAACACAATTTGGGTCCAGGGCACCCACTTTCAACACTCCCACTTGCACTAGATCCAACTGCTAACAAATATCAATCCACTAGCTCTCACATGAGAATCATGCCTCTGCTAAGAAATGGATTTAGTCCGGGGGTCTACCACACTGGCCTCTGCAGCTACTATGATAACTGTGACTTCACCTCTTTGAGTAAAATACCTCAAGAGATGAAACTTATAAAGAATATGCTTTGTCCTCTGGTGCGACCTGGGCTCTAGGGCAAGCACAACTGCATCAGTATTATCACAATATACTAAAATAGGGTCTACACTGCTAGGCACAACACCAATGTTTGAGATAAATATGCATATCCAGACTGCTTCTTTTTTTTCATTGGAAGCTGTAATATATTCATACTATGCTGTAGAATCAACAACCACAACTTGCTTCAAGATTCACCAGCTCACTACACCACCATTATGGAAAAAGATGTAGCCTGACTATGATTTCAGATCATCATGATCTGTCTTGAAACTAGCATCAGTGTATCCTCTCACTACTTGTTCCTCATCTCCTACATACACCAGGAACATATCCTTTGTATTCCTCAAGTACTTTAAGATAGTTTTTACAACTACCCAATGTAGCTCTCCTGGATTGGATTGATATCTACCCGCCATGCTTAAAGAAAAGGCGACATCAAACATAGTACATTACATGGAATACATGATTGAACCCACTTCATAGGAATAAGGGATTCTACTCATTATGTCAATTTCCTCCTGTGTTTGTGGACACATTTTCTTGGCGATATTAATACAATGTGACATAGGGAACAATCCACTCTTGGATTGTTCCGTATTGTACCTTTTGACTACTTTGTCAATATATGTACTTTGACTTAGCCCAAGCAGCATTTTAGATCTATCTGGATAGATCTTGATCCCTAGAATGTAGGCTGTTTCACGTAAGTATTTCATGGGGAAGAATTCATTTAACCAAGTCTTAACTGACTGTAAGACTTGCACCTCATTTCCCATAATTAATATGTCATCAACATATAACACTAGGAAAACAATGGAATTACCTTAAACATTTTTATAGACACAATGATCGATTTAGTTTTTGAAAAAACCAAATTCTCTTATGGAATTATAAAAACGAACATTCAATGACCGTGATGCTTGCTTCAACCCATAAATGGATCTCTGCAGCTTGCATACTTTGTTTGCATTCTTTTACTTAGAAAATATTTCGAGTTGAGTCATATAGATGTCTTCTACCCAATTTACATTTAGGAAAGAAGTTTTGACATCTATTTTTCAAATTTCATAATAATGGAAGGCTGCTATTGCAAGTAATATTCTAATGGATTTAAGCATTTCTACTAGTGAGAAGGTTTCATCATAGTCTATGCCTTGACGTTTCCTGAAACCCTTTGAAACCAATCTTTATTTAAAGGTATTAACCTCACCATCCATGTACAACTTCTTTTTGATTACCCATTTTCATCCAATGGTCTTTACATCAGTTGGAGGGTCTACCAAAATCCAAACCTGATTTTGGTACATGGACTCCATTTCAGAGTGCATGGCTTCTTTCAATTTAGTAGCTTCTTTACCTTATACTGCTTCCTTGTAGGTTAGAGGTTCATCATCCTCAAGGAATAATGTGTCACCTTACTCGGTGATAAGAAAACCATAATTCTATGGTTCTCTAACCACTCACATAGGCCTACACTATATTTGTGTCTCTAAAAAAACTTCTTCTTCCAATTGCTCTTGTGGAGATTGTTCTTCTACCAACTCTTATGCATATGGAGAATCAACTTCATTGAATCCAATCTTGCTTCCACTATTTCCAATAGAAATGTGTTCCATTGCTATAAATATGGAATGTCTTTCCACAAAAAGTTTTCTATATAAAAGGTTATATAGGTAATATCCTTTGGTTTCATTAGGATAACCTATAAAGATGCACTTCGTGCTTCTGGATGCTAATTTGTCACTTGGTAAAGTCTTGACAAATACCTCGCACCCCCATACACATATGTGTGTTAGACTGAGTTTCTTTCCATACCATAACTTATATAGAATCCCATCTGCAGCTTTAGTTGGTACTCGATTAAGGGTATATGCTACTGTCTGCAAAGAATATCCCCAAAAGGATAATGGAAGAGTTTCAAGACTCATCATTGATCTGACCATGTCAAGCATGGTCATATTCCTCCTTTCACTAACACCATTCCATTGTGGTGTATAAATAGGAGTGAGTTGGGATACTATCCCACACTCCATCAAGTGATCAATGAAATCTTAGTTAATATATTCTCTACCTCTGTCTGAGCGGAGTGCTTTTATCTTATTACCAAGTTGGTTTTCTACTTCATTTTGGTATTCCTTAAATATCCTAAAGAAATCAGAATTATACCTCATTAAGTAGATATATCCATACCTACTATTGTCATCAGTAAAAGTAATGAATTATGAAAAACCACCCCTTGCCTCTACTGGAAATGGACCACATACATCAGTATGTATTAATTCCAGTACCGCATTGACTCTTTATTCCTTTCCTAAGAAAGGTGCTTTGGTCATTTTTCCTTGTAAACAAGCTTGAAATACATCCAAGAGTTCTAAATATACCGAGTCTGAATACCATTCCTGATGTAATCTTCATAATTACTTCTTGTTTTCATGATCTATCCTAAAGTTCCATAGGCGGGTGATATTTGAGTCATGTTGGATGGCTTTTTCATTGACTTCCATTATGGGGTTCTCGAGTTCCTACATGTATAAACCATTGTTAAGATGTTCCATACCATTACAAATGTTATCCCCATAAAATAGACGACATTTACTTACAAACCTGAAATAAAATACCACAGTGTCTAAACTCGACATAGAGATAATGTTCCTGGTTACAAAAGGTACATAATAACAATTTTTTAAAACTAGAACCAAACCAGTTGGAAATGTTAAGTGATAGTCTCCCACTACCTAGGTTTCTGGACTTGCACCATTTGCAGATCAGAGATCCACTTCACATTTTTCAATCTTCTTGAACCTACTTGGTTCCTATATATAAATAAAAATGTGTGAGACACATACCATATCCAATACCCAAATTGTAGATAAAGGTACATTGCATTCAATGACAAAAATACCTAAAGTAGAAGCATCTGTTTTCTTTTTCTTCCTAGCTCTGTAATTCTTCTTCCAGTGGCCTTTCTTACCACATCCAATGTAGACAACTTTCTACTCATTACTCTGCTTCTGAATTTTTGGAATCTTTTCAAGATGATGTATTGGTGTATTTGGCCTTGACATGGATTTAGACCCCTTTTCCTTTCCCTTGTTTCTTTTGTTCACCATAAGGACAAATGGATTGGTATTTTTCCTATCCTTTTCAGCTTGGAGAACTAAAGACAAAAGGTTTGGGAGTGACTTTTTCATATCATTCATGTTATAATTGACAATGAAAGTCAAAAATATTACTAGTAAAGAGGAAATAATGAGATCCACTGCTAGTTATTGGTTCAATTTGAACCCAAGGGCCTCAATACTCTCTATATACCCAATAATCTTGAGTGCATGAGGACCGTCTTGGTGCCCTTCTGCTAGCCTGCACTTATATAGGGCACTATAGATCTCACACCTTTCCTTTCTGGCCCTCTCATGGTATAATTCTTGGATATGTGAAAGAATCTTGTAGGAATCCTCAGCCTCATGAATTTTCTGCAATTGGCTAGACATGGAGGACAACATGATGCATTGAACATCAAGTACATCCTCTACATGCTTTTCAATTTATCTTTTTCCACCTTACTTTCTCCTTGAGGAGGATCAGCAAGAACTGAGGATTACAACACATATAATTTCCTTTCTTGGTGTAGTACTATGCACAAGAACTTGTACCACTCCCAGAAGTTATTTCCGGCCAGGATATTTTATTTATCCACAACTGATCGTAGTGGTAATATACTTGTGGTGTTGGTGATTTCCATTTTAAATCAACATCAGATAAACATTATCAGTTAGTACTTTGTATTGATTACCTTTTGAAAATTATGATTAATTAATTATTATATCATTTCAATGTCTCCCACTATTTTAGCGGATCTCAATAACCCTCACTATTAGATTCAGAATACTCTATCTCTTGAGTACTCTGGTTGCAAGGATCCTCAAAACCTCTCTCATATTCTACAAGCTATGGCTGCACCACTACTCGGAGGGTTTCAAGGTAGGAACTAGGCTATCCAACCACTTGACTCATGGTTCCTTGTATTGTTGAGTAAAGCCCCAGATTTTGGAATTTGAACCTCATTCCCTCAACATCTTGCCTCTAAAGTGATAGCAAGTTAGCTATGGATAATCCTTAACTACTCACTTTAGTTATGTCGACCCAATTCTCTCATGAAAATTCCTTGATAGTAAGAGGCACTCTCAACTATGGCTGATGAGCACCCTAAACACTCGGTTTTGTTTAAATGTGAGTAATGGAAGGCATTTAAGAATTAATATATCTTTGAGGTATTTTTATATTTATTTAAGAATATAATCCTTTTCTATTTATATGTTCAAACTAGATTGTCATGCTCACAACTGAAAATGCAATAGAAATACATTCGTCACATCTTTATGCATTTTTAACTTGTTTACTATTCTATGTGATCAATTAATAATCATGAACTCACATAAAATAATAAACAATGCATAAAGGTAAATCATGCAATCCGACTAGTCTTGAACATACTATTATGATCGATCCATAATGGATCAATCTTGACCTAGGGGAATCCATACCTGAGTTGACACCCGACTCACGTTGCAGCTAGCCCCAGTGCAATGCGCTCGGATCCCGTCTGGATTACCACATCGGCTTGGCTGGGTCCGTATCTCAGATCGTCATCGTATAATTACAAATATACTCGCATGCAAGCGAGTGGGTCTAAGGGTCCAAAATACAACCAGTGCATTGGACGTGTAGACCCTTATACATATTTGAACTAAAAAATTATTTTAAGACCATCATCTATGAAATTAATTATTATAATCATTGCATGTATTGAATAAATAATTAAATAAATAAAACCATATATGCCCGGTTTAGTCGGTTTCTCAAGACTAGTTAGTATAAATAAAGCGCAATTAAAATTAAACTGCAATAAATTTAAATAGTACGAGAGAATTCTAATAAATTAAATGAATTAAATGAATTTAATAAAATTCAATTAATTTATTTATCATTTCTAATTGTTTAAGTTAATTTAAATTCCAAAAATTAAATCAAACCGTTAATTTAATTTTAATTCCAAAAAATAAAATTAAGCCATTAATTTAGTTTTAATATTAATTAAATTAATGTTTCATATTCTACTTAAAATTAAACCCCAAATTAATTCTAATTAATTTAATTTAAAAAACTACATTAATCAAATCAAATTATAGGGGTTACCTCTAGCTGGAGAACGAGTTCGGTAGGACTGCGAATTGCCGTGAGGGAATTTTTCGGGAGCAGGTACGAATTGCGGCGTGACCATGGCGTGATCATGCGTGACCATGTTTGACCGCGTCTTGACCACGGCGTGACCGCCCGGTCCAACTACACCCTAACGGTGGAAGACTCATCCGGTGAGGTGTGACTAGACATGTCTAGTGGTATACTCTTTTGGTGAGGCACGAGGGCGGCGGAACGCTGCTCTGGTGAGCTGGGAGGGTGGTAGCGCGCTACTTCTGAAAAGCTGCAAGGGCGGCGGCTGGCTGCTCCATCGAGCCGCGAGGGTGATAGGGCGTTGCTTCCTATGAGCTGCGGGGGTGGAATCCTGCTACTCCGACGAGTTTCAAGGGTGGTATCACACTGCTTCCAGTGAGCAGCGAGGGCCCTACCACTTACAACGAGCTGCGAGGGTGGAGACTTGCTGCTCCGGTGAACCGCGAGGGCGGTAGAGCGCTAGTGAAGAAGGCTGGGGGCTCGGTTCTGGCGAGGCGAGAAGGGAGGGGTGGCCCAAGGTTCACATACAATGGCCGGTGAGACGGGATAAAGGAGGGTGAAGCGCTACTGGTCTAGCCGCAAGGGGGGATAGGGTTGGAAGGAGGTGCAACTCCATGTGAAAGAAGACCCTTTGAGGCTTCCTTCTTTTTTTTTAATTATTTTGTCTTTTGAAAAAATAAACCCCACCTCCTCCTTTTTTTTATTATTTAAAAGAGAAGACCCAATTGTGGTCTTGGTCCCTACCCCCACATTTTTTAATAAAATTTCTAAAGTCTAAATAATTTAATAAAAAAAGGGAAAGACTTGACTAAAAAGTCTAAATAACTTTCTTTTTTTGATTTTTTTATTTTTATTTGAGAAAAATAAAATAATATTATATTATAATATATTTTATTTAACTCCTTAAAATAAACCCACCAGAAAAATTCTGATGAATAGATTCCAGCCAAATCATGGTCTGATTTCGGTACTTTGAAGAACACATAAATAAATTAAAAACACATTCTTCAAAAAATAATAATCTGAATAACCTAAAACCGATGAGATCGATCCAATTAAAATTTTCAAATGGTCGTAACTTGGCCATTCAGAAATGGATCGACATACAGTCAGATCTATTGGAACCGATTTAATACCCTGTACATAAATTCCATTCTATATAATTTTTTTTACTCCAAGAAACCACGCATCGCTATGATACAACTATTATGTACCAGTACATGAAACAGAAGCTGATGTGCCGAAAAATTAAAACTTTTTGTTTCACCAGAGTGACCTTACAACATCGACTCCAGTGATATTATCCCAATATGGTTAGAGGACCATGCGTGGATTTGACAGACCACAAAATAAAATCCAACATGTACCTTGTTCAGATCTGACGTATGCTCGCAGGATGCTGATGACCGTTGCTCAAAGAATCCAACGTCGAAGCCCTCTAGATCATCCTTACACACCTCTTGAATCTTCTCAGGCATCGTTATTTGGAATTTGGGTGCTAGCGTGGTACACTAATGACCACTTTGACTCAACGGTGATCACAAGCAAGAGTCTTCGATCCAAGTAGAAGAAACTTGAAGATCTTGCTTACTTGAGAGAGTCTCTCTCTAGAATTTAGGAAGATAGAGAGGCTCTAAATTCCAATGAATGGATAGTTACATGGGAAAATCCTCTCTCTTAATTATATAGAGAACATCTAAAATACCTAGTATGGGTTCCCGACCCTCGTGTAATAGATATTCACAGTATAAGTATTATATATATTTATTTATGAAAAATAAAATTATTCCATGAATAATATTTATAATTTTATCACTAGTTGCAATATATATATTAAATATATTATGCATGATAATCTTGATTCTATAAGTCAACTCACTTCTCCTGAAAATATTAAACGAACTTGGGATATTTAAATTCGTTTTAATAATATTTTATCTTTCTATTTACTTAATCTCTTGTAAACACATGTTGTAAATAAATTCAATGAACTATTCCAAACTTGAATAATTGAAGAATTTATTTATTACTTTGTGATCCATAAAACTTGGATAATACTCAGACCCCATTATAGGGCCCACCAAGTTCTATATTCATATTCCTCAAAATAGGGTAGATTCTCAAAACACTCTAGTCATGACCATCTAAGCCCTTATCTCAGTAGCAGTGTATAATATTCACCGACCAAGAGCAGGGTATAGCAACCCATCGAGGACCCTATAGAGATATGTTAAAGTCAAAGAAACGAATACCTTTCTATGAACATGGTCTGTGTAATATAATCTATTTGTCATCGATATCTCAATAAATTAGAATGCATACGAGTGTCATCATCCTTTATCTTGATTTATTTTATTTTTTGTTCTATCCGAACGATCTTACCTTCCACTACCATGGCCATGGATTTAATGAAGGTGAAACCATCCTAATCAACCAGGCCCAAGATATATCTTCCTCAACTCGGAAGCAACAAATCATATCTTTATTATTCAATCAATTTCATGTCACCTATGACGTACCCAACACAAACTACCTTGTCATGACTTCATTTCCATGGTTTTCTCCTTACATCAAATTACAAAATTAAATGACATACATTGATAATGATCTCAAGTCTAGAGACCATTACACATGTTTGTAGATAAGAATGACCAATGAAACCTAAAAAATTTGGTGTTTTTATTATACAGGCTAGTCCTCATGATCACAACTACTAGAGATCATCAAGTTCGAACTTCATGGGAAGAAGTCTCAATTCTTATGACCCCCCACACCTGATAGTCCCACATCATCTGTGTCCTTTTATAATGATGTAATTGGACCATATGAAATTACATTTAAGATTAATTTCATGAAATCTCAAGGTCCTCATTATAGTTTGGGATCTGCTATAAGCCTTTGATACAACATGTAATCTAAGGAAATTTCCATAAACAAAGTGGATGTAGAAGTACCTACACTATTATGGAAAGATAAACACCTGTATATATAATAAACTGAATACATGTAGTGGTAATCAAAGTACAAGAGAAGTTGGGTCTAGGGCATCTACTTTCAACACTATGATGGCCTTGGCAATGAGCCTTGACTAATATGAAATAATTTTCTATGCTTATGTGTATTCTAAAAAACTTTATGTCTTATTTTATGACTTTTGGGATTATTTTCATTGTTTCTTATGAACTTTTATCCCACGTCATGATATCAAAATCTTTCATATGTAGGATAAAACTTTAAAATGTTACGTTCTTATGTATTATAATTATGTTATGATTGATATTTCCCTTTTTTACCCTTATTGATCATATGATCTCACCCTTTCATATGTTTCTTTTCTGCAGGTCATGAAGAAGGGTATTAAGTAAGATATGTCAAAAATAAGTCTAGTTATGAATAAATAGGAGGGAGACAATGTAGATGTTTTATGAACCAGTTGTTTATGTTTTCCAGTTTCTAAAGACACTATACCTATATGGTCCTATCATGGATTTATTATAATTTTTAATGAATATTATTTAGTTTTGAAGTAATATCAATGTATGTAAAGTATGGTTCATTATAGTTGGTTTCAGAGAAAAGGTATAGTTTACCTTTGGAAACTAGGATGAGAAAACCTTAGTAAGAACCCAAAGGATATGTTAAAGTGTAGGTTTTAATCCTATCATTTTATAAATGATCATGAATAACATAGGATAAAACCTAAAGTTTACTAAATTTAAATTTTATATAAGATTATGTGGTTTTCCCATTATGATTCGTGTTTCTCACACTATACTTCTTGTTTTTAGTTAATGGATGGAACCCGAAGGAACCATATTAACGATAAATGCAATAGGAAATGAAATGATTGTCCTCATAAGCAACAAAATGTTGTGGGAGATGGAATTAAAAATCTTGTAGCTATGATCACATAAATTTCTCAAGCTATGAATCATGAAAGACTTCCAAATGAGCAAAAGAGGGAACAATATTCTGTTGAGTCCTTTAGGAGGCAACACCCACCTTCTTTCAGTGGGTATTTTGATCCATTAGTGGATGAACAATGGATCCTTACCACAGAAAAGATATTTTAAGTTCTCCAATATTTAGAACATGATAAAGTCATATTATTAGTCTATTGTTTGGAAGGTGAAGCTAAACAATGGCGGAATCTTATCAAGAATATGAGGCAAAGAGATGAAATTGAGTCCATGGAATGTGAAGAGTTCAAGAACATAATTTTCAAAAATTAATTTTCATGTATTTCTCAAATAAATATAGAGAAGGAGTCCCTTGAACTTAATAAAATGGATGATGAATCCATCGGTACCGATGAAGAAAATTTTACAAGACTTGCAAGGTATGATTATGGAATTATTATCCCACATGGGAGTAAAATTGATCGATTCTTTAATGGATTAAAACCAAGTCTCTAAATGGAATCATACATAAGGGAATTTAATTTCTACAAGGAAATCATTTGATGTGCTCTCAAGTTTGAGATGGAGATTAGAGTAAACCATCAGTCTTATGGGTTTGATAAGAAGATAAAAATGCAATTCAAGGGAATATCTAAAGATCACACTGAAAAGAAGATGAGTTTTCCATTATGTAATTCCCCAACCCTAGTTACCCAGAGTCAGTGCATTATTAAATAACATTGGAATGATCAAAAGAGATCAAGTCTCGAAATACCAATTAGTTTAGTATCCTTAGAAGTACTAGATAAATACATAAGTTTTATATTACATCATGAAATAAAAACAATAACATTGTATCCTATTTGAACACACTCATATCCTTTGGCCTATCCCTGTAGTTTAATCATAATATACTTCTTCACATCTTGGAAAAAAGAAGACATAAGAATGGGGTGAGCTCATATTCTCAGTAAGGATAACAATATAACAGAAATTATCATAAATAAGCATAAAAATTTAAGGAAAGGTATAACACTAAAACAAAAGCCTTTTAAACTTAAACTTCTGTATAATATGGTAAAGATAAATCAAATAATTCTATTTACTTATTCATATGGATATTATACTAGTCTAATAATCACATGTAATATCAATAGCTAATTTCACAATGAAGGAATGCACAATTCTGGACATCATAACAACATAGTCAAGGCCTCATGAAAATATTACAAATAATATTTTGTCAAGGAATTGTGCTAAGACATTAGTTTGTCTCATGAGACCTACCGATGCATTGAGGAGCTATAGCAAGCTCCACCTGTCACTTACTAAGTCCAATGCATTCCTCATATGAAAAGGTTGAAACATAACATAAAAATTCATATTAAAACTAGAATAAAAAATGTTAATACTTTAACCATAAACCAAGAATGGTATAAAAATAAAACATCCAAATTCAAACATATCACAAAACCTTCAATAAAATATGGAATATTTTACCATAACAAATCAACTTCAAACAAATTTAAAATCTATCAAAGGATGTTGACATAGATGAAATCAAAACTATATGAGAGAAATATCTCTTTCTATTTTGAAATCATTTAAAAGTCACATAATTATAAAAGAAAACATTTATTTTGAAAATATTCTTATAATCTTGTAAGGGAAGCTTTCGAAGGTGTTATAATAGAAGAAAATATCCACACCGTTTTTATAAGTTAAAAAACATTTTGACCTTAATTTGTCAAAAAGGTCATAAAGTACCTATTTGGAAAACGATAGAAAGATTCCTTTCATTTTTTTTATAAAAAGTAAAACACGGGTATAAATGAATTTAACCCATATTCTAGGAAATAGTAAAAATGTTATGAAATACATTTTTAAAAAACAATAATGAGTATGATAAAGAATTCCCAGTAGCTGCTTACATATAAACAACATCGGATAATAAAGAGATTATAAAATTAACCCTTACCTTGTACTTTTCCTTAGTCGAGGGTACGTTATACTCTGGTATAGTATTTAAATAATTGTTATTAAATTATAAAATAACCACATACATAAATATGATATGATATATGATCTTATAATATTTCTTTGTTGATAATATTTCGGTAGTATCATTTTTTCGGGTGTCAACTGATTCATTTTACTATATATGTTTTGTTACATAAATCAGATTTGTTATGAATAGGATGTATTTTATTCATATTCAAAATGATATTAAGTTCTTAAATATTATTTTTAATCATAAAATGAAAATTATTCTTGAATGGTTACGATGGGGAATGAATCTCATCACGTTCGTGGAGATGGTAATCCATACGTACGCACGAGCGACAATATCATTCTATTAATGATGAAATAATATGTAATTGGATGGTATATTACATATAAAGAATCATTAACATGTTATATTTATTATTTAAATCAATTATACTCATTATTATACCCATCCAAATAATGAAGTGTTGAACAACAAACTACACCACGACGTGGAGACTGTAAGCCGTACGTACGCACGTATGGTGACTTTTTCATTTATTGGATGGATATAATAATGAATATTGTTGTACCATATTTATAATAACATAAAATTATGTATAAGTTACTGGAGTTATTATTTTGGAATAGAAACAAAAAATAGATAGGAAGTAGAAGAAGAAAAGAACTTTGAAAGAGGTGATGAAATTATTACCTCTTCTTCAGGTGCTTCCTTTTCGATTTGATCCAAAGGGCTCCTTATATTGGCTTTCTGATAATTAAGGACTATATGTTGAATTGAGGGTAGTTTTAAGGATATTTTACCAGGGTTTTTCCAAGAAAATGGCTTTGGTGGTGTGATTTTGAAATAAGGGGAAGTACCCTTTTATAAGAGAGCTGAGGGTCACTTTAGGAAAAGTTTGAAATATTATTTTATCATAAAATAATTTTCAGTTTATAATGGCTCCAAATGGATTTATTTCAAGGATAAGGTGGGGATGGGTTGAAATCTTCTCAACCAATAGGTTTTATACAAGTTTAGGTCACCATATTAACCTTATCTTTTAGATTTAACTATTAGTTAAATAGTTTAACTTTTACAATGTCTTCTTGTATTTTTATATTATATGGTCAATAAACTTACTATAAAATTCCAAGAGAACATCAAGTGGTTCATTAATGACAAATATATCATTATATAATTCCTTTTTCAACCTTATATTTTTAGTAATATTATATCATTTAATAATATAATATTTGTTTTAAAAACCCTTTTCTGTATATTTTGACACTATTTAGTATTTGGTTTTTGTGAAAGTCAAAAAAACTTGATTACTTAGTAAAAAATACATTAAATAAATCTTAATATTTCACATTAACATATAAAATTAGTGTAATTCATCAAAAGCCTCAGTTTACATATATTTGGATATTTATAATATTAATTATTTTAATCTTTCATTAATAAGGTAATTACTGCATCATCATTGTCTCATAAATAAATTTAATTATTTAAAGTCTAAAAATTATAAATAAAATACCATGATGTAGGAAGTATTATTATATTTATAATGAATATTTTTAGTTTAATTTATATTATGTATAACCCTATATTAAAAATGGTTTAGTTATTAAAATTTGAATTTAACACTTTTAACTCTACTTTAAATAAAATAATAATAAATGTCCTAATATAATCCAAGTGGATGAAAAAGGATATTATTTTATTCATAAGGTTGATTTTGGTCAAAATAAATTTATCAAATAGAATTAGGACATGTTTTAGGGTAATTATAATATCAATTTTACCTTTAATTAGCCTATTTACTTTAAACCGCGGTAAATAAAATTCAAAAGTTACTTTTCACCAAAAATTATTTTCATCCTATTGAACCAAATTTTAGTTAATGATGTCAATCGTGTCTCTCATATTTTTAAAATTAAATTCACAGAAGCAGAAAAATTACATTTTATGAAAATTTGCAAATGTTCCTAGAAGGTGAGTAAAAGACGTTAAAAAATTAAATAAAATGTTATATATCTAATCTTATTATAAAATGACTTCAATGAATTATATTGAACTAATATAGGTATTATGTATATATTTTGACTTTAAAATAAATTTAAATAAAAATAATAATTATTTAAATAAATAGTCGGTTTTTATGAACTATGCAGTATTTTTCACGATTCATCAAAAATCAAAAGTTTTTAGAAAAATACAAAAAATTCACCTTAAGATAAATTTGATATTATGAATCCAAAAATGAAGTCTATTTTACCAAATTAAATTTTTAGGAGTTTCTAACATTAATATTATTATTTTTCACAAAAGGACATAAAACGTAGTTCTTTTAAGAAAATAGTTTTTCGAAATATATAACTATTTTATCAAAACATATACATTTCATTATAAATATGTTTTCTTTATGTGAAAAAATTATAAATAATAGTAAAAATTTATTTTTTACTATTCATATCACAATATTTAATTGATAAATAAATATATCTTTAAATAATTATAATACTAATGTGTTGTTTCGCAGAAACTCAATCTTGCGTATAACGCAATCCAAGTCAGTGTTGCGTGAAGTATAAGATATTGAGTTACTTTAAATATATAAATTAATTTGAAATAATGGGGTGTTACATTCTCCCCTCCTTCAATAAATTGTGTCCTCACAATTTTAAATTGTTCTTCGAAAATAAATGGTTAAAAATGGGAAATACCTTTGTGGAAAACCCACATCTGAATAAGGTTAATAAAATTTAGTCTTAATAAGAGGGAAAGGGAAATGAAAAGGTCACAACCAAATTAGGATTTAGAATAAGAGAACATTGGTGGAAATTTGCGACACGTAATTGGAGAAAAAATGTAAATATTTACAGGGAGTGATTAAGGTCATCAATCACAAACAAATGAACAATAAATAGAAAATTGAGGGCCTCAAAGCCATAAATCTATAATGACTTAAAATATCATTGGTTGATCAAAACATAATTTATTAGATAAAACATTTTTGGTTTTATGATCCTTTCCCTAAAGTTTAAGAATTAATTTCTTCATAGAATAAAAAAATACTTGACAAGTAGAGTTACATCCTTTAACTAATTTCTACCTCAAACTCATCTTTCACTCCAAAAGATAATAGAACTAAAAAATATTCTATTTATCCTAACTTTATAGGGTTTCAAAAAAAATGAATTTATGATTCATCTATCAGATCATTAAAAAAAAACAACATTATACAAACTAGGAAATCACGTAGGCCAGTGGTAGGTGATACACCCTTGTCACCCTTAGGTTGTGGGTTTAAGTCTCACGACCTTTCCAGATGCGACGATTTGTCGCTCGACCTTCAGGTTGTCCTTTTTATAAAAAATACAAAAATAATCTTAAGAAATGTTTTAACCTTAAACCATAGTATCCAATGTCCAACTTAATACATTCCAATCTTTATACTTATCCAAAATACTTGTGTCCAAACTCATAGTCCAAAAATTTATAAGGAAGTTCAACATAACATAATGAAGATCTCTTTTTACCACATAATAACATTTGAGTACCTTCATCATGTGTTCTCTTAAAACATGGTAACACCCTGAATTACCATAAAATTTTATTTATTACATTCATGATCCCTTATTCCTTATAGAATACAAGATATATTCCTTATATTCAAAAATTTTGAATACTCCAACAATGATGGAATAAAAAAACCATTAATCAGTTCCAAGGTAGTCAATAATATCCAATATAATTTATCTAAATCAACCATCTCTTATTCCAAAATCACTACCTCAGTATCAAGACCATATTAAGGTTTATCTTTCATTCAACCATGTATTTTCCAAAAAGTTTAAATTGTTGTTGAGTCACATTTATTAGTACCATATAACCTGAAATCCTCAATGAAATAGTACTGTAATACAATATTTATTTATTTCCATAATTAATATAACTAGTATGTCGTTGATACAACACTAAAATTACATAATTCATTAATAAAAATATAAGAAAACTAATTATTCCTCTTCATCTATAGTAGTACCACAACGTGATTATTATCCAATAGAATCATTTTCGGTATACTCTGATGATTGGGACATTGATTCACATAGTGTCCCAACTCATTGCAGATGAAGCATTGTACATTTGAAATTTTTTCTTACCCTTGCAATCATGTACTTGATTTTCTTTTTCTCCACACTTATAAAAAACTCCCATTATCTTCAAGAATTTACCATGGGGATTCTTTCCATAGTTATTACATATGGGAAAATCCTTCTTTCCCTTCTTCCCTTTATCCATCTTTCTCTCTACCATCCATTTCTTCTCTGGATCCCCTTCAAATCCATTAGACCTAAAGAATTATTTACTTATCTTATTAACATATGATACTATTTCTTCATTTGATGAGAATACATGGGAGACTATTTCCCTTCTAAATGTTGGATTAAGAACATGAAATATATGATACTTCTTACTCTTTGGATCATGTGTATTGCTGGAGTTCAAATTCCTTCTACTGGGCACCATTTCTAAACAATGATATACACTAGGTTAGTTTATGAATAACAATGCATAATTCTAAACTTGTAAAATACCTAATGTAAATTGAAAGGTTTATGCATGTAATCCATAATCATAAAAATATTTTCTTTGAGGAAGTATTTACTCATAAATCCTTCATAATGGTCTGTAAAGAAGATGTGAATTATTCTAAGAATATCCCTATGGAGTTTCAATACCAAGAGTGAAACTATGCCTATTGTCGTGTACCAGGATACCCCAGGTCAAGCCCAAAACCCATTGTCGACATTTTCACTCCTAGGCACATATGTGTCATAGCGACCTCTACCTGTTTGTATCCAAACAAGGATGTATTTTCTTGGGAAACCTACATAAAATTTTCACTACCAAATTTTTTGGATGTTCTTCTATACTAATCCTCAAATTTTATCTTAGGGTAATGTTCTCTATCAAAGTTTTTCTAAATATATATTCCAAGGTTTGTACTAAACTTCCTCTGATACTAACTATAACTCCCTGACCCTAGTTATCTAGAGTCAGTTCATTATCACATAACATTGGCATGATCGCAAGAGATCAAGTCTCGAATGACCGATTAGTTTAGTATCCTTGGAAGCACTAGATACATACATAAGTTTTACAATTCATCAGGAAATAAAAAACCAAAAACATCGTGTCCCCTTTGAACACACTCATATCCTTTGGTCTATCCCTACATGTTAATCAGAATATACTTCTTGACATCTTGGAAAAAAGAAAACTTAATAAAGGGGTGATATCAGATGCTCAGTAAGGATAACAATATAGCGGAAACTATCATAAATAAGCATAAACATTTAAGGAAAGTTATAAGACTAAAACACAAGCCTTTTAAACTTAAAATTCATCATAATATGGAAAAGATAAATCAAATAATTCCATTTACTTATTCACATGGATATTATACTAATTGAATAATCACATGTAATATCAATAGCTAATTTCATAATGAAGGAATGCATAATGCTTGAAATCATAACCACATAGTCAAGGACTCATACCAAGACTAAAAATAATATTTTGTCAAGGAATTGTGGCAAGACACTAGTTTGTCTCATGAGACCTACCGATGCATCAAGGAGCTATAGTGGGATCCACCCGTCACTTACTATGTCCAATGCATTCCTCATATAAAAAGGATGAAACATAATATAAACATTCGTATTAAAACTAGAATACCAAATGTTAATAATTTAACCATAAAACATGAATGGTAAAAAAAATAACATATCCACAATCAAAAATATCACTAAAAATTAAATACAATATGGAATATTGTATTATAATAAATCAACTTCAAACAAGTGTAAAATTCATCAAAGGATGTTGACATAGAAGAAATCAAAACTATTTGTGAGAAATATATCTTTCTATTTTGAAATCATTTAAAAGTCACATAATTATAAAAGAAAACATTTATTTTTAAAATATTCATATAATCTTGTAAGGAAGCTTTCGAAGGTGTTATAATGGTGTGAAATAGCCGCACCCGCTATATAAGTTAAAAAAACATTCTTACCTTAATTTGTCGAAAAGGTCATAAAGTACCTTGTTTGGAAAATGAAGTAAAGATTCCTTTCAAAACATTTTATAAAAAGTAAAATAAGGTTATAACTTAATTTAACCCATATTATAGGAAATATTAATTTTTTTTTGAAATACATTTTTAAGAAACACGAATGAGGATGATAATGAATTCCCAGTAGATCCTTACATATAAACAACCTCAGATAATAAAGAGATTGTAAAATTAACCATTACCTTGTACTTTTCCTTAGTCGAGGGTACATTAAATTCCTATATAATAGTTAAATCATTGTTGTTAAATTATAAAATAACCACATACTTTAATATGATATTACATATGATCTTCTAATATTAATTTGTTAATAATATTTCAGTAGTATCATTGTTTCAGGTGTTAAGTGATTCAATTTCCTTTATATATTTTGTTATGTAAGTCATGTTTGTTATGGATAGGATTTATTTAATTCATATAAAAAATGATATTAAGTTCTTAAAAATTATTTTTAATCATAAAATGAAAATTATTCTTGAATGGTTACGATGTAGAATGAATCTCATCGCATTCGTGGAGATGATAATCCGTACGTATGAACGAGTGAAAATATCTTTCTATTGATGGTGAAATATTATGTAATTGTATGGTATAGTAAATATAAATAATCATTAACATGTTATATTCCTTATTATACACATCCAAATAATTAAGTGTTGAATAACAAACTAGACCACGATGTGGAGACGGTAAGCCGTACGTATGCATGTATGGTGACATTTTCATTCATAGGATGGATAGAATAATGAATATGGTTGCACCATATTTGTAATAACATCATAGTATTTATAGTATACTTTATTTATTATTTTGTTATGGAAACAACAAAGAAATAGGAAGTGGAAGAAGACAAGAACATTAAAAGAGATGATGAAATTATTACCTCTTCTTCGTGTGCTTCCTTTTTGATTTGATAAAAAGGGATCCTTAGGTTGGCTTTCTGGTAAAATTAAGGCCTCTAGGTTGAATTGAGGGTAGTTGGGAGGATATTTTAGCATGGGTTGGCCGAGCCAAATGGCTTTGGAGGTGTGATTTTGAGAGAAGGGGAAGTACTCTTTTATAAGAGAGGTGATGCTCACATTAGGAAAAGATTGAAATATTATTCTATTATAAAATAATTTTCAGTTTATAATGGATTAAAATGGATTTATTTAGAGGATAAGGTGGTTATGGGTCTAAATCCTCTCAACCAATATGTTTTAGACAAGTTTAGTTCACCATATTAACATTATCTTTTAGATTTAACTATTAGTTAAATAGTTTAACTTTTACAATATCTTCTTGTATTTTTATATTACATGGTTAATAAACTTACTATAAAATTCCAAGAGAACCTAAAGTGGTTCATTAATGAAATATTTATAATTATATAAGTACTTTGTCCAAACCTTATATTTGTAGGAATATTATATCATTTAATAATATAGTATTTTTTTGAAAACTCATTTATGTCTATTTTGACACTATTTAGTATTTAGTTTTTGTGAAAGTCAAAAAAACTTGATTACATAGAAAAAAATACATTAAATCAATCCTAACATGTCATATTAACCTATAAAATTAGTGGAATTCATCAAAGGTCTCAATTTACATTTATTTGGATATTTATAATATCAATTATTTTAATATTTCATTAATAAGGTAATTACTACATCATCATTGTCTCATATGTAATTATTTAATGTATAAAAATTATAAATAAAATATAATGATGTATGGAATATTTTTATATTTCTAATGAATATTTACAGTTGAATTTATCTTATGTGTAACCCTATATTAATAATGGTTTAGTTATTAAAATTTGAATTTAACACTTTTAACTATTCTTTAAATAAAATAATAATACATGTCCTAATCTAATAAAAGTGGATCAAAAAGGATATTATTTTATTCTTAAGGTTTATCTTGGTCGAAATACACTTATCCAATAGAATTAGGACTTGTGTTAGGGTAATTATAATATCATTTTTACCTTTAATTACCCTATGTACTTTTAACTGGGGTAAATAAAATTCAAAAGTTACTATTCAAATAAAGTTATTTTTATTCTATTGAACCACATTTTACTTACTGATATCAACCGTGTTTCTTGGATTTTTGAAATTCAATTTAAAGAAGAGGTAAAATTACATTTTATGCAAATTTGTAAATGTTCCTAAAAGGTGGGTAAAAGACGTTAAAAAATTCAATAAAATTTTATATATCTAATCTTATTATAAAATGAATCCAATGAATTACATTGGAATAATATAGGTATTTTTTATATATTTTTAATTTAAAATAAATATAAATAATAATAAAATTTATTTGATTAAATAGTCAGTTTTTATGTAGTATGTAGTATTTCTCACTATTCATCAAAAATGGAAAGTTTTCAAAATAATACAAAAAATTTACACTAAGCTAATTTTGATATTGTGAATCCAAAAATGAAGTATATTTTAACAAACTAAATTTTTATGAGTGTCTAATATTAATTTTGTTATTGTTCAGAAAAGTACATAAAAATTAGTTCTTTTAAAAAAATAGTTTTTCTAAATATTTAACTATTTTAACAAAACATATAAATTTCATTATAAATATGTTTTATATATGTGAAAACATTATAAATACCAATTAAAATTTATTTTTTACTATTAATATCACAATATTTAATTGATAAATAAATATATCATTTAAATAATTATAATACTAATGCATTGTTTCACCGAAACTCAATCTTGCATATAACGCAAGCCAAGTCAGTGTTGCATTTTTGAATCTTGTGATGTATGGTTACCACTTACCCTTAGAGTGGCTATTAGAAAATATCAAATAATATATTTGAAGGTCAAGTCAGTGTTGCGTGAAGTATAATATATTGACTTACTTTAAAGATATAACTTACTATGAAATATTGGGGTGTTACACATTATTCTCAAAGTGTGGAAAGAAACATGGGGAAAATTTTCTTAAAGGGACTTGTAAATGTTTTATATCTGGAAAATAAGGTCATCGGGTAGTTTAATACCAAAGTGATGGGAAAAAGATTTCTAATGATATAAATAGAGAAAATGCTACATAGAATGCACCTCCTACACTTAAATGCTACAAGGGAAAGGAAATAGGGAATTATGACAATCAATGCCCTAATCCAAGGGTTATTGATGATGATCGGCATTAGAAAACTCGTAAGGCCAAAGACAAAAGCAAGTCACATGTGATCAATATTGGTGATGTGGAGTATGATAATAAAGTGGTGAAAGGTACACTTACCATCCACTCTAAAGTAGAAAATATTTTATTTGTTTTTTGATCCACCCACTATTTTATTTTTGAAGAATTTTATAAGGGTATCACCATATTACCTCAACAATTATATGTTGAGTTAGTTGTGACAACTCCTAATGGAACAACAGTTGCATCAAAAGTCTATAATTTTTCTCTGGTTGAAGTTTGTAGAAAGTGATTCCTACAAGTCTTGTGATCCTTCCTATAGTGTATTTTTATGTGATTCTTGGCATGAATTTTATTTCTCTATTTGGAGATCATATCAATTAACAAGGAATGGAATTCACATATCAAATTCTAGATCAATCTATGATCATCTATCGATGCAAGGATGAGTATGAACTTCCAGTGAAAATTTATTCCATCTTATGATTCTTGATCCCTTTAAATGAAGGTTATATCTATAAAATGGTTGGAGAGAAGTTTAAAATTAAGAATACACCAATTTTTTGGGAGTTTGATGATTTCTTTCCAAAATAATTACAAAGTCTTCCACCAAATCGTGAAGTTGAGTTTTCAATAATACTCATACTCGGTGCTATTCCTATTTCAAAGAAACCTTATATTATGACCCCAATTGAGTTGCATGAATTGAATAAGCACCTCCAAGAGAATATTGACAAGGTATTCATACACCCTACTGTGTCACCTTGGGGATCACCTATTCTGTTTGTTAAGAATAAAGATGGATCAATGAGACTCTTTATTGATTATTGAGAAATTAACAATGTCACTATCAAAAACAAAAATCATCTTCCCCACATTGATGAATTATTCGAACAACTACATGAAGGTCAATACTTTTCCAAGATTTATTTTCATTCAGGATATTTTTAACTAAGGGTCAAGAAGAAGGATATACCAAAGATGAAATTTTCTACAAGGTATGGACACTATGAATTTATAGTGATGCCTTTTGGTCTCACTAATACCCTTGGTATCTTCATAGATCTAATTAATATATTCTTTAGAGACTATATTGATAAGTTTTTGGTAATATTTATTGATGATATTATTTTCTAATTCAAAGATAAAGGAAGAACGTGAAGATCACTTGAGAATTGTACTGACGAGGTATTGGGATGTGCGTATCAGCGACCATCAGCGTTCCATGAGTTATCCCTCAATGATGAATTTTATATGTATTTTGGAAACAATAATGGAACTGAATGTTCTCTCTACTATTAGTTTTCCTCATGATAGTGATGAAGGTTTTTAGGTTTTGATGATGAGGTTGTTTATGTTTGGTTTTGGGTGATATTTGGGATATGGTGGTGATCGTCAAGTTGTTTGTGTCGATTAGGTGAGCTCATTTGTTTTTGGTGGTCACTGGTTCTCTATGGGACGATGATGACATGGTGGGATGGTTTTTGGTGGATTCAATGGGATTTGATGATCTCTAGTGGGTGCGGTGGTTGAACGATGATGTTGACTACGGTGATGGATGGTGACGATGACATGATACTCATGATGTTTGTGGAAGGTGACTTGAATCAGGCTGGGTGGATCTAGTTCATGATCTTCTTGGGTGTCATGAGATGTTTTGAATTTTGAACTGTAAATTTGGGTCCATTGTTTTGGTTCCCTCTTATCCATAAAGTGGGTTTAAAAAATCAAATAAAAATAGACTTTTAGTTAGTCAAATGTGTGATATTTATACTGATCATAATAGTTTAAAGTATATTTTCACACCAAAGTAGCTGAATATGAATCAAAGAAGATGGTTGGAGTTGATTAAAGATTACGACTACTAAATACATTACCACCCTGCGAAAGTGAACTGGGTGGTAGATGATTTGATTCGAATGGACCATGCTAGCCTATCCATGATGAGAATCACAAAAGGTCCAATATTTATGGATTTGCAAAGAATGAATATTGAAATTTTAAAGGGGATAAATCATGTCTTTATCAAATGAATTTTCAACCATCTATACAAATGAATATTAAGGAGGTGATGAAGGAAGACATAGAGCTACAAATGAAGGTGAGAAATGTTACTAAATTCAATGTTGATTGTGATGGAATAATAAGGTTTAAAAATTAGGTTTTTGTTCCTCCCTTACCAGAATTAAAGAAGGAGTTATTAGATGAGGCTTATAGTTCTTAATTCTCTATTCAGTCTGGAAGCAAAAATATGTATAGGAAACTGAAAGAGTATTTCTAGTGGGATGGAATGAAAAGAGATGTTGCTGAATATGTCACTCGGTGCTTAGTTTGTCAGCAAGTTAATGTTGAGAGACAAAAGTCTAAGGTGATGTTACAACCATTACCCATACTGGAATGGAAATGGGAAAACATCACTATAGACTTGGTCATCAGACTTCCCAAAATATATAAAGTCCATAATGATATCTGGGTTATATTTGATCTCTTTATGAAGTTGGAACACTTCATTGCTATTATATTGGATTTATCTCTTGATCATCTTTCTAGGATATATGTAAAGGAAGTGGTACAATTTCATGGAGTACCTATTCCCATTATATTTGACCAGGATCCGAGGTTTAACTTGATGTTCTGGAGAAGTCTTCAGTAGGCTATGGATACAAAGTTAAGTTTCAACACTTCTTATCATTATTAGATAGGCGGTTAGTCTGAGGGGAAAATTCAAACACTATAAGACATTTTGAGAGCTTGCTCTATGGATTTCAAAGGTGGTTGGGATCAACACATAACTTTGGTGGAATTTTCTTAAAATAATATCTTTAATCTAGTATTATAATGGATCCTTATAAATCCCTCTATGGAAATAAGTACAGAACTCCAACTTATTGAGATGAATTTGGGGAAATAAATCTATTATAACCTAATCTTACTGATGAAATAATAGAAAAGGCCAGATCTATTCAACAACACATAAGAGTAGCTCAGAGTCAGAAAAAAAGTTATGATGATAACTAAAGAAAATACCTAGAGTTTGAAGTGGGTGACAAGGTGTTTCTATGAATATATCCTTGGAAGAGAGTAATGATATTTGGAAATAAGGGAAAACTGAGCCCTAGGTATATGCATCCATTTGAAATTCTGGATCATGTTGGGAATGTAGATTATCGATTATTTCTTCCACAAAATCTAGCTCAAGTTCATGATGTGTTCCATGTATCTATACTAAAAAAATACATACCTAATCCTTCACATGTACTAAACTCAGAATTTATACCGCTGGAGTAAGATCTTTCTTACGAAGAACGACCGATAGAGATTCTGGGTTGTAGCAAAAAATTTCTGCAAAAAAGACCACTCTCTTGGTTAAAGTTTTATGGTGGAACCACCAATTTGAGAAAGATATGTGGGAACTTGAGGATATGACTAGGGAGAGATATCTTCCTCTCTTTGTATCAAAGCGAAAAATTTGGAGGGTAAAATTCTGTTTAAGGGGGGTAGAATGTAACACTAGAATGTTTTAATGAAATATTTTCTCTAAATAATTTTTATTCAATAGCTTTCATTGCATGAAATCATGAGTTTAAATGAACCATGAGATAAACTTAATATAAAATGACCATTATAACCTATCTTCTTGGTTAGCTAGGATAAATATAACTAATGTGTGAAAATGAATGGTGAAGTCATTCTCTACCCATTATTATATATTTGTATTTTTGTGTTAATAAATTGAGTGAATTACTATTATTAAATGAAATTAATGAAATATATATTTTATATACTTAATAAAATATTTTTTTATATTTATCCAATAGATATTTTTGTCAGATAGTATGAATAAACCACATTAGATATATAAAAACCTATATTATTCAAAAGGGTAATTTTCCGCCTTCTAATGGAGGACCCCTTATAAATTAATATTTTGACACATTAATAATTTTATATTAAAAAATAATTATGTTATTTTGAAATAGTATATAAAAATTTACTTTGGATGAATTTCTAATATTTTTCTAATAACCTTCAAGTTTTGATGAATCGTAAATATACACTAAATTTTATGTTAAAACAACTTTTTTCATCAGAATAATGTATATGGTTAAATTATAATATATAATGGTTTCAAATTATAAATAGACAATATTTATGTTATTAAATATAATTTATGTCATTATCATTAATTTTACATTGAATTAATTTGCAAAAACATTTCAATCTTTTGAAATATTTTAACTTTTAAAAACCCATTCTCTCATTCGGACAACAGGATTGATTTTAAATTAATTAATATAACTTATGTATTTTTAATTTTGAAAAATGTATTACATAATTGGAATCAGTAAATTCAAATTATGTAAATATCTTTATTTTAATTTTGGGCATTATGAATAGTAACTTCAGTAATTTTTATTAATACGATAAAAGGGTAAATCCGGTAATTAAGGGTAAGAATACTATTATTAAATTACCCTGACACTTGTATTATATCATTGGATGAATTTTTTGACCTAAATCATCCTTGGGAGGAAATGGTATCCATTTGAATCCACTTGGATGATTTTAGGACATTCAATTTATTTTATTTAATGAAAAGTTAAATATGTCTCAATCAAATTTTAATAACTAAATCTTTTTTATATAAGGTTATAAAGAAGAAAAATTTAATTATATATACTCATTTGAAATATAAAATGTTTTTCTTTATAACGGAAATTTATTTGTAATTTTTATAAAATAAATAATGACCTTAATAGCTTATACATTAATGATGCAGAAATTATTTAATTGATGAAAAATCAATAATATTATTTTTCTTAAAACAATAATTCCCTTTAAAAGACCCGAAAACTTTAAAAAATATTTTTGGTCGAGTATATATGAACCATAAACATCCAAGTGTCAAATTATTGATCATTTGGAACCTTATATAAGGGATTATGACACTTATATTATTTTATTTAAAGTGATGTTAAAGTTTTCACCTTCATAATTTAATAAGTATAACATTTTAAATATTGGATTTTCTAGAAGATAAATTCGACTAAAAATATTATTCAAAAATCTAGAAGATTTATCTTCATCATAGTAGTTTATTTTTAATTTTTATTCAAAAAATAATCATATTAAATAATTACACAAAATTGATGTAATGATTCTTTTATTAATAGAGATAACAAATAAATGTTATAGAAAATGTAAAAATAAATATAATTTGGGATAATTAATATTTCTAATGAATTTTCTAGATTAAATTTACCTATTTTAAAAATAATAAAATATTTTTTTCAAGGTTTACTTATTATATTAATATTTTTTAAAATCGATGAATAGAATAGTGTCAAAATTGACACTATTGATTAATTATCAAAATAATGTTTTATTAAATTATTTAAAAATCATTATTTTTTTTTAAAAATATATAATAATTTTTATATGGTATAAAATGTTATTATTTATTTATTTTTGGTCTATTTTACATCAAATAAGTAAATATTGAACCCTTTTAATATGGAATTATTTGTCACCCTAGTTAAAAATTAAATAAAATAACTAAGTGTTAATTAAACAGATAAGGTTTAAATTGATAGAAATACTTGTAAAAAATTTATTTTTTGATGATATTGCAACCTTATATAATCTTATCTTCTAATTTGAGTCATTTTGGAGGATTTTTGGATGGGGTTTTTTTATTATAAATTAATATTTTTTAATTTTTCCAAAATTGCCCCTCACCTCAATTATAAAAGGGCACATCCTCCCTCACCTCTTCACTTCACTTAGAGCCTTTATGATTGTCCATACCCTTCATTTTTCCCTTATAAACTTACCTAGTAACATTCCAGAGGTTCTGGTCTTCTTAAAAGACCAACTCTAGTGCTCTATAATGAGATTTAGAGGAAGCATGTTGAAAAAGAGGTAATCTCCTCTACCGATTCTTTCAAACTTCTTTCTTCTTTTACTTCCTATTCATGAATTGTTTCATTATAAATTAATAACTAAAATTTAACTTATTTATTGATATGTTATTATGATTACGAAACAACCATATTTCATCTTCTATCCATCCTACTAAAAATGAAATCACCACACACGCGTACGTACGACATACCGTCTCCACACCGTGGTGTAATCTGTTTTTCACTATCACCTTACTTGGATGGGTATAATTATCAAAGTAATAACTATATATTATTATTATAAAATGATATTGATTATGAAATATTATACACCATCCAATTCAACTCCATTCAACAATTATGGGAATGATATCGTCCTCCATGCGTACGTACGACGTACCATCTCCATGATTTGATGCGATTCATTCTAAAAGATCTTCATTAAAGCATGATTATATAAATGTAAAAAATGAATAAATATGGTATATATTATTTTAAAACCATTTTTTAATGATATAACTATGGTCTAATAAGGAGAAACAAAATTTATTTGAAAGAACATGCATAATAACATAAAGTAGTTAATTTACGAATAATGAGTAACATGTTGGAACCATGGTCTTATATGCATGAATTGGAGTATGGTTTGTGTTTGCTGTCAATCCTCAGTGGAAGTTCAGAATGTGTACCAGTAAAAGTGACCATACCGCTCAAGCAGATAACAATATTGAAGGTGGCGCCGTTTCCCAGTGTTTGCCAAATTTTTTGGCCTGAAAATCGACAAATGGAGAAAAGTATTTTTAGAAAAGAGACTTGGGTTCCGTGTACTTGAAGGAGAGGAAAATTGCACACCATATGTTTTTCAATATCAGAACATGGAAAAATGGGGAAGGGATAAGAGCCGTGCAAGTTTTGGGCTGGTTGCGCAAGTGACCTGCGTGCCGAGAAAGGACTTGCCCACCGATGCCTAGGAGGTTTGGAAACTTGCACGCCGATTGTTCTTCCTGACCAGAACTTCGAAATATGGAAAAGGAAAGTAGGTCGTTCAAGTATTGGTGTGGTTGCGCAAGTTAATAGTGTGAAAGAGTCTAGGGAAGTTGGAGCTGCGTGCCGGGACTTGCGCGCCGTGAGGACACTTGCGCGCCACCGCACAGGGGGCCCAGTTCACCTATAAATAGAGGACCACCCCACCTAATCTGTAACAATGTTCAAGACTTATAGATTTTTCGAGATCTCGTCACACAAGTGGTAGAGTCGCGCAAGTGGTAGTTGGGTTGCGCAATTAGAGGCTGCACACCGGTTGTTGGCTGTGCGACCAAGGCGGTTTGGGAGTTAAAGGTGCAGAGTCATGCAAGTGGTAGTTTGGTTGCACAATTAGAGGCTGTGCGCCGGTTGTTGGCTGCGCAACCAAGGTGGTTTGGGAGTTAAAGGTACAGAGTCATGCAAGTTTGGAGTTAAAGGAGACAGTGTTGCGCAAGTGTGTTGGTGTCACCTATGCACCGATTTTGTACCGCACAAGTGACTTGTGAACCATTCTTGAATCTTGCATGCCAGTCTTGGAGAAGGGATCCAGGTGAGGTTGTTGTACATCGTACCTTTTGGAGCTGCATGAAAACTGGAATATTGCCCGATACCTTCGGTGCAAAGTGGTATTAGTATACGAGTGAAAGTTGGACTTCAACAGAGCATCTACATTCTACAAAGGATGCATTATTTTGCAATGCTGAAGAGACCTTCATGTCTATAAACTGAGTGTAACTTCACCAAGGGTAGTAAGCCAGGGGGAGTCAACGGGAGTGACCCGAGGGAAGCAGTGAGATATCCCTGAACCTTTGTAAAGGCAGTGATCCTGGGACAGAGTGACTATTCCAGAACCATTGTAATCCACAACTAGTGAAGATTAGTGGAATTTGGTACGACCGAAAACTTGTCGGCATATGCTCCTTGGACGTAGCCCTTAGTGGTGAACCAAGTAAAAATTGCTGTGTCATCTCTTTCCATGTGAATGTTTCATTGCTGATCATATTCATCATACAGGTTTAACTAGTTCCTACCAATGTGGGAACAAGATCCTTATTTATAAAAGAAAAAGTTGACACCCTGATTCACCCCTCCCCTCTCAGGGTGTCCCGGGGTCCTACAAGTGGTATCAAAGGGTAAAGGTTGCTGGTGTTGAATCTATCCTTTGACGTCATGGAGAATGCAGTCAATGTTAGGGGAGTCCCTATCTTCAATGGAAGTAATTTCCAGATCTGTAAGAACAGAATGAGATCTCATTAAGATCTCTAGGAATGGAAGTCCTCTTTACTACTGTGCAAGGAATACATGTTATTGATCCAACAGGTCTGGTTATGACTGATACAGACATGAAAGTTCTTGATGCAGATGCTAAAGCTCAGAATTCTATCATTGCAGCTCTTTCTGATCAAATTTATCTAAAGGTGATGAGTTTCACCTTAGCAAAGTATATGTGGGATAAAATTGAAAATATATATGAAGGAGACAACAAAGTGAAAGAGGTAAAAATTCAAGTTTTTCACAACAGGTTTGATGATCTAAAGATGCATCCTGATTAGAATTCAGATTCATTCTTTAACCGAATCACTGAAGTAGTGGGAGCGATTCGAGGTCTTGGAGAGGAAATTGAAGACATTGATATTGTAAAGAAAATATTGCGAAGACTTCCTCCCATGTACAATGCAAAGGTATCAGCCCTTGAAGAAATAGATCTATCTAAACTATCTCTGGATGATCTACTAAGTAGTCTAGTGGAATATGAGATGAGAGTCAAACCCGAAGAAGCTACGACTCGTGTTAGCAAGGAAATGGAATTCAAAGCCATGGAAAAACTGAAAATTTCAGAAGATAGTGGTGATGAAGATAATGAGAAAAAAAAAGTTCTTTCTCTTATTTCCAAGAGGATGAATAAGGGAAAAGGTAAATTTAACGGTAAGTTACCTCTGGCATGCTTTCGTTGTGGAAGAGTTGGGCACATTGCATCTCAGTGCCAAAGAAAGTTCAATGATGAAGAAAGTGAAGCAGAAGACACTGAGAAGACTCGGAAAAGGTTTTTCAAAAAGGGTGACTTCAAATCTAGAAATAAGATACAGAAGAAGAGTTTTGTCTGTGAAGAGGAAGAGGATGACATTGATTTCTTTAAAGAAGAAGAACCTGAATTTAAAACTGGAAACCATGCTTCCATGATGGCTACCGTTGAAAAGTTAGAACCCTCTATCGACCAAGACAGAGATAATCATATGACTCATAATTGTGATCCCAAGTTGAAAATTAAGGATGCCTTTTTCAAATCTTGAGAACAAATGCAAGAAATATAGTAAGTGGAAAGAAATGGTGAAAGAATTATCAGAATATGTGGATGAGCTTGAAGTTGAAATTGAACGACTAGAAGAACTAGCGAGAGTTCAATATTCAATCCTTGAAAGCACAGACGACATTGCAAAATTGAAGCTTAGAATTGAAGAACAATAAAAGGTCATAAATGACCTTACATCTATACTGGAAGAGAAGTCCAAGACTGTTGAGTGTCTTGAGGAAGAAGTTTTTATTCTTAGAATAAAACTGGAGTGTCAATAAACCACATATGAGGGTAAGAAGAAAATTCATTTTGGAAGATTATTAGATGCATAGTTACTGGCAAGAGCCAAGAGTGGTTCAGATGGGGTTAGAAAAATATTGAGTGATCAAAGACCCGCTTGCATGGGAATGAGTGGAATTGGATGTGAAGTTGAGACTTCAACCGCAGGAAGTAAAGAAAGCCAAAAGAAAGAAAAGATGAAAGTTGGACTTGTTGAAATGTTTCTAGAAGTGCTGAAAAAGAAACCCTCAATCCAAAATAAAAGGATAACTGAAAATTATCCCCAGACATTCAGAAATGACAGGCAGTCCAACTATTCTCCCAAGGAAGAAAGTATGAGGAGAAACTCAAGTGAGAAGACATTTCCTCTCATGAAGTGTCAGTTCTGTGGCTATCTGGTCCATACCATGTCATATTGCGAATAGGCAAGGAACTATCTGAATGTAGATGATCTGGGACATCAAAAAAGGAGACTGACTTCATATCCTCTATCTTATAGAAGAAAAAGTTTCTATGGATACTATTTTCATTGCTCTAACTTTGGTCATAAGGCTGTTAATTGCAGGCAGAGAAGGGACATGGACACATCATACCGGAATTCAAGACAAGTCAAATCTCGTCGACAAGATAGTGTTTCTCTTTCAAACAAGTTTTCTCCTCTCGAAGAAGACTTCAACTATGAAGAACCAATGTACACAGATGAGATAATTGAAAGGCCATCAGTTTCCTATACTCAATCCAATATCTCATGGAAATAAAAGAATAAGATAGATAAATCCAATCTTGTAGAAGTAGCCCTCAAAGATACAAAGAGCAGAAATAACTGAATTCTTGATAGTGGATGCTCTTCCCATATGACAGGAAATGCTGATCTTTTGAAGAACATTAAAAAGAAGGTTAATGGAACAGTGAGGTTTGGTAATGATGGTGCTTTGAGGATTAAAGGTAGTGGGAATACTTCTCTCGCCAATGGAGAGCTAAAGAAGACTGATGTTCTTTATGTGGATGGTCAACGCCACAATCTCCTTAGTGTAAGTCAACTCTGTTACTAAGGGATCATAGTAAATTTCAATCAAAAAGGATGCACTATGAAGGAAAAAATAGGGAATTATCTTATGAAAGGCTGTAGAATAGATGGAAACTTATATCAGGTCGATAAAAAAGTGAACTCCTTCTATTTGTCTATTGAAGAAGAAAACAATTTTTGGCATCTAAGGCTGGGGCACATTTACCAACAAGACATGGAAAAGATATCAAATATAAAGATAGTCATGGATATACCCATTCTGAAATGTGAACGGGAAAAATCTTGTGATGCTTGCATTCGTGGGAAGCTGGTCTGTAGTTCATATCGGCCAAAGAAGAAAAGGGCATCGCATCTTCTTGATCTCATTCATACAGTCGTATGTGGCCCGGTAAATGTTTCTAGAACTCATGGATAAAGGTACTTCATCCTTTTCATAGATGATTACAGTATAATGGCATGTGTAATGGTTATACATAGGAAATGAAAAGTGCTTGACTGCATGAAAATGTATCGCCGAATCACCGAGAATGATACTGGACGAACAATCAAAGTGTTGCGATCAGACAATGGAGGGGAATACACATCCATTGAATTTGAAAACTACCTGGAGAAGCATGGTATACAACATGAGGTTGCTGCCGTGGGAACTCCACAACAAAATGGAGTTGTTGAGCGCATAAATCGACAGGTTAACAATATGGCTAGGACTATTCCAATTGATAGCAGTATCTCTCGCCATTACTGGAAGGAAGCTGTTGAAGCTGCAGTTCATATTTAGAATCGAACAGGACTTTATATGGGAGAAATGAAGACACCATATGAATTGTGGCATAGAAGGAAACCTTCTTTGAAATACTTTTATGTTTTTAGAAGCAAATGTTTCATCTGGAACAAATAAGGAAATCAAGGGAAGTTTGGTGATAATGATAATGAAGGAATTTTTCTTGGTTATCCAATGAACAGCAAAGCCTACAAGTGTTTCAACAAGTGATTAGGAAGGATTGTGGTAAGCAGTGATGTTAATATAATTGAAGAGAAAACCACAAATGATTCAAGGACGTCATATGCTAATGTAATATAAAGTGAGGAAGAAAGTGAACGTGGAGAAAATACAACTATAGAAATAGAGGAAGTTGTACAAAACACTCAGCAGCCACATCATTATGTTGACTCAGAAGAAGAATCTGAAGAAGAAACTGTGGCTGAAAAAAATGCGACTGAACCACACAGGAGAAATCGTAGAGCTTAGATTGATCAATCTAACATAATTGAGGACATGAATGCACCCACTCAAACAAGGAGGATTAGAAATAACACGAAATCTATATTTCTATCAGTTTTGGAGCCATCCTCATTTGAAGAAGCTGCAAAGGATGAATCATGGGTGAAAGCCATGAATGAAGAGTTAGATCAGATTGACAAGAATCAAACCTGGGATCTTGTCCAGAGACCCGAAGGTCACAATGTGATTGGTACAAAATGGATCTTCAAGAACAAGTTTGATGAGCATGGAAGTGTTATCAGAAACAAGGCACGACTGGTTTGTAAGGGATATTCCCAGATTAAAGGTGTTGATGTTAAAGAAACCTTTACTCCAGTGGCTAGATTGGAGTCAATCAGGCTGTTCCTTGCCATGGAACTCCAAATATGATATAAATTATATCAAATGGATGTCAAGACAACATTCCTAAATGGTGTACTCGAAGAAGAAGTCTACATTGAACAACCAGTGGGTTTTGTTCTTGGTACTGATGAAACAAAGTTCTGCAAACTGAAGAAAGCTCTATATGGTTTGAAGCAGGCACCACGAGCATGGTACTCTCGGCTGGATTCTTATCTCAAGAAGATGGAATTCAAAAGAGGAAGAGTAGATCACAATCTATATGTGAAGAATTCTCCAAAAGATCAATTCATGGTTCTTGTCTACGTTGATGATATCATATTTGGTGGTAGCAGACAGAAATCAGTGGATGAATTTTCCAATCACATGAAATCAGAATTTGAAATGTATATGATTGGGGAGATCACATATTTCTTTGGGCTACAGGTGATTCAAAAGAAGGATTACACTTTCATTTCTCAGGAAAAGTATGCAAGAGAGCTACTGAAGACGTTTAATATGCAAGACTCCAAACCATTGTCAACTATGATTACAGTTGGAACTAAACTTGGAAAGCATGAATTTGGGGCATCTATAGATCCCACTATATATAGGAGGATCTTTGGAAGCCTACTATACTTGATAGTGACACAGAAAAATATTCTCTTTTCCACATGTCTTGCAGCCCGCTTTCAGAGTAATCCAAAGAAGGAACATATGACAGTAGTAAAAAGAATCATGAGGTATATTCAAGGTACTCACAATTTTGGGTTATAATTTGCTGCAGGAAGAGACAGTGAATTATCAGCATTTTCTGATGCTGACTGGGCTGGCGATGTTGTGGACAGATAATCCACTAGTGGTGGTTCTTTCTATATTGGGAATAAATGTGTTGGCTGGTTGAGCAAGAAACAAGAAATTACTTCTCTTAGTACTGCTGAAGCTGAGTATATCTCTGCCACGAAGGCATGCACTGAAATTCTATGGATGAAACAACAACTAGCAGATATTGGTGATGAGGTAAAGAAACCAATGATCATTTACTGTGATAACAAGAGTGCAATTGATCTTACGAAGAATCCTGTTCAGCATTCTTGTAAAAAACATATTGAAATCAGGTATCACTTTATCAAAGAAAAAGTTGATCAAGGAGTGATTAGAATGGAGCATGTGGGAACTGATGAGCAAGTGGTGGATATTCTGACCAAGACACTATCAGCGGCTGTGTTTGAAAAGCATCGGTTGAACCTCGGTGTTCAGCCACCTCCTAGTGCATAAGGAGGTTATGAAATACCCCTCTCCCCAATTATGATAATTGTTTTTATCTGTTTATGGATTTGATGCAGGTTTATGGGAGAGATACTATCCAGGGGGAGTATGGTTTGAGCAGAACATTGAACAAATTACCATTCTTTGGGTTTATTTTCAATGGGGGAGAAAGGAATAAATTCAGGCATGTTCATGCATATAATTCTCCTGTGACACGATGCGAATTCAGTGCCAGTGATAGGATGAGAAGGATGAGAAGGAATACATCAGTCATAATGCTTCTTGGGCGTCATTGAGAATTCCAAAACACTGGAACCCAATTCAAGATTCCTCTCTTGTTTTCTACACCGATCATTGCTCACGTAGACTTAGAGTGTTGGCTAAGTTGATTCTTGCGTTTTTAGTTTTCACATGGATGGGGATCTATTGAATTTATTTTCTAATTACCAACAAACCCAAAGGGGGAGATTGTTGGAACCATGGTCTTCTATGAATGAATTGGAGTATGGTTTGTGTTTTTTGTCAATCCTCAGTGGAAGTTCAGAATGTGTACCAGTAAAAGTGATCATACAGTTCAAGTAGACAATAGTATTGAAGGTGGCGCCGTTTCCCAGTGTTTGCCAAATTTTTGGGCCTGAAAATCGACAAATGGAGAAAAGTGTTTTTGGAAAAGACTTGCATACCATGTACTTTAAGGAGAGTAAACTTGCATGCCATATGTTTTTCAAGATCAGAACATGGACAAATGACAAAGGGATAAGGGCCGCACAAGTTTTGGGCTGGTCGCGCAAGTGACCTGCATGCCAAGAAAGGACTTGCGCGCCGATGCCTAGGAGGTTTTGAAACTTGCGCGCTGGTTGTTCTTCATGATTAGAACTTCAAAATATGGAAAAGGAAAGTAGGTCGCGCAAGTATTGGTGTGGTCGTGCAAGTGAATAGTGTGAAAGAGGCTAGGGCAGTTGGAGCTGCGCGCCGGGACTTGCTCGCCGTGAGGACACTTGTGCGCCACCGCGCAGGGGGTCCAGTTCACCTATAAATAGAGGACCACCCCACCTCATTTGTAAAAATGTTCAATAATTAGAGATTTTTTGAGCTCTCGTCGTGCAAGTGGTAGAGTGGCACAATTGGTAGTTGGGTCGCGCAAGTAGAGGTTGTATGCCGGTTGTTGGCTGCACGACCAAGGCAGTTTGGGAGTTAAAGGTGCAGAGTCACGCAAGTTTGGAGTTGAAGGAGGCAGTGTCGCGCAAGTGTGTTGGTGTCACCAGCACTCTGATTTTGTACCGCGCAAGTGACTTGCGCACCATTCTTAAAACTCGTGTGCCGGTTTGGAGAAGCGCGCCAGGTGTGGTTGTTGTACGCCAGACCTTTTGGAGCTGCACAAAAACTGGAAGATTGCCCGATACCTTCGGTTCAAAGTGGGATTAGTATACGAGTGAAAGTTGGACTTCAACAGAGCATATACATTCAACAAAGGATGCATTCTTTTGCAATGATGAAGAGACCTTCACGTCTATAAACTGAGTGTGACTTCACCAAGGGCAGTGAGCCATGGGTAGTCAACGGGAGTGACCCAAGGGAAGCAGTGAGCTATCCCTGAACCTTTTTAAAGGTAGTGAGCCTGGGATAGAGTGACTGTTCCTGAACCATTGTAATTCACAACTAGTGAAGATTAGTGGAATTTGGTATGACCAAAAACTTGTCAGTGTATGCTACTTGAATGTATCCCATAATGGTGAACCAAGTAAAAATTGTTGTGTCATCTCTTTGCATGTGAATGTTTCATTGCTGATCATATTCATTATACATGTTTAACTAGTTCTTACCAACGTGGGAACAAGATCCTTATTTTTAAAAGAAAAAGTAGAGACCCTGATTCACCCCTCCCCTCTCAGGGTGTCCTAGGGTCCTACATAACATTGAAAATTTATTAGAAAAAAGATGACAATATGATTCTATATGATAACAAAAAATGACTATGATTCTAAAATAAGTCAATGAAATTATTTAAATCATTATACAGGAGTTTCATATACATACAAAAGAAATCAGACCAAAGGTTATGGATAATTTCACAATCTCATTATTCTCTGCGATTGTTTATATGTAAGTGTCTACTGGTGTATATTTATCGTCCATGTCGATGTTTCTTAAATATGTAATATTATTTTTATTCTTCTACAATTTTTTAAATTCAATTTTACCTACTGGTAAATTTTTATTAAATGGTATGAAAGGAATCTTTTGTCGTTATTTTATACGAGGTACTTTTTGACTTTTTGAGAAAAAGTATGAGGAGATTGTTTTTTTACTTATACGGCAGGAACAAATTTTTACATCTTCATAGTGCCTTATTTTTATGAAGTTTCCAATAAAAAATTTTAAGTTTATTTTCAAATAAATTCCTTTATTTTAAAATTGTGCGACATTTTGAGAAAATAATCTTTTTTGAAGAAGAAATGATATTTTTGTCAAGAATTAATTTCAAGTGTTTTATGAAATCCATTTATTTTATATGGATTATGATGGAATACTATTTAAGATACCAATTTTTTTTACTTGGGTTATGCTATGATGAATGATTTATGTTTTTGAGGCATACGTAAGAATTATTTCATTATAAGATGAGTGGAAACTATATCTCCCTCAAATGTATTGGGTAAATATTTATATCTCATGAGATAGACATAGATGGAACATGAAATGATATCAGTTCATTAATACAAGGATGAAACGAGGAGTGAACTCAGTTTAGTAATGGATTTTTGTCTGCTATGATAGTCTTGGAAATGAGACTTGACTAATATGAAATAGTTTTCTATGCTTATGTGTATGCCCAAAAAATTCATGTCTTATGTTATGAATTTTGGGATTATATCCATTGATTTTTATTAACTTTTATCCCATAACATGATATCATGATATTTTATATGGAGGATAAGACTTTCAAATGTTATGTTCTTAGGTCTTATGATTATGATATGGTTGATATTTCCCTTTTTTACCATTACTAATCATCTGAGCTCTCCCTTTCATATGTTTCTTTTCCCTAGGTCATGAAGAGGGGTATTAAGTAAGATATGTCAAAAAGGATTATAGTTATGAAGAAATAGGCAGGAGACAATGTAGATATTTTTTGGACTAGTTGTTTATGTTTCCCAGTTTCTAAAGACACTTTACCTATACGGTTCTATCGTGGATTTATTATAATTTGTAATAAATATTAATTATTTTTGATGTAATATCAATTTTTGTAAAGTATGGGTTGTTATATTAATAATAATTATTAAATTATTAAATTAAAAATTAAAAATTATTTATTATTAAATTACTATTAATTAATTAAATATGTGTTACTAATCAATATTAATTACTAATAAATATTAATTAAATAATATTATTTAATATTTAATAACATTAATTTATAAAATATATTAACTAATAATTAATATTAATTAATAATAAATATTTAAAATTATTTTTTAGTTACTAATTATTTATAATAATGATATAATTAGAGGATGATGGTGAGAGAGGATTGTGAGAAACGAGATCTCTTGAATGGCGATCTGGAAGGTTTTTAGGGTTCACTCTTTTTCAGGGAGATTCTGTACTTTTTGGGATTTAATCTTCTCCCCCGCGATGGTGTAGTTCCAGTGTCTCTACCTACTACATCGTCGATTGCTCGGGTGAATCCTTAGCTCAGCTTCGTCAATTAGGATGGTGTTATTGAGGTGCCTCGACCTGTCAATGATTCGATTGAGGGTATGGAAAATTATGACCTCAACGAAAACATGATTATCATCAACCAGGTTTAGATGCAAGGTGGTGAAGGTGGATTTGGAAGCCATGAGGGTTTTTCATCTATTCATGATCCTTGGGCTACCGTCAAATTAAATTAAAGATCCTAAGTTGAACAAGATTGGTTACGAAGCAAAGATGGTGGATTTGGAAGCCATGGAAGTTCATCGCCTGTTTGTGTTCCTCAACCTGCCACCAATCCAAATCAAAGATCCCAGGTTGATGTCTCAGATGTAGATATGATAATGATGGAAACTGGGGTTTTCAACCTGTCGTCTTTAGAAGTGAGGAATACAATAGTTGGGTATGATTCTCATCCTTTTGAAGCATTTAAGGATTTAATGGTTACAAGGACTGCCAAGAAGGGTTCGATGACTCATGTCATTGAAATTATAGATGCCTTCTATGAAAAATTAGGGATGTGAAAAAATTATCTTATGGCCCGATTTATTCTTCCAAGGGGTGAGAAGCCTTGGGGACATGATGATCTGGTTAAATATGTTTCATGTGTTTGGGGGTTATCTAACCAGATTGACTACGGATATTATCATTTTTTTCCTACTTATGATCTGAATCTATCTTCCTGGAGTAATGGTGCTTTATATCCGAAACCTGGTGTTTTCTGAGTTTATGAACGGTTAATAAATTTTGATACTTCTGATATGAGAAAATATTTTTCTCAGGTATGGATTCATTTGTATGGTCTTAATTGGGTAATATGGCATTCAAAAATCCTATAAGACATTGCTTCTTCTATTGGTGTTCCTATTTGTCATTATAGAGAGACAAAAAATGACATGTTTGGGAAATTTGCAAGGGTTTTTGTGCAGGTTAACCTTAGTGAGGTGCTCATTAAAAAGGTTATTATTTCTACTCAAAATGATGAGACTAACTTACTAGTTGTATTTTAAAATATACCAAATTTCTATAAGGAGTGAAACTCAGTTGGGTATCTAAAATAAAACTGTCAGAAGTTGATTGTTTGTGGGCTCTTTAGCTTGAAGGGGAATTTAAAAGGTGTCTGCAAGCTATAAATCTCTATTAAATGGCGATAAAATCCTCACTCCATTAGTGACCATGTTAGGGAGTTAAGGAGTGATTTTTATCTATCAGATTTAGGGCCACATCAGGGTCCCCTAGGCAAGAAAGATGGTTTATCTAAGAATAATCATCCTGGTAGGCAGACACAACTGGCCACAATAGGTATTGGGGGTGACATCTCCTATGCTCCCATGCTCAAGCATGCCACTCCTGGGGGTTATGACCATTATAGAGATGCTGTGGGGACTAGAATAGAGTAAAATGAGGTTGAAAATGTTATCAGTGAGCATGCTATTGGAAATTAGGAACCATACTACAAAAGAAGTGATGATGTTTTTATGCGTGTTAAATTGGTTTGGAATGGAGAACCTGTTCAGCAGGTCGGTAGCTCAAATTTGATTATCATGAAACTCACTGGTAAGGATGGGAAGTACATTGGTGTGGTGGGAAAATCTAATTATGCGGCTGTTGGTGTTGTTCCAATGTATTCTCCTTCACAAACTATTGAGAAAAGCTATATTGTATAGTTGCTGGCTGCAGAATTTTGAGGGTATGCTCCACAAGAAGATGGGTTTGAGAAATATTATGTTCAACAGAGTGTAGATTATCTTCAAGAGATACATAATTTCTTCAGTTCTTCTGAAATTTATGGTAAATGGGGTAATGTTTTTGATGGTAGAAGTGACAAGAAGAAGAAGAAGGTTTTATTGGACACCACTCATCTCTGATCTATGGGCATCAATAAGCCTATTTCTTTTATAGAATCTATTTTAAATAGAAAGGTAAAGATGATTAATAGTGGAGGTACAACCCCAATTCCTTCAAATAGAAGTCCATAGAATAATTATTCCAATATTCATAGGAATGTGTCTACCAGGTCATATTTTAAGGTATCAAAGATCCATCTCACTCCAGAGCATTAAAGGTCCAAGGAGAGGATCCTTGGGATCCTCAATCAAGGTAATTCACAGTCGGAGTGGGAAATTACTAATGATGATTATGATGATGATGATGATTATAGAAATGATCCTACTTTTCTGATATGTGGTTTTCTTTTTTAGGATGAGGGAATGTCTCTTTGTATGACCCCTTTCATTTTCTTTCTTCGAACATGTTCTTTCTTTCTTTCACCTTGAATAAAAGGTTATAAAATTTGAATTCTGGATAATTGTTTTTTGTTAATGATAGAATTATTAGTTATTAATTAATTAGTAATTAAACAATATTTAATTACTTATTAATAATATTAATTACAAATTAACTAATTAATTATTAATTAATTAATAATAATTAATAATAATTATTAAACAAGTATTAATAATTATTTAAAAATATTATTTAGTTACAAAATATTAATAATAATGATTGATTTATTAAATTAATAATTATTAATTAATTAAATAATTATTGGTAATCAATATTAATAACTAATAAATATTAATTAACAACAAATATTAATTAAATAATATTATTTACTATTTAACAATATAAATTTCTAATAAATATGAATTACTAATTAATATTACCAAGAAGGTTCAGAAAACAAAGTGATATCGGCCCTTAAAATTTATTAAAGAAGATAAAAATACAAGTGTCAAAGCATTTGACACATAGTGACACCAAAATATGTGTGACAAAACTAATGCCACCCCAAAAAACCAAAATATAGGATAACCCATCCATAGAAAAAATGACCACATGACCCAATTTTTTTATGCCCCAAGCAACTCATCTCATTTTATACGAGATCAATGGACAACATTATTCCACCAATTTCCCACTTCCTGAGGTCATCGTGCCAGAAGTCATTGTCAGCCAATGCAAGCCTACCTACTGCGTTGTCCTGAGGTCATCATGCTTTCTAGAGGTCTCCCCCACTCCTTGAGGTCTTCACAATCCATCGCATGATGTTTCCATCTTGTCACTGGCCTATACCCCATAGTTTTCTATCGAATGCCTTTCCATCACAGTGGGTATCCAATCACTATGAAGCCACTACAACTGAAGTCATCGCTAGCTAGCCATTTCCAACTGTGTCTGTGTCAATTTCCAAGGTCCACCCATCTCGGTGCCACCCCACATCCTGATGTCATCACACTTTCCAAGGTCCATTAATTATTAATTATTAATTAATTATTTTTAATATTATTTATTAGTAATTAAATGTTATTAAATTACTAATTAACAACCTATTAATTATGAATTATTATTTACTAATCAATTACTTATTTATTAGTATTATTTATTAGCAATTAATATTTATTTGTAATTAATATTTATTCGTAATTAATATCATTAATTATTATAGTTTAATTACTATTTAATTGTAAATTAGTTAATTATGAATATTTAATAGTAAATGTTAATAGTTTATTACTATTTAAGTATTATTATTTATAATTAATTAATAAGTAATTAATATTTATTATTAATTTATTACTAATTATTAATAATAATATATTATTAATCCTACACAGGAAATGGGAAACCAGAATCCCATATTGGAAATCCATAAAGATTTTTAGGGAAAGCCCCCTTATAAAAGAGAGCTTTGTCTGAGGGTTTCTGTCAGAACTCTAGATTGCTTTAATTACTGTAATGTTGAATATTTAATAATAGTTAAATTCTTCTAATTTTTTTAGTGTATATATATAAATAAAAAATAAAAATAATTAAAAAAAAATTAGAGACTAAAGGCATTTGGGGACCCAACACCTTTGGATTTTATGAAATACCAAAGGACTTAAGACCCATATCGCCTTTGGACTCCACCCAAAAATCCCAAATGCATTATGGGCCATAATTTCATTATGGTTTAAATTTTAATTTTTTTAAACCTAAACTTATTTCCTTAATTTTTTTCGGAAAAAATTATTTTAAAAAATCCTACTTTAGGAGATAAAGGTAATATGTTTTATCATATTGTATGATCTTGCAAAGTTGAGTGGTTATTCAACCAGTCATTGATTTATAGGGAAAGGGTTCGAACCTCATTGAACTCCTCAGGCCGGTTCAATTTTTGTTAGATGAGTTTTTATCATCACTAAATTATATGGTGATATAAGTCATATTTATCAACACTTAAAAAAGAATCCTTTATAAGAGCTAAATTTTTTAAAACAAATAAATCACGCTTTTATTTATGTTTTCTAAGAACGTGTTAACAAAGACAATCACCATTTTATTGAAACCTAGACCCCACGATTCTTTTTTTTATTCTCCAAGTTATTGCACTATGTGAAACCCTACCCATATATTTATCAAATATTCATGTTTTTTGGATGATTGGACTTATAAAGCTACAATTTATACTCGAAGTCATATTTTACTGGTTTTCTTAAGGTTAATAGTTTTTTTAACAATTTCTCCATTCATGAATCACTATAGTCCACTAATACACACACACAGACACACTCTCTCACACATCTCTCTCTCTATACATATATATGTATGCATTAATATATATTTTGTAAATATAATTGCACACAAACACAGAAAAATATATATATATGTGTGTGTGTGAGTGTGTGTGTGTGTATGTCTTATTTAAATTTATTTACATACACACATACTTATACATATATACAAATACACACACACAAACACACCTAAACACACTTTTAGTATATAAATGTTATGATAGAATATATTTATATTTATTGTGGTATCTATATAAATTATGGAATCTTGATATATTTGTACACATGTACATATTATTTTAATATTATATATATATATTTTAGGTACTTTATAAAGAATAATTTATATGTATAGTTTATATTATATTTTAATATGTTTATATTTTATATGCATAATTTTTTATATTATATATACATATATGTTACACACATTATATATATATGAATTATACATATCATATGTGTACTTTTATATACTTCATGAAATAATTTTTATATATACTTTATATTATTTAAATCTTTAAAAATTATACTCTATATGAATACTTTTAATAAATTTTTTTATATGTTAATGTGTTTATATATATATATATATAAGAGCATGTTCATTCGTAAATAGTTGAAAAAATGATTGAAATTATTTGTAATTTTTTTTATTTAGTGAAATATGAATACTATTAAATTGTAATGACTTCCATTGTTAGAGTTCATTGAAATTCAGAGAGAACTTGAACTTTTAGATTTGAAGTAGGGGGTGTTTTGGGAATTGGGATTTGAATCAGAGCCCTGATAGTTTAGGCATTTACAAGAGGAATTTTTGGATGTGTTCAGAGATTCGAGAGGTGGATTGAGATATCTAGATAGGGTCATAGTGGGGTGGTAATGCAATGAAAGGTTGAAAAAACCATCAGTTACTCGGTAAGGTTCCACTGGGTACTCGATGGTGCTGTCATAGGGGTTGTATCCCTAAGAGTTCCACTGGGTGGCTGACAGAACTCCACCATATGGTTAGCGATTTACTTGGTACTCAGTTCATTCTGGGTGTATTTTTTTATTGGGGGTAGAAAAATAATTTTTGGGTAGTCCCCCTCCAGTTTTACCTAGCTGGGGACTCAAGAGAGGGTATTTGGCCAACACTCTCCCCCTTTTTTATCCTTATGGATCGTACTGGGAACCCCATTGGATCATTATTGACAGAATCTTGTTTTAGTGCGTCATAGATAGGTAATATCCTACCTATATCCCTATTGCACTTCATCTTTTTCTCCCCTATGTTTTTTTGTTGTTTTTAGTTATGTTATTCTTGATTATTCCAGTAGAGCATGGTGTAATCATCTCAGATGATTGATCTTTGGTGTGCAATGGATTGAGGATTCCAAGATATGATAAATACAAACCATATTCTATCATTTCAATTGAGGTACATTGTTTAACAGATTTAATTATGTTTTTTGATTAAATTAGATGAAATTGGAGAGTTATAGGGTTTTATATGATGATGATTTTACTTGTATAGGTTCTAGGACTATTCTATGGACCATCCATATGTGATTGGTTGTATTTTTGGTTCCACATGACTGATTAATGATTTTCCAGGGGTTATGTAACATTGGGTTTATTTTTTTAATTAATTATAAATTTTTATAAGTAATTTTTGTGTATAAATTTTTATAATTAATTATGTAAAATGTGGTTTATTAAAGGTAATAAATTTTATTTAATGGATGATAGTAAATTAAATAATATTTTAACCTAAATCCCAACTGTATAAATAGATTCATATGTTTATTGTGTAGAGAATCCAAAAATTGAGTATAGTGAATTGTTGTGCACAAAGAATTTTCTCTCAACTCCTCCTATCTCCCTCTAATGAACAAGAAGAGAAAGAGATATTTCTTCAATATTAAAGAATTAGTGATCAAGAACAAACAACATAAGACATTCTACTCACCATGCTAGAACCCAAAGACTGAGTGGTGTTGTTCTGAGATCATAGGAGCATGTGTGGATCACCATTAGAGGGATTATATCCTTGGATCCTCATAGTGAAATAAAGGAAATCTAAAAGGGTATTTTAGGATGATCAACATTCACCAATGAAGAAATTTTCTAAGCCCATGTATTTATTGCTTCAAATATTAAATAAATTAATTATAAATTTGATGTGAAATATCCCCTCTCTTGGTTTTGGGAAATGATTATTAAAATAAATTTTAATATATCTCCCACCACTACATGCTTCCACAATTCCTAGAACCAACAAGTGGAATTAGAGTGGTCACATTTAAATTTATAATTGTTTTTTTAATTGTTGATCTATGCACAATTGTGGTTAGATTTTCATTTCATATTATTCGTTCTCTAATATGATTTGAATTAACATGTTATCTACATATTAACCATGTTTATTATGTATTTAATTTTCGTAAAGGTTTAATAATAGATGAATAATGAAATGATATTCCATCAGGATGTGTCAAATATTTGTTCAGTAAAACTTGGTAACACAACGTATAGCTGGAGCACACATTGTGTACCAATGTGCATTTTACCTGGATGGGATGAGAAGTTAATTACACGTGGTGCATTTCCTGAACACCACATGTTGATCGGACCAACCCATCACACAACAAATAGATATAGGGTGTGTAGCTGGCCTGTGCATGCAGTATAGTCTGGCCAAGTTAACATGATGAAACTCCAGGCATGTGGCTCAAATACATATCAATCGAGGTACACAACATGTATCTAGACTGTACATGACGTATAGTCTCCAATTGAATTACAATATTAAAAATTAAATAAATTGAAAATTACAACATTAAAACCTTATTTTATTTATTAGAACACCAATGCATGTTTGAAAATTTAATAATGGTTTTGAAAAATATTAAATGCTCAATTAATTTATTGTAATTAATATTTCATTATTGGTTCTTCCGTTTATTTTCCATGAATCCAATAATTGATGTGTATCTCTAATTTAGTTTGGATGATCATTAAGATGAAAGGAAATTCATTAATTAATGGAAGCACATTCATATTAAATAATAAATAACAAATAAAAAAATTAATGCTATCCAGTTATGTTTTTGTATTCATTGCATATATGTCCGTTCATGAGTTTGTCCAATAACTGTGTATGCATTGGATGTTTTCATTTAATTTATTGCATTATTTTTCAATTATTTATTATTTAATTAAATATGATGGTTTTCATATCATCCCTCCCTCCATTATTATATAGGACATGTGTGTCTAAAAATATTTATGCAATACCCTTTTTTCAAATCATTTGGTTCCCCTCACATGTGTTTGAGTCATAGATACATGCAATTAATGGATTATCGCAAGATGCATGGAGGTAGTTTAAGATAGAACCATAATAATTCCAAATCATGTGATACATTAGTGTAAATATAGAATGTTTTAAATCATTCCAAGACTAGAAAATGGAGTTATTTTCCCTAAGTCATAGGTTGATTTAATGTCTACACATTAAATCAATCGTTAGATGAAGCTCATGAATGGGCCATTTAATTAATGATTTATTTCTTTCTATGAAATTATTTATTTTATAGATGAAAAACCGCGATCACATAAATAAATGAATTAATGTGAAAACATGGAATTTAAATAAATATATTATGAATAAATATTTTATCCAGCATGATTAATTAATTAAATAACATCCACTTAATATTAAAAAGACATGTAAAGGATAAAACAAAATGAAATTTATGCATAACAGATTAAATTGTTGAATTATGTGTAAGTGATTTATCAAACATTGTTAATTAATTAAGTAAAACCCACTTAATATTAACAAGACCTGTGAAGGATAAATCAAGATAAAATTTATGAATAATTAATCAAAATCCCTCAACCCAACATTAAGTTAGACTGAGCCTTCTGTTACTTGATTAGAAACAAAACTCAATAGAAATAAGTGTTTGAACAACCCTTGTTTGGAAACTTACGTTTATAAGGAGAGTTCTTATAAAGGTTTTTGGTTTACTTAACCATTTTTTATCAAGATGTGCATCCCTTTCTAGGCTTGGTGTAATTTGGAGGCAAGTGTTGAGGAAATACAAGTCAGGATTTCATGATTGGGGAATCCACTTAATGGATCAAGGAACTACAAGCCCACAGTTGGAAAAGACTTGGATACCTAAATACCTTCAATCATCTTGACCAACCCTTTTTGGGGTTATGATAAGGGGCATATGGATCCTTTCTAATAGAATGTTAAAGATACAAGAATTTAAAAGTTTAATGGTGAGGGATATTGGGACTTGATAAAATAGTGGGAGATTTAATAAAATCAATTAATTTATTTTTTCTAATATATTTTTTAATCCAGAATTTTTTTAATAATATGATATTTTTAGTTGTATAATAAAACAGAAATATTTTCATCTAAATTATCCTTAGGATCAATATTTGATCAATATAACCTCTAAACTGGCAATAACTTCCAGGAATGGTACATATGTGTTTGGGTTGTTTTATGCCATGAGCAGAAATCTTACATGCTAGAATCATCAATGTACGATCTTCTTACTAAAGAGGCTAGTGATGAAGTGTTCCTTATCTGTGAAAAACATTTTAAAAATACGGTCGATGTTCAATGTTTGATGCTTTCATCAATGTCTTTTGAACTTATGAAGTCTCACAAAAATATGGATGTGTATAGCATGTTTGATCACCTCTATGGTCTTTACCTGGAGAGAGATAGATAGGAACGATTTGAGATTTCTAAGGTTCTATTTTAGAGAAATCTTGAATAGGGTACCCCAGTTGGGCCTCATGTAGTCAAACTCATCAGCTAAATTGAGCTCCTAGAGGTTCTAGGGTTTAAAATCCTCAAATAACTAAGAACCAATCTCATTATAGCATCACTCCCTCAAATATTCTCATCATTGTTGTGAATTATAATATGAATAACATGGATAAGTCTCTGTCGGATCATCTCACTCTTTGGTCTCGCCCAAATTTACCCAAGTTTTAAGGGTCAAGCGGTCGCTTGGAGTGTAGCTTGGGTTGTCGAATCCTCAGAGACCTAAGAAGAACCTTTAGACACTCAATAAAAAGAGATGGATTTTTGGCTATGAAGTGTCCAACTTGGGTTGATTTTAGATTGTTTTGAAAGAGCACTAAAAGATCTATGTGAATTCAAATTATGAGAAAATGAGTTGATCCTAGGTTATTGCGCGGGGTGGATTGAATGAATTCCTTTTTTTTACGATTTTAATTTCATTAACTCGAGAAGGATTCATGCGATGAATTCAAACTAACCTCATCACTTACTGATTAAACACCTTCAAAACATATGATAATCACCTATACACTTGTAGGATAATTTTCATGAGCACTCCAAGGTAAAGGATGTAATTAGCACATGAAAGTGGGGTGAATAAATTCAATAAGGAAGAGGAAGAATGAAAATCATTGAAGGAAAGAAACTCAATTAAAAGAAATTAATAAAATTTAGGGCATGAGAAATAACATTCAATCTAGCCCCTTGCTACTCCCTTGGATCAACCCATAAAAGAGCTATCCCTCCATTGATGACAAGTTCTCAACGGAAGCGGAAAGTAGACTTATGAGGGAGGAATTGAAGAAGTAAAAAACAACAAAAATAACGATCACTCCACCGTTGTGTGAACAAAATCACAAGGTTTGGTGTGAATAAATTCACACCTTGAGGAAACGGTATCAATGTGATATGAATAAGAACATAACAATATAAGAAGAAGAACTTTTATTGAAGATGAAGGTGATTCGAACAACTTACATGAGAGGGAAGAACATTACAAAGGCAAATTGGCATAATAACATTACAATGAAAAGAAAGAACCCAATCTCCCTAAATCCACCACCAATATTGCCTTAAATAGGAAAAAATTAATCCTTGACCGAGCCCCCCAACATCCCATGTGCCTTTAATTAATTATGTTGGGGAAAGGTGGGTGGAACATTAATGATGAGAGACTTTTCCACTTCTTGCCCCGAAGTTGCAGCCAGCTTGCATCCACCGGAAAGACGCGCCTAAAGGACCTTCTAGAAGACCAAATTTGAGTGGGCCCTAGAATACGTAAATGAATCCCCGGATATCCCCTAACATACTGTAAAATGTTAGCACAAAATATTTTGTGGTTCGGGATATATGATTGAAATGGTGGGATGTTTTTCTGGGCCGCAGACTCTGGCCCAAAATTAAATCTTCAACTTGGTCCGCCTTAATAACCACCATTGAGGACGAATTAGCACTGTCTCCAGAAGAATGATTTGTTCCCCTATATTTCTTCTATCCTTCCATAAATTTTGGGATTCATTGGGATTGTATTGTGGGCCCCATAGTCCGATCAGTGGGATGATATCCAATCTTCCTTCTCCAGAATTATTTCCTTTAATCGCCAAATATCTCCATCATAATTTATTAATAATCCATTGATCCCTGAATAAAAAATGTTCATAATTAAGTGAATATCCATTTCCGAAAATATCAAATTAAAACATGGATAGTTACATTCTTTAAAATCAGATGAAACATTGGGCCTAAATTGGTGCACATTAGGCATGAAGTGCACAAATGATGAGAATGGGTGTTCAAAATGTAAAATGCACTAAAATGGTATTTATGAATAGAAAGGCACATGAAAACTACATATATTAGAAATGAATATTAGCCTCTTACAGTGGCTAATCACTCTTCTTCACCAAGTAGAAAAGGATATGAAGAAAGAAAATCCTTTCATCATAACAGTGAAAAAACAGAAAGGGAAAGTAAATAGATTTAAGCCAAAATATTATTAACACCCTTACAAGAAGAGAAAGATCAAGGGGAATGTAAGGGAATAAGATGTTTTCTATTTCACATGTGAAACAAGATACACTGGAAGAAAAATGCACCCATCCAAAGAAGAAATGGGAAGCTTTGGGTTTGTTTGTTATCAAGTGAAATTTATCTATTTCTAAAAATTGGGTATTAGATACAACTTTTGGTGCTCACATATGTATTAAAATAAAGGAACTAATTAGATTAAGAAATATTGACCAAGGATAGGTAGATCTATGAGCATCCAATAGAGCTAAACTCCTTATTGTAGCTATATGGGACTATCACCTCACGTTGCTGACAGAGAAGATCTTGGTTTTGAAAGGTTGTTATTATGTTCCATATCTTATCAAACACATTATATCTGTATCTAGAATTGATAATTTTTTTTTTCAAATTTGTAAATAAACGTTTCTTCTTTTACAAAGATATAATTTTTATGGTAAGGCACATTTAAATAATAGACTTTATGTGTTGGATTACATGAACTAAGTAATGATAACCGAAAATGAAGTTGATTCACATGACTCATACCAAACCCAACTATGGAATCACTGGCTAGGTCAAGTAAATGAAAATAGATTTACTAAATTACATCAAGATGGATATTTATATTCTTTTTAACTAAAACCACTTGGTTTATGTCATGCTGTTTACAAGAAAAAATGAACAAATCCCCATTTAGTGGAAAAGGTGAAAGGGATAAAGAGATTCTTGAATTAGTCTATACCGATGCGTGTGTACCATTTCCTATTAAAGAAAGTGGTGGGTACTCATAATTCATAACTTTTATTGATGATTTTAGTATATATGGATATATCTAATCGATGAATTATAAGTCAGTTTATTTTGAAGAATGAAGTTGAGAACCGGCTTGGTAACAAGATTAAGAAACTCCACTCAGACCATGGTAGAGAATATATTAATCAAGACTTCACTGATTACTTACGGGAGTTTGGGTTCTTATTCCCACTAACTCCTCCTTATACTTCTTAGTGGAGTGGTGTAAGTGAAAGGATTAACCATTCCTTGTTAGACATAGTGAGATCAATGACGAGTCATGCTCGTTTTACATTATCCTTTTGGGGATATGTGTTACAAAAAAAACACATATACTAAACCAACTACCAAATAAATCTATAAATGGAATTTCATATGAATTTGGGGTGGAATAAAAAGAATTTTATCAAATTTACATGTGTGGGGAAGAAAAGCATTTGTTAAGGAATCTCCAGGTAACAAACTTTCACCTCGAGGCACAAAGTGTACCTTTATAGGATACCCTAAGGAAATAAGAGGATATTACCTATTCAACCACTCTGAAAAAAAGGTTATAGGGGAAAGTCATTCCATATTCCTTGAGAAAGAGAACATATCTAAAAGATATAGTGTGAGTGAGATATAATTTGAGGATGTTAATGCTCAAGGTACATAAGAGTTGGTAGAGGAATAGATTCCACAAATACCTATGGATGATGAAAATTTTTTGGAGACTCAAGTACTATGTAGAAGTAAAAGAGAGGTTAGAGAACCAAAACATTATGGTTTTCTAGTCACTGAGGATGGTGAATCATTATTAATTTATAATAATGATCTTCTTACCAACAAGGAAGCAGTAAGTGGCACAAATGTTTCCAAGTGAAAAGAATCCATGACTTATGAAATGGATTTCATGTACCAAAACCAAGTTTGGATTTTGGTAGATTGTATATTAGATATAAATCCTATTGGTTTCAAATGGGTATTCAATAAGAAACTAGACATTAAAGGACAAGTCAGTGACTATATGGAATGATTGGTTTCAATAGGACTTAAACAATGTTAAGGCATTAACTATGATGACACCTTTTAACCATTTGTAATGATTAAATCCATAAGAATTCTACTTTCCATTATGGATTACTATGAATATGAGATTTGGAAAATGGATATCAAAATAGCCTTCCTTAATGAGAAACTTCAGGAAGATTTATATATGACACAAACTGAAGGGTTTGTGACTCAAATTATTCTAATAAGATATTAAAAATGAAAAAAATCAATTTATGGATTAAATAAAGAATCTCAGCCTTAGAACATTCATTTTTGAAGAACCTTTGTGATGTTTTATTTTAACAATGTTTAGTATTTTTTAACAACTATTTTTTCAAAATAATATTTTTATTCTTTAGGATCATACCCAGTCCATTAGAATGAGTTTTTTAAGAAAGATAAAAGTTGCTGAATGTAAGAATCCAAACACGAAGGGGGAGAAAAGTTCTTGTCTTTGAGAAAGTTTTTTTTGAAAATAGGTTTTCATACTAAGTAGTACTAGACAAAAAATGGTGTAAGGAAGATGGAATTTGTAAGTTCTGTAGAGTTTTATATTTGAAACACCATTATACTTGGATCCATTGGAATTATGTTCAAGATTCATTAGACTCATCATTTATTATAAATTCAGAATTTTCAGAGTGAGGAAGTCAAAATGTTGCTGAAGAAGTTGACAGAAGATAGTGATGTCAGGAGTTATAAATTTATTTACTTTATAAACCTAAAATAGATTTTGATTTTCTGGTCATGGAGTTCTCATAAAGCTTGAAACATTCTCATGATAAAATATTTTAAAGAAATAGAGTAATAAAAAAGATTGCATCAGTTTTAGAAATCAAGACAAAGTTTGCATCCGATCGAGAAGTACCAGACATCAAAGTTGTCAGAAGTCTAAATGAGTTATTGATGATGAGGTTTGAATAATTTCAAAGTTTCTATGTGATTTCACCATTGAATAATTTCTATTTTAATGAGAATACCATATTTATGATGAAGTTAATCAAACTGAAGATGAGGGAGTTAATCAGACTGAAGATAAGGAAGTTTATGGGATTGAAGTTGAGGAAGTCAATCAGATTGAAGTTGAGGAAGTTAATTAGACTAAAGTTGAGGAAGTTAATCATACTGAAGATGAGGAATTTAATCATATTGAAGTCGAGGAAGTTAATTAGACTAAATATGAGGAAGTTAATTAGACTGAGGTTGAGGAAGTTAATCAGATTGAAGATGAGGAAGTTAATCAGATTGAAGCTAATGAAGTTAGTCAGAGTGAATATGAGTAAGTTTATCAAACTGAAGATGAGGAAGTTAATCAGAATAAAGATGAGGAATTTAATTAGATAGAATATGGGGAAGTTAATTAGACTATAGTTGAGTAAGTTAATCAGATTGAAGATGAGGAAGTTAATCAGACTGAAGCTGAGGAAGTTAATCAGACTAAAGATGAGGAAGTTAATTAGACTGAAACTAAGGAAGTTAATTGAACTGAAGCTAAGTAAGTTACATCAGACTGAATAAAATTTAGTATATTTTAAAATAATGATTATATAAAAATATTGGGAAGGTTTTAAGCATTCAAAGTTGAAGTTTAAATATGATTTATTTCTTAAGATTTGAAATTTTAGTAAGCGGGAAAAGTTTTTTAGTTTATCGCCTTTTCTATTCTGAGTTTCCTATAAATAGAACCATTGTACATTAATACTTTTCAACTTTCTTCAGATATGTGGAAAAGTTAGAGCACTGCATAAGTCTTGTAAATTTTTTCTTCCCATATTGAGATCTGAAAAGAAGGCAGAACACCTAAAAGTTTTGTTTACTGAACTGTGGGAGATCATACTGAGTATTTGAGTATAGTTTGAGTAATAAAAATTGTAAATAGTTCCATCATACTGAGTTCATCATACTGAATTCATCGAATGGAGTCCATCAGACCTAAACTCATCTGACTAAGAGATTCAGACCCATCCAAGTCAGAATGAGGATCCAAACTGAGCATTTGTGGAGTAGTTTGAACAAAGTATTTATTCTTTTATTTTGGATCAATTGTTTGTAAGAAAAATTTGCTAACAGTTGGGATTCATTATAATCATTTCAATCAAGATATAGAAGGTGCATAATGGGATTTGGAATTAGTTTTATTAACTTCTTTATAATAGTGAATTTCCATAGACCCATAAATGTGGATATGGAAAGGATGTAGGTTCTCACATTAAGGACAAACCTTTTAAGTCTCATGTTCTTTAATTTCTATCCTACTTTTTCATGCATGATTATTTACTAAAATATGATAAGGATATAAAATTTAATAGGTTTTAGGTGTTAGGTTTATAAAATTATTGAAATTTATAAAAAGTGAACAACTGATCCAACCCCCCCAATAAGTTGTTATTCAATCCTTTTGAACTTAAATTGGAATCAGATCCAAGGTTCCATTATTGAATAATTATCATGGATAATCTCAAATCTATCAATATTATATTAATTCCTTCATTTTATAGAAAAATTATTGTGGTTGTAAAAATAAGTTGATTCCTTATATCCCATCTCTTGGTCTGGAAGTTTTTGATGCTACTACAATTGGGTCTCCACCTATTGAGAAGGATTCCTCGATGACTTTACTAATAGGAGAAATATTGAATTTTATGGAAATGATAGTAATGTTATCCTTATGTATTTATCAAAAAATGTTTATATAAAGGTGATGGATCTAAAAACTTCAAAGAGTATGTGGAACAAACTGGAAAGTATTTTCAAAAGGAATACTAAAGTGAAGGAAGAAAAGATAAAAACCAGGAATAGTAAGTATTGTAACGCCCCGACCCCAGCTACCCAGAGTCGGTGCATTACTTCGTAACATTGGCATGATCACGAGAAAGATCAAATCTCGAAAGACCGATTGGTTTAGTAGCCTTGGAAACACTAGATATATTCATTAGTTTTACATTACAACATAAAATGAAAAAATACTACAACAACATAATGTCTGCATAATTCACACTCATATCCCCACATAATATCCCTGCAGGTCATTCATAATTTACTTCTTCACTTCCTGGGAAAAATAAAACATAGAAAAGGGGTGAGCTCAAATGCCCAGTAAGGATAACAATGTAGCGGAAACTTTCATAAATAAGAATAAACCTTTAAGGCAATGTATAACTAAAACAAAAGCCTTTCAAACTTGAACATTTAACATAGTATGGCATAAATAAAATGAAATAATGCCATTTACTTACTCACATGGTTATTCTACTAATCGAATAATCACATGCAAAATCAATAACCACTTTCATAATGATGAAATGCATAATGCCAGACTATCATAACCACATAGCCAAGGCCTCGTGCCAAGACTACAAATAAGATTTTGTCAAGGCCTTGTGCCAAGACACTAGTTTGTCTCATGAGACCTACCGATGCATCGAGGAGCTATAGCGGGCTCCACCCGTCACTTATTAAGTCCAATGCATTCCTCATATGAACATGTTTAAACATAAAATAAACATTCGTATTAAAACTAGCATACGAAATGTCAATACTTTAACCACAAACCATGAATGGTATAAAAATAGAACATCCACAGTCAAACATAACTCATTTGATACAATATGGAAGATTGTATTGTATCACATTAACCTCAATCATGAATAATGAAGGATGTTGACATAGATGAAAATAATCATCAAAACTATTTTAGAGAAATATCCCCCTTTTCTTGAAAACATTTAAAAGTCACACTATTTGTCAAGAAGCCATTTAAAAGTAGACTTTTGAATAAAAGTGTCCCATACCACTTTGAAAATTTTAAAAGGAATTTTAATTTTAAAACTTTAATGTCCATATAAATAAATCCTTAAAACCATTTTTAAGACATGGACATTAATGAGCAAGATTTAGAAGAATAAGTCTTTAAAACATTTAAAAATGGTATTTTAGTTAGAGATTCTAACCAAAAGAGACACTTGAATACAAATAATTGAGGTAATCAAAACTTTTTAATATCATGAGAATAAAGGGATTCATGATATACTATGTCAAAGTACATTATATACACCACATAAAAGTGATTTGGTGTATATCAACAAAGAAGTCTCAATGGAATGTAAATTGAGATGAAATCTCTCATAAAGGACGTATCCTTAGGTTAAGGATAAAACAACGACATAATTATGTGTGACAAATATAAATACACTAAATATGATTGGATATTCAGTGTAAAACAATCAAAGGATATTCACACATATTCTTGTAAAAACAACACCAACGAATTGGATGTTTAACTCAACAAATGGTGAATGAGTTAAAATTACTCTTATCAAATTCATATCAATGACTTGAGAATTACCAATGAGTGATTATGTGTATCAAACTTATATCCACAGGAAGGGGAGTGGAAATTATGACATAATCAATTTAATAGTGATTCCACACATAATCTTGGGGTAATATAATCAATGAGATATGCGTAAAGCCAAATGAGTGGAAATTGAAATCTCAAATTCCCTTATCGATTAGGTAACATACGAAACATACACCCATGAAAGAAGTATCATACCATGATGATGTAAATACCCATAAATTAAAGTATATTACACAATGAATACAATCATGGGCAGTACACATACACCACATGCAATAATTAAGTGGTGATCAATGGAAATCTCACGAAATTAAAAGTGAGATAAGAAACCCCTTACCACGTTAATCAACTGAGTCGTATGGAAAAAAGTTAATAACCACCAAATGATTTACAGAATAACATGAATATAAATATAATCATGAATATATATCAAATGGCAGTACACAATACACCACTTTCAATAATTTAGTGGCGAACAATGGAAATCTCACGGAATTGAAAGTGAGATAAGAGAATCCCTTACTTTGTAATTTTTCCTTGGTCGATGGTAGGTTTACCTCCTGTATAATGGTGAAATAATTGTTATTGAATAATAAAAGAATCATTTACTTTAATATGATATCATATATGATCTTTTAACATTGATTTGTTAATAATATCTTAGAATTATCGTCATTTCGGGTGTTAACGGGTTCATTTTACTTTATATTCTTTGTTATGTGAGCCATATTCGTTATTAATGGGATGTGTATTATTCAAATACAGAATGGTATCAAGTCCTTAAACATCATTTTTAAATCATCAAATGATAATTATACTTGAATGGATACGATGGATAATGAATCTCATCGCGTTCGTGGAGACGGTAGTCCGTACGTACGCACGAACGCTACTTCCATTTAATTTTTATTTTAAATGAATCCAAATGATACATAGGTATATTACTATTCCAGTATAATATAATATTTTATATATGTTACATAAGTTCATTAACACCATCCTTTATTCGTTCCATGTGTGGTATGAACGAGTCATATCATTTTAAGGGGGCGGTAGTCCGCACTTCCTCAAATGAAATTATCGTAAGTATATACAACATGAAACGAATAATGGTATGAAATAAAATGGAATTACAGAAGATTATATATAAAATATATATCATTAATATCATATTTAATTACAGTTCCATCATAATGGCCACCATGAGAGGTGGTAAGATGTATTTGAACAATCATCGTTTCGTGAGGCGTTAGTTTGCCATCCACAGAAACATTATGTTCATCATCCATTAGATGGAGTTGTGTGTATGTGTAGTTTGAATCCTTCTTATAACAACATACTAGTATATTGTGGATACTGGTGTTGTTACAAAAGAAAGTAAATAAAAAGAGTTTGGGGGTTGGAGAAGCAAAATAAATGAAAATAATTTAAGAGCAAACGTTACCTTTAATTTAGGTAACTCACTTTGGTTGGAACCAAAGGACTTCTTGAAATGCTTTCTGCCTAAGGGGAAGCTTCAACGATGATGAGAGGGATGTCGGGAGATTATTTGGGCAGGGTTTGGACGAGCCAAGTGGCTTGAGAGGTGTGTGGAATGAGTAGAAGTGGTCTCCTTTTATAAGGGAGAGGAGGGGCTCTTTAGGAAAGAGTGAAAGTATTACTTTATAATATAATTATATTCGGTTTATAATGGTCCAAAAATCATTGAGGTAGAAGATAAGATGACTAATATTCTAAATAAAATCAACCAATAAGAATTGGACAGGTTTTAGATAATATTTTAATCATTATAATCTTTTTTATTTAAATGATTTATTAATGAGGTAAACATTGCATCATTATTGTGTCATTAATAATTTAAATTATTTGATGTCTAAAAATTATAAATAAAATATAATTATGTAGGAAATCTCTTTAGCTTTCTAATGAATATTTATAATCGAAAATCCAACATGTATAACCCTATGTAAAAATTGTTCTTCTAAAAGATGTAAGCTTATGCCATTTTTATTTTTATTTTAACTTTATTAATATAATGTGTCCCTACCACATACAAGTGGCTCCATGGGGTCCCCAAATCGACCCAAGGATGCCCATGGTCGGGTATGTGTCCACCAATAAGGTTAGGACACGTTTTAGGGTAATTTTGTATTATTATAATATTATTTTTTAACCGTTATTTACCGGATTTACCCTTAACCATGGTAAATAAAATATTTACCGCAGTAATTATTCAAAATGTCTAAAAATAAAAGTTACCTATTTACACAATTTGGACATCCTGATTCCAAATATGGAATCCATTTTTCTAAATTCAAAACACAGAAGTGGCAGAAATTAATTTAAAATTAATTCCCGCTGTCAAAACAAAAAGCGTGTTTTTAAGAGATAATAACTATCAAAAGATTGACACTTGTTTATGTTCGGTTTAATTGTAAAATTATGTCCAATGACCAACATTATATTAAGTGGTAAAAATATATTCTAAATATACTTTAAAAGCACTCAAATTCACAATTTATCACTATTAATTATTTTGATTAAAAAAGTTGTTTTTAATTAAAATTTAGTAATTTTCACTATTCATCAAAATATAAAAGTTATCCGAAAAGTACCAAAATTTCACCCTAGGATAATTTCGATATTACGAATCCAAAAATGAAGTCCATTTTGAAATATAAAATATATATTATTTCAAAAATTAGGTATTACTATTCACAACGGCTAGTTTAATTAGTCGTGGTGTGTGTTAGAACTCGAGGTTGCGTACAACACACGCTATCGCATTATTCGAAGGGAAACGTACCGTGGAAGATTGGGGTGTTACAAGTATAAATAAATAATAATGAGATATGAAGAAACTATTAATTAATACTTCACCAGAGTAAATAAATTTGTTTTCAACGTCAATGGATTCAGAGATATCCTAGAATATTGTACAATTGTGAAGAAACTTATGATAAACATTATAGATAGGTTTGATTCAAAAATTTACCCTTTATAATATAAGTGTGATTTATCTATTTGTGAATTTCATAACATTCTTATTTCTTATTAAATGATGAAATCTATAATGTTCAAAAAGAATATGAAATATAAAATGGATTTTGAAGCTGTGAGAAAAATGAAAATTCAAGATTTTTGAGAAGTTGATCTATGTGACTCTGAAGATAAAGAGGATGATGAATTGAATGAAAAAATCATGTTTCTTATATCTAAGAACTATCAAAGGGGAAGAGAAAAGTATGGAGGTAAACTTCCTCTCATTTTTTTTGAGTGTGGTAGAATCTGACACTTTTCTTTGAATTTCCCTAAGAAGAAAGTTGGATAATATCAAGATGATTATGATGAAAAACCTCTATGGAAGAAGTGGGAAAAAATTATAAAGAAGAAAATCCATCCAAAAAAAATATAATAAGTTTGTAGGAGAGAAAAGAAGTATTCTGAGTATTAAAGTTGAATTAGACTCAGTTGAAAAAATTCTTCGGAAGATGAATGTTTATAAAAATTCACAACCTTCATTGAAAAAGTTGCGAAAACAAAATATTCCTCATATATGGCCCCTCACTTTCCTAGGAGTAGAGCTCTCTTCTCTTTCGTTGATTATTAGAGTTTCCTATGAATCCTATTTTGGTCATGTTTCCTTATCCTTTTTAGTCTCTCTTGTTCTCACGTCCACATCAGTCTTCTTGTCTTAAGGGTTTGCTCGGATATGTCAGATCTTTTCATGGTGTTCTACGGATAAGTTTCAAACTCCCTCCTCCTCCATCCTTTTCATCTTCCCCATCATGCTCGACCCCATCTTAGTGTAATGTGATGGCTCTAATGGTGTCTTGGGAAAGTGAAGGTGGAGAATTGTTTTATGGATTTGGTCATTTGATGGGTTTTTTTTCTCCCCCTCGACAATCCCTTCTAGATCTATATTTTCCCCCATATTTCTCAGTGTTCGATTTTTTGGTTATGGTTTCACTGGTTCTGTTTCTATGTTTTGTTTTCTTGATTTTTTTTTCTTGCGATACCATTTTTTTTGCAGTAAATCCCTTGAGGTTTAGTGAATGGTTCTGCTTGATGGTGACATTTTCAATGACGCCAAAGTTTATTTGTTTGTTCTTGGTTTTGGATGGTTTTTAGGTGTTCATCTATGACGTAGATCTTGGTATCTTGGTGTTATTCACATGGTGGTGGCTCCGAAGGCAAGGTTTGGTGGTCATTGTGGTGGTCGCATCTCACTGTTAAGGCCTTTTTCTGCTCCATACTCTGCTTTTGCTCTTGGTTTCCACCAATATTCTCCCATTCAGAATTTCATGGTGGTTCTCAAGGAGTTTTGGGATGTGCTGTTTGAGTTGTAGATGGAATTTTCATAGTCTCTTCTCTATGTTGGATTCATCTATGTCCCTAGGGTATTATAGGGATTGATATTTTTGATGGATTATGGATAAGCTTCAACTTTGTGGTTTTGATGGTTTACAATGATTTGTTTTAATTTCCTTTGATGGTGGTGCTACTATCTCCCTTGATGAGGTTTTTTGATGAGGGTTCTGATGATCCAAGTTGTTTAGTTTGTGTGTTTTATTGATGATGATGATGGTGATTTTATAAAAATGATGTTGGATTTCGGTGGTTATTCCTCCCCAGAAATCTAGTGTGACGATGGGTCTAATTTGTGGGAGTGTACGTGAGACAAGGTGGGATGTGGCCTGAGGTTTTGATGACCATTGCAGTTTGAATTATGAATTTTTAAATGTGAAATATGAATTTTAAATTAGGTTTTTATGGTTGTATACATGGAAGTATTTGGTTTCTATGTTCCCACTTAACCAAAAAGTGTATTTTCAAAATAATAAAAAAATGGATTGAGGAGGAAAATATTCCTCAGATAGTGAAGAAGGAGGCGAAGAATCATATAGAGAGTATCAACTCAGAAAATAAATTGTTGCATGTCTAGATAAAAACAAAACTCTCAAGAAAGAAATTAGAAAAATGAATAAAGATAGTGAAGAATTTGCTAAAGGAAGAAAGTATTTCATCATGTAGGAGGAAGAATATATTCATGAGATCTTAAGTTACACATTTAGAATTGCTAAACATGGAAAGATTTTTGAATATCTCAGTAAGAAGATGGAATCTAAGGAAGAAGAAGTTAACAAGTTTCAATAAAAAATTATTATTTCTAAAATTACCTTGAGGAATATGAATGAAAATTTTAACAAGGCTTCATAAGTAAAATATGATACTTCTAAAGTCACTATGAAAGCTCAGATCAAGAATCAGGTGAATTCTGCACCCTCCAAAAATAATGTTTCATTTGATTTTTCTAACATTATAGGTGATAAGAAAAGTACTAGAAAAGTTTGGATGGAGAAAGTATGTGATAAAACTATCATATCTACAAAATTTGAAAACTCACTTAGAAATAAAGATGGTCCATGCCTAGAGTATGTTAAAGTAGGAAGAAGTTATCAACCTCAACAAAGCTTCTATAGAGAATGATCTTACTTCAATAGAAAATCAAGATTCAGTGGTTTTTTTCAAAGTTATGGAATCTATGGGAATAGGTATTATAATTTTTGGCATAACATATCACTTCCCAGAATAATTTTTGAATAGAGTATAAGAAATAGTGAAATTAGAATGTGTAAATTCCCTAACATAAAGTAAGTTAGAAACAAAACTCAAGATGTAAGAAACATTCTAAAAAATAATCAATTTGAATGTATTGAAGAAGTTTTTGAAAGATGTGATTAGGCTGGTCATCATGCCAAAATATTTATGACACCCCTTCTTGAACAATTTTCTAATGGAAGAAAAGAAAAGGAAGCTGGAAAGAAGACCATTGGGGAAATAACTTTTGTTGTTGAGACTACCTTGAAAGCAAGTAAAAAAGAATAAATCATTGATACTTGATATTGGTTGTTATTACTACATTAAAATTTATTTAAAAATATTAAAACATATTTAAAATCATAATAAAGGTTCTATTAACTTGGGGAATGATTGTTCCCTAAAAATCAGAGGAATCAGAACAATTTAGATTGAAGTAGAAAGGTTAGAATCTAAGGAAGTTTTATTTTTTGATGTGATAAAAAATAACTTAATTAGTGTAAGTAAAAAATGTGATGATGTAAAAGAAGTGATTTTCATAAAATATTCATGTATTATTTGAAGTGAAAAAGATGTAAAAGTTATCAAAAAGGGAGAAAGAACTAGTGTAAATATTTTTCAAGTTGGAGAACTTAACAACTCCTGTTATCTAAGTGTTGAAGATGATACTAAGTTGTTGCACCGAAGACTTGTCCATATTGGGAAGAAAAGTATGAAACAACTTTCTAAATTTTATTTTGTACGAAACTTTCCATAACTGAAAAGTATAGTGGAAAATTTTCATGTTACTTTTCAGATAGGGAAGATGACTAATAAAAGTCATAATAAATTTTATATTCAGTCTACAACAACTCTTGAACTTATTCATTCCAATTTATGTGGGCCGATGAGACATAAATAAAAAAAGGGAGATTAATAATTTATCACTTTTATTGATGATTTCACTTGGATGACCAACATCATGTTCATGAAGCACAAGTGAGAGGCTAATGAAATGTTTAGATTCTTTATAGAATATGTTGAGGAAGAAATGGGGGTTTATATAAAGAAGTTGAGAATAGATAATGGAATAGAGTTCACATCCAATACTTTTGAAACTTATCTGAGAAGGAATGGAATAAAACATTAGTATATTGCTCTATATACCCCACTAAAAATGAATTAGTAGAAAGGAAGAATATGTTTTTTATGTAAATGGGAATGGGCATGTTAGTAGAATACAAACTTTAAAAGTTAAATTGTAGAGAATCTGTGAGTACTACTATACATGTTCAAAATAGATGTTTTTTTAGATAAGAATCCAACATTACTTCATATGAATTTTTTTATAAAAAAGAACCTTCATTGAAATACTTCAAGGTTTTTGGAAGTCCTTGTTTTCTAAAAACAAAAAATTCATATTTTGAAAATTTTGACAAGAGAGATGAAGAAAGAACTTTTATTGGTTATTCAACCAATAAAATTAGTTAAAAATGTTGTAACAAACATTTACAAAAGTTTTTGACTCATATTATGTGAAATTTATTGAAAATATAAATTCCATAATTTTTTTTGAGAATGATGAGGAGGATAAAATGAATATTTCAAATGAAAGTTTTAATGATAGAAAAACATATTGAGACCAAAAATATTCTTGGGAATCATAAGGCTCAAATTTACACTAGAATAAAGTTGATATTATAAAATAAAACTTCACCCATCTCAAAATTTGAACCTGATTTGGTTTCAAAAGATATTCAACATAAAGAATGAGTGAATTTTATGAATGAAGAGTTGGGTCAAATTGAGAAAAATGAAGCATGAGAACTTATTCCATATCTGAAAGGTAAACATTTGATAAAAAAAAAACTTGTTTATAAAAAAAGTTGAATGGACATAGAGAGGTTTCAAGAAACAAAGAAAGGATTTTTTGTAAAGGCTATGTATAGGTGGAATGTGTGGATTTTAATGAAACCATTGTATCCATTACGAGGTTAGAAACATTAGAATATTTCAAGTAATGGATGATCATTAGAATTAAAAATTATATTAGATGGATGTAAAATGAGCAATTATCAATGGATAAATTGAAGAATAATTTTACTTTGAAAAACCTTGCGTGTTTCTACTTGATGAGGATGAAAAAAAAGTTTGTAAATTGAATAAATCTTTGTATGGGATGAAACAAGTTCCATGTGCATGATATTTTTATCTTGACAATTGTTAGAGAATGTTAAATTTTTCTAAAAGAAAATTTGATAGAAACTCATATGTGAAATATGTTAACTCATGTACTCTAATTGTAATTGTTTATGTGGGTGATATAATTTTTACCCGGGATAGAGAATTTGTTTGTAAAACATTTGAGGAAGAAATTAAAAGGAACCTTAAGATGTTAATGTTAGGATAATTATAATTCTTCCTTGGTTTATAAGTTCAAAAAAAATACATTTTCTTATCTTAAGAAAATTATTCTAGGTTATTGTTACAAAAATTTGGCATGGAAGAATTCAAAGAAGTTTCTACTCCTATCTTAATGGGGATGAAGTTGAGTAATGACGAGTCCAGAAAAAGTGTTAATCAAAAAGACTTTCAGAAGCTAATATGAAGTCTACTTTTCCATACATCCCCAAGGCTTGATATTTTTTATGCTATGAATTTGTGTTCTAGGTATCAAATTTATCCAAAAGAATCACATATGTTGGAAGAAAAGAGAATTATGAGATATGTCAATGGAAAAAATTCACACGAGTTGTTATAAAAAAAATTATGAGATGAAGTTTCATGGTTATACTAAGAAAAATTGGGCTGGAGATTGTAATAATAGAAAATATACCTCAGGAGGAACATTTTTCTTAGGTGAATATTATGTAAGTTTCCATAGTTAGAAACAAAGTTTAGTAAATTTGAGCACAAAAAAATTAGAATATGTTGTGGATACTCAGTCTTGTACTCAGATGTTGTGGATAAAAGTGTTGAGTAAATAAGGCTTACATATGACATTTCCATTCCTCTTTGTTTTGAAAATAAAAAACACTCTATCTTAAAGAAAATTATATTTTTCCAAAGGATTATATTTATAAGGAAAATTTTCCTTCTCTAAGGAAAATTTTATCCTTACTTATGTTTTCATTGTTAATTTTATAGTCTCTATCAATATAACTCTTTTTATTCTTGTGTATAAAAATAGGTTTCGCATCTAAAAAACTTTGGAATCCTATAAATACTTGGTTATAGAGTATTCTGTTTTTAGGATCTGAATTATCTGAAATTCAAGTTCTGAATTTTCTGAAATTCAGGTTCCAAATTCTCTGAAATTCTAGTTCTAAATTCTCTAAAATTCAAGTTCAAAATTCAATGAAATTACGGTTATGAATTATCTGAAATTCAGACTCTAAATTACTCATAATTGATAATTTTAATTCCTTAGAATTCAGACTCTGAATTCTTTAGGATTCAGCCTCTGAATTCCTCATAATTTTGACTCCAAATTCCTTAGAATTTAGACTCCGAATTATACCGAATTCAGACTCCAGATTCCTCAGAATTTAGACTCCAAATTCCTCAAAATTAAGACAACAAATTCCTCAAAATTCATATTCTGAATTCATTGGAATCTAGACATTGAAATCTATAGAATTCAAATTTTCAATTCTTTGTAAAATTGAATCTAAATATCCATGTCTTATAGACTCCGAATGTTCATTTGATTAGATTCTGAATTCTATTTTTCCTTAAACTCCAAAAAATATATCTGGTTAAGTGACTTCATTTTCTTTAAACTTATTATGAAATGATGTTGTACAATATGTTTCTAAATAACCATTGTTTAAGTGATATATATATAGGTCCCTTCGAGATTCAAGGAAAAATATGACCATTATAGGAGGGAGCCGACCATTGGAGAAGAACCTATAAGAGATCATTTAAACGAGCTCAATAACAGTTCCATCACTCTAGAGATTTCATGCTATTGAAGTGATTTCTAGAGAGAGATACTCTCATGATTTGTGCGGTTATAAATAACTTGTTCATATTTCTTCTTGTGACTCTAGTGGTTGTTGAGTAAAATCGGGGGCTTCCAGGGATAGGAAAATAGTGGTACCAACTACCTTAATGTTTGAGGATTTCTGAGGTTAGGAATATTGAGGTTCTGACTATTTTAAAGTTTGAGGGCTTCCGAGGACAGCAAGACGGATTTTGATATTCCTATCGAGGGATTACCCTGGTGTGGGTAAGACAAACTTTTTTGAAAGTATAAATCAGGATACCTTTATACAAGGTAGTTTGATACCCTAATCTTTGGTTTAAAAGATTTCATACTTGTTACTTGTTTTGTTTCAAGTTTATTTCCGCTGTATTTTGATAAATTAAGAAAGTATAATCTTCTTATAATTTCTTATCATTTTTATATACTCTGATAAATAAGATTCTAAATGCTTTAAGGTAAAATCCTTTCCTTGTAAACTTTCATTAAGTTTCATTTCTAGAACCATATTTTCAGAACCATATTTTCAGAACCCTACAAGTTTGTTTAGTTTAACTAAAAGAGGTTTGTGAATTTACCTTATTTAACTTTGCTAAACATAGTTTTCCTTATCGTTAAAAATGAAAGTTTTTAAAATTAAAATTCACCCCAATTATAATTGAGAATCTACATCATTATTTTGATCCTACAATTAGTATCATAGGTGGTATCTAAATTACTTATATTCACATATAAGTTTTCTTTCTCAAGTTTTTCCTTGTTCTAAATTTTCCATCTTAACTTTTCTTGCTTAAGTTTAGCTTAGATATTTTTATCTCTATTTACAAACCTTTTCTATTAACAATTTTCTATGGAAAGATATTTTCTTATAGAATAGAAGGAATGAATTTCGGTTCAATTGAAAATCTAAATCCTACAAGAACTCCTATTTTGGATGGTAATTATTATGAATACTAGATAGATCGTATGAATACTTTTGTTATTAACACTAGAGTGGACAATTTTTTCATGCTTACTAGAGATTAAAAAATTCCTCACAAGGAAGTCAAAACATTCACCAATCAAGAAAAGTTAGAATATCAACAAAATTACAAGTTATGCAATACTTTTTTGTGTTCTACGACTAGGAATATATATAGTCCAATTTCTTCTTGTGAAGCTGCTAATTGTATCTGGAAGAAATTGGAAGTTACACATTTTGGTACCTCTAAAGTGATTGAGACTAGAAGAGCTATTCTTAGAGAAGAATATCATGGATTTCTATTTTCTTATAGAGAATCAGTATTCAAGGTACAAAAAAGGTTTATGAAAATTGTTAACAACTTACAATCTATGGGATAAAAAGGTCTAGATGATGAATCTCTTGTGGACAAGATTATAGATATCATGCCTAATGAGTGGGAATCTAAGAGAACAACTATTGATGAGAATAGGAAAGTATCCCAAATCACTCCTAATGATATTTTTGGAACTCTTCTTCAACATGAGTCAAGAATGAAAAAATATGATGATATGAATAAGAAGAAGAATGGAAATGGAGCTATAGCCTTTACTACTACTAAAGTAAAGACTCCTGGAAGGTTTAAAAGATCTAAGTCTAAAAAAGTCTCTGTTTTATCAGAGTCTAGTGATTGTGAGTAGTTTGAGAATGAGCTAGCTAATCTTTCTCAAAGGATGATCAATATAGTTGGAAATAAATAATTTCAGTATAGATATAAGAAAAAGGAATGAAAAGACAAGAAAGACTTGGAAGTCACATATTATGAATGCAAAAGAGCAGGGCATATTAGGCCTGATTGTCCTATGATTAAGAAAAAGTATAGAAATTGAAAGAATTCTGAGAGGAATAAAAATAAGTATTACAAGGATAAATACAAGAATGTTTTGAAGGCTAATGACACATGGAGTGCCACTGGTGGTGATTCTTTAGATGAATCCTTAGAGTATGAATCTTCTGGTCAGAAGAATCTTTGTATACTAGCAAGACTACCTATTGAAAATCATTGTCTAATGGACAAGGTACATAATGATGAATCTATTACCAATGTATCCTTGAATGAAAATTATACTGATGATAAATATTATGAATCATCAGATGATGAATCTTCCTTATCAGAAGATAATACATTACCTTCTTATGAAGAAGTGTTTAAGTTTTCTAAACTTCTTGAGAATGAAAATTCTAAACTCAAGAAAAATAATAATAAAGAAAATTATAGATCATCTATTTTAAATAAAGACGTATTAGATATTTCTAAATATGTTGATAAGAAAACTTTTGATTTTAAAAGTATTTCCAAAAATATTTAGGAAGTTAATTCTGAGAAGGATAAAATTTCTAAGGATCTTGAAAATGTAATTTCTAAGAGTTTTTTAGAGACTAACCCTAGTTCTAAAACTAATGTTTTTGAGGATAAAAACTTGGTTATAAAACGAAATTCAGAAATATATTCCTTGAGAAAGTGTTTTTCAAACTTTACCTATGGCAAGGAAGACATTTACAAGATGTATTCCCAAATTCATCCTTTAAGGGATCATTCTGGTTTTGGTTATACCCATTTAAAACTGATTTTTAGTAATAACTATTTTGTTCCCAAAAGTGCTCTATTTTTCACTAAATGTTAGTATGGTAGAAATTGGGTGAAATTTTTTTCTTTAAAAAAAATTCAATCTTTAGGTTTTCATAAATCTTATTTTTCTAAGAAAAGGTGGATACCTAAAATTTTTCTTTCTGAAACTTCCAGATCCAAGAAAGTTTGGATTCCGAAAGTCTTACTTTTTAATTTCTAGGAAAATAAAGATAATACCAACAAAAATATATGGTACATTTATAGTGGATGTTGTCAGTATATGACTGGTAACAAACACTTATTTGAAAATATTATCAAGAAGAATGAGGAAAAATAACTTTCAATGATAATGCTCATGGAGAAATTATTGGTATAGATAAAATTGTTCTTCTTGAAAAAACTTTGATTTCAAATGCATTTTTTTTAAGGGTCTTAAGAAAAACCTCATTAGAATAAGTCAATTATGTGATGAAGGTTACCTTGTGAATTTTAGAAATGATAAATGCTTAGTACACAATTCTAAGGAATAGTTTATTCTTTCTACGCACAGGCTAGAGAATACACACACACTAAACTTATAAGACCATATGAGTGAATATCTACCTTGTATTAGTGTAATGGAAGATCAATCTTGGTTATGGAATAGAATTTTAGGACACTGTAACCTCAGTAACCTATGAAAACTCTCAAATAAAAAACTTGTTAAAGATCTTCTAGAGCTTAGATTTGATTCTTAAAATGTCTGTGATCCTTTTCAATTTGGAAAGTAACATAAATCAAGTTTTAAATCAATTAGTGAAGTCTTAACTTCTAATGAATTACATTTAATTCATATGGATCTTTTTGGTCTAACACAAACTAGAAGAATTTGAGGCAAATATTATGTATTTGTCTTAGTTGATGATTACACTAGATTTACATGGGTCTATTTTATAACAAGGAAGTATGAAGATTTTTCTTATTTAAAAATATTTAGAGACCAATATAAAAATGAGAAAAACATTCCATTTATAACTATTCATAGTGATCATGGAGGAGAATTTCAAAATTCTTATTTTGAATCATTTTGTAGTAAAAAAGGAATTACTCGTAACTTTTCAGCACCAAGAACTCATCAACAAAATGGTGTTGTTGAAAGAAGAAATAGAATTCTTCAAGAGATAACTAGAACCATGTTGAGTGAATATTCTATAGCTAAAAACTTTTGTGATGAAGTTGTATGTTCTACTTGCTATACTATAAATCGAGTTTTAATCAGAACTTTTCTTAACAAAACCCCTTACGAATTGTGGAATGGTAGAAAACCTAGAATTTCATACTTCAAAGTATTTGGTTGAAAATTATTCATTATGAATACTAAAGATAATTTACATAAATTCTCACCCAAATCTGATGAAGGAATTTTCCTAGGATACTCGACAAATTCTAAGATTTATAGAGTTTTTAATAAAAATACATGTACTGTTGAAGAAACAGTGCATGTTAAATTTGATGAAACTGATCCTTTGGTTTTTAAACAACATCAACCTACATATTCAGATGTATTTTCAAAAACCGATTATCATCCCTTGATAGAAGATCCTTTTGATAAGGAAAATGTTCAAGAAAATATTTCTAAATCATTTACCCCAGAAGATTTCCCACCACATGTTGATTAACAGGAATTAAAAAACCCAAATCAGTTATTTCTTAAGAATAATCCTAGTGATAGTATCATTGGTGATGTAAATCAACCTTTAAGGACTAGAAGTTTCTTAAAAAATGAAGTAAAACATATAGCATTACTTTCATAATTAGAACAAAAAATCACTGATGAAGCTTTAGGTGATGATGATTGGATAAAATCCATGCAAGATGAGATAAATGAATTCAAAAGAAACAAAGTCTGGACCTTAGTAGAAATACCTAAGGAAAATTATGTTATTGGATTAAAATGGGTCTTCAAAAATAAGTGTGATGAAAATGGAATCATAGTGAGAAATAAAGATAGATTAGTTTCTAAAGGATATAATAAACAAGAAGGAATTGACTATGAAGAATCCTATGCTCCAGTAGCTAGAATTGAATCTATTCATATTCTACTTGCCTTTGTAGCATTCTTTAATTTCAAAATTTTTCAAATGGATGCAAAGTGTGATTTTCTTAACATATATGTTCAAGAGGAAGTTTATGTTGAACAACCTCTTGGTATTGAAGATACAAAACATCCTGAACACGTTTTCAAACTTACCAAAGCTTTATATGGACTTAAACCATCCCCTAGTGACTGGTTTGATAGAATTACATGATTTTTATTATAAAAAAATTATGTTAAGGGAACTACTGATCCAACCCTTTTTATAATGAAAGATAAGAAAAATGTTTTGATTGTTCAAATTTTTGTTAATGACAATATATTTGGTTCAAATCAGCAATCCTTAACTAATTCTTTTGCTAATCTAATGAAATCTGAGTTTGAAATGAATATGATGGGTGAGTTAACATTTTTCCAAGGTTTTAAAATTTCTAAAAAACTAGAAGGAACTTATATATCTCAACATAAGTATATTAAATATCTTCATAAAAATTATGGATATGAAAACAATAAGAGTATAAGTACTCCCATTTCTACCTAAAATTCTCTTGATCTTGATGAAGCTGGGAAACCAGTAGATCAAACATCATATAGAGGTATGATAGGAAGTTTACAATACTTGAAAACTAGTTGTTCAGAATTAATGTTTTTAGTATTATTATACACTAGATATCAATCTAATCCAAATTAATCCCATTTAAAAGAAGTGAAAACAATTTTTCTCTATTTAAAGGGAACCATGTATTTAAGACTCTTTTATACTTCTATAAATGATTTTGTTTAAAAAAGTTTTTCAGATACTGATTTTGGTGGATGTAGAATGGATAGAAAAAGTACATCTGAAAATTTACATTTTTTAGGAGATTCATTAACTTCTGGGTCATGAAAAAAGCAACACTCAATAGCACTTTCCACTACTGAAGCTGAATATGTAGCAGCTGGAAGTTGTTGTGCTCAAGTGTTGTGGATGCAACACACACTCACAGACTATGGTATGAGTTTTTACCAAAACACATATATTGTGTGATAAAACTAGTTCCATTTACCTAAGAAAAAACCCTGCACATCACTCTCGTACAAAACACATAGATATTAGGCATTTTTTTCTTAATGATCACACACAAAAAGGAGATATTATTCTTCAATTTTTCAGAAAGCAAGATCAACTTGCTGATATTTTCACAAAATCTCTACCCTCAAAAAGATTTGAATACATTAAATAGAAGTTAGTAATGATAATTGTAAGTTAATCTTCCATATTAACTTTTTGTTAAAACCTACCTCCTTACTATATGAAACTCCTTTTCATAGGAGAGGTACATTTTCCTGTTAGTCAAAATTTTTTGTAGCCAAAATTTTTCGTAGTCAAAATTTTTTGTAGTCAAAATTTATCGTAATCAAATTTTTTTTCGTAAGATTTTTTTTCGTAACCTAATTTTTTTTTCGTAGCTAATTTTTTTTTGTAATCAATTTTTTTTTTCAAAATTTTTAGTAATAAATTTTTTTCCAGTAATCAAAATTTTGCCTTTCTTTTTTTTTAATAAATTTTTATGGAATCTAATGTTATTAAAAAATAATTTACCTCATTACTGATAATTTTCCTAGAAATATAGAAGGTATGTTTCCTTACTGAAGTTTTATTAATCAATTTATTTTTGTTGGTATTTTTCTATTATTTCAATAAAATTTCTTGAATTCAATTTTTCTTAAATTTGAATGTTTTACCTTAAAAACCTCAAATGACCAGAACCTACAAAAACCTTTCTTTGGCTTTCATCTCAATCGTTAGATCAAATCGTGCTTGTTTAAACTATTAGATCAATCTGGGAAGATGAATCATCACCTCAAACACCTATATAAAGGCCCTCTAATGGTTTTCCCACATCGGTTATCAAGATTTGGCGTGATGAAACTCTGCTGCTTTACATAAGGATCATTCATAATTTTCTCGCTTGCCTAAATCCGAATGTCTTTGAAACCATCCCTGCAGAAGAAAATTTCATCTATATAGAAAATATGTGAATGGAATATCTACTGGGAATGGTTATTAGATCCGAAGTTCTTTTCGAAATATTATTCTATTATTTCAAAGAATATCAAGTTTAATGGTTGGGAGAGTCTATGTGTATCAAAACCAAATGGACAAGATCTGGTGTATCCGCATTTGCTGGTAGAATTTTATGAGACCATAATTTTTTTTTCAAGATAGAAAAGATAAGTTTTCTTTTAAGAGTTATGGGAAAAAATATTCTCTTTCTTTCAGTATGAATGCTAATATCATTGGAATTCCTTATGAGGGAGGAGTTGAATTCTACACCCACAACCTACTGGATGTTTCCAAAAGTTTTGATAAAGAAAAGGATATAGAGTGTCTTGGTTTGTCAGGGGTGAAGACACCGAAGATCAACCATATTTCTACAAATTTTCAGATTCTGGGGTTATGGCTTCAAGGATTTATCATTCCGAGAAAAGGGAATAAGGACACCTAGAAAAAAAGTGACATTTATATTCTGGATTTTCTGGTGAACCTCAGGAATATTAATCTTGTGCAATATATCTTTCTTAAAATTTCAAATATCAAGAATGGAACTATCAAGTCTCAGATTATTATGTATCCAAATATTCTTTCCAAGATCATAGTTTTCTGTCTTGATTCGTTCAAAATTCCTTATATCTCTAAGCCAAGATATTTCAGGGTTATGTTTCTTAGTGATGATACCTTGAGATGGATGAAGGTTGGATTCAATAGTGAATATGGAGAATTCTATGATTTTTTAGAATCTGAAATCGAAGATTTATCAAAGAAACCAGAAGTGGCTGAGATTTCCAAGAAAGGTGGGAATAAGAGAAAGGTGAAGGAACATAAAGTGAAAGAAAAAACTCATGCAGTTCACTAAACCCTATCCGCACATCCAAAACCTAAGAAGAAAATGACCTATATGGATGAAGTGGTTTCCAAGTGTGGGGAAGATAAGAAGAATATGAAATAAGGGGAGCCTAGTTTGGGATTGGACCCTACTGAAGCAAAAGAATTGAAGATTAAGGCTGCTGAGGAGCATGAGAATCAGGAAAATCTAAATAAGAAGTGGAAGAAGATGTCAGAGGATGAAATAGTTCACATTATTCCCAAAGACACTAATAAAGCCTATGAACATGTCTAGGTACCAGAATCATTTCTGCAAGAATCACTTCCAGTGACTCTGGGAAATAAAATGGTAATTCCAGAACCAAAAGATGATGAAGAAATTATATAGGAATAGGAAGTGGAAGAAGAATAATAAGAAGAGGAAGAAGGGGATGACACTCCTAATGTCATAAGGCAGGATGATGAATGTCATGAGAAGGAGAGTCCTTTTGTGAAATTGTCGATCAGGAATTCAAAAAACAAATCTTAAAAACTTGATACCCTAAGAAAATAATAAGAGGGCCATGAAGAAGTAAATAAACCAATTGAAGAAGAGAGTAGCAATCATGAATTGGTTCAACAAGATGACCATGTAGTGGAAGCTGAGAAAGAAAATGTTGAGGAAGAATAAATAGTTCAACTATCAGATAGTGAACACGAATCGCCAAAAGAAGTAGATATCATTCTAATAATTGATAAGGGAAAAAAGGTGTTGGATGATACAACAAGGAAAGCCATGGTGGAAACTAAATATGTCGGTGGTTCGTCAAAGAGAAAAACTGAAGAGATAGAGAAATAATCCTCACCAACCAGAGAATATGATTTGGAATCATCCTCTCTGGGACATGACTTTTTGGCCCAATCGTTTAATAAATTTGTTGATACCATTCCTTTGTTTCCGAGTATAGACTCGAGGTTCTAGATGATTTAACACTCATTTAATCAGAAATCAGATTCTGTTTCCATGCTTATGGATAAGTTTTTCAAGCTTGAGTCTGATTTCAAATATTTCTTCATTGGGTATGATTCTCACAAGAGGTCATGTAAGGAAATTACAAAGTGTTCAAGGAAGGAAATTGAAGAGCTAAGAATATTTGATGACTTTCAAGAAAATGTGAAGGATTCTTTTGATTCCGAAGATTTCAAGATCAAAGACATTACTACAAGTTTCAATGAAAAGCTGAATCTTGAACAAATAGTTCGAAAGAAAGAAGTCAAGGATCTGAATGGGAAACTTAATTCAGTTTCTATGAATTAGAAGAGGGAAAGAGATCTCAAAATTGAGTTTAAAGAAAATATTAGTAATAAATAATAGATTCTAAAGAATCAGGAATAATTTCTTAAGTCTTAGGATGAAAAAATGAAATCTCTAGAGAAGAAAAATGAGGATTAGGAACAGCTGCTCCGGCGCTTGGAAGAAGATCATAAGGAGCTCAATAATATGAAAACCATCGTGAAGATTTTAATGCCAATGGATAAAGAAGGATAATTTTTTTACAATCCGATATTTTGTTATATTACCTTTCTTGTAGAAATTTTTCCAATCATAATGAAAATATTGGTTGTTCTTCATGTGTTTTGTTGCATAGTACTAATATTTCTGGTATCATATTTTTTTTCCATTCTCTCAATTCCTTTTTGAAAATCACAAAGGGGTAGAAAGGAATGAAAAAATAAATAATAAGTAAAGAATAAAATTCCCTAAGTTAGGGGGAGTCTATCTAATGGGGAGTTTTATCAAAGATGATTTGCTTATACAAGAAAAAGAAAAATCTCTTTAAGGAAGTGAAGAATACGATCCTTGGGGATTTCAAAACCTAAGGGGAAGTTATTTGTCTTCATAATGATCCATAATTAAATGAATATAAGTTTTCCCACTTCCATGTTTGTATGGGTTGTGGTTTCATTATCACCTTAAAATTTTGTCTTCCAACATTCACTAGTTAACATACTAAGAACTTTGATGTATATTCAATGATCTTATTCTTCATATTGTCCCACTAATAGTTCTCTCAGAGATCTCAGTGCATCTTTGTACTCCCTAGGTGAAAAGAGAAGGTTGAGCTATGTGCGTCATTTAAAATATAATTCTTTATCTCTGGATTGGATGGTACAAATAGTCATGACCCAAATATTACCACTTCTTACTCATCAATTTTAAACTCTGATAATTTCCCCTTTCTCATATATTCCACCTTCTTTTGAATTTCCACATCATTCCTTTGAGCATCCTTTATTTTCTTCATAAGGGATGGTTGAGAAATCATTTGAAAAAGGATTGATTATGTTCCTTCCATAATTATTCCCATGTCCTCCTTTTCAAATATAAAAATATTGGATCCTTTTAAATTCTCATCATTGATAAAGACGCAGAATTATTTCTACTTATAGAATCTACTACCTAAGTTGCATTACCAAGATGGTAGTGGATTAAGCAGTCATAATACTTGATGATCTCTAACCATCTTTGCTTGAACATATTAATCTCCTTATGTGTGAATATATATTTGAGACTCTTTTTATCAGTATATATTTCACACTTCTCCCCATAGAGATAATTCCACAATATTTTCAATGAAAATATCATAGCTTCCAACTCTAGATCATGCATGGTATAGTTTTTCTCATGAATTTTCAACTTCCTTGAGGCCTAGGATTTCAATTTATCATTTTTCATATGTGTATATACTAATAACTTCATTTAAGAATATCTGTATACTATATAGAGTTCCCCACTTGTTGGGAGTTTGAGAAATGATGTAGTGATAAGCCCTGTTTTCAACTCTTTGAAGCAATCTTCACATTCACTCATCCAAACAAACTTAACTCCCTTCTGAGTCAGCTTGGTTATTGGGTTTGAAAATCATTATATCTTCTTCACAAATCATTGGTAATACCTTACTAGACCAAGGGAATTATAGATCTCCTTTATGGCTATTGGTATGGGTCACTCTTCAATTGCCTTTATCTCGGAAGTGTCCACATATATTCCTTTTCTAGTGAAAACATGCCCCATGAATGATACTTTCTTCATCCAGAACTAAAATTTTCTTTACTTTGTTTAAAATTTTCTCCCTTCGGAAAGTCTTCAACATAGTATTTTAATGCTCCTCATATTCCTCCTTTCTCTTGAAGTATATTAGAATATCATCAATAAAGAATACCAAATTTTTTTTGAGGTAATATCTAAAGACTCTATTAATTAAATCTATGAGAATTACTAGAGAATTAGTGTGTATGAATAAAATCAATATAAAATCATAGTTTCCATACCTCATTCAAAAAGCTTTCTTGGGAATATCTTCCTTCCTTGAATTTAATTAGTGATATCCTGACGAAAGGTACACCTTAGAGACATAACTAGCCCCACATAGCTGATCGAACAAGTCATCTATCCATGGTAGGGGATACTTGTTCTTTATTGTGATTTTATTGAGCTCATTATAATCAATACAAAGGAACATTTATCCATCCTTCTTCTTGACAAAGAGGACTGATTCAACCCATGGTAAAGCACTCGGGCGTATAAAACCCTTGTCCAGATTCTCCTGTAACTGCTTATCCAGTTTTTCCATCTCAATAGTGTCCATTCTATTATTTGTCTTTGATATCAGAATAGATCTAGGAATATGTTAAATTGATAAATCAACCTATCGATCAGGAGGAAGTCTAAATAACTATTTTGAGAGCACATTAGTGTAGTCCCTCACAACGGGCATGTCTTTGATCATTATTCTCTCCTTTGTCTCAATTATTTGATCTAGGTATGATTTCTTATAAGGAATCAATATACACACTTGATACAATGATTCTAAATAAGATTTATCATCCTCTATACACTTGTATAGAGTTGGAGGATACTTTGAGATGTGAAGAGTAATATTCCTTTCCTAACATTTGATGTTCGATTTGTATAAAGACAACCAATGCACTCCCAAAATAGCATCAAACTCTACCAAAGGGAGAATTAAAAGATTTTATTGGATGTTCGGTCCAAAAAAATTCACCGGGGAGGAGTTATAAAATTTGGATGAAATAATTTCCCCTTTTAATGTTCTCATTGACAACTCAACCTCCATATTTTGAGGTGGTGTTTGAATAGTTATACTAAACTTTTAAGATATGAAAGAATGTGTAGAACCATAATAAAATAGTATTTTATCTTTTTTTGAATGAATAATTAGCGTACCTATCACCACATCATTGTCTACCTCCATTTAAATATTAGTGATAACATATGACCTTCCCTACTACCTTGGAGGTTGCTGGTGTTGATTGCCTCCAATAACACTTGGCTTAGGGAAATGGTTCACATAATTTCCATGTGTCTTATATTTAAAATACTGAACAACAGACTGAGTGATGATATGAACCTTCCATTCTTCTTCCACATTAGTGGGACTCTTCATATCCCTTAAGAAGTTATTATCTAAATTGCTCATTCTTACACATTTGAAGCATTTCTTGGTTCCCTTTAGATAGTTCCCAAGATGATTTTCCCACCATTTGACTCGTGGGATATTGGAATTTAATTACATCATGGGATTTATCTATTAATACTCCAATAAAAGAATCTATCTTCCTCTTTTTTTCAATGGGACCACGAGACCACTGAGAGTCTCTGATCTCCATTTATACCTTAAGGGAACAACGAACAATCTCTTCATAGTAATCAAAGTCTTGAATTATGAATTATTTTCTTAGACTCATCTTTAGTATTCTAAAGAAGTGATCCACCTTGATTTCACTTTTCATGACAAAGGAATAGGTGTATCTTTCAAGCCATATAATGTTTTCTTCACACGCCCCGATTGAATCATCTTCCTTATACTTAAGTCTGAGGAACACTCTTTCCATCTTGTGATGGATGGTTCAGGGAAAATATTTATTAAAAAACATCTTCTTGAATTACTCACAATCCATGAAATGAAATTCCTCCTTGGACTTCATGTTTTTGATTATTTTCCAGCACTGATAAGCTTCCCCATCCAAATGATAAACCACCAACACAATTTTCTCTTCTTTGAAGAACTAGAGGAAATAAAATATATTTTCAATGGATTTAATAAACTATTATGTGAGTATGGTATTAGAAGATCCACTAAACATGGGAATCATTTTCCATATAAAGGATTTTACCACTGCTTTTTCTCTCTTAGGAGAAGGATGGAATTCCATGCGATTCATGTTATTATTCATAACTTCAGCTAGTTGAACAAGTACTGTCATGAATATTTTGACCACCTGTTCCCATCATACTTGTCATATCATTAGGAAACTTTTCACATTTCTCATCACATTGATTATTGGAATGAGTTATTTTATTCCCATCCATTTACTAATAAAAAATAGAGTACAATTAGGGGGCTTGAATACTTAATTAATAAGAATAATAAAATGAAAATTTGAACATAAAAGGATATACTTATAAAGGGAAATTATATCTAATCTTGTGATTCCTTAGGCTTCAATATAGGTTATCCATGATTTATTTTCTGACATATATTACCATGTGGATTTTTTTGTTCCCTTAATAATGTTTCATAACAACCTTATGAATTTGCCAAAGCATATCTCCTAAGAGTGTCAAACCAGGTGGACAGTAAGGCCCATTGTCGGGTACCAGGTTACCCCGAGTCAGGCCTGGAATACCATATTGAAGTTGTTACTCCTAAGTACATCTATTTTAGAACTATTACCACTTGTAGTATCTAGATAGGGATGCATTTTCTTGATAAACCACTTACTCTATACTAACCTAAATTTAGGGATGTTTTTTCATACTTAGTATTATTCCTAGGGTTCCTACTAAAGTGTTCTATTCCTAATCTCTAAAAAAAACTAGACCTTAATATGATACCAACTATAGTGACCCTATCCTTTAATAAATCTTATTATATGATTTTAATCATACTTTACCATTATGTACAGACCAAGGATCGAAAATTCTAATGTCCTTTGAAGATTAGATACATAATTAAACAACATGAAACCTAAATAAAACATATTTTATTTAATATTAATAAGAATATGCTGACTTCCCTTGAGACCTTACATCTTAATAGAATTAACTAGGAAATACATGAGCAAAGGGATGATCTAAAACTCCCAGTAAGGGAATAAAAATATGAATAAAGCATAGCACAAGGGTTAAAAAGCATAACATGATGACATAAAAAACATAGAAAATGAATAAACATAAGGATTTATAACATGGATAACATGAAATAATATAAATATGGTGTCATAGAAATATGGAAACTATATACAAAATGAGTTAAGCATGAGTCATGGCTCACCTCTAACACCGTTGCACATGGAGCATGAGTCAAGGCTAACCACCAGGACCATTGCACATGATGTCTCATGAGGCTAAAAATTACCCAATTAATTGTAGTTCTATCTAGGTGGACCCATTATAACATGGTCATTAATATGCGTGCGACATGAATAATCATGCATAAGGAATCAAACATAAACATAAGGGTTAGCATTGGTAAGAGCTGGGTATCATAATCATGTCAAAAGGAATAACATGAGGGAATATCATAATGGTGTCCATTAAAGAAAAGATTTAAAAAATACATGGAAATTAATAAGGTAAAATAGTAATAGATAATAATAAGTGATTTCAAAATAAAGTTAATACATGAAAAAAGGTGTTTAAGAAACATTGGAAATAAAATATTTTAGTGCGGTTTAAGGAAAATATAAAAGATTATTTAAAACGAAAAAGGCATAGTTTTTTGTAGAAAAATAGAAATGAACCAAGATGTATTTTAATGAAAAATTATTGAAAAAAATAATGGTGGATTAAAACATATTATGGAGTACCATTGAAAATGTGTAATAAATCAGGAAGTTCCCTTAAATCGGGTTTTCTTATTTGGAAGAATTGAAAAGGTATATTTTTTTAAAAATATATTTTCTTTAAAATTAAGATATAATGATATAGAAACATGAGTTTGGTAAATAAACACTAAATATATAAGAATTATATAAAATTAAAGAAGAATTATATTGGTTCAAAGAGAGAGAAAGAGTAACCCAAAGGAAAAATGGAGGTTCATGTAGAATCCCTTTCCTTACGTTCGAAACAGTTCTACACTTGATCTTAATGTCATGGAAAATCAAATTAAATTCATTAATTTTAAAAATAATTAACCTTTTATACATGAATTTTATTCATTATATTTTTATCAAGATAATTTATGTCATCTTAGATGAGTTATAGAGTTTAATTTCATTGTTCTATATTTTTCTTTTTCTTGGCTTTCATGATCGTTTTTCTTGTATATGAGTATGAAAGTTCTTGAAGAATGGGTATAATTATATAGAATTGAAATTATATGTTATAAATGAAAAAAAGTGTAATTGGTATTATATAAATATATTTCTATATATGAGTATAAATTATTAGATAACATGTTAATGATATTCGTTTGGATTAGTTTTAGTAGTTTTTCGATCACAACAAAATCATTTTTTTCTATTGTTAGTGTCATGTAAATATAATTGTTATGTGACATTAAATAATATATAATGAATATATTATAATCTGTATGAACCATAAAAATGGTTTCATGACCAACCTTTAATATGTTAATAGAAATTGAAAGCCCGTTATCCTTGAATGTGATAAATTAACACATCACAGATGATGTTTTCATTTTTTGAACAAAAGGAGAGGGAATGAATTGATGATAGATTATTACTTAAACATAATAAAATTATATAATATTTAAGTTACTAGAGTTATATTTACATTTGTATTGGGGTAGGTGAGAAGATAATAATAAAATAAATAACTTGTAAAGAAAATAAAAGAAAAGGAAAATGGAATTTACCTCTTGAATTTCTCTTCCTTGAGAGCCTCCTTTGGGAAATGGTTTTGGTCTTTTGATGAGACCATGATATCATAGAAATGGAGAAGTGGTTTGTAAAGATATTTTAGTGTAATTTTTATAATTCTAAAATATTTAGAGGTGTGATTAGAATAGGTGGTGAGGGGTGGTATTTATATTGGAGGGGAGGGTTGATTTCTTATTATTTTAATCATTAGTCTATTATTTTGGATCAAGAAAAGAAATAGTGTTGATTATTATGACTAAATACTGTAACTAGTGCATGTGAGTTTGAAATAATGGTGCTTAACTCATCCTTACATCATCAATGACTAAAACATTCATGTATTTAGCATTTATAATAAATTATCGTATTTTACTATTTACCAAAAATTCAAGTATTTCAGAAAAATACCAAAAATTCACCATGAATTTTTTTTGATGTTTATAATTAAAAAATTAACTCTATTTTAAGAAAACAATTTTCTAAACATGATAAACTTTATTTTTAACTAAAATCATAATTTACTAAAAAAATACAGATTTTAAAATTATAACTAATTTTATAACAAATTAAAAAGTTAAATATGGTCTAATAAAATTATATTAAAATAATGAGACCACAAAAAATTAATTTATGAATACATTTTATGAATTTTTTCCCTTTAAATTCTTATATTAGTTATAAAATTTTAATTAAATCTTTATAACTTACAAAAACACCAACACTTAATTAATAATTTTTGAAACATTTATTTACTTATGCTATGGTAGAATTATATCATACATTAATTTATAAGATTCTTAAATTTTATTTATAATTTTATGGGTGGGTTTAATATTATATTGTTTGGTTTACTATTCGTAAGGGTCATATTACTATTCCTAAGGTCAAGTTACTATTTCATGAGTATAAGTTCCTTAACTTTTAGAAATACCTCTCATTTCATTCATTCTTATTTATAATGTTTATATTGTGTTATTAATGTTATTTTTTATGATTATACTATATGAAATAATTTTAATAAATGGATTTCCATTGATAAAATTTTGAGTTGTTATATAGAGTGTGTAAGTCATATCCTTAAAATGATAATGGAATAATTTTATAGATCATTAAAATACTTACAATGTCAAGAAAGGTTCAATTACTCCATTAAATAACACCATTTCACTGTAGTGTTTATGGTGGAGTGAGTTTGGGTAGAATATCACACTCACAAAGAATGTAAATTAATTATTGGTTAAAATACTCACCACCTCAATCATATTAATGCTTCTTTATCTTCTTTACAAGTCGATTCTATACTACATTCTTGAGATATTTTAATTTATAAAAGGATGCAAGCCTATAAATGATTAATTAGACATATAGATATCTATATAACTAATTAGTAAAATTAATGAAGTAAGGATACCCAAAAATATATTCTATTAAAAATTGATGGGTCTGAGAAATGGAAAGATGTTGGTGAATTTATTTTAAAAAATAAAGTGATAAATACAAAATAAAATGATTATATAAAAGAAATGATGATATAATACAAGAATGAGATAATAATAATGTAAATAATATAAAAAATAAATAAATTAAGTACAATAATAATAGGAATTAAAATGCATAATGTTAATTGATAAAGCACACTTTGATAGAGAAGTTTATAAATAGCACAAAATGGTTCTCCTATTTATCCTCCCATTAAGAAGTATTGGGAGGGTATATAACCCCTTAGTTTTAATGGGAACCAAGAACTAAATTACCTTAATTTTTAACGTATAAATCAATAAACCATGAAACCATGGTTTTCATAGGAATCGAGAACCAAACAAATAATCCCTTTATTTTTAATGGAGAAGAAAGAAACCAATGATGATAAAGAGGTAGAAAAGTGATGGTTTGCCTTTTTGGAAGCTCATTATAATGTTATCTCTAATCTCACTGAATAATAAGAATAAAAAAAGTTTAGATATAGAGGCAAGTAGTTATACAACAAAAAAAGGCTCAAGAAGAAGAAAGATAAAGGGAACAAAAGAGAAAATATAGAACAAAGAAAGCCGATGATGCCTGATAAAAGTCAATGTTGATAATTACTTTGGAAAGTTACCTTTGATATCTATTCCTATATATGTTTTTCTATTTTATCCTTATTTGGTAAAGGATGAGGAATATTGGAACTTTGAATCTCTTTAGAGATAGAGTTATAATCCTTGGGCATTAGAGACTGAAAAAAATTTCATTTAATGCTTCCTATATTTGTATAAAGATCTATACCTCTGTTTTTATCATTGTATAGACTCCTAATATTCCCAAGTGATCTAAGGACGAGATTAGACATTAATAGTAGAGTGGTATCCTTTTTGAACACTATAAATGCTTCTCTAGATGATCTTGCTTGACGCCATTGGATACCTGGTTTCCACCACTGGTAGCCGATGGCCTACTTGGGCCTGCCAACATACTTTCTTCTTCCACTAGTGGGTTGTTAAGACTCTATTAGATGTCTGGTGGGAATTTTTGACATGTGGATGTTATTACTCATTCCACCAGATGGATGGCGGCACTGCACTGACTAGTTGGGGCTGCCTACCACATCTTACTTTGAAATTTTTTCTTTAAAACCACTTTCAAGCCATCTTAATCTTGGTTTCCTACCTTCTATAAAAACTCCAAAAAATTCCAAAAACAACAATATAAACATATTAAAACAAATTAGAAACACATAAAAGTGTATGTTATCAAAAAAAAGATTAAAATATGAGGTACACCAGTTTCCCCCATTTTGATGATCATAAAAACTTGATACAAAAATCAAGATAAATACGTAGAAAAAGATAAAAAGGAAGGTGTTTAATAAATAATTATGATACCATGTCACCCCTTTTTGATACTTAGAAATAAATAACCCCTTGATAAAACACCATTTTAAATGATACAAGATTATTTATATTTTTACTCTATAAAAAACTTATCCCCCTTTAAGATTATAAAAACGGAACGTACAAAACTTAAGGGTTAAAAAAATAAGATATGATAATAGAAATAGATAATTTCAAAACAACCATCATAAAACTTGACAAAATAAAATCTAACTCCCTTTTAATAAAATAAATATATATTAAAGTTAGGGGATTTTGAAACTATTAGGCTTAAATATATAAATTGATAATCTACTAAACTCAATAATCCATATATATATTAAAAATTAGGATCATTCTAAAGATAAAATAAGATAAGAACAATTCATGAATAAAAAAAAATCCAAAAATAAAAACTTCTCAAAACAAGGATTTTAGAAACATGTATGGAGATATCAAAGAATTAAGAAAATAACATGACAATATATTGTTAATTAAAACAATATTTTAAGAAAAGATATTCACGATAGTACATTATTTAGCATAAGATAGAAATTTAGAACACAATTAGATAGGAGAGAGGATAAAAATAAAATAATATTAAAATAAATACCCCTAAATAAAATAATTAATGCATATATAAACAAGAGACTTCCTTAATTTTGATAACATTACCAAATCTATGGATTTTTCTTTTTTGAATAGTCATCATATGATTGGTAATTGAGGTCTAGTGGTGAATCCCTATAAGGTATAAAAAATTATTACCCTCTCACACCCTTTTGTGTTCAATAATGTTAGCATAAGATTATTAGTGCATGGAAACAAATTTAGGTCCAAAAACATGGTTTATTAATGATTCAGGGACCCAAACCTGTTTAGGTTTTTTAAGAATATTAAAAAAAAGTTGAATAGACTCAGTACTTCCAAATATTTTTTTTTACAATAAAAATAATATATAATATTCCCATATTTATGATAATATTTGAAAAATTTATTTTTAGAAATACTTTTCAAAAATTAGTATTTTTGAAAAGCTTGGATTATTATTTGAATAATAAAAACCATGAATATTTATTTTAATGAATTGATAACCAAATATAATTTGAAGATTTTTTTCATCTTGAGTGAATTTCTAAAGAGATCTTTTGAGATCCTTGTTGTTTTTGAAAACTTCAACATATGGTTGATTTTTTAATTTGAAAATAAAATCTTATTTTTTTAAAAAGAAAATCTTTATCATTTAAAAATTAATAGTAATTATAATTTATATTTTTTAAATTAAAATGAATATTTAAAAAACCTTTTCCAATTTTTTGATATGTATTTTCAAGATCCTCATAGGCTATGGGATTTGAAGAAGAAGAAGGGCAAGAAGAAAAATGATAATGAGTAGGAGAGTGAGACATTAGAGTACAATCCTCATTACCACTGATTTTCCACTGAAAGAGGGTAATATTAATTGCTTATATTATAATATTAATGTGATTCATTATTCATAAACACATTTTTATTGCATTTTACAATTTTAACATTTTTTCACATTATGATTGTAATTATTTGTTAAAGTGAACTATTAGGTGGTACATATTTGAACACCTCCTAAAACAAAAAATGGTCATTATTTTAATTTCATATTTAATTTTCTGGTTTCTAATTCCATTTGAAAAAATTAATAATTTTACTGTACTTGATGATTCACATGGAAAGACTACTAAAGTGGGTCTTGAACCAACAACATTCTAGGCAAAGTGAATTGGACAACAACCCATTCAAATTACTATAGAGGACAATATCCAATCCCAATGAATCTGAAATTTTAATTGAAGATAGAATAAATCATGGGGAAAATTTATTCCAACAAAAAAAAGAGATAATTCATAGTTTTAATGGAAGTTACATGCAGCCCAATTTGGAGATAAAATTCTGGGCTAGATTCTACTACCCATAAAAATAGCCCACTATTTTACACATATCTCGAAAAAAAATCTATTTGGGATAAAATTTTACAGAATATCATGGGACATACATATTTATATTTATGTCTTCTATGGAACACCTAAATTCTTTCATATAGAATCTCTTTTAGGAACAATATTTAGTAGATTCAAGTTGGCTCGGATTTTTTGTTAAGGGTGGAAAAGTCCACTCTTCCTTAAATTTCCACCCACCTAGGCCCATCACCATTGATTTAGGTGACGCCCACAATTTGAGTCTCAACCCAAGGCTTCGAAAATTCTTATTTAAGGTAGTGGTGGTGAAGGATTTGATCATATTTGGTGGTGGGTTTAATTGTACTGTTATGCTACCACTTTGTATTTGTAATTGAATTTCTTCTTCATGTAAGTTGTTCAATTCACCTTAGTTTCTTAATAAAAGTTCTTATTCTCCCCTTATCATGTTATTATTCATATCAAATTGACACTATTTCCTCAATGTGTTAATTTATTCACACCAAACCTTGTGAAATTTATCACACAACAGTGGAGTGATTGTTTTCTTTTATTGTTTTTCTCTTCTTCAATTCCTCCCTCATGAGTCTAATTCCCGCTTCCATTGATAGAATAACATCAATGGAGAACTAACCATTTTATGGGTTTATCCAAGGGAGTAGCAAGGTGATGGATTGGATATTATTTATCACTCAATTAATGTTTAATCACTTCTCTTAATTAATATTTTTATTTGATTATTTTTAAAACTTCTTCATCCTTTTTGAATTTTACGGCCACACACTTCAAGTGCTAATACAAAAATTTACCTTGGAGTGCTCATAAATATTATCCTCCAAGTGTATATGTGATTGGTATTATGTTGTGTTGGTATTAAACCAATAAGTGATGAAGTTGTTTGATCTTCTTGAATGAACCCATCTCGAATATAAGAAATTGAAATTGCTAAAAAGGAATTTCATCCAATATATACCCTATAATAACCTAGGGTCTACTCTTTCTCATAAGTTAAATTCACATAGAAATATTAGTTCTATTTTAAACACATATAAAATGAACCCAATGATGGACACTTCATAGCCGAAAACATTCCATAGAATGTGTGTGTTTGTAGGTTTCTTCTTAGGTCTATGAGGATTTGACAACCCAAGATACACTACAAGCGACCGTTTAACTCTAAAAACATAGGTAAATTTGGGAGAGGCCAAAGTTTAGCACTGTCTCTAGGGAACTAAGTAATTCATCTCAAAACTCATTCTATTCTAACCCATTTCTCTTTTACCACCTCAAATTCTATTATCTTTTCCTTTTTTTGCACTTTTCTTGGGGCATGTATGCCTATACCTGAGACCAATCAAACCGTCTTGTTAGGGTGGATAATCTTGGGGTTATAGAGTCAAGTACGCCTAGGGAACTCTTTCTATTAGATCCTAATATTCCAAATACCCAAAATTCAAAAATTGATCCCATTTCAATAGAGGGTATCTAAATAAACCCACTCATAAACCCAGGTGGGATCCAAAGTGGAAATCCAAATGAGGTAGCCCCAAACTTGGGGAATGTATTCAATCAGACCATGAATGACTACCTCACATATTCTTGGACCAATGAACCATCATGCATTAGGCATGATTCCCTAGTAAAATCCCACCATGTCTTAAAAACTCATGTACTAAACCACCTCCCAACCTTCCATGGGGTGGAGTCGGAAATGCCATACCTTTATGTCAAAAAGTTCAACGACATTGTGGAAACCATGTCCCCACCACATCAACTTGAGTGAGCTAAGATACAGCTTTCCTTTATCACTAAAGTATTAGGAAAAGAGTTATTTAAATAATTTTACACCTCCATCAATCCACTCATGGGACTGATTACAAAGATAGTTCTACAAAAAATACTTCCCCCATCACAAAACAATTTCACTTAAAAAAAGTATCCAAAACATTTTTGAAAAATAAGGGGAGTCATTTTATGAAACGTGGGAAATTTTCAAAGACACACTCAACATGGTACCTCACCATGGATTTTAAATCCAAGAAAAAGTTTTAATCTTCTATGAAGGGTTGGGTCCCAAAAACAAACAATTCATTGACACGATGTGTAATAGAACCTTTAAAAACAAATCCCCAAATGAAGCTTACAAGGATCTAGAAGGACTAGACGAACAAAACAAAACCTAGGGAACATCACCTTACTATGAGAAGCCACCCAAATATTTTAAAATTCACACACTTAGGGAGGAGGAAATCCTTATGAAAAAACTTTCTGCACTCACTAGGAAGGTTGAGGAGATTGTTCTTAGGAAGGTCTATGAAATTCAAAATGTTGATCCTGTTTGTACAATTTGTAAAAAACATGACCATAGAACCGAAAAATTATGAACTATACCTTCCATTAAGGATGTTATTATAGGAGGACCACCAACAGAGGTCAATGATATGAACTTTCAGACTCCATAGTACCAAGACACTTTCAATCCAAGGTACAATGACTATCCATGATTATATTGTAAAGATAACCAGCCACATAACCAACAACTGAGTCATCCATAAGGACCAAACCCCTACCCTACACAAAATTTTCAGCACCATAACCAATTATAACCAAAACAAATCCAATAACAACATCCTCCCATACAATACCCAAAACCCACCCAACAACCCATTCAATAACCAATTCAACAACCAAATTATCCTCTTGGGATAATCCAACAAACCCAAACCCCTTCCCAATCTATCCCTCTACCAATCCTTGAGGTGTTGTGTAAATAAATGGAGAAAATGAAATCAGAAGTCTCATACCTTAAACATCAACTAAAAACCATTAAAACTGGGAAGGTACCCATACCAACTTAGGTGGTACCATCCTCAACCTTAAGAGTAGAATACAATTGCACTCAAACCTCTTATGAACAACTAAACGTAGTGATTATTTTAAGAAGTGGAAAATACATTGAGAGACCCGAACAAACCATTATAGGACCATTAAAAGTTTCAAAAACACATGAAAATGATGAGGAACCACCCATGAATTCTGAAAAACACAATTAAAATATGAAGGAACCACAACCACACCAAACACTCAAACAACTTGCTCCCTTCCCTCAATGTATGAGAGGAAAATATAAACTAGAATTGAATGAGACTTTGAGGGAAATCTTCTCTCAGGTTAAGTAGAACATTCCCATACTTGATTCAATCCAAGCCATTCCTTTCTACAAAAAGTACATTAAGGCCTTGTGAAATTTTAAAAGGAAATTTTCACATAAAACCAAGTCATTTTGGCTTCTAATGTGAGTACAACCATTCAAGGGACCATTCCCCCAAAGTTGAAAGATCCCGGATGTCCATACATCAATGTTGAGTTATTATAGAACAAAGTTGTCAAAGACCTTTGTAATCTAGGAGCTAGTGTGAACCTCATTCCTTATGCTAGGTATTATCAGTTAGGGCTCGAAGAAATCCAACCCATATCTTTCACGCTTCAACTTACTGATCATAGTGTTCAATTTCCTAAGGGGATCATAAAGGATGTTTTGGTGAAAGTTGAAAATTTCATTTACCCTGATGACTTCATTTTACTTGAAAATTAACAAAGATTTGGTCCTAGGGAGAAAATCCCCATCATCTTTGGTTGTCCCTTATTAGCAACAATCAACTCAGTCATCTGAGTTTGGAATGGGAACATGACAAAAACCTTCGGAAACTTGAGACTCAATTTGAACATCTACAATGAAAACTCTCAAATTGGGGATGATGAAGAGATACATGAGTTTAATTGGATTAATAGAGTTTATAGTGAACTAGAGGAAAATAAAGGAATTATTTAAGGATTTTTAAGTCAAGAATAGATTTATTTATTTTGTTCACATGAGGAAAATTTGTCTCCTTGGCTTGAATCTCTTTCAGATAGATCTTTTTTTTTGTTTTATCAAATAACCAATAAATGATACCATTGGTTAAATAAATAACATTCAGTCCATAACTATTCATGACACTAATCTTACCAATGTGGAGGATGAAACTTCTATTCAAAAGGAACTAATTCTATCAATAAATTTGGAAAAAGAGACTGAGTTTGATAAAAAGTCCCATCCTTATTTCAAAATTCTTAAGCTATATGATCTTGAATTTGAGGTCTTACATTCATCACTTAAGTATGCTTTCTTGGGGGATAATCTAACCTTTCATGTTTTTATTTATTCCCCTATTGAAGTCAATCAAGAGAGGATGCTTCTGGATATCCTATAAAAGCATTATAAAGTTATTGGATGGACCCTTTATGATATTCCTAGGCTTATCCCACTCATTGTAACTCATACGATTATTCTTGAATCTGAATCCAATCCATTTTTTAAACCTCAACAGAGAATCAATTCAAATCTTATGGATACAGTAAGGAAAAAACGTATTAAGTTGTTGGAAGAAAGTATCATCTAAACCATTATTGAGAGTGAGTGGGTAATCCCAATTCATGTTTTACCAAAGAAATATGAAGTCACTATGATCACCAATGAGAATGGTGATATTCTGCCCAAAATTTTTAGTAGTGGATGGAGAGTCTGCATTGACTATAGGACGCACAAATCATGTACCAAGAAAGACCGTTTCCCTTTTCCCTTCATTGATCAAGTACTTGAATGAGTGAAAGGTCATCAATTATACTACTTTCTAGATAGATTATAAGGGTATAATCAAATAGAGGTCTCCTTAGATTATCAATGAAAAACAACCTTCACCATTTGGCACTTTTTCCTTCAATCACATGCCGTTTGGGTTATGTAATGCCCTTGGTACCTTCCAACGATGCATGATTGGAATCTTCTCAGACATGGTGGGGGATGTTTTAGAGGCCTTTATGGAAGACTTCTCAATATTTGGGGATACTTTTGAGGTATTCCTTCTAAATGTTTAAAGTGTTTTGTCAATATGTGAGGATACAAATCTCAAACTTAATTAGGAAAATTCCCTTTCATAGTAAATGAAGGACTTGTTTTGGGACATATGGTCTCTGGAAAGTTGATTGAAGTTGATAAAGCTAAGGTCGATATTATTCATCAACTTTACTCTCATAAAAATATCACGGATGTGATGTAATTCTTAGGACATGATAGTTTCTATTGATGGTTCATTAGAAAAGTTAGCTCTATTTCCTGACCAATTTGTGCTCTTCTGGTGAAATATGCTCTATTTTTATAGACAGAAAGATATGAGGAATAATTTTCTACACTCAAGTATAATCTTATGTCTCCACCTATCATGAAATTTTCAAATTGGAAACTCCCATTTGAGCTCATGTGTTATGTGAGTGACTTCACTGTAGGAACAGTCTTAAGACAACGATGTGAGAAAAATACATTTATCATTGGTTATTAAAGAAAATATTTAAATGATGCACAAATCAACTACACCAACACTAAGAAAGAGTTACTTTTTGTCTTCTTCACCATAGATAAATTCAGGTCTTATCTCTTAGGATCACCCATCATTGTCCTCACCGAGCATTCAGCCTTGAAATACTTTTTCCAAAAATAAGATACCAATGCTAGATTAATTAGGTGGGTTCTTTTTATTCAAGAGTTTGATTTAAACATTAAGGATAAAAAGGGTGTTGAAATTTTTTTAGCCGATCATCTCTTTAGGATGGAATTCAAAGACAATTCACATCACCTTTATCTGTGTGATTCATTTATCAATGAGCACCTCTATTCTGTGAGTGATTGAACATGGTATGATGACATAGAAAACCATTTGGAGATGTTTTACCTTCCAAAATTCCTAGGGACCCAAGAAAAGAGGTAATTTCGTTCTAATGTCAAACACTATGTGTTTGATGATATTTACCTCTTCAATTCCTATCCTGATCAAATCAATAGGATATGTGTTCCCAAGTCTGAGAAAGAGTCCATTATAAAATTCTATTGTCAAGAGGCATGTCGAGGCCACTTTTTCACCAATAAAACCACTAAAAAGGTCCTCCAATGTAGTTTCTACTGGATCTACCTCACTAATGATTCCTACCAATTCTACCAAAGTTGTCCTCAATGCCAAAAATTATGATCCATTACCAAAAGGAATTAAATACCCATCACTCCCATTCTGGTTATCCAAATATTTTATTGTTGGCGAATTGATTTCATGGGACCCTTCACAAACTCTAAGGGATACCTCTGCATCCTCTTAATTGTTGATTATGTCACAAAATGGGCTGAGGAAATTCACACCAAGTCCAACGACCATCATGTTGTGATCCAATTTATAAAAGATCAAATATCATATAACATTCAAAACCATTCTAGGCATGTCATGATATATGTTTGTTTATGGAAAATCATGCCATTTACCTATTGAAATTGAGGATAACAAATTTTGGGCAATAAAAAATTAACTTTGAAATTTATTTGGCCAAAACAATGAGGAAATTATATCTTAATGGACTTGAGGAACTTAGGATAGAGGCTTATGAAAATTCAAGGATAAATAGAGTTAGAGTTAAATACTACCAATCTATGAATCTCAAATTCAAACACTTTGGACTGGGAAAATTCTTGATCTTATATAGTTAAAAACTTCATTTAAACCTAGTGAAGTTAAGGTTAAGATGGTCAGGTCCATACATAGTGCATCATGTGTACCCTTGTGGGGTAATAGAGATTCAGGATCCCACTAGTGTCCATGTCTTCAAGGTCAATAATCATAGGTTAAACCATTCATTGAATCATTCAATAAACAAGAAACAAAAAAGGAGTTAACTATTCTGAGCTATAAACCATTAAATGTTGATATATTTAGGGTACATTTTGGGATATCGACATTAAAGAAAGAGTTTTCTGGGAGACAACCAGACCTTTACCTGTACAATAACTCAAGGTTTGGAGTTTCATAATAAATAGGTACATCGTTTCCTTTCCTTTTATTTTGTTTATTTTTAGTTAAGGGAACCTCAAGGGGTTTCCATGGTTTCTAATTATATTGTGGTTTATGCTTCAGAGGTTGTTGAGATAGATTAATTTATAGGCAAATCATATTTCTTCCAGGTGTACAAACACAAACTGATATCTTTAATGGGGATTCTATGGGTAACTTGAAGATCAAGGGATTGAACGGGAGTAATAAGAACTTCAACTTCGACCACCAGGTGACTTAATTCTAGGATTATAATTTTTAAATTTTTTTGGAAGTCCTATTTTCTATGTCTTCCCCCTTTTGAATTTTATTTTCTTTAAACACTAGGTACAATGTTATTTTATGTTGGGGAGGGTAAAAAGAATAAAAAAAATCGCGTCAAATAAAATTTTATGTGTATAAATGAAAGAAAAAAATTTATTTAACCATAAAATATGATAATACACATTGCACACTTTGACATTGAATATCAAATAATTTTTCATTCCTTGATTCTGATTTTAATGAAATTTTATGTTCATGTGCATATATTTTTAAAGGTGCGGTTGTCCGATGTGATTTTCACCATCTATATTTTCATCCATTTAATAAAAAAACACAATGCACGTCCTTTGTATTGTGTGGTATTAGTTTTAATTATTGGGTTCCCATAATAAATCGAATAATTTTGGTGATCATTTTAATTTTAACATGATTATTTAAAAAAAATCAAAAAAAAAAATCAAGACAAAAAAATCAAACAAAAAAAATAAATTGCGCGTAGAGAAATGGATTGAACTAATGTGTGGATTTAGGAACTTGGGTATCATGAATCCATAATTTTCTGGCCCAAAGTTGGGCATTTTATCTCAATTTTTGGTAATTTTTATTTGTTTTTGATTGAGTTATCTCGAGATAATGGTTGAGTATATGAGCTTCACTTGGTGCCCTAAGGTCTTTGAGGCTAGGAGTCATCAGAAAAGTCTCACTACATGTGTTGACTTGATTGACTTCAATTTAAATTAGCATGGAAAAATTGAAAACCAAAAAAAAAAACAAAAAATGAATACTCATATTAATATTAAAATTTGATTCAACCTAGAACTTTCATCTTTTCTCCCTTGAATAATGATGAACCCCCACGTCAATTGTAATGTACAAAACATCATCATTCTTAATTTAAATTGGATGAAATAGAGTGATGAATTTGAAAAAATTAATGGACTTTAGATTGGGATATTCCTATAGACCTAGTTTGTTTTAAATTATTATTATGGGTTTTATAATTTTTTGGTATGAGGTCTTTTGGTGAGCAATGTGTATTAAAATGTTTTTAGAAAAGAGAATTTTAATTTCATGTTTTTGTGATATATTTTTCTAGGGACTAGAAAAAATCAAGGTGGGGGTGTGATTAGACACTAAAAGAGGCTAATATTCGTTGTTTATATTATAATATTCATGTGATTAATTTTTCCTAAACACTATTTTTTGTGCATTTTAGAATTTGAACACTATTTCACATTATGATTGTAATTCTTTATTAAAGTTCCCTATTATGTGGTATATATTTGAAAACCTCCTAAAAAAATGATGATTTTACTTTCATATTTAATTTTTAGGTTTCTCATTTCATTGGGAACAATTCATACTTTTGGAGCACTTAAAGATTCATATTGGAAGATCACCAAAGTCGGCCTTGAACCAACAACATTCTGGGCGAAGTGAATTGGAAAGAAGCCCATTAAAATTACTTTATAAGACAAGATACAAGCCCAATTAATCTTAAATTTTAATTGAAGTTATAATATATCATGGGGAAAATTTCATCCAACAGTTTAAAGAGATAATATAGAGTGTTAAAGAGAGTTCCATGTGGCCTAATTTGGATATAAAATTATGGGCCAGATTCTACGACCAAGAAAAAATACCACCATTTTACCCATATCTAGAAAAATAAATATCCATTTGAGCTAAAATTTTACAAAATATAATGGAACATCCTTATATTAATTTTTCCCTTCTATGTACCCCAAAAATTATTCCATATAGAATCACATTTAGTTGCCTTTTTTTAGTGTATGCATGTTGGATCAGATTTTTTTTCAAGGTGGAAAAGTCCACGTAGCATTATCTTTCCACCATCCTAAGCCCGCAAAAATTAATTGAGGTGAATTAAAATATTATAGGCTCTACCCAAGGATTCATAAATTCCCATTTAAGGCAATGGTGGTGAAGGAGTTGATTTTATTTGTTGCTTGGTTTAATTGTATTGTTATCCTATCACTTTGTGTTTGTAATTGCATTTCTTCTTCACGTAAGTTGTTCAATTCACCTTAGTCTCTTAATAAAAGTTCTTATTATCCTCTTATTATATTATTATTTATATAAAATTAATACCATTTCCCCAACATTTGAATTTATTCACACCAAACCTGGTGAAATTCTTCATACAACAGTGGAGTTATTATTTTTTCGTATAGTTTTTCTCTTCTTCAATTCCTCCATCATGAGTCTACTTACCTCTAACATTAATAGAATAAAATCAATGGAGGTATGAACCTTTTTTGGGTTAATCCAAGGGATTAGTAAGGGGTGGTATTGGATTTTATTTATCACTCAATTAATGTTTAATCACTTCTTTTAATTGATATTTTTATTTGATTATTTTAAAACTTCTTCATCCCTGTTGAATTTTAAGGCCACACACTTCAACTGATAATACCAACCTTTACCTTGGAGTGCTCCTAAATATGATCCTTAATTTTTATAGGTGATTAGTATTATGGTGTGTTTCTATAAAACCTATAAGTGACGAAGTTGTTTGATCTTCTTGAATGAACCCATATCAAATATAAGAAATTGAAATCGTTAAAAAGGAATTACATCCAATACATACCTTGTAGTGACCTAGGATCAACCCTTTCTCATAAATTTAATTCACATTGAACTATTAGTTATCTTTTAGCTCATATAAAATCAACCCAAATTTGGACACTTCATAGCAAAAAATAGTCCATATAATGTACATGTCTGTAGGTTTCTTCTTAGGTCTCGGAGGATTTGATAACCCAAGATACACTAGAAGCGACTGCTTAACCCTAAAAAGTTGGGTAAATTTGGGTGAGACCAAACACCCTCAATATATTCCCTCAAGCATTTTGGACGTGAGTTTCTTGAGGAGGTTAAGTCATCACTCTCACTCCATGTTGAAAATTTCATAAATTTCTTACCTTTATTCTTGTAATTTAACATCTTTTTATATATTGGGAAATATGATCCTATATAAACCTTTTATCTCACTCATAAATCTCACCTCAGTAACTTCAATAAGATTTTTATTTTTGGTATGTCGAGATGATTCCTTCTTATTTAGGATTTTGTGCACAATTGGGAAATTTTTTTCTTGTTCACTTTCATCATCAATGCACTTCTAATATAACTATATTCTTTGATTTCTTTAAAATAAATGTTTTTATTAGTCTCCCTGGAATCCTTTGATTCTTTTAAATCTTAGTGTTTCATCGTTATATCATATATTATTATGGATCTGACTATTTCTTCAACCACTATATTTTTGATGTACTTGGATTCTTGGATCACTGTCACATTAAGATCAAAAAAATTAGGTAAAACCTATAGGATTTTATTTATTAGTGTTTCTATTGAAAATTCATCACTAAGAAATTTCTACCATTTTTTCTGTGAAACGAATAAACATACTAGTAAAATATTCATTTCCAGGCATAGAGAAATTTTTAAAATCTTGACGACACATATAAAATATAGCGTCCTTTACTTTATTCACACCTTCATGTGTGACATATGATAATTTATATATTTCATAATCCATTTTAAAATAATAAATATGATTAAAATAATTATGATATAGTACACAATGTAAAGCATTCATAACCTTCCCATATAATTCAAAATATGGAATGTATTGGGGAGTCCATTTATATTTTGGTTTGGTTTCAGGATTATAACCATGTATTACCATTTTACAAATTGGATATCTAATGCTTCTAAGAAAAATTTACATAAGAGTTTTCAAATATTAATAATCAAAACTACTAAAAACAAGAGAATGTGAATAAGAATGAGATTATATAATAAAACCATACCTTGAAATTGATTAGTATTTAAAAAAAATTATTTTGAAAATAGGAACAATTTTTGATAAAACATAAAATCTCCTTTGATATGAATTATTGGGTTAGAGAAATGGAAAGAGGGGGGTGAATTGACTTTTACAAAAAGTGATAAATACAAAATAAAATGATGCAATAAAAGATATGATAATATAATCCAAGAATATGATAATAACCAAGTAAAGAATAACCAAAATAGAGAAATTAAGCTCAATAATAGTAGTAATTAAAATATATATAGTAAATAGAAAAGGAACGCTTTGATAATGGAGTTCAAAAATAAAACAAAATGGTGTCCCTATATATCCTTTCCTTCATATGTCTTTAGAGGGTATATAACCCCTTGGTTTTAATGGGAATGAAGAACCAAATAAGTCCCTTACTATTTAATAGGTAATAAAAGAAACCAATAAACCTTAGTTTTAATGGGAACAAATAAACAAACAATGAATCCATTTTTTTGAATGGAGAATAAAAAAACCAATGATGAGAAGGGGGGATAAGTGATGGGTTGCCTTTTACAAAATCTGTTACAATGATATCTCAGCTCTCACTAAAATATAATAAGATAAAGAAGGTTTGTGAGGGAGAAGATAAAATTTATATAGAGATATCCAAGGGGTTATATAATAAAGAACAAAGGCTCAAGAAGAAGAAAGAGAAAGGGAACAAAATAGAAAAGATAAAAAAATAAAGTCGATGGATCTTTATGAAAATAGATGAATAAAACACCTTGGGAATGTGAACTTTGATCTAAATTCCCATGGATGATGTCCTCTTTGATTATTATTTGGTAAAGGATGGGGAATATCAGAATATTGAAGATCTTTGGGAAGGGAGGAAGAATACTTGAGCATTGGAGATCGAAGAGCATTTCATTTGATGCATACTATAGTTGGATGAAGATCCATGAACTCCTTATCCTTCTTTTATAAACTATTAGTATTATCGAGTAGTTAAAGGTTGAGATAATACTTTAAGATCCAAGAGGTATCATTTTTGACCTACATTAATGCTTCTCTGGATGATCTTCCTTGACGTCGTTGGGTACCCAATAGCCACTACAAGGTAGCCAATAGACCACCAAATCCTGCTTGTGTACTATATGTTTCCATTTAAAAGATTACAAACTCCATTAAATGGTTGGTGGGCCTTCTAGATATATGGAGGTTCTCCATCATTACACCAACTAGTCAGTGGCACTACACTGATGAGTCTATGTTTCCCATTGCAACTTGCATTTAAAAAAGGCCTTTAATACCACTATAAAGATGTCTTAATACTAGATTCCTTCTTTCCATAACATCTCAGAAAATCACCAAAATAATACTATAAACATATTAAAACAAGTTAGAAACACATTAGAGTGTTTGTGATCAATAAAAGTATTAAACTATGATGTTTAACAATGGTCGACACACATCAGTGTGAATTAATTATAGAATCTCTGTAGCCCTTTCACCTTGTCCACCAAATGGTGGCTATACCATTTTCCTTTATAAGAAAGAATGAAATATGTGAATTGATTTTTTGAAAAAAAGTTACTATATTACTATCATGATTGAGAATTTTCAAATGCTTCTCATTTACAGGACCAAGATAATGATGCCACAATTGGGTGTGAAATGAGTCATGCGAACTTGATTCATTATTAATTTGCAATACTCGGTTTTCATAATTTAATACATAAATACCATTATTTAAATGTACCATACAATAAAATATGGTTTCTTTACAAAATAAAAAAATTTATTTATTAACATGAAAATAAAACCATCTTTATATATGAATGATACAAAAATTATGTTCTTAGTAATAGTTAATGTATAATAAATATATTTTACAACTAAGAACATCCTAGTTTGAAATAAAAGATAGTAGCCTCTAATAGAAATGTGAAATAGATTGGTCAAGGTGAGTTGGGACAATCCCACATGGGATTGATCCCCTGCACACTTGAACTTGTAAAAGCCCATATAAAAATGGGTTGATTTATTCACCCTTCATCGATAAGAAATGGATGTGGGAAAGCCTATGGGAATCCCGTATTATTGATTTTCTTATGATTTTTTAATTTTTAATCATCTAATAAAATATTACCCAATAAGGGATGAAGATATTCCCATGCCCTCAAATAGCCTTATTGATTTTATAATTTTTTAAAATTTTATCTGTCCCTCTCATCCACCATGCTTTCAAATAATATTCTTGAATGACGCTAATGGAGAGTTAGATTTTTTTGGGAGGCATGTTATAAATTTTATTCACAAAATAAATAATTAAATGTGGAACCCAAATTTTTCTCTTGTATTAATGAGGTGGAAAAATATGTGGAATCCTTGATTGGAGTTGTGGGTAAAAATCTCATAGCTTCTCCCTTATAAAATCAGCCTTGTGAATTGGTATTTTCATAAAAAATATATATTTTCCTAAATTATTTTAAATTATTTTTAAAATATATATTTTATTAAAATGTTTTTATATATATATATTATAGAACAAAATAAAACAAAAATAAAAACAAAACAAAACAAAATATTTTATAAAAATGACTAATAACCTTATTAATTGTAATGATGGGATTTCAAATTTTTTGAAATTTTAAAGGGTGCCTCCCACCAAGAGTTATCTCATTTTGGCAGAACAAAGGTTTTCTTAGACTAAAATAGTGAGATAAAATTAGTAGGACTAAAACTAATTTTGATTTATAAATAAGTGATGATGAGATTTATTATTTAGATTAACTACTTCAATCCAAAATTCTATAGGTAAAAAATTTCCCAACATCAATGCTGCGGGGTTTTTAATTATTGATGACAATCATCCCCAAAATCATGGTGAATCTTAATGGGAAACTTCCTTCAATAACCCTACACCAAAAATTGGGGGTGGATCAAACCCTTTTGTACAATAAATTAAATTAACACATTGGTATTCAATTTGAATTTTTTATATGCCTACTTATTTTCCAATAACTAGAAGGGTTTGATCAAAGGAAGAACCTATAGTATGGATTCTTAATCTATAAAAGTCATGAACTAGGACATGGTCATTCTTGAATATTTAAATGGAAACAACTTCTCCTAATGGTAGGATAATATGGAGTTTCTTCTTATGATGTTGATTTTTTTACATCCTAGAATCGAACCATCTCTCATTATTTAAGAGTCTATTAAAAATCCTAATGACACACTCTTTAATGTGACTTAAGTTGAGAACATTTAGGAAATGATAAATAAACATGAAAAAAGTCAATTTATATATCAAGAACATATTCTTAACACATTATAAAATCATATTTGTGACTATTTTGGCCAAATGAAGTCCACTCAAGAGATATGGGATACACTTGAGTTCAAATAAGAAGTTGTGGAATAAGGTTCCAATAATTTTATTATTTAATTGTATCTAAAGTTCAATATAGTTGATAACAATCTAGTGTTGGAGAAAGTTCATGATATCTAATTTATTGTAAAAAAACTTATCTCCCTTAAGATTAATATACTAGAAACTTTCCAATTTGGTGAAATTATTTCTAAATTTCCACCAATGTGGAAAGAATTTGGAAAATCAATCATTAAAAAGAGTGAGGATATTTCCTTGCAATAATTTCAAAATATTTTTCTCATTGAGGAATAATCCATGTTGAGATATGTGGGTACAACTTCACAATTTGATACCAATATTAATATAATTGAGGGGAAGGCACTACCAAAATTTTCCTTACATGTCAATATGAAAAGAAAATAATTTAAGAAGAAAGGAAATCCTCCCAAGAAGAAATGATAATTCTTTGTTTATGTAAAATTAGGAAAATTTTCAAGGGAATGTCACCACTGAAAGAAATTTGATAAACCCATTGAAAATATGATGGCTTAAGAGAATCTAATTTCATTGTTATCCAAATATGAATTCAATGAATATGGGATAGTGGATTGATTCTGGAGAAATGAAGAACACGTGAAAGGATTGTTTGATTTTTAAAACATTTGACGATTTTACTATTATTGAGAAAGTACACCTTGGAAATAATTCATATATCAATGTCATTGGACAAGTAAAACTGGAAATATACTTTACTTCTCAGAATAAGTTAACTCTTCTTAGTATGTTATATGTACCTAAAATTCAAAATAATTTAGTCTCTTTCAATCTTATACATAAGAAGGGATTCCAGGTTTCATTAAAATATGAAAATATTATCTTGTCAAAGGGAAAAATGGTTTTGGGAAAGGGGTATTCAAATGTTGGGATGTATCAACTATACATTAATAATGTGATTGAATTTTCTACCTACTTTATTGATTCCTCTAATTTATGGTATGATAATTTAACACATGTTAATTATAATACAATAAAATTATTGAGGAATTTAAACTTAATTAACTTTGTAAATTAATTTAATAAATGTGAAACATGTGTAGAATCTAAAATAGTCAAGAAACCTTTTCATAGTGTTGAAATAAATTACGATATATTAGAATTATTATATATTTATATTTTTGAATTAAATGGTTTATCAACTCATCGAGTAAAAAAGTGTTTTGTTACTTTGATTGTTTAATATAGTAGATGTTTACATATATATCATCTTATAACAAAGGATGAATCCTTTAATATGTTTAATAAGTGTAAATAAGAAGTTAAAACACAATTAAACAAAAAGAGTAAAGTATTATTCTTAGATAGAAGTGGTGAATACTTTATGAATGTGTTTATTGTGTTACGTGTATAAAATGGTATAATAAATCAAATTAATACTCCTTACACACCTCATAAAAATAAATTAATTGAAAGGAAAAATCATACTTTACTAGAAATGGTAAATTAAATCATTAATATATCAGAGTTAAAATTAAATTTATGTGGTGGAGAATTATTGGATGCATGTCATATTTTTAATAGATTTTCCTATAGAAAAATACATTTTTACCTTATGAAAATTATAATGGTAGAAGGCCACATATTTCATATTTTAAAGTTTGGGGGTGTTTAGATTATTATAGAGTTTCTGATCCTAAGAGAACTATAATTAGTCTTAGAGAAATTAAAGGTGTTTTTGTTAGATATATAGAAAATAGGAAAACATTTAGAGTTATGCATTTAAGAGCTAATGTAATATTATAATCAAGGGATGTAGAGTTTTTTGAAAATAGATTTTATAAAGATTATGTGGATAAGGTTATTCCTCATATAACTATATCTTGTACTCTCTCTAGTTAAAATACAATAGTATATGATAATTATGATTCTTGATTTGAACCCAAATGGAGTACAAGATTTAATAAGGAGAAACATATACATATAGATTTTATTTACCATGATTCTATTTTTTTTAATTATTTATAGAGATCAAAATAATCATCTTTTGAAATAATTATCCTATAGTATTGACTGTATAAGATGTCCCAAAGACATATAAAGAAGCTATGAATTTTAGAGATGTTTCTTTCAAAAAAGAATCAGTTAATGATGAAATGGTTTCTATTATTGGGAATCCCACTTGGGTCATCAATGATTTACCAAGTGGTTCAAAAACTATTGTTTGTAAATGGATTTTAAAAAATAAGTATGATTATAATGATAACATTTATGATTTTAAAGCTATATTTTTTCTAAAGGTTTTAGAAAAAAAGTAGGGATTGATTATTTTGATACTTATTCCCCTATAGCTTGAATTAATTCAATAATGATTTTATTTTCTTTATATTCAATTAATAATTTGTATGTACATAAAATGGATTTTTAAGCTTCTTTTTTAAATGGAGACTTATATGAAGAGATTTACACAAAACAACCAGAAGGGGTTTTTACAAGGTAATGATAAGAAAGTATGTAAATAAGTGAAATCTATTTATGGAATTAAACAATATTTGAATAAATTTAATGAGACACTAGTGCAGAAAACATTTTTTACGTCGGTTATTTTTCATTATTTACGTCGGTTTTTAGGCGACGTTAATACGGACGACGTTATAAATAACATTTTTTACGTCGGTTATTTAAAACCCAATGTAACATCCCTAACATCACGGTGTTTATCACGTCGGTTCATTAATAACCAACGTGATAAATATGCGCGCGAGGGGGGGGGGGGTTATCACGTCAGTTATTTCTAAACCGACGTGATAAAACGCCTGGGATATCGTTTATCACGTCGGTTATGACATAAACGACGTGATTAACCCTTCCCCGGGCCTATTATCACGTCGGTTTCTTAAATAACCGACGTGATAAAAAGGCCTGGGAAGCGTTTTAGCACGTCGGTTATCCAATAACCGACGTGGTAAATCGATTCCCAGGCCTTTTAGCACGCCGATTATATTAAGAACCGACGTGATAAAAGGCCCGAGAACGGTTTATCACGTCGGTTCTCGGAAAAACCGACGTGATAAACCCCTACAGATTTATTTACCACGTCGGTTATTTTATAACCGACGTGAAAGCGATATTTTTTTTTAAAATAATTGCACTGCTCTCACCAAAAAGCAACCAGAAACCAAACAACAAAAATAACCATGCCAGCCCTCCCCCAAGCCCCAACTGAACCCCACCCTCATCTATACCCACCTAACAACCTGGCCAGCCCTCCCCCACCACATTGGAGCCCCACCACAACCCTTGGACACCCCCCCACCCCTTGGACAACCCCCCCACCCTCATTTACACCCCCACGACCCCTAGTACATCCTCAAACACCCATTGGACACCCCTCCCATATCCCTTGGACACCCCCCACCCCTTGGACACCCCCCACCCCTTGGACAGCCCCCCACCCTCATTTACACCCCCAAGACCCCTAGTACAGCCTCAAACACCCATTGGACACCCCCCCAACCTTGAAAGCCCTCCCAGACCCCTTGGACACCCCCCCGACCCCTGGACACCCCCCCGAGCCCTTGGACAGCCCCAAACACCCCTCCCATATCCCTTGGACACCCCCCACCCCTTGGACACCCCCCCACCCCTTGGACAGCCCCCGCACCCTCATTTACACCCAACCGGACCCTTGGACAGAACTCCCAGACACCTTGGACACCACTCCCATATCCCTTGGACACCCCCCACCCCTTGGACACCCCCACCCCTTCGACAGCCCCCCCACCCTCATTTACACCCCCCGAACACTAGGACGGCCCCAAAAACCCCTTGGACACCCCTCCCATATCCCTTGGACACCCCCCACCCCTTGGACACCCCCCACCCCTTGGACAGCCCCCCACCCCCTAGACACCCCCCCGACCCCTTGGAAACCCCCCCGACCCCTTGGAAACCCCCCCATCCCCTTGGACAGCCCCAAACACCCCTTGGACACCCCTACTATATCCCTTGGACACCCCCCACCACTTGGACACCCCCCACCCCTTGGACAGCCCCCCCACCCTCATTTACACCCAACCGACCCCTTGGACAGCCCCAAACACACCTTGGACACCCCTCCCATATCCCTTGGACACCCCCACCCCTTGGACACCCCCACCCTCATTTACACCCCCCCGACCCCTAGGAAATCCCCAAACACACCTTGGAAACCCCTCCCATATCCCTTGGACACCCCCCAAACACCCACCCACCCCCTTGGAACCTCTCCCCCCATACCAAAATCCAGACCAGAAAAACCATCAACAGTAGACCAAAACAAGAAGTAGAGAAAAATTAAACATTCACTTATATAACATTCAAAACTTACACTGTCAACTTCAAAAAAAACTAAATCCAACCTAAACGACTACGAAATACACAATTACATTGACAATATTCAAAATTACATTTTACATTACAAACAACTAAAAGTCAATCAAACCTGTAAAATAATTTGACCACTCCACTTGTAAGTGTTTGATATCTTCAGTAGTAAAGGGTTGAGGGTCATCAAAAAGCTACAAAGGAAAAGGATAGTAGTCAACGTGTATAATGAATAACTCAAATTGAAATATTATGAGAAAGAGGAAATCTTACCAGGTCAAAACTCAGAACTGTCCCAGTTGTTATTATTTCATACATAAATCGTAACATGTAATATCCGCATTCGATGATGCCTTGTTGCTCATGACATTTCTGTTTGAATGAGTGTAAATTCAATATATTATTTTTATGTAATAAATCAAAATGTACAAATTATAAATGGATATTTACCTTCGCATGTACATATTTGATCTTGAAATTCCTTTTCTTTGCGCTTTTTCGAAAGTGGACCCATGCCCTGTTAGAAAATAATACGAATGGGGTAAATTTAAAATTCATTATAATATATAAAACTATTGTGAAATTGAAACTTACGTTTCCAATATATTCTTAAAACTTTCTCGCACATCATCATGGAGAGAGCATATGCAATAAAGTGCTTTCTCCATAGGGCAAAAAACCCCTAACATCCAATGATCCCTGATAAAAGGAAATTTAACGTTAGTGGTTTTTTATGTTAAAAGATAATTAACTCTTTGAGAGGGATGTGTTTCATACCTCTCACAAAAAGGCATCATCCAACACTGTGTGATTACATTCTTTTCAAATCTATCAGCAATATAAATCATTCTTTGTTCCTCATCCAATGCACATGCTTCAGGGGAAATCAATTGTGGGTCCACGAATCCATATACATCTGTCAGCTCATTCCTCTCACAAATTTTATACAGATACCTAATACAAAGAAGACATAAGTATACATTTTTAATAAATATAATGCAAGGAAAAGGTGTTAAGACTTACATGATAAAAATTTGCACCACGTTGATGCCCAACTTATCTCCAGTGACAAACTCCATGATATCAGTTTTCATAATCCCCACACTTAGTTCACGTCCATAGACATGATCTTCCATTGTAAAGTCATAATGATCCGCCAACAAATTTGAATATCTTGACAATTTGTTAAGACTGCTAGTATCTGCATCTGATGTCATAGCTATCTGTGTTTGTTGTTGTCTATACAGTATTTCTTTACCTTTGAAGTATTCCTGTAAAAATAAATTGAAAAATATATTAGTTTTCAAATGATAAAACATTAATAAAAATATAAAATAAAAGATATAACATCCATACCTCTATGGTAATGAGTCGAAGAAGTCTGGATGGCCAAAGTAAAAAATGGCCGATACTATGTCCAACTGTCGTCACCTCATCTGTAGGTAATGGTATCCGAGCTGATCTATCTATAATATCCTGTACAGTGACCCTCTGATTCTCTACCTCTAACTGTTGATGATGAACTGTATCTCCTATACAATATACCATCCCATATGCAACTATATGATGTTGAGTATCATCAACATACAACTCACAATAAGTAGGTAGCTACGGCGGAGGAGGAGGATCAAAAATGGGGTCCGCAGGCTGAGGTGGGGGAGTGGGAGCTACTGGGAGAGGTGGAGTGGGAGCTGCACCTTGAAATTGTCTTTGCAAGTCTGCAAACATAAACTGCACCGATGCTCTAATCTTGTCCTCCATTGTCGCATTAATATTATGGACTTCAGCCTCCAAGGATTCTATTTTTTTTATAAACTCCCTCAATGTTAGAAGTTGAGGAACGTGGCAACACTTTTCTTACCGATACACCTGCTGGATATCCTCTTACACGGCCAGGATGTTCGGGCTTTCCCAATGCCACAGATAAAATATCTTCCCTCCCAGATGGTGTAAATGTCCCCTGTGAACTCTGCTCCTCAAGAGAGTCCTGTAATAATTAATTGAACATTTCTATAATGATTGGAAATATATGACGAAAATAGTAAACTTAAATAAATAAAATAGATATCTTACAATCCTCTCAACTACGAGTCTCGATTCTTCCGAAAGATATTGTCCTTTTTTGCCCTTCCGAGCTCTTTTCCATTTCTCATGTCTAGATGGAGGGGATGGAGGGTCCACCTCTCCAGAGCTTGAAGACTCAGCTCTTAGTTGTTGAAATTTTTCTGCCATCATTTGTTCTTCCAATAATGCATACCCTCCCTGAGATAAACTATGAGGGTATACATTTTTAGATTGGATCTCTTGATGAGCTTTCCTTGTTTGCTGTAAATTAAGAATAAGTAATCATTAACAAAACAATAATAAGATCATTTATATAAGAAAGCTTATAAAAGTTTACATTGCCCTTACCAAAAATGATTCTTTTCTTCTACATTCAAAAAATTGTCTCCATGTGTCTTCATCTATAAAAGGATATATACGACATGGATTCTCACGACTCCTATGACCATAAATGAAATCAGATGAGAGGGTTGATTTGAAATCCCTCCATCTCCTAGCAGCCAACGATAAGCATTTCTTCCTGACTCCTCCAGTGTCAGGAATATCAAATGTCATCTGATAAAAAAGAGGTTAAAAATATTATATATACTAGAAACATTTGAAGAACAGTCAAACAATAGCAAAAGATCTTACCAAAATGGTCTCCCACAGCTGAGAAATTATCGCCTTATCCACACTTCTCCAATCATCATAGAGAATGCTTACTTTTCTCTTAGCCTGAGTTGCTACAAAACCCTTAAAATCTTTAGCATTTGGACCTCTAGGAAGATCATCATCATCAAACTCCACGACTATCCTCTCCTACTTCGTACGGGCAAGTGATAATTTTGGTAAACGTGTGCACCCACGCTTACCAACCTTTGAACTCTTTTTCATAATAGGAGCATGTGAATGTTCCTCCCCAGATGTATGACCAATATGCTCATCTCCAGAATCATGTGGCTGATCAACTGATTGATCTGTCATTTTCCTTCAAATCAAAAAAACAAACATTAGTTCACAAATATACAAATTCAAATATTGTAATAATACTTAATCAGAAAATAGAAAAGTGTACTAAATTACATAATAGTAAACATTGGTAATATGGTAAGCATGTTAAACAATGATAAACATGGTAAACACAGTCTGTTGTACCCCTCTCTCTTGGATTTTAATGATCACAATCACTCTTATTATGTTCTAACTTGTTTTCAAGTGTTTTTGTTGATAGGAAAAAGGTTTCCAAGGAGTTGGCCCAAGAAAGCTGAAAAGTGGACTCACTGACTCCACCGGTCAGCCGGTGTGAGCTCACCGGCCAGCCGGAGGACCCAGGCAGTAGACTTTCCCACTGCCTGGTGTCACCGGCCGGCCGCTGGATCACCACCGGCCGGCCGGTGGACCAGACAGAGAGCCTTCCTCTCTGTCTGGACCACCGCCGGCCGCTGGATCACCACCGGCCGGCCGGTGGACCAGACAGAGAGCCTTCCTCTCTGTCTGGACCACCGGCCGGCCGCTGGCTCATCACCGGCCGGCCGGTGGACCAGACAGAGCTTTGCTATCTCGACCACCGGCCCCCGGTGATCCACCACCGGCCGGCTGGTTCGCCCAAGACTTCTCCTCTTTACGGTTTTTATTGTTTTATCATTTTGGTTTGATACATGTTTTAATAAGTAAAAAATTTACAATATCTAACATTATATGAAAAAACTAAATGTAAACAAGAAATAAACATGTGTTACCTGTAATTTTAGGAATGTACAGTTGGATTGTTTTCCCAAATTCCTTCATCGTGATTGTTCCTTATGGCACAAACCATGTCTTCAACATACTCATCATTATGTTCTGTTAATATTTCCATGGAAGTAGGGATCTCACATAAATCAGCATCTTCATCAAATTCATCCTCACCAACATATTGTTTTTTCCCTTGTAAAACAACAGCCCACTGCATATCTGATTGTTCTACTACATAGAAAATTTGTTTGGCATGTGTTGCCATTATAAAAGAATCAGCTGTGTCTTCCAATCTATTCAGATTAACAAGTGTCATTCCAAATTCATCATGTCTGACACTGTTGTTACCGATAAACCATTTACAGTTAAAAACAGGAACTTTAATTTTAAAGTAATCAGCCTCCCATATGTCTTCAATCACTCCATAATATGCACTTGATGCCGAAATTGGGTTTCTGTCCTTAGCACTCGAAAAATGCATTGCTTCTGCAAACACCAATACACCACTATTCTGAACTGCACTTCTGTTGTCCTGAGCTTTCGTATGAAATGTATAGCCATTAATGTCATAAGCGGACCATGTTATCACATTTAAAGATGGACCACCCACTATCAATTTTAATGTCTCTGATACATCTGATCTACCAAGCAAGGTCTTTTTAAACCATGGAAAAAAAGTTTTGTTGTGCTCATTCAAAATCCACATTTCTTTCTTCTTTGGATGACATTGTTTCAACTCATTAATATGCAATGTGATATACGGTTGAACATCAGCTATGTTATTCAAGATGTATGATTCTAACTTCTTCATCTGTTCAGCTGACAATGATTTGACTTTCAAGCCACGAATACCCTTTCCCTCATTATTAACCCGTTCATGGTGAGATGGAGGAAAACCTATGTGTTGCGCCGTATCCAAGTAGCTCGTACAAAACTCTGCTACCTCCTCAGAAATATACTTTTCAATAATGGAGGCTTCAGGTCGATATGGATTTTTAACATATCCCTTTAATATTTTCATATACCTTTCAAAAGGATACATCCAATGAAGATATACAGGTCCACAAAGCTTTATTTCTCGAACCAGATGAATCATTAAATGCACCATCATATCAAAAAAAGTTGGAGGAAAATACATTTCCAAATGACAAAGTATAAAAATTGCATCCTTTTCCAAAATGTTCAAAGCATTCACATCAATCGCCTTGTTACAAATTGAATTGAAAAAATAACACAACCTCATTATAGTCTTTCTGACACGGATGGGCAATATTCCACGCAGTGCAACTGGTAGAATTTGTTGCATCATGACGTGACAATCATGTGATTTCATACCTATCAACTTCAAGTCTTTCAATGAGACAAAATTTTTTACATTTGAAGAATAACTTTGAGCCACTTTGATATCATGAAGACACTGACAGAAGCTACTTTTCTCCCTCTTCGATAATGTATGACAAGCCGGGGGAAGAAATGTTCGTCTTCCTTTAGGAGTGGGAGATAACTCCAAACGTATTCCCATTGATAGTAGGTCTAACCTTGCATTCAACCCATCTTTTGTCTTTCCTTTAATATCTAGCAATGTTCCGATCAAAGAATCACAGATATTCTTCTCCACGTGCATGACATCAATATTATGTTTGACTTCATGATACCTCCAATATGGTAGCTCAAAAAATATTGACCTTTTCTTCCAAATATGTCTATCATTACCAGATTTCTGTGTCTTTCCCAATGTTACATCAACGTTTTTAACCCTCTCAAAATACAAATCTGGGGATAAAGGTTTTGGAGCAGTATCAAATTCTTGTGAGCCATTGAATGCCTTTTTTAGTCTTCTATAAGGGTGATCCATAGGAAAAAACTTCCGATGACCCATGTACACTGTTTTCCTCCCATGATGCAATTGACAATATGACTTCTGTTGTTCGCAAATTGGACATGCTTTATGCCCTTTAACACTGTATCCAGACAAATTTCCATATGCTGGGAAGTCATTTATAGTGAATAGAAGCACTGCATGCAGTTGAAAATATTCCATTTTATAAGAATCATACACCCTAATACCATCAGCCCATAACAGTTTCAAATCATCAATCAGCGGTGACAAGTATACATCAATATCATTGCCGGGTTGCTTTGGACCAGAGATCATGATACTCAACATGACATATTTGCGCTTCATACAAACTTCAGGAGAGAGGTTGTAAATTACCAATAAAACAGGCCATGAACTATGTGTGCTACTGAGGGTTCGGTATGGATTCATTCCATCTGTGCACAAGCCTAGTCTCAGATTTCTAATTTCATTTCCAAATGTAGGGTACTGGGCATCAATTTTCTTCCATTGTGGACAATCAGCTGGATGACGTATTTTTCCATCACATACCCGCTCATCAGCATGCCATATTAACCTTTTTGCATCATGTGAATTAGCAAATAAACGTTTGAAACGAGGAATTATAGAAAGATACCAAAATACCTTTGAAGGGAGCTTTGTAATCTCCACATCAGCTTGTGATTTTTCTTTCACCTTATACCATGATGTCCCACATTTAGGACACTCTTTCAGAAATTCATATTCCTTCCTATATATAATGCAGTCATTCAGACAGGCATGTATTTTCCTGTATCCCAATCCCATTAGGCATAGTATTTTTTTGGCCTTATAATGTGAATCTGGAAGATCGTTATCTTTTGGAAGAATGTCTTTCATCAATTGTAGCAGCTCTGTAAAACTTCTGTCACTCCATCCATGTTTCGCCTTCAGGTTAATCAATCTTAACACCGCCGAAAAAACAGTAAAATCTGTACAACCAGGATATAATGGTTTTTCGGCATCACCATATAGACGTGAAACTGTCGGTTCTATCTCAATTTGTTCTGCTACAATATCGCGAATCATTTCTTCAATTCCATCGGAGTTACCATCTTGCGATTCATTATCATCAGTGACATTCTGTCCAGTTTCTCCATGCCAAATCCAAGGGTTGTAACTCGGATTGAAACCATGACAAATCAGATGATCTTTTATCTCTCTACTTTTCAACTTCTTCATATTCAGACATTTCAGGCATGGACAGAAAAAAATGTCACTACTTGGAACATTTCGTTTAGCAAATTCCAAAAAGGCATCAACACCTTCCTCATATTCATTGCTCATTCGATGTGCCGTAATCCAACTTCGACTCATTATTACCTATAACAAATAGAAAAAATATATATATTTTTTAGATAAGACAAATATATGTTTATATGAAAAAAATCATAATTTGAATGTAAACAATTTTGAAATATAAAACAAATCGATGTGTATTTAAAAAAATATGCTTGAATATTATTTTTTAAACAAAATATAGTAAGATATAACACCCCCCCTGGACACCCCCCGACCCCTCTGGACAGCCCCCCACCCCTCCTGGACACCACCCCCCACCCCCTACCCCCTTGGACACCCCCCTGGACATCCCCCAACCCTCTGGGCAGCCCCCCCACCCACCCGGACAACCCCAAATACCCTCTGGAGAGGCCGCCACCCACTTGGACAGCCCCCCACACCCATCCACCCCCTTGGACACCCCCCTGGACAACCCACCGACCCCTCTGGACAGGCCGCCACCCCCTTGGACAGCCCCCCACACCCACCCATCCCCTTGGACACCACCCTGGACACCCCCCGACCCCTCTGGACAGCCCCCGACCCCTCTAGAAAGCACCCCCACCCCTCCTGAACCAACCCCCCACCCCCGACCTGCTTGGACACCCCCCTGGACACCCCCCAACCCTCTGGACAACCCCCCACCCCTCCTAAACACCACCCCCACCCCCTACCCCCTTGGAAACCCCCCTGGACACCCCCCAACACCCACCCACACCCTTGGACAGCCCCCCACACCCACCCACCCTCTTGTAAACCCCCCTGGACACCCCCCGACCCCTCTGGACAGCCCCCCACCCCTCCTGGACACCACCCACCACCCCCTACCCCCTTGGACACCCCCCTGGACATCCCCCAACCCTCTGGGCAGCCCCCCCACCCACCCGGACAACCCCAAATACCCTCTAGAGAGGCCTCCACCCACTTGGACAGCCCCCCACACCCATCCACCCCCTTGGACACCCCACCGACCCCTCTGGACAGGCCGCCACCCCCTTGGACAACCCCCCACACCCACCCATCCCCTTGGACACCACCCTGGACACCCCCCGGCCCCTCTGGACAGCCCCCGACCCCTCTAGAAAGCACCCCCACCCCTCCTCGACACAACCCCCACCCCGACCTGCTTGGACACCCCCCTGGACACCCCAACCCTCTGGAAAGCCCCCCCACCCCTCCTAAACACCACCCCCACCCCCTACCCCCTTGGACACCCCCCTGGACACCCCCCAACACCCACCCACACCCTTGGACAGCCCCCCACACCCACCCACCCCCTTGTAAACCCCCCTGGACACCCCCCGACCCCTCTGGACAGCCCCCCGCCCCTCCTGGACACCACCCCCACCCCTACCCCCTTGGACACCCCCCTGGACATCCCCCAACCCTCTGGACAGCCCCCCCACCCACCCGGACAACCCCAAATACCCTCTGGAGAGGCCGCCACCCACTTGGAAAGCCCCCCACAGCCATCCAACCCCTTGGACACCCCCCTGGACACCCCACCGACCCCTCTGGACAGGCCGCCACCCCCTTGGACAGCCCCCCACACCCACCCATCCCCTTGGACACCACCCTGGACACCCCCCGACCCCTCTGGACAGCCCCCGACCCCTCTAGAAAGCACCCCCACCCCTCCTGGACACAACCCCCCACCCCCGACCTGCTTGGACACCCCCCTGGACACCCCCCAACCCTCTGGACAGCCCCCCCACCCCTCCTAAACACCACCCCCACCCCCTACCCCCTTGGACACCCCCCTGGACACCCCCAACACCCACCCACACCCTTGGACAACCCCCCACACCCACCCACCCCCTTGTAAACCCCCCTAGACACCCCCCGACCCCTCTGGATAGCCCCCCACCCCTCCTAGACACCACCCCCCACCCCCTACCCCCTTGGACACCCCCTGGACATCCCCCAACCCTCTTGGCAGCCCCCCACCCACCCGAACAACCCCAAATACCCTCTGGAGAGGCCTCCACCCACTTGGACAGCCCCCCACACCCATCCACCCCCTTGGACACCCCCCTGGACACCCCACCGACCCCTCTGGACAGGCCGCCACCCCCTTGGACAGCCCCCCACACCCACCCATCCCCTTGGACACCACCCTGGACACCCCCCGACCCCTCTGGACAACCCCCGACCCCTCTAGAAAGCACCCCCACCCCTCCTGGACACAACCCCCCACCCCCGACCTACTTGGACACCCCCCTGGACGCCCACCAACCCTCTGGACAGCCCCCCACCCCTCCTAAACACCACCCCCACCCCCTACCCCCTTGGACACCCCCTGGACACCCCCCCAACACCCACCCACACCCTTGGACAGCCCCCCACACCCACCCACCCCCTTGTAAACCCCCCTAGACACCCCCCGACCCCTCTGGACAGCCCCCCGCCCCTCCTGGACACCACCCCCCACCCCCTACCCCCTTGGACACCCCCCTGGACATCCCCCAACCCTCTGGACAGCCCCCCCACCCACCCGGACAACCCCAAATACCCTCTGGAGAGGCCGCCACCCACTTGGACAGCCCCCCACACCCATCCAACCCCTTGGACACCCCCTGGACACCCCACCGACCCCTCTGGACAGGCCGCCACCCCCTTGGAAAGCCCCCCACACCCACCCATCCCCTTGGACACCACCCTGGACACCCCCCGACCCCTCTGGACAGCCCCCGACCCCTCTAGAAAGCACCCCCACCCCTCCTGGACACAACCCCCACCCCCGACCTGCTTGGACACCCCCCTGGACACCCCCAACCCTCTGGACAGCCCCCCACCCCTCCTAAACACCACCCCCACCCCCTACCCCCTTGGACACCCCCCTGGACACCCCCCAACACCCACCCACACCCTTGGACAACCCCCCACACCCACCCACCCCCTTGTAAACCCCCCTGGACACCCCCCGACCCCTCTGGACAGCCCCCCACCCCTCCTGGACACCACCCCCCCACACCCTACCCCCTTGGACACCCCCCTGGACACCCCCCAACCCTCTTTATATCCCTCCCACCCCCTTGGAATCACTGAAAATTTACCATAACAAGAAGTTGGGCCATTCAAAGAATGTTTTTAGGTGTGGAGGAAGAACTGAGTTTCAATAGATAGAGAAGGAACTCGACATTAGGTTGTCTATTCCAGGTGTGGATTTGAAGGAGTTAATGTTTGTTCAGTGACCCAAGAGATTGAATCAGAAATTCAGATGTTATGCCATTTTCTCATGATGAGGATGAATAATTGGTGGGGTTTGACTTTTAAATGGAGAGCTTAGCAGACCATCATATTTTCTATAGATCAGTAAAGGATGTTAGCATCGAACATAAGGCTTAAGGGATGCTTTCAGATCCAAATATGTATGTTGATGGATGCAATGGATTTAGTAGAGGTTCTAGAAAGAATGGTGGTTTTATTTGTTTAGGATAAGTAGTGAAGAAAAAACTAGTTAATTTTTTACTTGCTGAAAAGAGGGTATCTAAAATTTTTAACATGCCGAGGGGAAATCTGGCGAGTCCTCCTCGTGAAACTTTGTTTACAGGGGGTGAAAATGGTGATGTGATCCCAAATCCATGCACCTATGCCATGGTTGTGTGTGAATAAAGTAGTAACAACTGTAAAAGGGAAACCCATCCAAATGGACATGCCCCAACCATCTCGGGGATTTATAGAAAACGATGAAAAATTAGTGAAATCATAAAATTAGTCAATATTGCAAGTTGAACTAATAGATCTAGGGATGATAAATAAGATTATGGTGCCAAAACGAGTTAAAAGGGTTCGCAATCTAAGAATCTTAGCTAGTTTCAACAAAAAAATCACAACACATATATATATACTATCCGCGAAAAAAAAAGAACGAGTGGGAGGATTACCTGAGTGCTGCGAGTTTAGATGATTGATCCGAGGAAATTAAATATGAGAAACGATGATCGCAAAACGAATCTAAACCAACAAAATGGACGAGCCGATTCGGGTTTACGCGCGAGAGAGACGAGTCGCGACTGTCGAAGGTAAACTCGCGAATGACAATCCACGGGTCTGGGTAAATTTTTAAATGAGTTATCACGTCGGTTATTCAATAACCGACGTTATAAGTTTTTTAAAAACATTTATAACGTCGGTTATTCAATAACCGACGTAAAAACCTTCCTCCGATTCTTTTTTTACGTCGGTTATGGAATAACCGATGTCAAAAACATCTACGGATTCTTTTTTTACGTCGGTTATAAAATAACTGACGTAAAAAGGCCTTCAAAAAATGCGTTTTTTACGTCGGTTATTGAATAACCGACGTAACAAACACCCCCCGCTTCTGTTTTTTACGGCGGTTAATGTATAACCGACGTAAAAAACGAAGCCGCGCGATTAATAACGTCAGTTATAAAAATAACCGACGTTAAAGGTGTACTAAACACAGGTTTTTACATCGGTTATTAAATAACCGACGTAAAAAACCTCGTTTTACATATTATGACGTCGGTTTTATATAACCGACGTAAAAAATGGTGACGTAAAAAACGTTTCTGCACTCATGAGAATTTTAATTCCATTATTTTATATCATGTATTTTCTCATGAAAATGTGGATAAATGTGTTTATTCAAAGTTTACAAAATAATATTGAGTTATAGAGAGTTTATATGTGGATGATATGTTAATTTTTGGAACCAATATGATTGGTGTAATTGAGACAAAGAATTATTTATCTTATATGTATAATTTGGATAATATTGGAAAAAATTTATACTATTCTAGGTATTAAATTAATGAAACATAGTAGGGGTTATTATTTATGTTAGTATCATTACATATTTTCTTAATTACATTTGATCATCTTGGTTTTAAAGATGCTAATAATCCATTTGATTATAGTGTTAAACTTCTTTTGAATACAGAAAGATCCATAAAAAAACTTGAGTATGCTAGTGAAATAGGTTCATTAATGTATGAAATTTTTTGAAATAGGCCTGATGTTAATTTTTTTTGTATGTAAAATGATTAGATATACTAGTAATCCTGGTGTGGGTCCTTGAAGATATATAATGAGAATCTTTGAATTCTCAAGAAAGAACAAATAATTAAGTCTATACTATAATTATTATCTAATTTTATTAGAAGGATACATTGATGAGATTTTTATTTTTAGTATTGGTGATATCCAATCCAAATGTGGATTATATTTTACTCTTATAGGTTGTGCCATTTATTAGGAGAGCACGAAACCTACTTGTATTTCACACTCAACCAAGGATACTGAGTTTATCGCCTTAGCATCATGTGGAAATTAAGTTAAATGGATTATGAATCTATTATTGGATATTAGATTGTGGATTAGTCTAATTTATAATATCTATACCAGTTTTGATTGTGAAGCAACTTTTTTAAGGGAATATAGTTCCATGTACAATGGAAAGTCTAGACATATAATTTTGAGACATGATTATGTTGGAAAATTGTTACAAGATGGGACCATAACAATTATATATGTGGGATCATGAAAAAACGTTGTGAATCTATTTAAAAAATCTCCATTGAGAGAGATAATTCATGCAACTAATAAAGATATGGGGTTTAAACCCATAGAATAAATCATTTTTATAATGGAAACCCAACACTTTTTTAGGTAGATCCTAATCAAAGTGTTTAATGGGTAAAACAAGTTATAAAGATGATTATTGATATTGGAATTTATTACCCCAACTATTTTGTGTCAATATCGTCTGTTATGACTAGAGGTTATGTTATAAAATCTTTTCAAAATATTAATACATGATGATTTATGTTTTCTAGTAATGGAAGTAAATTGTAATATTTTTCTTCTCTAAACTTAAAAGTGTTGTCACTTCTTACAAGAGTTAATGGGTTTACTATTTAGAGAGTTCATGAAAAGGATATATGTAAATGGCCATAAAACTGCTAAAAAATGATATGTTGGATATAAAGATCATTGCATTTATGTTATCAATGGATTATCTTAAATATTAACAATATTAATGTTTTGAAAACTTGTAAATATGATAATACTTTGAGATATTAATACTAAATAAAGGTTTAAATTGAAAGATACATTTATTATGTATAATAATTCACTTTTGTTCCGGAGAGTTAATATTTATGAATAAAAGTGGGGGATAGTTATAAATTTTAGTTATAAAATAAATAATTAAATTTAGGTCCCATATTTTTGGCTTGGATTAATGAGGCAGACAAAGATGATGAATCCCGCATCAGAGTTGATGATATAATTATTATAGATTCTACCTTATAAAAGGATACTTGGGAATTGGTATTTTCATAAAAAATATATATTTTCCTAAATGATTTTAAATTATTTTTGAAATATATATTTTATTAAAATGTTTTGTTATATAAATATTATATAAAATAAAATAAAACAAAAATAAAATAATTTTTTCTATAAAAATGACTAATAATGCGATTAGTCATAATAGTTGGATTTTTAATTTTTAAAAATCTGAATGGGTGCCTCCCCCAAAGAGTTATCTCATTTTAATCAAACCAAGGTGTTATTTTACTAAAAGAGTGAGATTAAATTGGTATGATTCACAGTGATTTTGATATATAAATAAGTGATGATGAGATTACTTATTTATATTAATCCCTTTAATATAAAATTCTCCAGATAAACTTTTTTCCAACATCAGTGCTATGGGGTTATCAGTTATTGGTGACCATTATCCCCAAAATCATTGTTGAAATACACAAGGTAAACTTCCACAGTGAACCATACACCAACAAGTGGGGTCAGATCAAACTATTTTATATAGTGAATTAAATTCACGCATTGATATTTGATTTGTCTTCTTAGTCTTCCTACTTATTTTCCAACAAGACAAATGTCGAGGATAATGGAAGATGCATTAAGATGTGGGAGACAAAGAGAAGATGATGGATAAATTTGATTAGACAAGGGGTGTGGAATGAATATAGATAATATTTTTTGATCCATGGTTTGGAAGAAGGATGTAGAAGATAGGTTTCATGTAGAGGTTGGTTGACTGGAATTGTATCAGGTGCTAGAATAGGCTGATATAATGGGATATATATGAACAAGATGATACAAGATCACATTGTGGGATATACTATTGGCATGAATATGGTGCATCGACGATCGAGTAGAGGAGTTCTAAAAAAGGGGTAACTCACATAACTATGGTGAAGTAGCATCACTCCAATCTAGGCATTGGCGTGCTGCAATCATAGGTGTGAGGAAGACATCAATTATGTCTCTATGATTGGGATTAAAATATTTTGTGGTGGTTAATCTACATGCTAATGTATCCTTGTATATTTATTTATAATAAAAATATTATAAAAAATAGTAAAAGTGATATGTAATAATGATGAGTGATCTTGATTTTGGGGATTTATATAATGCATATCTCCTCTCTTTCACTCATTTAAACTATAAAAAAAGTGACTTTATACTATTAAGATAAAATAAATAATTAAATTTAGGTCACATATTTTTGTCTTGGATTGATGAGGCAGACAAAGATGAGGAATCCCGCATCAGAGTTGATGATATAATTATTATAGATTCTACCTTATAAAAGGATACTTGGTAATTGGTATTTTCATAAAAAATATATATTTTCCTAAATTATTTTAAATTATTTTTGAAATATACATTTTAGTAAAATGTTTTGTTATATATATATTATATAAAATAAAATAAAACAAAAATAAAATAAATTTTTCTATAAAAATGACTAATAATGCGATTAGTCATAATAGTTAGATTTTGAATTTTTAAAAATCTAAATGGGTGCCTCCCCCAAAGATTTATCTCATTTTATTCAAACCAAGGTGTTATTTTACTGAAAGAGTGAGATTAAATTGGTATGATTCACACTGATTTTGATATATAAATAAGTGATGATGAGATTACTTATTTATATTAATCCCTTTAATATAAATTCTCTAGATAAATTTTTTTCCAACATCAGTGCTATGGGGTTATCAGTTATTGGTGACCATTATCCCCAAAATCATTGTTGAAATACACAAGGTAAACTTCTACAATGAACCATACACCAACAAGTGGGGTCAGATAAAACTGTTTTATATAATGAATTAAATTCACGCATTGATATTTGATTTGTCTTCTTAGTCTTCCTACTTATTTTCCAACAAGACAAATGTTGAGGACAATGAAAGATGCATTAAGATGTGGGAGACAAAGAGAAGATGATGGATAAATTTGATTAGACAAGGGGTGTGGAATGAATATAGATAATATTTTTTGATCTGTGGTTTGGAAGAAGGATGTAGAAGATAGGTTTCATGTAGAGGTTGGTTGACTGGCATTGCATCAGGTGCTAGAATAGGCTGATATAATGGCATATAGATGAACAAGATGATACAAGATCACATTGTGGGATATACTATTGGAATGAATATGGTGCATCGACGATCGAGTAGAGGAGTTCTACAAAAAGGGTATCTCACATAACTATGGTGAGGTAGCATCACTCCAATCTAGTAATTGGCGTGCTTCAATCATAGGTGTGAGGAAGACATCAATTATGTCTCTAGGATTGGGATTAAAATATTGTGTTGTGGTTAATCTACATGCTAATGTAACCTTGTATATTTATTTATAATAAAAATATTATAAAAAATAGTAAAAGTGATATGTAATAATGATGAGTGATCCTGATTTTGGGGATTTATATAATGCATATCTCCTCTCTTTCACTCATTTAAACTATAAAACAAAAGTGACTTTATACTATTAAGATACCAGATGATGGTAGAGGTGTGGACATGGGGATGAGTTATAGGCGGGTTAGTTTCCCATAAATGGAGAAATTCATGTGATTCATTATAAATTGAATCAGAAAACTCTAGAAAAATAGCATGTTTTTTTAAAATAAAATTTAAATCAATGTCCCTCGAGCCGACCCATATCCATGCGGATAAAACTGAACAACTCAACTATCCATGTGGGTTGTCTATATAAACCTATTTTAAATGTGGTTTGTTTTTAATAAACCCACCCACCTCAGACCTACTCCTATACCTCTTATCCCTTGAATCCAGATCCCGTTCGACATAGATAGTCTCTAATGTCTAGAGTAGCCTACATCACAATATTGTTATCCCATAAATTTACCTCTCCTCCAAAAATATTTCAAAATATAAATGGTTCCTACATTATAATAAAAATATGATCACCAAAAGATATATATAATACCCAAAGTGTAAATATTGAAATATTTCACTTGATAACAAATTCACCTAAATAATCCCCTAACTTCTTTAACTGAGTGAACTTTTTCTTCCAGTGGCCCAACTTTTCAAATGCAAAAACTACATCATTTTCCATTTACTATCTTTGAACCGTACATTTCATGGTATGATGGTTCTAAGGAGACTTATACTTGTAATGAGTCTTATCCCTCTTTTACTTTCTCTTCCCTTTTTTTCACCACAAGGACCACATGTTTTTCATGCCTCATGTCCTTGTAAACATGGTGAATTAGTGTAATTATTTTTGAGAGGCTTCTCACATTTTCTCATATTATAATTAACAATGAAACTAGATAATCTCCTAGGTAGTATGGATAGAATGATATCTGTGTACAAATCATTGGAGATTTTAAACCTCAAGATGTCTAAAAACTCAATTTTGCTAATCTACATGACTACATAAGGCCCAACTAGTTCCAACTCTCCAAACTTGCATGTGAACAGTATGTTAAAGATCTCATATCTCTCTTGTCTTGCCTTCTCTTGATAAATATCTTTATGGTGATACATAATCCTATACACATATATATCCCAATTTTTCTATAAAATTTCACTGAATATAAATGAAATAATGAAACATTGGAAATATATGGAATCATCCAAAACATTCATTTAAAGAGAGAGAGAGTTCTTCCAAACTAGCCTCTTTTCCAAGCACCTCAGGAAGAGGGTTTTCTATAATATACAATTTTTGTTCATGGATAAGTATAAAACATAAGCACCTATACAATTCCTATAAATTCAATATGGTGTAAATTTTATCCTTATAAAATATATATAACTATTATATAGTCTAAGTAATGTGTTTTTCCATTTCTAAAATAAATAAGAGAAATTTTTTAGTACTTTATATGAATTAAAAAATGAGATAATAAGTTTAATTTAATTTATTAATATGCCACTACTTTATAGAAACCTAATAAACCTAACCATTAGTTTTAGAATATATCATTTCATAGATAATCTAGTGACAAAGATCTATATTCCCTTTCTCATAACCCATATGATGGTCTAAAAAGCTACTTGATGGTATTTAGGTAGGAATAACTTTCCAAAAGCATTAAATCCCAGCTCTTTGATTCGTTAAGGGGACTCCCAATTCCAGAAATATAATATTAGGATTTTATCAACACTTTTCCTACCAGTTTCACTAAGTCACATTAAACTGATCATCCCATAAGGCCATCTAGGTTAAGTTATCTCAAAAATCAAGATAGTGATTTCTAGATAATTGAAAACACCCTAATATTTGTTGTTTAATCACTTTGATCCTTGTTTTTATTTCTACCCAAGTAGTGGAAGACTATTCTAAGTTAATATTTTATATTGAGTTATTTTTTTCTTTATGTTTAAATTTTACATTTTATCTCACTACATACTTATTAATATTAAGTGTATTTACTTAAGAGAATAACCATATTTAGATAAAATTTACATAGATTTTATTATTTATTTTAATTTTATCTTTCATTATTGTTTATTAATCAGTTTAATGATTTAAAAATGTATAAGTAATTAATCATATAACTGAAAGAAATAAAATAAATTAATTGGAATAACCATGAGCTTTTCTAATGGATTTTCTATCTAGTAGATGATAAAAAAATCCCTGACCCTAGGGAATTAACTCATAGAAACAATACCTTGTTTTATTTTCATCATTACACCTGTACTACTATGTACCTATTAGATTGGTATCACCTTGGATCTGAACATAAAATACCAATACTCACTTAGGAGCTCCATGAATTACGTAATTTTACTAACACACAGGTGGAAGAACCAAAGTATTTTTTAAATTGGTTTATATAATGGAAATTTTGGGCACTCAGGCCCTTTCATAATGAGAGGAGAGGAATGATTTTTGAGGAAATATTTAATTTAATAAATTATTTCAAAAAATAGGTATTAATAAATATTTAAATAAACCAATCACATACATAAGATGGTCTAAGCTCTTTTCCATCCACATATTTGCAATGAATACCTAAAAATAAAATAGCTATCATTAAATTAAATTAATTATGTATAATTGAGGTAAATATTCTTAAATTATATTAATAATTAAATAATTATTTATCTTAATGACCATTTAAATTCTCGTGGATATACCCATCATAAATTATTCTTGAAAAATAAATGGCATGAACAATATTTATAGATAATTACTTAGAATTAATTGATCATTTATTAACTCTTGAAACCTTATTTCAAAGTCAACACATCAGATTTAAATCATGTAATTTGGTTTTTAATGATATAATTAATTATTATTTATGTAATTTAATTTTGTTCTTTACTGGGAGACTATATGACGTGTACTAATAAGCTTAATGACCTGTTCATCACTTTCTATGTATTTGAGAAAGATTTTTAGGGACTCCACATGTATTTTGACCAAGACACACAACATGTACTAATGAGTTACACACTGTGTATTTTACTAGATGTGTTCACATAACATTCCAATTGATTTGAAGTGTTCTTCAAAAATAGGAATTATTGCATCACATGGTGTGTACGTCAATTACATGTTATGTATCTCATTAAAAATACAATTCTCCAGTATCATGTAGTGTGTACCACATATTTTAACATGTTGTTAGTGTGAATTTCACCACTAAAACATGTATACTACACATCATGTATGTTAGCTACATACTGTGTGGTCTAATAGAATGTGTTCTAGGTTGGACCTACCAATATGGAGTGCACATAAAATTCAGCTCATGTTATTTCTACTTAGTGAATCATGTATCCTATAAAACATCCAGGTGCAGTGAACTTGGGAAAACAATTTTTACTTTCGGTCACATGTTATGTTTTTGTGTATACTAACTAGAATCCTTAGCTCCTCCCATTGACATATCTGATCATTATTAATCTATTATAAATATATTTAATATGATATAAAAATTTAACAAATCATATTAATAAGTCAAAAATTTGTTAATTAAACCCTTGAATAAATAATGAATAAACTATATATGAAAAACTAACCACAATTACGTATAATCTATCAATAAATAACAAATAATTAAAAATTATTATGTGACTACTCGGATACCACTTGAAGGTCCCTAGCATAGTGAAAGTGTCTAGTTTGGACATGGAAGGCTCTTCTTTTTTATCATAATCCAAGAATGATCCTTGATGTATATGTTGAATAATATTCATGACCAATGGAATTGATGTGATGATTAATTGAAAAGATCTCAAAACCAAGAAGATATGATCTTTTCACATATAATTTGTTATTAATTTATTTAATTAAATAATTAAATTTCATTGAATTCATTTTTTATTGTTGATGAATTGGTAGAAAAATCATTTGATACGATCATTTAAATAGAGGAATCAAGGGTAGATTCCCTCTCATGGTAATCCAAACATGCTTCATTAACCTCTAACCATCACTGTTTAATTATATTGATGCTAGAGCAGATGGATCTAATTATTTTGATAATAACCATTGATCACAACCGAGTCCTTCAAGATAAGAAGAATTTTTTTATGGTAGAGGAGGATTAGTTCTCCACATTCTTCATATTATTATAGGGAGATATCTCTATAGGGCCTGAAAAAATTCCCTCTTGAATTCATTATATATAATGATATAATATAGTTCTCACATTGGGAGAATTTCATAACTATGTTTAAATAGTGCTTATCTTAAAAATTATAATTACAAAAGGTCCATTATTATTTTTATTAATCTCTGAATAACCCCATGTCAAAAAATAATATAATTATTATTATTTACTTAACATGAAATAATCTCACAGATAAATAAATATTATTTTTCTTAAATAAATCAATTAACATTTACTCAAATAATATTTAATATGAATTTTCTCGCGAGACCATTAAACTCAGTCAACTAGTCCACTCCAATATATATCGGGCCTCAAATAATTTATTTTTTATTTAATTAAAAAAATATCCCCACATTATTCACTAATAAATCTATAAGTATTATATTAATTAAATCAGTGAATAAACATTTATTAAATATTAATTAAATATTCATGTAACCGAATAAATAAATATTTTGTTATCTTTTGAATAAATGAGAATTAATAAATATTATGTATTCTCAAAATTAAATAAATAATTATATGATGAATAAATATTTATTTAATATTAAACTCACATATATATTATTTGAAATTACTGGTGGTTGATTATTTGTGATCAAATTAACTAGAATGATTTTTAAACCTCATAGGATAATAATATTTATCCAAAATGTTAAATTCAAATATAATCTAATTAAGGTTCTAAATATACATAGTGTTTGACCCTCTAGGCCCCTTTACTAGTGTATTAGGCTACACTATCTAAAGTTTAAGGTTAAAATCTAAGAACATGTCAAGGCTCCCATAGAAAAATAAGTTAATGTCCCAACAATATGTAACTACATACAAATATAAACTATGTGGTATAATCCCTTTAACACGATATCTCTAATCAAGAAGGTTACATGCTAGTGTTATCAACTTATTTGATCAATGTATATTTATTTGAATTTCAAAGAATGAACTTGATGAAAACACAACCATTTCCATGAACATAATCAGGTAGTTCAATTACCATAAAAGGGCATAAGATATTATCTTACATTAAATAATGAAAGGGGTAAATCCTTTCTTAAATTTTCCATTAATACAACATCACTCATGATGCACCCAATATATGTTACCTCGCTGTGGGAATATGTCATCATGTTTTTCATAAATATATAAATGTACAATAATCATGACATTAATTAATAATAATATTAAATTTAAATAATTTTACAAACATCAACAAATAGAAATATCCAATGAAAAATCTAAATGACGACTTCTTATTAGCAATTCATGTTCTCTTAATCTGCTACACTAAATATTACCAAGGGTGTACACCATGGGAAAGTGTCCTAATGTCCAATAAGTCTCCACTTATGATATCCTATATCTTTTGTGACTTATTAAATGATATCACCTAACTATAGAACTTATATTTAAAAATATATTTTTAGAATTTTTTGGTTCTCATCATAGTGGGGAACTATGATGGATTTTCGATATGACAAGTACCATTAAGTCATTATCAAATAATAAGTCACCCATAATAAAAATGATGATGTGATGAGAAATATTACTAATATAAAAATACATGAATATAAGTAATAATATAATACTTAGTAGTTATTTCTAGGGAACAAACTCCCACACTAAGGATATGGGTGGATGCCTTTATGGGAAATGTGGGCATACTGATGGGTTAGGAATTTCATACCTTGTGCGATTGGGTATATGTTGGGAAGGTTAAATAGTTAGGATAGATGAATAATTATAATTAACCTATGTAATAAATATCTATATTGTATTACTATCATCTAAGCTAAGATATGAGGCATGTGATATGCAAGATCTATGGGTTGTATGGATGAGAGTAGAATATGATATGAGATTTCTTAGTGCACATATGATAGTCATGAGACATTATGTATGAATATGGTTTGAATTCCATGATATGACATCATTCATGAAACTAACCTTGGGTTGGTTTGGTTTAGATCATGTGGTAGGTTTGATCCATTATTTCCAACCTCATAATCTACTTATAATATACGTGATTTTCCATTAGAACTACCTTTTAATGGCGAATTTAGGCTCATATAAGAGGTTGGATTTATTCCCCCTCCTATAGGATCAAATTTCAATATGTTATTCACTATGAGAACAAGCTTGTGAGGGTGTAGTTTAGGTCATGTCGGATTTTTGCTTCATTGTTCCCCTCTTCAGGATCTATTACATATATTTGTGATTATCTATGGGACTTTACCCCAAGGGAATTTTTTGTCCTTTGTAGAAGGTTGTACCAATTATTTATGTAACATCCCAGGTAAATAATGAATATGAAAATTTTGTATTTAATAATATTTTAGAAGTAAATATTAATTTTACTTTAAAGGGGACTCTACATTTGATAGCGTACCTGATACGCAACAACAGGTTTCTTTGAAATCTTATGTTGCACACTAACAATATAATACTATTATTAGTAGTTAACGCCTAGCCGTTGTAATGGTGGGAATGAACAGAACTTACTACAACATGATTACATATCTTTTTTAAATATTTTTAAATTTATCCAATAAATGTTAGCGGCTTAAAATGCAAATGAATCAAATTTTAAGAATAAATACTCTAATATTTTTAAAAGATTGTTTTACCGCCTTTTGATGGCAAACCTTTTTTAAATCTAACTTTTGAAAATTTTATAAGCTCTATTTTTCAAAATAAACTTATTCTTTAGAATTAGGACATTGAAATTTTCTTTGGATAAATTTTTGGTATTTTTCTGACAATGTTCATTTTTAATGAATAGTGAAAAATACTGCATTTTACTTCAAAACTGCTTTTTCATCTAATTTAATTATATGGTTAAATTATATTTTTAATTGGTTTTAAAGTTTACTTATAATATATTTCTATCATTTAATCCAATTGTGGTCATTGGAATTAATTTCACTTTGAAATTGGACATAAACAATTGTCAATCTTTTGATAGATTTTGTTTCTTAAAAACACGCTATTTGTTTTGACAACGAGAATTATTTTTAAATTAATTACTGCAATTTATGTGTTTGGAATTTGGTAAAATGGATTCCATATTTGGAATTATAGGTTCCAAATTATGTAATTAAGTCTCTTTTGTTTTTGGATTTTATGAATAGTAACGATGATAATTATCTTTAATTATCGTGTTTAATTAGTAATCGGGTAGTTAAGGGTAATAAAATAATATCATAAAAATATAAAATTACCCCAAAATGTGTCGTAATGCTATTGGTGGTGTCATTTACGACCATGTAATATCTTGTACCAACCTTGGGACCCCATGTAATCACTTTAGTGTGATAGTGACTTTTTATCATATTATTTTTTTAAAGAAAGGAAATATAACAAAGGTTTTTATATCCTAAGTAAAACAATTTTAATTTCGTTCAAATAAATTATCTCTTGGACTATAAATGGTCATTGGAAATATAAAAATATTTCCTACATGATGGTAATTTTTTTTATAATTTTTAGACATTAAATAAATAAATTTATTTATGACACCGTGATGATGCAGTGATTACCTCATTAATGAACGATTTAAATAAAATGAAAAGATAAGGTAAAATCTAAGACTTAAACTTTTAAAACACCTACTGGATGGGTGTATTTATAACCCTTATCACCTTATCCTCTAAATATATAATTTTGGGACCTTTAAAATCCAAAAATCATTTTATAATAAAGTAACTTTTCAAGACTTTCTATGAGTGCCCCTCCTCCCTCTTATAAAAGTCCCCCAACTCTACCACCTTACAGACACCTCTCAAGCCCTTGGTTCATCCAAAATCTTATCATATTTCCTCCACACACCCCTCTCTTACTCCTTGAATCCTCACTTTTGACATAAGTCTTACCAAGGAAGCCTTTGGCTCAAATCAAAAAGAGTTACCCAATTTAGAGGTAATGTCTTCTCTCGAGTTTATTTCTTTTATTTTCAATATTCAAACCCCCTAACATTATTATTATTTGATTCCACAACAACACCAGTATCCTCAATATACTAGGATGTTTTTATGAGAAGTATTTGATTTAAACTTACACACACCTCCGTCTAATGGTTAAAGAACATACTATTTCTGTGGGTGGTGAATTACTGCCTCACGAAATGATGATTGTTCAATCTTCTTTTAACACCTCTCATGGTGGAAATTATGATAGAAAAATATTTATATTTGATATATATTATATTATTTCCCCTCTATGATTCTGTATTTTATATTTAAAACATACCTTTATGCTTTTCATGTTGTGAAAATGCGATAATTTCATATGAGGAAGTGTGGACTACCGCCCCTCAAGTGATGTGACTCATTCATGCAATACATGGAATGTATAAAGAATTAAATTAATGTAATTATGTGAAATATATAAAATATATTTTATACTGTAATTATAATACATATATCTCTCATTTATTTTTAATTCCATTAATATGACAAAGAAATGAAAGTAGTGTTCGTGCGTACGTACGGCCTACCATCTCCATGAACGGTGTATTTCATTTCTTTTTATCTACAAATGTTATGGAATAGTATAAAATGAATATATAATGGATATATATGATATTTAAATCATTAATACTATTCTTGAGATGATGTACTTATAACTACATGGACAATTCTTTTCAAACAAGTTCATTTTTGACTCATGTACCAAACATCGACAATAACATATGATATGAACTCACATAATTAACTAATTATTATAACATTATAATATGTGATATGAATTGAATAATAAACTTTAAAGGAGTTCCTTAATAAATTATAAATTGACAAAAGTTTATTATTTAGGAATATAAATAAATGAACAAGACAGGTCAGACTTGAGGTAAGGGATCCTACCTCTCTCTTTCTAAGTACTCTATTTTATGTCATTTCTTTTAAGATCCTATTTATTATGTTGGGGGATGTTATTTTATATTAATCATACTGTAATTTTTATGTTCATTATATGAGAGACCCTATTTTATCTCATTAATCCATTTTTGGGAGTTTTAAGTGGCGCTGTTAGGCTGCCGAATCTTTGTAAGGGATTTCTTATCTCACTTTTTATTCCGTGAGATTTCCATTATTCTCCACTTATTTATTGAATGTGGAGTATTGTGTACTTCCATTCCATATATATTATCATGATTCTATTTATATTCATGGTATTATGTGATTTATTTGGTGTTTATTATCTTTTGGTCACACGACTCGATTGATCACAACAAGGTAAGGGGTTTTTATCTCACTTTTTATTCCCGTGTGATTCATGATATATTTGTCACTATCCCCTTTGAGTGGTGTATGTACTTCAAATTATTCTACTATTTATGTAATATACTTTTGTTTATAGGTATTTACATCAAAATTGTATAGTCCTTCTTTCATGGGGTGTACGTTTCGAAAGTTACCCAAATCGGTAAGGGAACCTTTCACCCTCCTCTTTTTAAAAGAATTATTTTGTTAGGTCTTTTAATTTACATATTCTTATGTTGGGATATTTTCTTATATATCCTTATTTATATAAATTTTATGTCCATGTGATGAGATACCCTTTTTATCTCTTATCATTTCATTTTCTGAATTTTAAAGTGACGCCATTAGGCTGTCGAATTTCTATAAGGGAACTTCTTAACCCAATTTCAATTCTTTGGGTTGAACCTCTGCTTCTTGATTATGTCATTATATGAATATGTGTGAATTACTTATGTTTTTTTTATGCTTAATATACACTTATATCAGGTGTATTTATATTTTTCACAGATAATTATGTCATTTCTTTATCCTTGATCTAATAGCATGATCTTTGATTGGGATTACATCTCAATTTCTTCTCATTGAGAAATTTCTTGATGATATGCACGTTTATTATTTTATAAAGTGTATATACAGCCCCATTGACATTCCATATCCATATTATGTCAATACTCAAGTCATTTAAATGTTTTGAAAATGGTCTACTTTCATGTGGCTTATAATTTAAATGTTCAAAATGGAAAAGGACTCTTTTATTAAAACATTGTTTTAAATGGTTTTAAAGATTTATTATTTTAAACATTTATCATCCATTTCCATGCTTTGAAAATGGTTTTAAGGATTTATTTATATGGACATAAATGTTTTAAAACCCTTTAAAAAGATTCGAAGTGGTTTGAGACACTTTGATTCTAAAATATCTTTTAAATGTCTTCTTCTAATATTTTTAAATTATAAAGGGATATTTCTCTCATAGAGTTTTAATGATTTTATTAGATGTTTTTATTTATGTTAATATCATGATGTGATCTCTTGTGATTGAAATGTGGAAATGTTATGTTTACTTTATGCATGTTTTATGTGATATGATTATGTTATGGTTCTTGGGCATTGTTTATGAAGATGGGTGGTTTCGTGATAAAATAAGGGTGGGTGAGCCCGAGATAGATATCCAATGCATTGGGTAACACGAAGGAGTTAAATGCTAAGGTTTCTCCGAAGTGATTTAGGGAATATACTGTGATGGGTATTCCAAACGTAACCATGAGGGTTACTCCCTATGTAAGAATGTTATGAATGCCTCAAGTTACCTTTATGTCTTATGATTTATATGAGTTATTCATAAATCTTATGATTTCATGAGGTATGTTAAAGTGTTTATATTTTATGTGCAAAGTATGATTTCATGATTTTTATGTATACATGGACTAATGTTTTTCTTTCCGTATTTTTACATCCCTTACTGAGCTTTTTATGCTCATCCCATGTTTTTGAAAGGTTTTCTACCGGACTTAAAGATGAATAGGGTCAAGGATGGGATCATGGAAATACATGCTATCTAAAACATGGAACTAGACATATTTCTTTTTAATAGTTTTTATTTTGTGAAAAAATGGAAACTGAGTAGGAGTGTCTACTTTTTAATCTTTTGAGATGTAATAGTTATATCCTAATTCTCTAAAACTCTAAACCTAATAAGATCCTCAATGTGAATTATTCATTTAATTCAAGATTATGTAATGTTTTAAGGTTGGGTCCTTATAGTGTGATTGTAACATCCCTAAATGATAAAAGTATAAATAACTAAATGATATGACTCATGTCAACAAGGTGCACCTTTCTTTTCGGGAGCCTGTCTGATTAGAACTCCACAGTTAAGCGTGCATGACCTGGAGTAGTGATCAAGATGAGTGACCTTCTGGGAAGTTTTCCAGGGTGTGTGTGAGTGAGGAAAACACACACTGGAAAGGACATGTGTTGGCCTGGGGGGACTATCACTGGTCAGATGACCCATTCAGGCATGTGGGTGGACCCTGGGGTGGACCCTGCGTGTCTGCGGGGCAACTGGTGGTACCTGGTAGGCCAGGACCCGACGATCATGTTAAGGCGGGGTGTCTGTGTAGTCACTGAGACCCCGTTGTCACATTTGGTATCAGAGGAGGAACCCTGGGTCGTTGTGCTCTAAAGGGGGGGGGGGGGTGATTGTAACATCCCCAAATGATAAAGGGTTAAATGACTAAATGATATGAATCATGTCAACAGGGTGAACCTTCCTTTTCGGGAACCTGTCTAATTAGAACTCCACAGTTAAGCGTGCATGGATTGGAGTAGTGATCAGGATGGGTGACCTTCTGGGAAGTTTTCCAGGGTATGTGTGAGTGAGGAAAAAGCACACTGAAAAGGACATGTGTTGGCATGTGGGGACTATCATTAGTTAGATGACTAAATGATAAAGGGTTAAATGACTAAATTATATGACTCATGTCAACAAGGTGCACCTTCCTTTACGGGAACCTGTCTGATTAGAACTCCACAGTTAAGCGTGCATGGCCTGGAGTAGTGATCTGGATGGGTGACCTTCTGGGAAGTTTTCCAGGGTGTGTGTGAGTGAGGAAAACGCACACTGGAAATGACATGTGTTGGCCTGGGGGGACTATCACTGGTCAGATGACCCATTCAGGCATGTGGGTGGACCCTGGGGTGGACCCTGCGTGTCTGCGGGGCAACTGGTGGTACCTGGTAGGCCAGGACCCGACGACCAAGTTAAGGCGGGGTGTCTGTGTAGTCACTGAGACCCCGTTGTCACATTTTGTATCAGAGGAGGAACCCTGGGTCGTTGTGCTCTAAATGGGGGGTGATTGTAACATCCTCAAATGATAAAGGGTTAAATGATTAAATGATATGACTCATGTCAACAGGGTGCACCTTTCTTTTCGGGAACCTGTCTGATTAGAACTCCACAGTTAAGCGTGCATGGATTGGAGTAGTGATAAGGATGGGTGGCCTTCTGGGAAGTTTTCCACGGTATGTGTGAGTGAGGAAAAAGCACACTGAAAAGGACATGTGTTGGCATGTGGGGACTATCATTAGTCAGATGACTAAATGATAAAGGGTTAAATGACTAAATTATATGACTCATGTCAACAAGGTGCACCTTCCTTTTCGAGAACCTGTCTGATTAGAACTCCACAGTTAAGCGTGCATGGCCTGGAGTAGTGATCAGGATGGGTGACCTTCTGGGAAGTTTTCCAGGGTGTGTGTGAGTGAGGAAAAAGCACACTGAAAAGGACATGTGTTGGCATGTGAGGACTATCATTAGTCAGATGACCCGTTCAGGCACGTGGGTGGACCCTGGTGTGGGCCCCACGTGTATGCGGGGCAACTGGTGGTACCTGGTAGGCCAGGCCCCGATGACCATGTTAAGGTGGGGTGTCTATGCCGTCACCGGGACCCGGTTGTCACAATTTAACTCCATAGGATTTTCTTTTTATATGCTTCACTATCTATGATGAGGTAGTTTCCTAGTTGTTCTAAAATCACTGCAAAAGGATTCCCAATTTTTTTTGTTTGAGGATCACTAAGATAAGATCCTTGATTATTCTACATGATTAGGTATGGCTATGCGTTACCTTTCCCTGATGGAATTCCTATGACTTGAGATTGTGATAGACATGGATCACCAGAGGTGACTATATTTGGCATGGTCAGGTGTAGTGGTTTTGAGGTTAGCACATGGTGATCCAACATGTATTATTGAATGTATCATGTGATACCTTCATTTATTTTTCTCATGCATTGACATGTATATTATTAAAAATTTTCATGGAACTACTGATATATATTTCTTACACCCTGTATGGGAACCCCAGTGTGCGTGTAGACCTTGTTTTTTTAGTAGGTCTGATCACAAGTTTCATAGTGGATCGGCTTGGAGAAGCTTGATAGGATTTGGAGATGGGGTTGAGGTGAGGCTTGGGGTTATAATAGATCATTCTTATATATATTATTATTTTTTATTTATATATATTTTATCGACTTGGTGTGTGATATATTGGGATGCATGTCTACATGGCTACATAAATAGTTTTTTATAGAATGATATATTTTTATTTTATTATATTTTTATTGGGATAAAATTTCATGCATGCATTCTATGATATGAGGCTATGAATGATAATTGGTGTTTATTTTCTATTAATTATTGTGATATATATATTATATTCTCTATAATATTAATCATATACTCTCGATACTAGTTGATATCCACCGACGTATAGGTGGTGGTGGTGGTGGGGGGGGTGTAATGTAGTGACCTAGTTAGTGTTTCATTTAAAAGATTTTATATAAGGATATAAAAAGTTATATTAGAGATTTATTTTTTGTCTCATTTTGGGGGATTTCATATTTAGAGTTAGGAATGTATTAAATCTTGTGATAGATCTTGGGTTGGTGAGTGATGAATACATATTTGGGGATTTATTGGCTTTTTCCCTCCTAGATAAGGGTTTTAAGTGGAATGCATTCATCTATTTTTTTGGCATTTAGGATTCATATCACATTCTTGTGCTTATGTGTGATTGATGAATTGGTTTTGAAAAATGATTCCATTGTTTAAAGTGTATACAATAACTTATACAGTGATTTCATATATAAATTGTTGGTTTTATTACATTCAATTGGACCATGATTTTTGACTCATGAGATGTTCATGTTTTCTTATGAGAGGTTATGTGGATCATTCCATTTATAATAATTTGACTATGGTGGTGTTGTTTTGATGTGTAGGTGTTTTATGATAACCCTTGGTGGGTTTTTTAGTTATTGTATTCCATAGATTTAGATTTGTATAAGTAAGGTATATTAGAGTTATGGTTTAGGATGGGCACCAGTTTCCTTGAAGTGATGAATACCCTTGAAGGGGTAGAGAAAGGCATATGGGATTCCTCAAGATTTAATATGTAAAGAACATGGAGTGATTTTTGTATTATGGTTAAGTGTAGGATTAGTTTTATAACCATACTTATTAGTTTTGGGAATGTTTTTTTTTGATTTGGTAGCGAGATAATATCCTAGAGTTTTGAGTCAGGGGTATGTTGAGGATGAGTAGACACATTATGGTTTTGGAATGATGTATGAGTGATGTGTACTATGTATTGATCTTAAAATTTAGTAATATGCCTTAGATTCATAGGAATAGAACACTGATAGTGATTATAATTTGATGGAAAACATGTTGGAGATGCATGGATAGTTGATTAGGTGTGCGAGGATAGAATTGATGAGGTATTACTCATGTGATCATGTGCATGGTTATGCGATTGGATGATATGGGACTATATACCCAATTTTTTTTAAATGAGACTGAGGTGGATCATGGGATAAGAACCAGTTATAGGGTTCTTTGAAAGGTTTACTCTTACTCGGTAATGGGGGAGTGAGTACTTCATTACCCTTGGTTAAAGGGATCCTGATGTGTGACAGAAAATGCATGTTGGTTAGATGCAATTCCATTCGCTCTGTTCCTTGTTATAATAGGATTTTTTTGGGTCCATTGAGCATTTTCTAGGTTCTAGGATAACTCAAATTATGCAATAATGATACTATGGTGGTGTTTAACCCATAGTTTTAGAGTACTAGAGGATATTTAGGGAACATTAGCGAGTCTTTGGTTAATGGACACCCTTTGGGTGTGATGATCAATGGGATTGTTGAGACACCCATTGAAGGGTGGCACATGGTTTTTATGGGTGAATTATGGTGTCCCATCCATTGTGAGATGAGACACAAGTGAGGGTATTTTTTTTTAAATTTGGGGATGAAAGCTCTTTTAAGAAGAGTGTGGTTTAAGAGGAGTAAAACATGAGTTATGATGGAGATTTTATAGCATGATTCTAAAAGAGCAATGTAATTGAAATAATTATTATCTATGTGAATTCTATTCATGTTCCATTTCAAATGACAAAAAGGATAAATTATGGACTTTAGCTTCAACGTTTTTAGAGAATGGTAGTGAAAAATTTAGTGGAAGAAGGTTCTCTAGGTGATACATTCTAGAACTAGGTATCCAGAAGGTCATGTTCCATATTATGTATACAACCAGTAGGTTACTGAAAATATGTATTTGGATGATATGTTTGTTTTTTCTGAATGAGTAGTGTTAGATTTTTTCTTTATAGTTTTTTAGAAATATAAAATCATAAGGATTTAAAAATGTTATGTATTGGAAAAATTTACTTATTCACTAGATATCAGTGGCCTAAAAAATATTACTACTTCTAATCAATGGTTGTTAATTAGGGGATATCTATAAAGACCAAAATCCAGATAAATTGGTTGATTGGATGGGAACCACTACAGGTTTTGAGATCACCTTTTCATGTGTAGAGATATTATGAATGGATTAGTGATATAATTGACTAACTTAGTGAAGTGATTGTAATATTTATAATTTATAATTGAAATAGAAATTAAATAGTGTTATCTTATGGATGTATGAATTAATATTTGAGCTATATAATCCTTAATTTAGTTTACTTAATTTTATGTCCTCTTAAATGTGTTTGTATTTGTTCAAGTGTGTGAGATCTGGTTGAATTAGTATGATGACATAGGGTGAGGTTTTATCTTCATAAGTTTTTTATAATGAAAGTCGTAGGGTATCTTCTAGTCAAAAAAGTTTGGAATAATTTTTTTCTACTTTGAAGCTTCCAGATGGTGCATCTTCTTGTGATCATTGGTGTTACACACCCAAAACATAGTATCAAATACTAGTTCATGGATCAATAGTGTACACTCAGTAGTAGACTCCGTTAACATTCACTCTCTTGTATTGAAGTTATTTTTATTTAGTGGGATACATTTATTAGAAGTTATAGAATAAGAAGAAGGAAATGTCAATATATACCTATTTTATGGGTCATACATTGGATTCATGAGAATTCATATGAAATACTATATGATTCATAAGGATCTTGAGGTTCTATTGATGGGGTTCAAACCATGGAATATGAATAAAATATGAATTATAAAGTCAAAAAAAGTTCTAGGATTTATTTAGCTTTCACTGGTGTGGAGTGTTTTATTTAACATCATGGGAGTGAAGATAATAATAGAGGTAATGAAATATTTGGTAGATATGTATTATAATCCAAAAACTTTGAACAAGGTGTTCATGATGCTGAAACTGTCTGGTATGAGTTTATCAGAAGATAGACCTACAACAAATAATGTGAATGATTTTAACATGATTCAGATATTTATTGAATTAGTTAATGTTATGTTTCTAGATTATATTTGAGAATTAATATTTTTATCATCCCTTATAGAGTATTAGGATATTATGGTAACTTCCATAATAAAATCCTTTATTAACATTAACTTGATGTTTGAGGATGCTAGAAATATTAATCTAAAGGAAGATCTTAGATTGATGGAAGTCCAAGAACCTACTAGAAACATGCTGAATGTTAAAGGTATAGGGAAATATCCTCATTATAAGATAAGTTATATGAAATTAAATGATAGGTCTAGAGTAAAGGATATAGATAAATTGATGGGGCCTATATTTTGGCACTATAGGAAAAGAGGGAATCTAAAGAAGGACTATAAGGATCACATGGTGAAATATCTAAGTGGAAGATTTTGGAAGTTCAAGTTTCATTAATTTAGCCAAACATAATAGAAGTTTACTATTTAGTATCAACATTTCAATGGAATCATGAGTGATTTATATTATAGAATTATTACACTTCATGCCACAATAAGGGTTTATGGTAAGTTATGTGTCCATGAGGTTAAAAAACATTCACTTAGCTGATGATGATGATCTGAAAGTCATGGGGAAGGGTGATGTTAAATCATATTTGTTTAATGGTAGATTATTAGAGTTGAAATATGTTTGATACATATAAGTTATATGGAAGGAACAAAATTTTATTAGTTATATGAATGAGGCATGACTTATAACAATATTTGAAAAAGGGGTTTTTAAAGTTACTTAAGGATATATGGTTGTTGATAGAGGTTCAAAGGATTAAACCTTGTATTTAAGTAGAAGATTTAATAGAGAGAAAATGTCCCAAGTAACAAATTATGAATTTTTGGAGTTGTTGCATTATTTTCTCTGACTCCTTAGTGAGAAGAACATGAATGTTTTATCAATCTAGGGTGCACTAAATCTTGATTACATATAAATTTTAATTTTTGATAGTTTTATGATGAGAAAGTAGACAAAGGTTACATTAATCTTGAATGAAATAAAAACAATATCTTGGAAGTTATAAAAAGTTCACATATACATTTGGGGGCCTTCTCCAGTCTACTCTCATGGAAGGATACATTTATTTATGACTTTCATTAATGATGTAGTAGAGAAAATATGTGTTCACTTCCTTAAAAAAATATGAGGAATTCAGAGTAATTGTTTAATGGAAGGATATAGTGGAAAGGGAGACCATAATAAATTCAAAATTTTTAAGTTAAAATAATAATGTTGGAATATAGTGGAATGAATTTCTAGAATTAAATCTGCATGAACGAAATCAAGTTAGAAAACTATGTACCTAGGATATAAGTGTATAAACGCGTGGCTTAGTGAATTAATAATATATTAACTAAAAATGTGTGAAAAAGGATGTTATATTGAAAAATGTACAAGGTAATTTGGGAATATGTTGTAAAATATGAAACATACTTAGTTAACATAATTATTTCATAACAAACATGGATGGATATTCCAGAGTAGCTATGGTTCAGAAAACTAGCATAAGTAAACCACATCAAAGTTTTTGACAACATCACCTGTGTCTATGTTGGTACCGTGGTTATAAAGAAACTAAAATAAATATTCCACATATATTTTTTTGTGTAACAAAATAATGAAAACTTTTTATTCAAACATTTGAATGATGAAAATCAGAAGATAGTTAAAAGTATAAATGTGAAAATCAATGAGAAGGTATTATGGAAAGATTGGAACTTCAAGGAAAATTTATTCCAGAACTAAGAATCAATTCACCATTTCTAATTTGACCTAAATGGTTTTTCTATACGGACATAAGTTATAGAGTGTTTAGGGACCACTGAATTTTTGGGAGTTAGACTATAAAGAATCAAGATACTGTCATAGAAGGTATGTTCAGGAAGTTATAATACTAAAAACAGAAAAACCACAATTTGAATTTTGAAGATTTATTAGAAATAGATACATATTTTAGAGTTTTGTAACTGATTTAAACTTTTTAATTCTAATAAAAGGAGAGATTGAGAGCTCTGAAGAAGAGGAAAGTCTTAGTGGTTTTAGAATGTGGGAGTTCACTATGGAAGATGAGTTGGATTTGTTGCATTCAAACAAAAATTGGGAGGAAATGGAATTACCACAAGAAAAAAATAAACCTGATAGGAAATGATTCTTCCATTTTAAATAATAAGATAATGGTAGAATAAGGTACAAGGTTCGTCTAGTTTCCAAAGGATATTAAAAAATGGAATAAATTGAATATCTAAAAAACTTTTATTGGTAGTTAATCACACTATAATCCATAAAATGATATGTTTGGTTTCATTATAAATTTTTAACATATAAAAGATAGATGTAAAAATAATTATTCCTCATAGTGAATCAGAGGAGTAAATTAACATGAAGAAAAAACTAGTTTTATGGACAATCAGGAAAAGGAACTGGTGTTTAAATTGGAAATAAGTCTTTATAGCTTAAAACATGAAACAAGATAATGGAACATTAATTTTAAGGATTTATTTATAGAGTAAGGTTTAACATAGAGAATCTCAAAACATTATTTCTACTAGATGAAATTTTAAAATTGTAGATTTATCAATTTTCTCTTATATATTAATTTCATGCTTATAGTGGTTCTAGACATTAAATAGATTAAGGTGGTGAAAAAGTAATTTTTCAAGATTATTTAAGATGAAAGATCTCTGTGAGGCTAAGAAAATACTAGGGGTGTGGATTGAGATAGATAAAAATGAAATATTTTTGATGTTATCTCAGAAATAGTATATCTAGAAGATAATAAAAAGATTTGGGATGTTTAGATGTAATCCAATATTAATTATATTGTCTAGACACATAAAAATATCTTCATAAAAGGTTATAACAATAGATGATGTGGTCATGTATAGAGTGAAAGTTCCATTTTCATTAGTAATAGGTAGCTTGATGTACATGATGATATTTTTTTATTCTGAAACTACATTCATAGTGCTAGTCATTATTAGTTTCATGTTAAATATAGGTAAAAATCATTGTAATGAAGTGAGATGGATCATCTCATGTCTCAAAGGATCATAAGACACAAAATTATATTTTGGGACATATGATCCGTTATAAGGGTATATAGATTCAAAATTTGGTGGAGATTTAAATACTTAGATGAGTAAAATTTTCTATGTGTTCACATTAATTGTAATGATAGTTTTATTGATATAAAGGATACAATAGGTAGTAGCATAATCTATAATGGAAATGGAATACGTGGTCATAAAGGAATCTAGGGAATAATTGACTTGGTTAAAGTGTTTAGTGAAGGAACTTATAAGAATCCAAGAAGTTGGATTACTCTTCTATGATAGACATAGTGTAATAAATTTGGTGAATAACTCGGTGTTTCATGCTTGGATGAAACACAATGATATGAAATATCATTTTATCTAAAAGATAATTGAGGACAAGGATTTAAAACTATAGATGATAGAAATAATAAAATATATAAATTATTTGTTCCCTAAGATTATAGTTCAGGAAGGTTTTAGGAAACACCATGCCTAAATAGTACTAGAGTAATTAGAAAGTGGCAGAGGCACTCTTGCAGGCACCGAAGATGGAAGACTGGTTTTTTTACAAAGTGTTAGAGGTTGATATGGTTTTATTAAAGTATTATTTAAGTGGGATATTTGTATTAATGTGTATTATATTTAATTTCTATTTCAAACTAATGAAAGAATAAATTACATAAGTTATATTCAATCTATTTACAAAGTGATAATATAAACTTTAGTGGAGGTAGGTAGTCTAAGTATGACATGACCCTCCCCTCCTGGGCCAATTGTAGGTTGAGTGTGTACCCCCAATCCCACCACCAATAGGCCAGGGGTTGGTTAAAAACACTAAAAAGGAATAATACACACATGATAGGACTTAAATATACAAAATCTAGTAGATATATGTCACCATCCAACACAAAATACCCACAACCACATAGGATATACCTATCTAACTTAAATAAAAATATGCATGCACACATCTGATAAACATCCCAAGTTTCACAATAAAATTCTTGTATAAGAGGAAAAAATACAAGGATTGTAATAATGGGACATAAATTGACCTTGAGAAATTGGGAATAAAGAGATAAAAAATTTATGCCATCTCTATGTGAGTAATGTAATCTATGAATCCCATTATATCCACTAATATCTAGCTTCACTAGCTCTAATAAATCCACATCCACCAATACATCCATTAAACCATGTGTCATCTACACAAACAAAATAAGTGTGGGAACTAATCTTGTCCCATTTTAAGTATAAAAATACCCAACAGAATACCCTAAAAAATGGTGATGGGATTCGGGTCAACATGAAACCAAGTGAAAAACTGTATTATAATAGTTCAGGACATGCACTCCTAGATTCTATGTTGAAATCATGAACTTTAGAATTCTGGATTTGATGCTGATAATTGTTACCAAAGTTTTTACATCCAAAAATTATGACACCAAAATGATAAATGGATCACTTAAAAACTCTAGGATCTTTTAGATTTATATTTTTAGAGAATTAGGACAAACACTTACATAAAAAATTCACATGACTTTAAATGAGAATTTCCCCCACTTATCCTATCTTTTGTTTTTCACATTAATACATCATTACCATCCATATTAAATCTATTGTTGAAATAATTTGTTCAACATATTTCTTTATAACCTTATTAAAAGGAAACATAATAGGGGTGAGATCAAATTCTTAGTAAGGGAAAATGTAAGAGTTGAAAAATGAATTTCATCAGTGAGCATAAGAAGAGAATAAGGGTTTGATGACATAGTAAAAGTGAATGAGTATAGAATATGAATATTCATAGCCATTAATAACTATATCATCAACATGAAAACATGACATAAGGAAATGGGAAAGGAACGAGTGATAAGAATCAATAATCATGTTCTATGTGATATCAATCTTAATAAAATGAAATATCATAAACCCATATTAAGCATAGAAAAAATATATTGGTATGCTGGAACATCATCTCATAGAACCCTTATAGAACCCTTAAAATTAGAATAACCATACGTCTAACATCCAATATAATTCTATAGAGAACATAATAAATCCTGAATGCATTGGAGTGATATCTAGGTTCACCCATTTTATAATCTATAATGGGCTCACCCAGTGCAATTTGGGAACACCCATCATTTATAATGTCCAAGAACTGAATAATGAATAGATAAAATATAGAATTCATTTCATTATAACTCATTGAAATAAACTTTATTGTTTTCAAAACATGATTAAACCATGGAAAGAGAACATGATCCATAAAAATATCTCTGAAACATGGTTAACTCATGGAAAAGAAATGGGTTCCATAACAATCTCTTGGAAACATGGTTAACCCATAGAAAAGAAATCGGTTCCATAAAAATTTATTTGAAATAATATTAACCCATTTAGAGAATTAATAAAGGTGGTATCATTAAAAAATATTCCCATTGTATCATAATTAGAAATAAGGGTTGTTAATGTTGAATAATGGAAATACTATAAAAATACCATTAAAAACATTGCTGAGGAAAATACCATTTTCATTTTGAAAATCAATTTTTAAAATATAAAACATTTTAAAAATATTTTTATTTGAAAATATAAATGAATGATTATAAAGGAATAATTTTAAAATAATTTATTTTTTTGAGGAAATTAACCTTCCCTCTTTGAAAAAAACTATTTTAAAACACTTCTGAAAACATTTTTAGAAAACATGTTTTTGTAAGAAAACATATTTTTTGACCAAAAATATGATTATTCATAAATAAATTATTTTTAAATTTTGAGTACATAAAGAGAGAAAAATGAAGGGAGAAAATTTATTCTCCTTTAATAACTATAGGAGAATAAAATTAATGATAACTATTTATATTTTGATCATAATATTTCAACATTGGGGACTTAATCATAAATAATCCTGATAATCGATGAGATTGTAATATCAAACTCTTACCACTTTAGTAACATTGAATTGTATGTACCATGAAAGAATTAAATTAAATGAAACATAATATACGAATATAATAAATAAATTCATGTTATTATACATCAAAGGCTATGTATATACACTTTATAAAAGAATATAGGTGCATAACACCACATTAGTCTCGAAGTAGGTAAATTGTGACCCAAATCCATTATGATATTGGTAACTTTGAAACTGTAAATAAAATGAAAGAGATATAATGAAATTGTATGTAAATCAAAATAAATTTATGTATAATAGTCATAAAATAAATTCATGGGAATTATATACACCACAAAATAAAAATAAGTGGTGAATATATCATATATCTCACAGAAATAAAAGCGAGATGAGAAAATCCCTTACCGTGAGTTTGATTCATCACACTTGTTCTTTATCTTCCAAAATAATAAAATTATGTTAATTATTTAATTTCCTGATAAAATTTACATGTTTATTATTACTTTTATTTCACTTATAAACAAGTTATTTATAATTACTTAATTAATTAAGTTTAAGTAAGATATTTTGACCATATTCATCTTATGTGTCAAAAATGAATTTGGTAGGTTAAATATGGTAAAAAATGTTATTATTTAAGAATATAAATAATAATATTAGTAAAATAATTATAATATTTATAAATAAATTAAACTTTTAAAACCAATCATGAAAATGGTTATAAAAAATGATCTAATGTTAACATCATGGATACAGCATCCATACACACGCATGAGTAACATTTATATTATTTGATGACCATTATTGAAAGAGGGAAAGTGATATTTTTTATCTATATAATGATAATTATATCATGAAGACCATTATATTTAATTATAAATACTTATATATATAATTCTTGTGATATAAAAGGAACCACATCACTTCGAGGAGGCGTTAGTCCACACGTTCATGAACGACATTATCATTTTTTCAATATGTGAAAAGGTAATAAATTAAAGGATATAATTTATTTATATAAATATAATTAAGTAATTAATATCCTAATTATTTCATTTGTACAATATATATTAATTATATTTACCCTTATTACCTTCCATATAACACGTTTGTAAAAAACGCTTCACATTGCTTCGTGAGGCGGTAGTCTGTCGTACACATGATCGATGTTATCGTATCCCCAAAGATATGGGATGTAAAAAGGAAATATATGATATAACAAATATATAGGTATAATTATGTTATAAATATCAGATATAAACTTTATATCCATCATTATTCCAAACATTGAGAGGTGGTAACAGAAGAGCAACCAACATCAGTTTGCGAGTCGATAGTCCTTCGTACACACGAACGACGATTTTGTAGCCGATATGATGAAAGTGTGTGTGGTTATTGGTCATAAAAATTGAAGTTAATCTTATTAATATATTTATTATACTTAGCTTTTTATATTATCCAGGTATAAGAATAATTTAATGGGATGGATAAAGATATAAAACAAAAATGCTCATTGATGATCGTTACCTCTTCTTCCAATAACTGCTTTTGGTATGAACCAAAGGCCTTCCTTGGTTTGATTTATGACCAAATTTAGTATTATATAATGATATTAGGGAATTTTTAAAGTAATTTTGTCAGATTCTAGAAATAAAAAATGGCTTGAGAGTTGTGAATATATGAGGTGAGTGTGTTCCCTTTTATAGTTGAGGAGGAGTGACATTCTTGTAAATAATCAAAAAATTATTATCTATTAGGAGGTCAAAATAACCTAAAGTGGCTAATAAATTAATAATTAATGTTTTATTAAGGATGATATGGTCTAGGAAAACCTCCTCCACATAATGGAACATCATTTTATTTTTTAACTCCTAAGTTTCCCTATTTTTTCATTTTGGTTTTTCATTAAGGTAACTAATTTTTTAAGCTAAGTAATTTATCCACTAAGACTAAATTAAAGTGATAATTGTTAGAAAAATTATACCCATTGATTCAAAATATGTAATAAAAATTAGTAAATAAAAATTTCATTTATGTTGGAAATTTATTTTAACAAAAGTGCAAGTAACGCGTAAAAACACTACTTTTCCTAATTGTGCCAATAATGTTTTCTCTATTTGGAGGTCAATATGTTCATTATAAAAGGTAAATTTGTCCATTAATGGGACATATTTGATATTTATTAAAATTAAAAAAAACACTTTTCATAAGATAATATTTTCTGTAATTTTAAATCATTTAATAAATTATCATTTTTTATAAAATAACATTAATATTAATTTTGAAATTATTTATTTAATTTTAATTTAAAAAAATATAAATACAAAGATGTAATTTGAATATATTAAGTCTTAACCTATGTAAAATAATATATTAATCTATCATATTAATTGAAGTAAATAATTCATTGAATTTACTTCACTTTAAATATTTTTAGTATCATTTATTATAGTGATTATTAACTAAATAATTACTATGTTGGCATTTATTAATCATTTTATGTAATTATTTAATATATAAAATTCAATGAAAGAAATATTAGGAGAAAAAAAATTATTTATATTTTAAGAGGATACATATTACTAAACATATTTTTTCCCTATCCCAAAGCATATACAAATTAAAAGGAAAAAGGGTTCCTTTTTGTCATTTTCTTCACTTAGTATATGAGTAAATTACATTTAATAGTGTCCCAAAAAATCCTAGAAACACATAATAAGGTCATAAGGGTAAACATATGTCCATAAAATAGGTTTTTGACCAGTATATAGACCATTTCCCCCCCATAAGTTTAAAGTTTAATCCCTTTATAACCTCATTTTTACTTTAATCATTATAATAGAATTTATTATTTTCACTAATTACTTTGGTAAAAAATTAAGTTCAAATTTTTATAATTAAAAATATGTTATCAATTTTTCCAAATTGAATTCTTATAAGTGACGAAAATTGATTTAATATTAATCCAACAAACATCGTGAGACAAAGGGTTTTTAAGAAGAGTATTTTTTTAGAAAAATACGATTCTATGTTAACTTATTGACTACTAATAATCAATGTATGAAACTCAGTTAATATTTACTAATATATAATATATAATTTTAATTTAAATCATTTACCATTAGGTTTTACTTTAATTAATTTAAAAGGTGAAACATTATGGATTTTAAAACAATTTTTAGAAAAAAACGTTTTGAAACCCAAAAAAAAAACTTATATGAAAAACAATATAAAGTTGATTAAAAAGTAATTAAATATAACTAAATATTAATCAGTTTACTTGAAAAAATATTAAATTTTTTTGGCACTTTTAAATAAAATAATTTATTTAAAAGAAAATATATTTTATAAAAATTTGTATTTTCCACTATTCATTGAAAAATCAGTATTTTTTGAAAAATAAAAAACATTTCAACCAAAGTAAATTTTGATATTTTTATTTCATAAAGGAATTTAATTTCACAATATACATTTTATAAATGTTCCAAAAATTTATTATAATATTTTTTTCGTGAAAATAAATAAAAAACATTTTTGGGGAAAACATATTTTTGAAGAATAAAATCACTTTACTAAAAATTGATTGATTATTTAATAAATATTTGTCAATAATTTATATTGAGTGAAAAATTTATATATAAATATATATTTAATTAAGTAGTTAATACTATTCAGACCAATTTATTTAACACATAGGTTATAATGGTAAAATATATATCATGGGTCATTTAAGTTTGGTGTTTCATGTTGAATACACTATCAAACATAAAAATATTGGAGTTGCATGTAACAAATGATAAAATGAGTGTTACCTATAATGCAAGATCGACTTAGTGTTTTGTTTCCTTTATACTATCAAAAATAATTTTCTTCTTTTAAAATCTTGGGGTGTTACATCCACTCCCTTTAATAAATTTCATCCTTGTAATTTGAACTTTATATCAGTAATCAAAGGGTGGAAATTTGAAAATAATTTTATTGTAAACCCATATCATTAAAATGGTTAATAAAAACCCCTCTTAATAATAGATAAATGTAAGTATAAAGTTCATATGTAATAACAAATAACTAGGTTCATAAATTGAAGAAAATAGGTTGGAATGGAAGAAAAATGTAAATAATTATACGGTGTGATTGAGTTCATTGATAAAAAACAAGTTAATGATCAATGGAAAGTTAAGGGCCAAAAAAGGTTAAATTTTTTATGATAAAAAATACCATCAGTTTATTAGAAATAAAGCTACCAAAATGACATTTTTTTTCAAGAATATTTTCCTAGAGTTAAGGAATTATCTTACCATCTAGACTAAGAGAATATAAAAATTAACTTACATGATTAGTTGAATTTAATATTTTAATAAAATTATACTGTAATATCATATTTTCATCCAAATGATGTGTATTCATGATAAATTTTTAACACCTAAAGCACTAAAATGAAAATTTAAAGACCACATAACCATAAAAGGGATAACAACCTATTCCTCCCACCTTTAAACATTAACCAAAACCAAAATGGTTTGAAGATGATAAGATATTTCCCAAAATAAATAAAACTTCATATAATACACTAATATTTAAAATTAAATATTACTACCCAAATTTGAAACCAAATAATTCAATAAATAACCAACCTTAAAATTCTCTAAAAATTTCCCGACTAAAGTTCAAAACCCACGTATTAGAAGGATTTGATCATATATTCTCCTAATAAAATCAACCATTATTCCTTAAATAAAATCCCATATGTTTTTAAATAAACATAATATTTACCTATAACTATCTCATAATAACCAGGATATCACATAGACCTGTGGTAGGTGCTACATCCTTGCCGCCCTTCGGCTGTGGGTTCAAGACCCACAACATTTCTGCATACGATGGGTTATCACAAAACCTTCAGGTTGTAACTTTTTCTCTTAAAAATAAATTCCACCCTAAATAACACTTAATTTTTATGCTAGTGTTTACAAATAAACCAACGTATTAAAATTTCTCTAAAACGATCATTAACCACTTTAATATATCATCGTTTAAAACCTTAACGGGGTGTTTAAGACATTGAACATATGATCATACTTAAGCTTATAGACCAATGACTATATCCATAACTCTTAATATAACCTCACATGGAGACATCTCAATCTAAAATTTTATCTAAAATAACCCTTGATACTAACTATAACAGCCCAAGACCGACACTCCCAGATCCAATGTTTAAATCATAAAATATACGTTTCTGACTTTTGATGCCGATAATTGGGACCCAATTTTTTCTTCCAAACCTTATAAAACCAAAAAGGAAAATTGGATCACTTACAAACTTTTTGAAATTGTAGGTTTAAAGTTTTAGATAATTAAGACAAACTCTTACATAAACAATTCACTGGATTTTAAATGTGAATTTCTCCCACTTAACCCAAATTTCCTTTTTCAAATTAATACACCATAATCATCTATATAAAATCCCTTCTGTAAATAATTCATTAACCTATTTTTTTATAACCTAGGGAAAAATATAATAGGGGTGATCTTGAATGATAATTAAGGTAAAATTTAAACATTAATAAAATAATTTCATCAGTGATCATAAGAAGAGAATAAGGATATAATGACATAATCAAAGTGAGTAAGTATTGCACATGAATATTCATACCCAACAATATCTAGGTCATAAACATGAAAACATAGAATTAGAAATTAAAAAAGGAAAAATTCATAATAATCAATAATCATGTTCTAAGTGATATCAATCTTGATCGAACAAAGCATCATAAAACCATAACAAGAAAAAATAAAACATATTTGTATCTTGGAACATCGTCTCATAGAACCCTAACGTAACCCTTACAGAACCATGACATAACCCTTACAATTAGAATAAATATATGTCCAACATCCAATATAGTTTTCAAGAGAACATAATCATTACCCAATGAATTGGATCACTATCTGGGTTCAACCATTCTATAAGCATTAATGGGATCATGTGACACTATATGGGTGCTCCCATCATTTATAATGTCCATGAACCGAATAACGAATAAAGAGCAGAAAGAATTGATTTTAGGATAACTCAATGAAAAAATAATTATTATTTTAAGTACATGATTAACCCTCGGAAATTAAATAGGTTCCATAATAATCTCAATGAAACATGGTCAAAACTTGGAAAAGAAATGAGCTCTAGAGCAATTTCTTTGAAATATGGTTCACTTGTGGAAAAGAAACAGGTTCCATAACAATCACTTTGAAACAATCTTAATATATCTTAGACAATGAATGAGTATGGTATCATTAAAAAATATAGAAATTAGAACAAAATGAAAAAAAAGTTTTGTTGATGTTGAGGGATTTAAATACCATTAAAATTTCATTAAAAACATGTTTGAAGAAAATACCCATTTTATTTTAAAAAACACTTTTTTAAACAGAAAACATTTTGAAAATCATTTTATTTGAAATTAAAATGGAAATATTATAAAGGAATAATTTAAAAACCATTTAAAAAATTTATTGAGGGAAATATACTTATATATTTGAAAAATAGTTTTATAAAACATTTTTGAAAACATTTTTAAAAAACATGGTTTTGTAAGAAAATATTTTTTTCGACCGAAAAGACTATTATTCATGAAAAAATTATTTTGAAATATTGAGTACATAAAGAGAGGAAAATGAAGGGAAAATTTATCTTCATGAAGTAAGCATAGGATAATAAAATTCATGAGAATAATTTAGAGTTAGATCATAATATTTCAGAATTAGAGACTTAATCACAAATAATCTAGATAATTGAAGAGATTATAATATCAAACTCTTACCACTTTGGTATATTTGAATCGTATGACCCATGATAGGAATAAATTAAATGGAACTTAAAATTAAATGATTATAAATGAATTCATGATAATATATTTCAAATTGGATGTATATACACTTCATAAAATAAGATAGGTGCATACCATGACATAAGTCTCAAAGAAGGCAAATTGTAACAAAAATTCATTACCACTTTGGTAACTTTGAAACAGTAAACCCCATGAAAGATAGATCCTAAAATGGTTTTTGAATCAATATATATTTATGTTTAAGAGTAATATAATACATTAATGATTAGTATATACACCACATAATAAAAATAAGTGGTGAAAATGGATTACATCTCACAGAAATAAAAGGGAGATGAGAAAAACCCTTTGCTTGAGTCCGATTCATCACACTTGTTATTTATAATCCAGAATACCAAACATAAGTTAATTATTTTATTTATTTAGAAAATTTTCCAAGTTTATTATTATTATTATTTCAATTATAAAAAATTTATATATAATTATTTGTCACGACCCGTCCTCGGGGCCCGTGCCGTGACTACCCCAAGCCCGCCTTCCATAGGCCAGGGGCTGGCGACTAGCACCAAGGCGTAAAATCCCAGTAAACAGGGAAGGCATTGCCTTTATAAGTAACAACCACACAGAGTCAGCAAGCGGAAAGTAAAGTGCAGAAAAGTAAAGGGGGCCGGAAATACAAGCCCAACTGTAAAGTACAACTGAAAAGTAAAGTACAGCAACTGAAGAAAAGACGGCGGCCTCGTGTCGTCCACTGGCAATCCCACCTGAAGGGTGGGTACAGATAGCCTCCAGGCTCCTCGGGTCCCACGTCCGCTCCGAGCACGTCCCGCCCAGTGGTCCACCTCCAGGTACCGTCCTGCTCCACGCCCCAACCGTGATCAGCGCTGTCCGTCGTCTGCAACCAACACAACAAGGTGCGGGCATAGCCCGTGCAGGGGTGAGTACAAGCTACTCAGTAAGGACCCCGAGACCCCCGAAGGTCTCCCGAAATCCACAAAGGATATAGCACAAAAGAAAGATGCAATCACGAAGTAACATCTGACTCGACTTAGGTATATGCCCATACATATACCTAAGTCCCCACTTCTAGCTCTGCTCACGAGCTCAAGAACAACTCAATCCACAAAGGAAAGAAAGACTCAAATCCACAAGGAGAGTAAACAGTAAATCCACAAAGGATAGTTCAACACAAACCACAAAGGAGAGTAACATAAGATTCAGCTCAACCAGGATTTTCATTATCGAAACCGTAAATGTTGAAGAGCCCCATCTCTGAAGTGTACAGTGGTCCTATCATGACTCCGAGGTACTGCTCACTAACCTAAGACTGCTGAAGTACTCCTCCTGTCGAGTACCGCGGGTCTGCTGCCAACTACCGGGCGCTCCGTCCGCTGAGGGTCTGCTGCCAAATACCGGGCGCTCACCCAGTTAGCCTACTGAGGTACTCCTCCTGTCGAGTACCGCGGGTTTGCCGCCAACTACCAGGCGCTCCGTCCGCCGTGGGTCTGCTGCCAACTACTGGGCGCTCCGTCCACTGGGCTAGTCGACTCACTCCAAGTCGAGTCGGTCAAGCAGTCGTCAGGTCTCAGTCATCTACACGGTCTCCGTACTCCGCACGCACGTCTCCACCGTCGCGGGTCTGTCGCTACAACCAAGCGCACACACTCCGTAGAGTTTCGCGGGTCCGCCGCTACAACCAAGCGCTCCACCGCCAAGGGTCTGCTGCTGCATCCAAGCGCACCACCACTGTCAAGTACCACGGGTCCGCCGCTACACCCAAGCGCTCCACCGCTCAAGGTAAAAAGAAGATTCAGCTCACACAGGTTCGGTAGCACTCTTCCACGTAGGATCGCTGAGTGCAGTAGTCGACGCAGTCCACTGAGGATCTCTGCACAGTCGTCGCCGCAGTCCATGGAGGATCTCTGCTCTGCCGTCGTCGCAGTCCACGGAGGATCTCTGCTCTGTCGTCGTCGCAGTCCACGGAGGATCTCTGCTCTGTCGTCGAAGCCACAGCCAGCACTAGGGTTCCCGCACTTAGCGAGCTCGTTTAGGAGGGTCCGCTCCACGAGCCGAGAGGCTGATACATCAACTGACACTTAGTCCGAAGTTGATGTATCCAAAAGTTCCGTATCGACAACAGGATCTCAACGCAACAGACGGCGCGTCAATCGGACGCCCGGTCTGAGAGTTATTGGCATTTCCGTCCCAGGGGCCCGGTTGGTTTTTAGGGCAAAACCAACCCGACCGTACTCCGCCTATATCCGATCCTTGGGCGGAGTATGCCAAAAGTTCCGTCTCACTTAGAGTAAACTACCACAGCTGACGGTACGTCGATCGGACGTCCGTAGCTCAAGTTATGAGCGTTTCCGCTCCGAGGGCCCGGTTGGTTTCGTGTACGAACCAACCCGGCCGAACCCAAATTCTCCCGAAACCTTGAGTATAATATACCGAAACGACCGTCTCGATCCAAGGATCGCGTAGCCGCTGACGGTTCGTCAATCGGAGGTCCCAGGCCCAAGATATGGGCGAAAGACCGAAGAGGGCCCGAAACGGGGGTTCTGGGCCCGGGGCGACCCGGCCCGAACCCCCCCCTTGGGTCGGCCGAACCGGGTCGGCCCGACCCGGCCTGGGCGCGGCCCGGCCGACCGGGCCGGCCGGCTCGGCTTCGGCCGAGCGGCCGAAGGAGGGCGCCGCGGGCTTGACCTGCGGCTCAAGCGAAACGCGGCCCCGCGGGGGGCCGCCTGTCACGCGGACGCGGCCGGGCCGCCGCGTCCGTTCCCGGTTCCGCGCGGCCGCGGAACCGGCCGCCGCTGCCGCCGCGGCTTCAGCCACGGCGGACTTCCTCCACGGCGGCGCGCCGGGCGCCGCCGCCTCCGGTCGCCGGCGCCGCCGCGCCGGCGACCCGCGCCGCCGCCGCCTTCCGCGGGCCGCCGGAGATGCTCCGGTGGCCCGATTCCTTTCCCATCTGCGCCGTTGCTCCTCCCGGGGGCCGACCTTCACTGCGGGATCAACATATCGCCCCTGCCGCGCGGTTCGTCGTCGTCCGCCATATCCGCACAACAAAAGAGATCGGCGGAGGGTTGCCGGGTCTTGTTCGCTAGACCCGCACCCTCCGCGTTAGTCATAATCCACGGGAGGAATAATCAACAACAATTTTAAATAAATTAAAATTTTCGGAGATCATGTTCTTCACTTTAAAAGAATAAACACGGGGGAAAAAAGATAAAATAATCCAATATCCCTTACCTCGCAGCTGTCGTTGCCGAACGAGGGATCGTCGCGGAAGAAAGAGATCGTCGCGTCGTCGCGGTATCCGGCGTCGCGTCGCCAATCTTCGGATCAAGATCAAACGGATTTAATTAATTTAAATCCGTTGATATCGAATTATAAAAAAAAGGAGAGAATTAGAAGATTCGATTCTCACCTTTGTTGTCGAACGCGGATCGGCCGCGGAAGAAAAGGCGTCGCCGAAGAACGTCGCGGGTAGGGCTCGTCGACGTCGCAGATCTCGGCGTGCGTCGTCGAATTCCGGTCGCCGGCGTTCTTCGCGTTCTTCGCGTTCTTCGCGTTCTTCGCGTTCTTCGCGTTCTTTGCGGGGAGATGAAGAAACAAGATCCTCTCAAATCCTTTCAAAGGATTTTTAGGTTGGTCTTATTTTATAAACATGCCAACACACGAAACTGGTTAAGAAACGATCCATCAATTCGAAAGAAACGACCCATTTAATTCACGAAAGAAACAGCCCATTTAATTCACGAAATAAACTGCCCAATTAAATGGTCTGTTAAGAATTAAATAAAACGCGTCGGTTGACTTTTCAGTTTCTTTGACGGGTTTTCGCGGGTGCGTTACTTAGCGAAAGAAACGGCGGGGCTCGTGCGGGCCCCACCTCACAAATATCCTACCAAGGGGGTAGGATATTTCTGGATAGCATCCTATCCAGTTCAACTCAGTTCAAGCCGCCTTTAAGTGACTTCAAGTGGCTTCCAAGCAGCTTAAGTGAAATAAAATAAAGTTGTCGCACAAACTTTATTTTATTCTGACTTAAAGCCGCAAAATTTAAAAACCACGTCTGAGCAAACGCAACTCCGGAAGAGGCGTTTCTAAGCAAATACCGGCGCTACGATTTCATCGGTGCCCTCAGAATTCGATTCCGGGCACCGGTTCAAAAGATAGAAAAACCCGCTCGTCCGTTCACTGAACGTACCCGAGCCAAACTTCGGAAATTGATTCCGGGCACACCGGGCCTCGGAATCAGGTGCCGTCTGAAGCTGCGCTCTTGAAAAATTCCAAAGAAAATTAAGAAAAAAATTTCCTTGAAATTTGCGGGTCTTTACATTACTCCCACCTCAGGGCTTTACGTCCCCGTAAAGATACATCAAAAACTAGGGGAACAAATGGGGGTACTGAGCACACATCTGAGCCTCCCGCTCCTAAGTGCTCTCCTGGAGGTTCCCGTGCTGCCATCTGACGCGCACAAGAGGAATCGACCGCCCACGTAGGACCCGCTCCTGTCGACCCTCGATCTCCACTGGAACCTCCGCAAAAGTCGCCACATCGTCCACGTCAAGCTCCCCATGATCAAAGATGTGCGTCGGGTCGTGCACGTATCTCCTCAGCTGAGACACGTGGAAGACGTCGTGCACCCGGTGCAACTGAGGTGGTAGAGCCAGGCGATAAGCCACCTCGCCAATCCTGCTAAGAAACTGGAAGGGTCCGATGAAGCGCGGAGATAACTTGCCGCCTCGGCTAAATCTCCGAATACCACGTCGAGGTGAGACCCGCAAGAAGACGTGGTCGCCATCCTCGAACTCCAGTGGCCTCCGCCTCCTGTCAGCATATGGTTTCTGTCGGCTCTAAGCTGTACTCATCCGCTCCTGGATGACCTGGACCTTCTTTGTCGTGGCCTGGACCATCACAGGTCCCACAAGAGCTGCAAGATTTCTTCTTTGCCGAAAAGAGAAATCTCGTCTCATCCCCTGGATGAACCACATTCTTTGCCTAAAACAGTCAATCCTAACATGGATGATACTAATCCATACCAAGGATGACGTCGTAAGGCCTCGACGCTACTACTAAGAGATTCAACTGTTACTCTCGCCTCCAAGGGTTGAGTCACACTGTCGGCATCAGTGTGTGGTAACTGGGTCTCCTCCAGTAGATGTATCACAGGTGAGGGTCAAGTCAACAGCCAAAACTGGAATCTCCTAGTAACATCACGAAAGAGGACAGGAACGAATATATCACAAAGGTATGCATCTTTTATTATTGCAGCTCATATTACAAGACGCTACACAAAAGCAACAAGGAACCAGAAGTACAAAGGATGTATCCACTAGTTCTGCTCCTGTCCATCAGCTCCCAGGGCTCCATGATCGAAGGCCTCGACTGCCTGAAGCTGAGCTCTCCCCTGCGGTCGGGGTGGACCTCCTGGTGGTGGTGGTGGTAGAGCCTCAAAGCGTCGTCCACCACCTGCTGCTCGGCCAGCTCCTCTACCTCGTCCGTCTCCTCCCTGCAGACCGCCACGGTCGAACCTCTGCCTCTGCCTAGGTGGTTCCTCAACCGTCTGCTGCTCCCCCGCATGGCGGGTCGGGCAGTCACGAGCCATGTGACAAATTCCGCCACAGGAGTAGCACTGCCCACTCTCGGCACGCCTGGCTCTGACTCCACCCCGGCTTCCCCGCACAACTGAGCCTGAGTCGTGCAGTCGGCCACTGGTAGGTCTGGTCTGCCTGGAACCCTGAGTCATCTGTCGGCTACCTGCTACCGAAGACTCCGCTACGTGCCGCCCTGTGGTGGGTCTCTGTGCTGGTGTAGACTCAGCAAGGAAGCTCTCGATCAGAAGGGCCCGCTCTAGTACTCCTATCTGAGTCGGTATGCTGAGGGAGATCAGCGATGCCCTGATCTCGTGTCTCAAACCCTGCTCGAAGGTCCGGGCCCGGAAGAAGGGGTCCCGTACCATGTCTGTCGAGTACCGAGAAAGGTCGGTGAACCTTGCCGCGTACTGAGCGACCGTCATGCTGCCCTGCCGCAGCTGTAGAAGCTCCTGGATGCGCACCGCTCGAAGGGTGGCCGGGACGAACTCAGAGCGGAAGAGGCTCTCGAAGTCCGTCCAGAGCAAGGATGCCTCATCGTGAACCTGGAGCATCAGGCTCCACCATCGTCCTGCCGCCGGCTGCAGGAGGCTCGCTGCGAGAATCACCATGAGATCCGCTGGTGTCCTCACTAGCCTAAAGATCCGTACCACCGCCTCTAGCCAGTCCTCGGCGGCCTGGGGGTCCGCCTCACCGCGAAACCTGGGCGGTCGCTGGCTCTGAAACTCATGCAGTGCCCTGAGGCGACGTGCATCGTCAGCGTCTGGTACTGGCAGCATCGGTGGCTCGGCGGGTAAAGCTACCGCCGGTGCCACTGCTGGCAAAGGGCCCTGCACCGAGGCCTCGTCGCTCGGTGGGCTGCCGTCGCGCCCTACACTCGGAACCCTAGCTGGCTGTCGTCGCGGGGCCATCCTGAAAAGGAGAACAAGAGCACGACAGTCAGAGCAGTACACCTGGTGAGCTGGCACAAGTAATCACAAGGAAAACTTGAGACTTTCTTAAAGCAGATCAGTATACCCGGTGAGCTGACACAAGTAATCACAAAGAAAACTTGAAACACACACGAAATCAATGTTTTCATGCATTAAGTCGGAAATCAGGAGTCAGGGTCCTGGTGTACGGATACGTCGGCCGCCGCACCAACACTGGGCTCCCTGAACTGATATCCACACTCAATACACTAAACACTATTGCTTCACATAGAAAGAAAAGAAGATCAGAGTCTGCGGTAGAACCGACCACCTCTGACAATTTGTCACGACCCGTCCTCGGGGCCCGTGCCGTGACTACCCCAAGCCCGCCTTCCATAGGCCAGGGGCTGGCGACTAGCACCAAGGCGTAAAATCCCAGTAAACAGGGAAGGCATTGCCTTTATAAGTAACAACCACACAGAGTCATCAAGCGGAAAGTAAAGTGCAGAAAAGTAAAGGGGGCCGGAAATACAAGCCCAACTGTAAAGTACAACTGAAAAGTAAAGTACAGCAACTGAAGAAAAGACGGCGGCCTCGTGTCGTCCACTGGCAATCCCACCTGAAGGGTGGGTACAGATAGCCTCCAGGCTCCTCGGGTCCCACGTCCGCTCCGAGCACGTCCCGCCCAGTGGTCCACCTCCAGGTACCGTCCTGCTCCACGCCCCAACCGTGATCAGCGCTGTCCGTCGTCTGCAACCAACACAACAAGGTGCGGGCATAGCCCGTGCAGGGGTGAGTACAAGCTACTCATTAAGGACCCCGAGACCCCCGAAGGTCTCCCGAAATCCACAAAGGATATAGCACAAAAGAAAGATGCAATCACGAAGTAACATCTGACTCGACTTAGGTATATGCCCATACATATACCTAAGTCCCCACTTCTAGCTCTGCTCACGAGCTCAAGAACAACTCAATCCACAAAGGAAAGCAAGACTCAAATCCACAAGGAGAGTAAACAGTAAATCCACAAAGGATAGTTCAACACAAACCACAAAGGAGAGTAACATAAGATTCAGCTCAACCAGGATTTTCATTATCGAAACCGTAAATGTTGAAGAGCCCCATCTCTGAAGTGTACAGTGGTCCTGTCACGACTCCGAGGTACTTCTCACTAACCTAAGACTGCTGAAGTACTCCTCCTGTCGAGTACCGCGGGTCTGCTGCCAACTACCGGGCGCTCCGTCCGCTGAGGGTCTGCTGCCAAATACCGGGCGCTCACCCAGATAGCCTACTGAGGTACTCCTCCTGTCGAGTACCGCGGGTTTGCCGCCAACTACCAGGCGCTCCGTCCGCCGTGGGTCTGCTGCCAACTACTGGGCGCTCCGTCCACTGGGCTAGTCGACTCACTCCAAGTCGAGTCGGTCAAGCAGTCGTCAGGTCTCAGTCATCTACACGGTCTCCGTACTCCGCACGCACGTCTCCACCGTCGCGGGTCTGTCGCTACAACCAAGCGCACACAATCCGTAGAGTATCGCGGGTCCGCCGCTACAACCAAGCGCTCCACCGCCAAGGGTCTGCTGCTGCATCCAAGCGCACCACCACTGTCAAGTACCACGGGTCCGCCGCTACACCCAAGCGCTCCACCGCTCAAGGTAAAAAGAAGATTCAGCTCACACAGGTTCGGTAGCACTCTTCCACGTAGGATCGCTGAGTGCAGTAGTCGACGCAGTCCACTGAGGATCTCTGCACAGTCGTCGCCGCAGTCCACGAAGGATCTCTGCTCTGCCGTCGTCGCAGTCCACGGAGGATCTCTGCTCTGTCGTCGTCGCAGTCCACGGAGGATCTCTGCTCTGTCGTCGAAGCCACAGCCAGCACTAGGGTTCCCGCACTTAGCGAGCTCGTTTAGGAGGGTCCGCTCCACGAGCCGAGAGGCTGATACATCAACTGACACTTAGTCCGAAGTTGATGTATCCAAAAGTTCCGTATCGACAACAGGATCTCAACGCAACAGACGGCGCGTCAATCGGACGCCCGGTCTGAGAGTTATTGGCATTTCCGTCCCAGGGGCCCGGTTGGTTTTTAGGGAAAAACCAACCCGACCGTACTCCGCCTGTATCCGATCCTCGGGCGGAGTATGCCAAAAGTTCCGTCTCACTTAGAGGAAACTACCACAGCTGACGGTACGTCGATCGGACGTCCGTAGCTCAAGTTATGAGCGTTTCCGCTCCGAGGGCCCGGTTGGTTTCGTGTACGAACCAACCCGGCCGAACCCAAAGTCTCCCGAAACCTTGAGTATAATATACCGAAACGACCGTCTCGATCCAAGGATCGCGTAGCCGCTGACGGTTCGTCAATCGGAGGTCCCAGGCCCAAGATATGGGCGAAAGACCGAAGAGGGCCCGAAACGGGGGTTCTGGGCCCGGGGCGACCCGGCCCGAACCCCCCCCTTGGGTCGGCCGAACCGGGTCGGCCCGACCCGGCCCGAACCGGCTAGGCCGGGTCCGGTCCGGCCTGGGCGCGGCCCGGCCGACCGGGCCGGCCGGCTCGGCTTCGGCTGAGCGGCCGAAGGAGGGCGCCGCGGGCTTGACCCGCGGCTCAAGCGAAACGCGGCCCCGCGGGGGGCCGCCTGTCACGCGGAAGAAAGAGATCGTCGCGTCGTCGCGGTATCCGGCGTCGCGTCGCCGATCTCCGGATCAAGATCAAACGGATTTAATTAATTTAAATCCGTTGATATCGAATTATAAAAAAAAGGAGAGAATTAGAAGATTCGATTCTCACCTTTGTTGTCGAACGCGGATCGGCCGCGGAAGAAAAGGCGTCGCCGAAGAACGTCGCGGGTAGGGCTCGTCGACGTCGCAGATCTCGGCGTGCGTCGTCGAATTCCGGTCGCCGGCGTTCTTCGCGTTCTTCGCGTTCTTCGCGTTCTTCGCGTTCTTCGCGTTCTTCGCGGGGAGATGAAGAAACAAGATCCTCTCAAATCCTTTCAAAGGATTTTTAGGTTGGTCTTATTTTATAAACATGCCAACACACGAAACCGGTTAAGAAACGATCCATCAATTCGAAAGAAACGACCCATTTAATTCACGAAAGAAACAACCCATTTAATTCACGAAATAAACTGCCCAATTAAATGGTCTGTTAAGAATTAAAGAAAACGCGTCGGTTGACTTTTCAGTTCCTTTGACGGGTTTTCGCGGGTGCGTTACTTAGCGAAAGAAACGGCGGGGCTCGTGCGGGCCCCACCTCACAAATATCCTACCAAGGGGGTAGGATATTTCTGGATAGCATCCTATCCAGTTCAACTCAGTTCAAGCCGCCTTTAAGTGACTTCAAGTGGCTTCCAAGCAGCTTAAGTGAAATAAAATAAAGTTGTCGCACAAACTTTATTTTATTCTGACTTAAAGCCGCAAAATTTAAAAACCACGTCTGAGCAAACGCAACTCCGGAAGAGGCGTTTCTAAGCAAATACCGGCGCTACGATTTCATCGGTGCCCTCAGAATTCGATTCCGGGCACCGGTTCAAAAGATAGAAAAACCCGCTCGTCCGTTCACTGAACGTACCCGAGCCAAACTTCGGAAATTGATTCCGGGCACACCGGGCCTCGGAATCAGGTGCCGTCTGAAGCTGCGCTCTTGAAAAATTCCAAAGAAAATTAAGAAAAAAATTTCCTTGAAATTTGCGGGTCTTTACATTATTTATTCAATTATGTTTAAGTCATATGTTTGACTATATTTTAGCTTATATGTATAAAATGACTTTGGTAGGTTGAATATGGAAGAAAGGTCATTATTTAAATATATATAGAATAATAATAAAGAAATAAATATCATATTTAACCATAAATTATACTTTTAAAACCAATCATGAAATATAGTTATAAAAAATGAACTAACGTTATGATCATGGAGATGGTAGGCCGTACATATGCATGAATAACATTTCATATATTCAATGATCATTATAGAAAGAAGGTAAGTAATATTTCATATTTAAATAATGATAATTATATCATAAATAACATGATATTTAATTATATATAATTTTATATATAATTATTGTGATGTAAAAGGAATCACATCGCTTAGATGAGACGGTATCCTACACGTCCAAAATCGACGTTATCACTTTTTCAGTGTGTGAAAAGGTAATAAATAAAATAATATATTATTTTTAAATAAAGATAATTATTTCATTCATATAATTATTATTTAATTTATATCATATATATTTATTATCATTACCCTTATTACCTTCAATGGAATGTATTTGTGAAAAACTGTTCACATCACTTCGGGAGGCGGTAGTCTGCCATACACCTGAGCGATGTTATTGTATCCTCTATAGTATGGAATGTAAAAGGGTATATATGACATAATGAATCTAGAGATATAATTATTTAATAAATATAATATATAAACTTTATATACATCATTATTATCAACCTTGAGAGGTGGTAATGAAAAAATGAATGACATCAGTTCGCAAAGAGGTAGTCCCCTGTACGCACAAATGATGATTTCATAGCACATTTAATGGAAGTGTGTGTGGTTTTAGGTAATAAACTTAGCAAAAAAATATCCTTGTGTATTTAGTATATATAGGCTATTATATTATAATTGTATAATAATAATTTAATGGTATGGAGAAATAAATAAAACAAAAATGCTCATTAATGATCGTTACCTCTTCTTTGGGTAAATCCTTTTGGTTTGAACCAAAGGCATTCCTTGGTTTGATTTATTTACTAAGTTAGGATTCTAGGATGATAATAGGGTATATATAAAGTGATTTTGGAAGAGGTATTATGATAATAATGGCTAGATATGTGTGAATATGTGAGGGGAGTGAGTGCCTTTTTATCGATGAGGAGGAGTGAAATTCTTGTAAATACTCAAAAGTATTAACGATTGGGTTTTCAAGATTACTTAAAGTGGATAAAAAATTAATAATTTAATGTGTTTTGGGATTATATGGTCTATTAAATCCTATAACACATAATTAAACTTTTCTTTATATATTTTTATCTTTAACACCTATGTTTCCGTATTTTTTCATTTTGGTTATTCATTATGGTAACTAGTTTTCTAACATAAGTAATTTATCAATTAAGACCAAATTAAAGTGATAATTATTTTAAAAACTATAAAAACTGATTCTAAATATTAAATATAAATTATTAAATAAAATTCCCTTGTATTTTTGAAATTATTTTCAACATAAGTGCATGTAATGCTTAAAAACACTACTTTAACCCTAACCGTTCCAATAAAGGTTTTACTATTTGGATTCAATATGTTCATTATAAAAGATAAATTCGTCCATTAATAAACCATATTTTATATTTATTAAAATTTAATAACCACTTTGAAATATATAGGATTTAAGTAATTTTAAATATTTTAATAAAATATCATTTCTTATAAGATATTGTTAATATCAATTTTGACTCTATTTACTTAATTTAAAAATTAAAAATATATATAAAAATATTTAATTTGAATATAATAAGTTAAAAATTGTGTAAAATATTATATTTATCTAAATAATTAATGGAATAAAATAATTAATTCAATTTACTTCAACTTTAATATTTTTAGTAAAATTTATTTTAGTTAATTATTAACTAAATAATTAATACGTTGGAATTTGTTAAGAATTTTAAGTAATTATATAATCTCTAAAATTTAATGCTAAATTATTATGATAAAAAAAATATTATTTAAATTAAAAGGGATATATATAACCTAACATATTTTTCCCATATCCCTATGTTTTATAGAAATTAAGAGGATAAAAGTGCTCATATTTGTCTTTTTCTTCACTTAACTTGTTATATGGGTCACTTTCATGGAATAGGGTATTAAAAACTCACAAAAATATACAATATGGTCATAAAGGATAAAATATTTCAATAAAATGGTTTTTGGACAAGTGTATAGTTCATTTTCCCCTTAAGTTTAATGTTTAATCCCTTAGTAAACTTATTTTTACCTTAATCATTATAATTAAAGTTAACTATTTTCACAAATTACTTTAGTAAAAAAATAATATGAACTTATTACACATTATAAATTATGATAATTCATAATTTGTAATGTATTATTTCAAATTAAATTCATATAATTGGAAAATCTAATATTAATTCCGCAGATGTGGCGAGATAATGAGTTTTTAAGAAGAATACTTTTATAAAAAAATATTGTTCTATATTAACTCAATGAATAATAATAATAATTGTATGAAAATAAATTAATATTTAATTATATATATTCTATAAATTTCTTTTAAAACATTACCCATTAGTTATTATTTCAATTAATTAAAAGGGAGAAACATTATGCATTTTAAAACAGTTTTTAGGAAAACCCATTTTTAAACCCAAAAACTAAATTATATGAAAAACCAATATAATATAAATGAAATTGAATATAAATAAATAATACTTAGTTTATTTTATAACATATTCAAATAATATAGGGACTTTTAAATTAATTAATTTATTGAAAAAAAATTACTTTTTTAAATCGGTATTTTAACTATTCATTGAAAAAAATTTCTTTTCTGAAAAATACCAAAATTTAAACCAAATGAAATATTGATATTATGATTCTAAATGTGATGTTAATTTTATAAAATAAATTTTAAAAAATTTTCAAAAATTTATTATAATATTTTTTTCATGACAATCAATAAAAATCATTTTTGGGAAAACATATTTTTAAAGAATAAAATCAATTTAACAAAAAATTATTGATTATTTACTAAAAAATTATCAATAATTTATGCTAAGTGAGACATATATATTTCATAAATTAGTTATTATTATTATTTATACTCACCAATTTAATATCTAGGACATAATGGTAATATATATATCATGGGCCATTTATGTTCAATGTTGCATGTTGAATAAAAAATATCAAGGTTGTGTATAACACGAGATAAACTATGTTTTTCATGTAACATGAGATAAAATAAGTGTTTCATTTCCTTTACACTATAAAAAACAATTATTTCTTTTTAAATCTCTGGGTGGTACATGTATAGTCACCCAACACCATCAAGGGGGAAAACACCATCCAAGGAAGAAGACTTGTTTCACATCCCAATTCTACCCACACATGAACTCATGTGATAATACAAGGACTTCCCTAGATGTCAACCCATTCCATAGAATATGGAATCCCTGAAAAAATACTATAACTAAGTGGAAAACACTTCTCTATTAATAAACCCTAGGGTAAAACACATATATGCCCACACATAAGAGATACAATGCATGCCTTAGGGGTAAATAGCTCCTTGATACTCTATGAAATAGAAAATAAAACCACATAAATCTATTTGAGGAGACCAAAACTAAAATAAACACATCAAACCCCTAGGATTTAGAGAGAAATATCCCATACTAAAGGTTCTCATCATCTATTATAAACTCCTTATACACTAATATTATTACTTGCCAGTTGTTTAGGGAGAATGAGTGAACTCATAGAAAGTTCATTATTCATTGAATTATATGAAACATAAGGGGGTAACCATCCCCATATGTGAGTGAACTACACCCCATCCCCTCAGTGAGTACCCTACCTCATCTCGCTAGATTGATGGAACCTCATCAACTACACAAGGACCTAAAAAGGGGTTTCCGTAACATAGATATTCCCCATAAGGGTAAGATCAACTAACCATTAGGTTAATACCCACACACTTAGTGAATATTCGCTATATATTCACACTTTAGGGGAGAAACCTGGTGAAACATGCGCACCACAAGTCCCCTATCGCCTATACTATCTATGTAGATCGAATATAACCGTTATCATATCCTTGGTACCGTGATATAATAGGGGACCCATGAAATCCCATAGAATAAGATTGATAGAGGAGACTATCATCTCCAACTATGTAGGAATTTCCCTATTAATTATATATATAGATCCAAGAAACCATTACTTAGTATAGAGTATTTTCACCCCATATCTATTGGAGAGTATCAAATCTATAAATGTAATGTACTACCCACACCTCATCACAAAATTCAATCCTGAAGGAGTACCAAAATCCCATATCCATACTACTAAAACCACATTTTCATCAAAACTAGAAGTTTGATATGTGAAGTCCACCAATAATACTCTAAAATTTTCTAATCCATCTCCCATGAGTAGAAATTGAGGTGAAATATGGAAGAGAAGATATCTACTATATACGAAGAAAACTGTTGACTGTGGACAATATGTAAAATGGAGTGAATAAACAACTCCTTGAACTCCTTTATAAATTATCTACACTGATTATAACTCTAGGGTGTAAGGAAATTATGGAATACCCTTGAGTTTTATGTATGTTTAAAAGTACCATTTAACCACTATGCTATATAGAGGCACCACTTAAGACTAGCTTAACCTCTATACTCATGCGTCTTACATCTACAATGGATCCAAATCAACCAAAAACTCCTATTGATTTTTGATCTCTATATACTTTAAATGATTTCAATTATCCAACAAATGAATACCACCGGATGTTTACCATCCTAACTATAAGGCCCCATCCTTAAACCTTACGTAATCTTGAGTTATTACAAGATTACACATTGAGGATCTTTTCGGGTTTAGAGTTTTAGAGAATTAGATCATAAAACTTGCATTACATTCCACATATAAACGAAGTGGTTACATAAAGATAGTATTCTTCATTCCCATCAATGGAAACATATTTAAAATAAAACATGGATTATTTCTTGAAACTTCCTTGACACTATCATCATATCATGTACCTTTCCCTTGACCTGTGAAAAACATTTCAAAAAAACCTGGGATGAGCATAAAAAGCTCAGTAAGGGATATAAAAATATGGAAAGGAAACATGAGTACATATATACATAAGAATGAAATCATACTTTACCCATAAAACATAAGCACTTTAACATACCTCATCAAATCATGAATAAATCATATAAATCGTAAGACATAAAGGTAACTTGAGGCATTCATAACATTCTTACGTAGGGAGTAACCCTATTGGTTACGTTTGGAATACCCATCACAGTATATTCCCTAAATCTCTTCGGAGAAACCTTAACGTTTCACTACTTCGCGTTAACCAATGCATTGGAGAGCTATATCAGGCTCACCCGCCCTTAGTTTATCACAGAACCACCCGTCTTCATAATAATGCCCAAGAACCTCAACATAATCGTATCACATAAAACATGCATAAAGGAAACATAACATTTCCACATTTCAATCACAAGATATCAATACAACACATTGATATAATAAAAACATTATGAAAACCGTTTTCAATACCAAAATAAAAGAAAAGTATAACATGGTATTTATTTTTCTTTTAAAAAGAAGGTATGGCTTGTAGAGGAAGCCGAAACTCAAATAATGGTCACGGTGGTAGAGAAGTTGTTGTCGCCGCATACGTACGACAAAAACATTCCCTATTGTATTTTAGTAAACACTTTGTATAAAAAATATCCCTTTTGAATAAACATAAAAGTCAATGGGGTTTATACACCGTATAAAAGAAGGTTTTGTATAAAACAAAATATGCCTCAATGAAAGGAGATTGAGACGAAGTCCCATACCTCGGGTCCGACTTGACTCGATCGTTATTTAATGTCCTGAATAATAAACTTGAGTTAATTTATACTTTCTTAAGAACCTTTTTTAAGTTCATTATTCCTTTTATATCACTTATTTCCATGTCATGAACACTATGTAATTATTTAAGTTAATAACGGTCGTTTTAACGATCATTGGTACTTGAGTCAAAAATAAACCCTTTATAATTACAAGTTTTTCATGTATCCATTATATCCAGAATTATAATCATGATGTATATATCTTATATATCCAGTATATACATGCATTTATAATATTACATAATCATTTAGAGGTAAGAAATGAAATGCACCGTTCATGGAGACGGTAAGCCGTACGTACGCATGAACGCTACTTTCATTTCTATTTCATATTTTATAGAATGGAATCATAATGATATAAAGGTATATTATAATTAAAGTATAATATCATATATAATATCATATTTCCATCCTTTATACGTCACACATATGGTATTTAACGAATCAAATCACTTTGAGGGGGCGGTAGTCCGCACTTCCTTAAATGAAGATATCGCGTTTACCCATAATGGAAACCATAAAGGTATGCCCAAAATGAAAAATACAGAAGCTTAATGAAAACATAAACATATTATATATCATATATAAATATATTGACATCTTAATGGCCACCTTTGGAGGTGTTAAAATAATGTTGAACAATCATCGTTTCAGGAGGCATAAATTCACCATCCACGGAAACAGTATGTTCTTTAACCATTAGATGTAGGTGTGTGTAAGTGTAGCTTAAATACTTCTTATAAAAACATCCTAGTATATTTAATATACTGGATTTGTTACAAAATAAATGAATAAAAAGAGTTTAGGGTGTTGGAGAAGCAAAATAAAACAAAAGGACTCAAGTGAATACATTACCTTAAAATTGGGTAACTCCCTTTGGTTTGAGCTCAAAGGCTTCCTTGGGAAGACTTCTGCCAAAAGTGAGGCTTCAAGGAGTAAGAGAGGGATGTGGAGAGACAAAATGGGCAGGGGTTGTCTGAGCCAAAGGCTTTGGGAGTGTGGGTAAGGAGGTAGAGGTGGGGGCCTTTTATAAGAGGAGAGGAGGGGCACTCTTGGAAAGTAAAGAAATGTTACTTTATTTTCAAATGGGTTTCGGATTTTAAAGGTCCCACATTGATATAATTAGAGGATAAGGTGATAAGGGTTCTAAATATACCCACCAAATAGGTTTTGGACATGTTTAGGTCTTATATTTTACATTATCTTTCCATTTTATTTAAATCATCAAATAATGAGGTCATCGCTGCATCATTATGATGTCATAAATAATTTAATTTATTTATTGTCTAAAAATTATAAAAAAATACTATGATGTAGAAAATATTTTTTAGATTTACAATTACTATTTATAGTCCAAAATATCATTTATTTAGTCAAAATTAAAAATATTTTACTTAGGTGATACATTCTTTGTTACATTTAACATTCTTTAAAAAAAGAAGATAAAAAGTCACTTTCTCACAAAAGTGATTTCATAGGGCCCCCAAGTTTGGCACAAGGCATCCCATGGTCGGCCATGAGACAACCAGTAGACTTAGGACACATTTTGGTGTCATTTTTTATTATTATGATATTATTTTATTATCCTTAACTACCCGATTACTCATTAATCAAGATAATTAAAGATAATTACCGTCGTTACTATTCATAATGTCAAAAAACAAGAGTCTTAATTAAATAATTTGTACCTTCTTATTAAAAATATGTAATCCATTTTACCAAATTCCAAACACATAAATTGCAATAATTGATTTAAAAATAATTCCCATTGTCAAAACAAATAGCGGGTTTTTTTGAAACAATATCTATGAAAAGTTTGGCATTAGTTTATGCCCAATTAAAAAAGTGAAATTAATCCTAATGACCACCATTGGATTAAATGGTAAAAATATATTCTAATTTAACTTTAAAACCAATTCAAAAGATAATCTAATCATATAAATAAATTATATTAAAAAGCAGTTTTGATGTAAAATGCAGTATTTTTCACTATTCATTAAAAAAATGAACATTGTCAGAAAAATACCAAAAATTCACACAAAGTAAATTTTTATGTCCCAATCATAAAGAATAAGTTTATTTTGAAAAAAAAATGCTTATAAAATTGTCAAAAGATATATTTAAAAAAGGTTTGCCATCAAAAGGCAGTAAAACAATATTTTAAGAATATTAGTGTATTCCATGCTTAAGATTGGATTTATTTTCATTTTTAGCCTCTAAAACACTATCTAATTAATTAATAGACATAGATAAAAATATCTATTATTCATTACTTACTTGGTATGTTACATCTTTCCCCCTTTAGAAAATTGCATCTCCGTAATTTATTTACTTATCGAATAAATGGGGGTACTTATCCCTCATTGCATTTTCAGATTCCCATGTTGCCTCTTCCATCATGTGGTTTTTCCAAAAAACCTTTAGCTGATGAATCACCTTATTCCGTAACACTTGATCCCTATGGTCAAGAATCTGGACCGGTTGTTCCTCATAATATAGGTTCTCTTCCAGCTGAACTACCTCTGGACTCAAAACATGAGATGGATCTGGCATGTACTTTCTCAGCATCGAAACATGAAAAACATTGTGTACCTGAGATAAACTCAGAGGTAAAGCCACCCGGTATGCAACTGATCCAACTCTCTCTAGAATTTCATATGGTCCAATGAACCTTGTACTTAGCTTTCCTTTCTTACCAAATCACATCACACTTTTCCATGGTGAGACTTTGAGAAAAACATGATCACCTACCTCAAAAGATAGATCCTTCCTCCTGTTGTCCGCATAACTCTTCTACCTGCTCTGAGATGTTCTCATGTGTTTCTGTATCAGCTGAACTTTTTCTGCCAACTCTTCTACCAATTCTGGTCCCATCAACTTCCTTTCACCCACTTCATCCCAGAAAGATGGAGTTCGACACTGCTTCCCATATAATTCCTGAAATGGTGCCATCTGTATACTAGAATGAAAACTGTTATTATATGAAAATTCAACCAAAGAAAGATGTTGGTACCAACTTCCCTGATAATCCATCGAACAAGCTCGTAGCATATCCTCCAAGGTCTGAATTGTTCATTCTGACTGCCCATCTGATTGAGGATGAAAAGCTGTACTAAAATTTAATTCAGTACCCAATGACTTTTGAAGGCCCTTCCAAAAGTTAGAAGTAAACCTGGGATCACGATCAGATACAATGGATAAAGGAACTCCATGCAACCTGACTATCTCTTTATGATACAAACAGGAAAGTTGATCTAGGTAAAAATTATCTCGTATAGCAAGGAATTGAGCAGATTTGGTCAAGCGATCAACAATAACCCAGATTGCATTATTACCTCGAGATGTCTTCGGTAATCCCACAACAAAGTCCATGGATATATTCTCCCATTTCCATTCTGGAACTGGTAAAGGCTGAAGCAACCCTTTCGGTAACTGCTGATCTTCTTTAACCTGTTGACAAGTCAAACACTTCACAGTAAAATCAGCAATATCTCTTTTCATTCCATCCCACCAGTAATACTCCCGCAGATCTCTGTACATCTTAGTACTGCCAGGATGAACTGAAAATGGAGAACTATGAGCTTCACATAACAACCCTCTCTTCAACTTTGAATCACAAGGCACACACAATCTCTTCCCAAATCTCAAAACACAATCATTATCAATGTTGAATTCAGGAAACTTACCCTTCTGAACCAGCTCTACCTTTTTCTGCAACTCACTGTCTTGCTTCTGTGCTTGCTTGATTCTATCTGATAGAGATGATCTCAATGATACCTGAAACAAAACAGAAGAACTTCCTGCACCAACAACTTCTATGCCAAATTTCATCAAATCCTTAACCAAAGGATCACATTCCAAATGCAACATTGCTAATGAAGCATTACTTTTTCGACTCAAAGCATCAGCCACTTTATTTGCTTTTCCTGGATGTTAATGAATTGTACAATCATAATCCTTGATTAATTCTAGCCATATCCTTTGTCTCATGTTCAATTATTTCTGAGTGAATATATACTTTAAACTTTTGTGATCGGTATATATTTCACACTTTAATCCATACAAATGATGCCTCCAAAATTTTAAAGCAAAAACAACAGCAGCTAATTCCAAATCATGTGTAGGGTAATTTACCTCATGATTTTTCAACTGACGTGAAGCATAAGCAATTACCTGATCATTCTGCATTAGGACACAACCAATTCCTTTCAATGAAGCATCACTGTATATAACAAACTCACTATTCCTGGAAGGTAGTGCCAAAACTGGAGCATTCACCAATCTTCTTTTCAATTCCTGAAAACAATCATCACATTCTTTTGTCCAGATAAACTTAACACCCTTCCGAGTTAGCTTAGTTATTGGACTAGATAATTGTGAAAAATTTCTAACAAACCTTTGTTAATAGCCTACCAAACCAAAGAAACTACGAATCTCAGTTACATTTTTAGGTCTTGGCCATTCTTCAACAACCTTTGTTTTTGCAGGATCAACAGTTATCCCATCTTTAGAATCAATGTGACCAAGGAAAGAAATTTGTTGCAACCAAAACTCACACTTGCTGAATTTTCCATACAATTTCTTTTCTTTTAAGGTTTTCAAGATAACCCTTAAATGTCTTTCATACTCCTCTTTAGTTTTAGAAAACACCAAAATATCATCAATGAAAACCACCACAAACTTATCCAAGAACTCATGGAAAATTCTATTCATTAAGTCCATGAAAATAGCAGGTGCATTGGTTATCCCAAAAGGCATTTCTACAAATTCATAATGGCCATATCTTGTACGAAACGCAATCTTCAGAACATATGCTTCCTTTACCTTCAGCTGATGGTACCCCAATCTCAGGTCAATCTTTGAAAAATACTGAGCTCCCTGGAGCTGATCAAACAAATCATTGATATGAGGCAAAGGATATTTGTTCTTAATAGTGATATTATTCAAGGCACTATAATCAATGAAAAGTCTCATTTAGCCATCTTTCTTTTTAACAAACAAGACAGGGGCACCCCATGGTGATGTGCTAGGTTGAATGAAACATATCTCTAATAAATCTTGCAATTGATCCTTCAACTCTAAAAGTTCAATTTGAGCCATTTGATAAGGGGGTTTTGAAATTGGCCTAGCATCAGGAACTAAGTCAACAGTAAATTCAACTTCCCGATCTGGTATTATTCCAGGCAACTCATCAGGAAAAACATCAGGATACTCATTTACCACTGACACATCATTAATCTGAACAGTTCCTTTATTTTCAACGATGTGCGCAAGGTAACATTCATTTCCATCTTTTTCAAGTTTCTCAGCCTCTTGATATGTCATCAACAGTAAGGGTTCATTCTTGTACACAAACTGAAAGTCTTTCTGAAAAGAAACTTCTTTAGCTCTACAGTCAATCTTAACATGGTAAATAGAGAGCCAATCCATACCCAGGATAACATCAAACTCTACTAGAGGTAGAACAATAAGGTTTGCAAGTTAGTTCTTTCCGCAGATAAGGATAGGAAGATTCTTATAAATTCTTTTTTCCTCAACATTTCCCCCAGGTGTTTTTACCACAAGTTCAGGAGTCATTTCTTGAGATGGTATTCCCATTTTACTAGAAAAGTTTTCCGAGATGAAAGAATGTGTAGACCCCGAATCAAACAACACACTGGCATAATCTGAAAAAACAAACAAAGTACCTGATACAACTTCATTTGATGGCCCGACATCTGCTGAAGTAGTTGCAAAGGATTTCACCACCCCTTTCTGCTTGTAGTCTAACTGCTTCCCATCACTCAAGCTCTTTGTCAGACAATCGTTTGCATAGTGACCCATCTCATTGCACTTAAAACATTTCACTAACTGTAAATCAAATTTGGTCTTACCTTCACCTTGATCTTTTTCAGTGCAATCACGAGCCTTATGTCCCATATTACCACATCAGTAGCACTTTCCAGAATTCAGAAGACATTCCCCAACATGCCTTTTTCCACATTTATCACAAACTAGAAACTTAGTTTTCTTACCATCAGACTTTTTTGAAGAATTCTTACCTTTCTATTGCCACCTCGGTGTCTTCTTCTGTTGGTTGTTATAAAACACTTGATCATCGGCAAACTCCATTTCCACCTTCTCAGCACATCGAACAAGCTTCTCATAACTTTTAAACTCATGAGAAGCTAATGCCCCTCGATATTTTGGATTTAATCCTGAGTTAAAATGATTGATTTTACTATCAAGGTCTCAGATAAAATTTGGAGCATACCTTGCCAATCGAGTGAACCTTTCTTCATAGGTAGCCACTGAGTCTTCCTCTTGCCTCAATTCCAAGAATTGTTTTTCCATCCTAAGTCAAACAGCCTTAGGAAAATACTTCTCAAGAAACATACCTTTGAATTCATCCCAGTCAAGAGCATCAATCTCATCAGCGTCCCTGATATTTTTAACCATAGACCACCACTGATCTACTTCACCCTCCAAACGGTAAATAGCAAGACTAACCTTTTGATTGTCTGAAAACCCCATGACATCGAAAATATTCTCCAGTGCTTTAATCCACCCTTTAGCTAGCACAGGGTCAGATGATCCTCTGAATGATGGGGGATGTTGCCTCATGAAATGTTCCACCACTGACATGTTCCTCTGCGGTTGATCTGGCTGATCTCGTGCATGGATACCACCACCATTTATCGCTTGATTCAACTACGCCATTACTGCAACAAACTGTTCAGTTCCAATTCTGACCATCTTGGGATGCTTATTCGGAAGTTTATTTCCTTCTGTATGCCTTCCTAGCACTGCTTCCCTATTTCCTCTACGGAAAACCATTCTGAACAAACATGTCTTAGATGAAGCAACATGGTAATCTTCAAATGCTATATCATTTCAAAAAAAAATATTTTTGGATAATCATTTAATAGAATTCTAACTCCTAAAGTTATCTAAACCGACCTTTGATACCAACTATAAGGCCCCAACCTTAAACCTTACTTAATCTTGAGTTATTACAAGATTACACATTGAGGATCTTTTCAGGTTTAGAGTTTTAGAGAATTAGATCATAAAACTTTCATTACATTCCACATATAAACAAAGTGGTTACATAAAGATAGTATTCTTCATTCACATCAATGGAAAAATATTTAAAATAAAACATGGATTCTTTCTTGACACTTCCTTGACACTATCGTCATATCATGTACCTTTCCCTTGACCTGTGAAAAACATTTCAAAAAAACTTGGGATGAGCATAAAAAGCTCAGTAAGGGATATAAAAATATGGAAAGGAAACATGGGTACATATATACATAAGAATGAAATCATACTTTACCCATAAAACATAAACACTTTAACATACCTCATCAAATCATGAATAAATCATAGAAATCATAAGACATAAAGGTAACTTGAGGCATTCATAACATTCTTACATAGGGAGTAACCCTCTTGGTTACGTTTGGAATACCCATCACAGTATATTACCTAAATATCTTCTGAGAAACCTTAACGTTTCACTCCTTCGCGTTACACAATGCATTGGAGAGATATATCGGGCTCACCCGCCCTTAGTTTATCACGGAACCACCCATTTTCATAATAATTCCCAAGAACCTCAACATAATCGTATCACATAAAACATGCATAAAGGAAACATAACATTTCCACATTTCAATCACAAGATATCAATACAACACATTGATATAATAAAAACATTATGAAAACCATTTTCAATACCAAAATAAAAGAAAAGTATAACATGGTATTTATTTTTCTTTTAAAAAGAAGGTATGGCTTATAGAGGAAGCCGAAACTCAAATAATGGTCACGGCGGTGGAGAAGTCGTTGTCGCCGCATACGTACGACAAAAACATTCCCTCTTGTCTTTTAGTAAACATTTTGTATAAAAAATATCCCTTTTGAATAAACGTAAAAGTCAAAGCGGATACACCGTATAAAAGAAGGTTTTGTATAAAACAAAATATGCCTCAATGAAAGGAGATTGAGACGAAGTCCCATACCTCGGGTCCGACTTGACTCGATCGTTATTTAATGTCATGAATAATAAACTTGAGTTAATTTATACTTGCTTAATAACCTTTTTTAAGTTCATTATTCCTTTTATATCACTTATTTCCATGTCATGAACACTATGTAATTATTTAAGTTAATAACGGTCGTTTTAACGATCATTGGTACTTGAGTAAAAAATAAACCCTTTATAATTACAAGTTGTTCATGTATCCATTATATCCAGAATTATAATAATGATGTATATATCATATATATCCAGTATATACATGCATTTATAATATTACATAATCATTTAGAGGTAAGAAATGAAATGCACCGTTCATGGAGACGGTAAGCCGTACGTAAGCATGAACGCTACTTTCATTTCTATTTCGTATTTTATAGAATGGAGTCATAATGATATAAAGGTATATTATAATTCCAGTATAATATCACATATAATATCATATTTACATCTTTTATATGTCCCACATATGGTATTTAACGAATCAAATCACTTTGAGGGGGCGGTAGTCCGCACTTCCTTAAATGAAGATATCGTGTTTACCCATAATGGAAACCATAAAGGTATGCCCAAAATGAAAAATACAGAAGATTAAGGAAAACATAAAAATATTATATATCATATATAAATATAGTGAAATCTTAATGGCCACCTTTGGAGGTGTTAAAAGAATGTTGAACAATCATCATTTCGGGAGGCATAAATTCACCATCCACGGAAACAGTATGTTCTTTAACCATTAGATATAGGTGTGTGTAAGTGTAGCTCTAATCCTTCTTATAACAACATCATAGTATATTTAAGATACTGTATTTGTTACAAAATAAATGAATAAAAAGAGTTTAGGGGGTTGGAGAAGAAAAATAATACAAAAGGACTCAAGTGAATACATTACCTTAAAATCGGGTAACTCCCTTTGGTTTGAGCTCAAAGGATTCCTTGGGAATACTTCTACTCAAAGTGACGCATCAAGGAGTAAGAGAGGTATGTGGAGAGACAAAATGGGCAGGGGTTGTCCGAGACAAAGGCTTTGGGAGTGTGGGTAAGGAGGTAGAGGTGTGGGCCTTTTATAAGAGGAGAGGAGGGGCACTCTTGGAAAGTAAAGAAATGTTACTTTATTTTCAAATGGGTTTCGGATCTTAAAGGTCCCACATTGATATAATTCGAGGATAAGGTGATAAGGGTTCTAAATATACCCACCCAATAGGTTTTGGACATGTGTAGGTCTTAGATTTTACATTATCTTTCCATTTTATTTAAATCGTCAAATAATGAGGTCATCGCTGCATCATTAGGTTGTCATAAATAATTTAATTTATTTAATGTCTAAAAATTATAAAAAAATACTATGATGTAGAAAATCTTTTTATATTTCCAATGACTATTTATAGTCCAAAAGATCATTTATTTAGACAAAATTAAAAATATTTTACTTAGGTGATACATTCTTTGTTACATTTAACATTCTTTAAAAAAATAAAAAGATAAAAAGTGACTTTCTCACAAAAGTGATTTCATGGGGCCCCCAAGTTTGGCACAAGGCATCCCATGGTCGGACATGAGACAAAAAGTAGACTTAGGACACATTTTGGTGTAATTTGTTATTATTATGATATTATTTTATTATCCTTAACCACCCGATTACTCATTAATCAAGATAATTAAAGATAATTACCGTCGTTACTATTCATAATGTCCACAAACAAAAGAGTCTTAATTACATAATTTAGACCTTATGATTCAAAATATGTAATCCATTTTACCAAATTCCAAACACATAAATTGCAATAATTGATTTAAAAATAATTCCCATTGTCAAAACAAATAGCGGGTTTTTTTGAAACAATATATATGAAAAGTTTGGCATTAGTTTATGCCCAATTCCAAAGTGAAATTAATCCTAATGACCACAATTGGATTAAATGGTAAAAATATATTCTTATTTAACTTTAAAAAAAATTCAAAAGATAATCTAATCATATAAATTAATTAGATTAAAAAGCAGTTTTGATGTAAAATGCATTTTTTTTCACTATTCATTAAAAAATGAACATTGTCAGAAAAATACCAAAAATTCACACAAAGTAAATTTTGATGTCCCAATTGTAAAGAATAAGTATATTTTGACTAACATAGCTTATAAAATTGTCAAAAGATATATTTAAAAAAGGTTTGCCATCAAAAGGTAGTAAAACAATCTTTTAAGAATATTAGTGTATTCCATGCTTAAGATTGGATTTATTTTCATTTTAAGCCTCTAAAACACTATCTAATTCATTAATAGACATAGATAAAAATATCTATTATTCATTAATTACTAGGAATTTTACAATAACACTCTCTACATCATCACCTAGATCCCATCACCATCACTATGAGATATTATCCCAACTATTCACATTTCATTTTTCCAATGGCCTAGGTTATCATAGAGGAATATGACATCATGTTTTACATGTTATAATAATTGGAAAAGGGTACTTAATTGTATTAATATTATTCCAAGGTGAGGAAAACCCCCAAACTCATCAAATGGTAAGGTATTTGGAATATACCTTGGGGGTACACATTGTGTACACCCAACGAATCACTCTAGGTGTGTACATTATCCTATGTTAGTGTGTATTCTACAAATACATAGTATGTATACTTACTATAAAAAATAAAGAATCCACATTGTGTATCAAGTCATTTACCTTTTTTAATCCATGTTTTGTAAATTGAAATGGCATGCTCTGTTACATGCCATCTACCCTACATGAGGTGTATGGATGTGTACATGGACACACCCAATGTTTTACACTAAAAAATATACATAGAGTTCTTATATGGAGAATAAAATATGTTTTCACCATATTAAAACCTCATCATAACAACGGTATACACAACATGTGTTCTAGGAATACAAACCATGTGATTGAGAATTCCAGACACAAAATCTCTATAAATAGACTGAATCCACCTATTTTACCACAAATTGAACCTCCTTGGGCCTCAATCCATGAATTTGGATTTTAAATCCACTAATATTAAATGAAAATGACTAAAATAATATGAGGTATAAATAAAAATGACAATCCTTAACTCATATAGAAACATTGAAGCTTCGGGTTTAGTTCCATGCCTCACCACCACTACCTTCGATTATTCTTTGATAAGCCTCCTCAGATGAAGCCTCCCCACCCTCTCTCACCTTCTCCCCTCAAACTAAATATGTTAATTAAGATAAGGTTTTACCTTCCCCTCATGCGTAAATTGGGAGAGAATAGGGTGAAGGGGAAATAAAAACATTAAATAATAATAATAAAAATATATTTCCCATAAATAACCTGACCTGGTACGTATAAACTAGATGGATTTTATTCCTTTAATAGGTAAAAACCTATATTCTAAACTTAACTATGAAGTTTTAAATTTAATTAAAATCCTTTCTCAATAGTTATCATCATTCATTCATGTGGGGATAAATATTATTTAGTTAATGAATATTAGATATCCTAAAAAATATGTCTCGCTTATAATTCCACAAAATTATAACTCAAGGGTAAACATAATGTACCAAGAACAACAGAACCATCAAAAAACATTTCTATACTTTTTTTATTTGAAAATTTCTATTTTACTCTTATCAAGGTCATGCAAAACGAAAAAACAAGCTAAGTCTTTCATACAGTAAAGTTGAAGTCACTATATCCTCCCCACCATCGATATTTTTTACACTTGAAAAGAAAATATCCCTAACATCTCTCTGAGGTTCGTACAACCCATCCTCTTGTGAGATGATAACACACCAATGTATGAGCTCCTCCAGCTTCTTAGGGTCCACAAATCCACCAAGACCTGGAATACAACCCATCTTAGGGAGAAACACTTTCTTTATTACTTAGATTAGGGATAAAACATATGATATTCCCATTCCTACATGATCTATAAATAGCCTAAACCGTCCACATGGGAATATGTTAACACCATCATGAGTCATATCTCTAAATTTCATCAAGGATTTTCCCCCAATACCTTTTACACCAACCCCAATATTCCCAAAAAAACTACCAAAGAGTAATACCATAAACCATCAATATCCCTCAGATACACCCCATCTATCAAGTCATTTCCAATTTGGGAATTATTCTCCCCACCATAAAAATGAAATGACCCAAAATATTATCATACTAAGACAATATACCACATTAAACTCCACTACATAACACCTTGATAAGAGTACCTTACCACACTAAAATGGCCCATCACACTTTCTATGTTCCTCAACAGCTAACAAGACTGAAAATTGATGTTTTATATATTAGCTAAATGAGTATAACATTGATCCTCCCATCCCTATCACTCTAATAACTGCAAGGTAGACACCTACACCACTTAACTTAGTTAGACTCTTATCTATTACAGATAACAAAATCCATCAATCCTGGATAAAATATTGATATCTTCCAATAATCAAATTCATGCCACTTCTATCCTAAAAAACACTATTCCCCATCACAAATCTCATGATTCAACCAGTGGTATCTCACCAAATCTCTCACCACACCACCTAGGTGGATACATAGTCAATAACAATAACTGCTAGTTAGTAAGATAATACTAAAAAATAAACTTTCAATATCTTACTTAGTTTCCTCCTTAACACATAGCTAGGATAAATTCCAAGTACTCCTCATAACACTATAAACACACCTCCATACTCTAGAAAAAAATAAGGTGAGAGGATAACTCAAGCATAGCTTCAACTCTATATAAATCCTAGAAGTAGGCCACTCCTAAAATATCAACACTCAACTCCCCAAACTCAACCTGGTTACCTTTTAAGAATAGAACCTTCCCCTTCTTCATAACTATAAGAATGGTCCTATAAATAAACCATAACACATGAAGCTACACTCTTCATGTAGTGAATGAACAACCTGTAACTTCCTAATTAGTGTAATTTCTCATCACATGGGTCTTACTTACCATTAAAAGTGAACCTTGACCTATCTGATCAATTAAAAAACATGACACAAAGGCATACATCCACTTAAAATTAATCTATGTGTGATCATCTATCATTATTGATATTTTGACCCATATATATTCCACCTTGGAGGAAACCCAATAAATCTTCTCCACCTAATCCATATCACAATGATGCTTGAAATGAGGGAAAAGTATCACCTCAATAAGAGTCTCCAATCATAACAAATTGGTTTAAAAACTCAACCAGGATCTCTAGATCTTAGCCAACCACAAAACATCAAGAGAATATTATACACTGGTGCTAATAGATATGAGTTCCAGGTAAGAAGAGCATCAATCACACCTTAGGCTACATCAGTCACTCCTAATTAGAAGGACTCTATAGATCACACTAGGAAATAATCATGACTAAAATCATCATACATCAACTTACTACTACTCGAAAGATATGACTATCTACTCAAAGGATTCCTCACACACACTAGTAGGATCATCCCATCTATCTAAGGCTCCCAATCATGGAATCTGACTCATCATACTCATCATAATCTGTATAAGATATCTTGATAGGTTACAAAAAATCATATCAATGGATTATCCTAGAGATTCCCTCTAAACTAGGAGATCACAACCAACATTGTACATCAACCAAAGATATACCAACAACTGAAATAAGGTAATGGACCTATGCCTCATCGTGTGTTAATAAATTGGATAGGGGGTACAATCCACACTAGAGGTAGATCCACACCACATTTATATTTGTAGAAGGGGGACTCATTCCATGTCTGAGAAGGATTCTAACTCATTTGTAGTATGGGTGACCCATAAGTTGTGAGGACTGAGGAAGTAACAAACCCATTCCAGAGAAAAGAATACATGTGACTGTGGATAAAAGTTTTCACTTTAATATAAATGGGAAGTACCAGCTCACATGGATATAAGGACCAAACCCCACCTTTAAAAAAACATAACTCCTATAGAAGTAGGGCCCTAACACTGTCCAAAAGGGAAGTAACATCCCTACTATAGTATAGGGGACCCACACCTCATCGGAATTATGGGAGTACCAAACCCCATGCCCAAATGGTGGAACCAATCCTCATGAATGGTGTTCTTTATCCCTGTATCCTTGATGAGGTAACAAACTCCTTGTTCTCATATGGGGAACCCACACTTCATTGGAATAAACTTCAGTTAATGGAGAATCCACTATTGGGGTTGGATCCCACACCCTATCTGAGATCTTTGATAAGGGGGGGGTTACTGACTTCATAGATAGAGGATCCCATACCCCAAGTGGTGTGGGGGATACCAACCCAAAATGTAAAATGACCCATGGATAGAGGATAACAATCCCCTATTATTTGAATATGACGGATACCAACCCTATATTTAAATTGAACTGTTCACACCCTGATATCCACTTATTTCCTTGGAGGATTATTGAGAGAGTATCACTTGACAATCTCACATGTTAATTAGTAGTCCCATCACTCCCATTATCCATAAAAGGCACATATCACACCTGTATTAAAAGAATTTATATGATATAAATAAAAACCCCGATTGTTTGATGAAATATCCAAAATTAAGATATCACACCATGATACGAACAATTCAATTACTACTATATTATTTATGGACCTAACAAACTATACTCTATAACCAATGCACTAGGAACTCGAGTTAGTAAGTAGATTATCAGATTCCCTATATAAGAATTTATCAGATGACACATAATAGTTAGTTTCTCTGCAACTACGTACACCACCATCAAAGACTGGACATGCGATCCTATACTCTAATCTAAAATATATAGGAAGAGTACCCGAGATCACTATATTATGAGAATAAATGAGATGAACAGTTCCGAGTTCCCAGGTACCATTGAAGAGTATCAAGAATGGTTCGATTCAGAGGAAAGGTTTTTTTGTACGGAGATTTATAGAGTGAGTGTGGTTTTCTAGATGGAGTGGACTCGAGCGATGGTATGAATTTAGGATGGGCTTGATAGGGAGATATGACAATGGATCAATGATTTGGAACCTATCGGCCAGTGGTGGTACCTCATGACAATCCAAAGAAACCAGGTGAGTGGTGTGCAGTCACTAAACCAAACCTAACCCCCTTTAAGAATTTGTGCCCTCATATCTCATGCCCAAATATTAATAAACCTATCTTCAAACTCCATACATATGAAAAATACACACTGATACCACTATAACTTGACCCAACCTACTAAGCCTCCTCCTAGGTTGATGCTAGTATGAGTGTGCCATCCCAACCACACCTCTAATAGGCCAGGGTCTATTAACCAACACTAATAAAGAATAATAAAAATTTGGGAGGCCTTAAACCATACAATATGAAAAAATATACATGAACATATAGTATAAAATATCCACATTCACATAGGATATACATAACTAACTTAAATAAAAATATATATGCACAAATTTTCTAAAAACCCCAAGGTGTACAATATAAATGTCAGTATAATAGGGAAAAAAGGCCGTATCTCCCAATATGCCACCTAACATCAGGTGACTAGGAATAGAGGGATCAACACATCACACCATATTTATTAAAGTATTATTAGCTTTAAATTCTACCTGATCCACTGAAATTTGGTTCCACAAGATCCAATAGCTCTATGCCCACAAATATCAACGTTGACCTATGCATCATATTCACAGAAACCACAAGTGTGAGCCCCAATATCATGTTGGTGTGAGTATAAAAATACATAGTAGGATTACCCAAGAAAAATAGAGTGTCATTTATATTGGTCAGTTTTTAACCAAGGGTCGAACCATAAAACTTCCCAACCCTATCATGGGGGAAACACTAGATAAGGGAGAAGCTTCAGCTTTACTTCTCAATGAGACACCGAAAAGACCTATTGGGAATAAAAAAAGGATAACCCTAAATATCAACTAGTTCCATAAAATATTAAATCAACAAAAAAATCCCATACCTATAGGGAAAGAACCTACTTTATCATAATCCAATGGGGAGAACACCTCCACAACATTTCGTAATAGATAAACAACATGCCTCAGGGGTAAACACCTCTTTAATTCTATACAACACAGTAGATAAAACCATATTAGTTTTCACATGGTTACCATAACCCAAATCACCACATCATTCCTTGGGGATCTAGTCCAGAAGACCACATACTAAAGTGGATCATCATCCATGATAAAATCCTCATACACTTTCATCAACACTCAACCATTGCATAGGGCGAGTAGCTGAACTCATTGGTAATTCATTGTTACAAAAAAGTATCTATAAATAAAAGACCCATATAGACATCCCACTAAATAATTATATAATACTAATATAAACTAACATAGGGGCCACACCTCAAGAACAATAATATTCTTTAGGGGTTACCTGATCCATAAATGAGTAACCCATATCCCGTCTATTATGGAAGTTCCCCACATCATACTTCCATAGGGAATAAAAATACTCAACCATTCTAGGATCTAAAAGAGTGTCCTGAAATTGAGATATTCCTAAAAAGGGTGATATTAACCAAAAATAATGAGAATATCCACCCACTCAACCCATATCCACAAGATCAACATACCCAGGGGAAGAAACCTAGTGAACCATGTGCATTACAAGTCCCTGAGAACTAAGACTGTACACATATCTAAAATACCACCATTATCATACCTTTAGTCCCATTCCAAAATGGGGGACCCTTGCTATGGAAAAGGACATGATTGACCAAAGCGAATTATAAAAACCCTGATTTTCGTACATTAATATCACACCATTTTAAAGATAAACAATATAATAGTGTTATAAAACCTAGATCCAAAGGTTTAGTATATTGGGAAAATTAGGACCAAACATAAAATTTACATAATAACACATAAACATTATTTAATTCCTTATTAGTTATCTTCTTAGCATCCCACATGTACTCCTAGGTATAATTAGTCACCTAAGGATATACATCAAAGAAAGGGTTGAGCTAAAATCCTAGTAATATGACAGATAAGAACATGAATCAATATAACATGGGTGAGAATAATAATCATCATCATAGAATAATATTAGTTTCATAATCATAATCATTATACGAAGCATTAGATAAAGTCATGTAATGTGTAAATGCATAAACAATGACACATCATGTCTTATTGGCGAACTACTACACATATTTTCAAACAAAGCTAGCTTCATGTTCACACATAACATATGCACATCATTATAAAATAATCATTGTGTAAACATTAAACATCATGCTCACAAATATTTCACATTATCTCATGAGATAAATCAAATTAACCAATTTAATTAAGCACTATATAATTCCTGGCGCACCCGTCACATGATAAAATTTACAAAATCATGCATTCCACATAGAACATTCAACAATATTTTTCATAAAATAACCCATGGAAAGGAAATGGGTTTAATGATAATTTAAAAAATCATACATTCATGAATAAATATTGGGGTTCCCAAAATAAAATTGTAATATTAAAATTGGTATAAGAATCATCCATCTTGAGTGGAGAAAAAAATATCAAGAGAAGTAAAACATGTGTTTTTAGAAAGAAGATTTCTTTTGGAAAAAATATTTTCATTTGCATAAAAACAGATTATAAAAATGTATATCCCAGAAAAGAAAAGGGAATTAAAAAGGAATTTTATTAAAATAAAATCTATAATAAAAATGGGGAGAAATAGGGAGAACCGAAGGAAATGGAGCTAGGTTTCAGAATTCCCTTTACCTTATGTCTGGATGCTTTCTTCACTTTAATATCCAGGATAATAAAATTATATTCATTAACTAATAAATCCAAAACCTATTATACATGTATTTGATTCATTATAATTATATTAAGTTTATTTATGTCCATTATGATGTGTTATAGTGTTTATCTCATAGTTCAATATTGTTTGTTTTCTTACCCGAATGGCCCAATGTCCTTTTTTATTATTTATTTTTGGACAATCCCCCATTTTAATTGGGATGAGGGGGAACCCTTACATGACCCATAGGCCTAGTGGAACAAGGATGAATACATGGCCTGAAGGCCCATATGCATAATTCCTAATACATGACCCGAAGGCCCAACCCACTAGAACTACCCCTCCCGATCATATGCATCATTGAAGGTGCCTATATCTCCACCACACATTGCTGTTCGTCTAGCATTACCCCATAGAGGGATGCATGGTGCCTATCCCCAATAACGATTTTCATACCCTCCCGTTCTTCAAATTCAGTTTGATTTGATTTTATAGAGGACAATTTTATCTAAATAATCTATCAGGGCCTTCTCGGTGTTGTATTTGGGCTGCACCATAGTCCCTATGGCCTGAAGGCCCTGTTGTCTGTAGGCCTAAACTGATGGCTTGAAGGCCAAAATGGTTAAATAGTTCTGGCCGCTACAGTACCAACTAAATTGATGTTATAGTAACCTATAAACATGCATCCACTAGAATATTGAATGATCTAATAAATAATTTGGTTATATAGTATGAGGATTAATCATTAGATAAATAGTTAATGATAATTGTTTGGATTAATTTGGCTATTTTTCGATCACAATGAACTTGTTTGGTTTTGTTATTTAATATTATGAATATAAGATTTTTACAGAACATAAAAAAGGTTATAAAATACATTTTAAAATCTTTTTCAACCATTATAATGGTTTTAAGATCATCCTTGATGGAAGAAAATGGAAAATTAAAACTTATCATCCTTGAAGGTGATAAAACCACACCTCATGAACAACATTTCCATTTTTAGAATAAAAGGGGAGAAGAAGAGGTTTGATGATTTATTATTCCATCAACATAATTAAATTTTAGTATATATAATATATTTTAGTTATCATTACAATTGAATAATGTGAGTTTAATATAGGATAATAAAATAAATGAAATTGAAAAGAAATTAAAAGAAAAAGAAAGGATATTCTACCTCTTGATTTTCTCTTCCTTGAGAACCACCTTAGGGAAAAGGGTTTAGTATTTTGATGAGACCAAGAGATTATGGACGTGGGGGATGGGATTGGGAAGGGGATTGAGTAGAAAATGGACAATATTCGAGGCTTTAGAGCCTTATAGAGAAGAGGTGATGAGGGTTGGTATTTACAGGGGAGGAGAGAGGTGTTTTTTGATTATTTTATTCATTAGTTTATTATTTTGGATCAAGAATATGAATATTTTTAATATTATCCTTAAATATATTAAAATAATGAAGGATACTTCTAGATTATGGACTTAAACCATTCAAACACCATATATGACTAAAAAATTTATGCATTTAGCTTTAATCATAGATTATCATATTTTACTATTCACCAAAAAAATATAACATTTCAGAAAAATCCAAAAAATATAAACCATACCATTTTTAAATGTGTACAACTCAAAAATGAACTCCAATTTATGAAAATAATTTTCTAGATAGTAGAAATTTAATTTTTAATTAAAATCAACATTTATTAAAAAAATACAGATTTTAAAATTATAATTGATTTTATGATGCTTTGAAAATATTAATTAAGATATCATAAAATTATATTATAATCATAAAACACCAAAATTTTAATTTATAAATATATTTTGTGAAAATAAATTTTATTTTAAATCATTATATTAATTATAAAATTGTAAATAAACATTTAGGTTTTATAAAAATACTAAAACTTAATGATAATTTTTAAAAAATTAATTTACTTATACTATGATATAGTTATATAATATTATCATTTATAAAATGCATAAATTTTATTTATACTTTCATAGGTGATGTTATTATTCTATTGGTTGATTTACTATTCCTAATGGTCACATTACTATTTCAACGTTCAAGTTTCTATTCCATTAGTATAAGTTCCTTAATTTCTAGAAATACCACTTATTCCATTCATTCTTTATTTATAAAGTTTTCATTATGTTCTCAAATTTATTTTATGTGGTTTATACTATATGAAACAATTATAAGAAGGAAGTTTACATTGATAAAATTATGGGTTGTTACATTCTTCCCTCATTATGAAATTTCATCCTTAAAGTTACATTTTTCAAACTATGGTGAAAAAAGTGAGGGAACTTCTCCTTCATAGATTACTCCAGTTCTCATGTTTCATATTCATACTTATGGTTCTTCCATAGTACTTTGACTAGATGATTAGTCTTGTTGCGTAGAAATTTATCTCTATGGTCCAAGATATTCATTGTCTTCTTTTCATAACAGAGATCATTTTCCAAAACTACCACCTCTAGATTTAGTACATGTGTTGGGATATGGTATGTACTTCCCCAAGAGGGATACATTTAATACATCATATACTTGAGACATGGGAGTTGGAGGCACCAAATGATAGGCCACAACTCTGGCACGATCAAGAATCTCGAAGGTGTTGATGTACTAGGGACTCAAATTTACTTTCTTCTCAAATATCATAATCCTATTCCATGACGATATGCATTGGAATAAAATGTATATGGACTTAAAATCTAGGTCTCATCGATTATTGTATTCTTATATATTTTTTTGACTTTGGTCTTCCTTGATGTGCCGATGAATGTTTTTCACCTTTTCCCCCATTTCTTCAGGAATTTCTGGTCCCAGCATCTTATGTTCATAGTCTTCATTCTAGCATGCCAATATTCTATATCCTTTCCCATAAAGGGATTCAAATGAAGTAATTTAGATGCTCAAGTGGGAAATGTTGTTGTAAGAGAACTCATCCATAGTAAGATGTTGGTACCATCCTTCTTTGAAGTTCATAAAACATATTCTCAACTTTTCTTCCAATATATAGATAGTCTAATCATATTGGCCATCAATTTGAGGATGATAATCCATAATAAAGTTTAGTTCAGTGTTTAGAGCATGTTAGAGACATTTCTAAAACTTGGAGGTGAATCTCAGATCTCAACTGGATACAATAGATAGTGGAACTCCATGCAGACTTACCACTTCTCTAATGTATATCCAGGAATGTTGATCCAATGATAAGTACACTCATATTTTGATAACATGAGTTTTCATTGTGAGACATTACACAACAAACCATATAGAATTGTTTCCTTTGGATGTATTTGGAAGTCTAGTGTCAAAGTCCATGGTGATGTTTTCTTATTTCCATGACGGTTTGGGTAATGGTTACATCATCCCCTTATACTTTTGTCTTTCGGCCTTCACTTGTTGACCTACCAGGAACCTTGATGTATATTCTATGATATCTTTATTCATATTTTCCCACCAATAGTGATCTCAGAGATCTCAATACATCTTTGTGCTCCCTGGGTGAATAGATAATTTTGAGCTATGTGCATCATTAAAAATCCATTTTTTATATATGGATTGAATGGTACAAATAGTTGTGACCAAAATCTCACTTATCCTTCCTCATCAATTTTGAACTATAATAATTTCCCCTTTATGAAATCTTCCACCTTCTTCTAAATTTCCACATCATTTCTTTGATCATCCATTATTTTTCTCCATGAGTTATGGTTGATCAATCATTTGAGAAAGAATTGATAATATTCTTTCATTAATGATTCCACGGTACATCCATTGGGAATCTAAGAATAATTTATCCTTCTCAATTATCATCACTGATAATGTTGTAGGATCGATTTTACTTAGAGAATCATCCACTTTATTCACTTTTCGAGGATGGTAGTGGATTGAGTAGTCATAATCCTTTATGATATCTAACCATATTCAATGGTTCATATTAATATCCTTCTGTGTGAATATATATTAGAGGCTCTTATGATTGGTATATATTTTACACTTCTCCCCATAGAGATAATTCAGCCATATTTTCAACACAAAGATCAAAGATTCAAACTCCAGATGATCCGTAGGATTATATTGCTCATTAATTTTCAAATGCCTTGGGGTATAGGCTATCACTTTATCATTTTTCATCAATAAATACCCTAATACATTCTTTAAAGCATCATTTTATACCAAAAAGAGTTCCCCATGTATCATAAGTGTGAGTAATAACATGGTAATAAACCTCCTTTTTAACTGTTTAAACTAGTCTTCACATTAACTAGTCTTGACAAATTTTTACTCTTTATAGTCATATTAGTTAGTGGGTTCAACCATCGTGATGATTTCTTCAAAAATCACTGGTAATATTTATCTAGACCAAGGAAACTATAGATATCCATTATAGATGTTAGTCTAGGACACTCTTCATCTGCCTTCATCTTGGAAGGGTCCACATATATTCCTTTTCAGGTGGTAACATTCCCTAATAATGATACTTCCTCCAACCAGAACTCACATTTACTGTAATTTCCATAAATTTTCTCCATTCAAAATTTTTTTAGCATAGTATTCAAATGATCCTCATGTTCCTCCTAGATATTAAAGTATATTAGAATATCATCAATAAATGCTACCAATAATTTTTAAAGTTAATCTATAAATACTCTATTAAGAAAGTCCATGAATATTTTTGGGTCATTAGTGAGTTCTAATGGCATAACTATGAACTCATAGTGTCCATAATTTTTTCAAAAGGTTGTCTTGGGAATATATTACTTCCTTACTTTTAGTTGGTGATATCTTGACTGAAGATCCAACTTAGAAAAATACTTGTCCCCATGAAGTTGATTGAACAAGTCATCTATCCGTGGAAGGGGATACTTGTTCTTTATCATGATTTTTTTTAGATCACGATAATTAATGTAGAGGTATATAAATCCATACTACTTCTTAGCGAAGTGATGTAATGCACCCATGGTGAAGCACTTGGGTGAATAAAACCCTTCTATAGATTCTATTGTAACTTCTTCTTCAGTTACTCCAACTCAATAGTGTAAATTCTATAAGGTTTCATTGATATAGAAAGATACTCGAGAATAAGTTCGATTTAGAACACAACCTCTTGGTTAGGATTAAGACTAGGAAATTATTTAGGGAACAAATCTGTGTAGTCCCTCATAATGGGAATGTCTTTGATCATTGTTATCTCATTTGTATAAATCTTTTTATCTAGATATGATTTCTCATAAGGCAATAATATCCAAAATTGAGATGATGATTTTGAAGGAGATTCACCCTCCTCCTTACACTTGTAAACAATTAGAGGTTTTTTTGGGATGTGAGGAGTTATATCCCTTTCCTGATAGTTTATGTTGTATTTGTTGGAACCATGGTCGGTCTATGCACAAAATGGAGTATGTTTTGTGTTTGTTTTCAATCCTCAGTGGAAGTTCAGAATATGTGCTAGCAAACTGATTATACAGTTCAAGCAGAGAACAGATACAAGGTGGCGCCGTTTCCCAGTGTTTGCCAAATTTTTGAGCCTGAAAATTGACAAATGGAGAAAAATGTTTTTGGAAAAGATACTTGTGCGCCATGTACTTGAAGGATAGGAAATTTGTGCGCCATATTTTTTTCAAGATTATTACATAGAAAAATGGAAAATGGATAAGGGTCGTGCATGTTTTGGGTTGTTCGCGCAAGTGACCTGTGCGCCGAGAAAGGAGTTGCGCGTCGATGCCTAGGAGGTTTGGAAACTTGCGCATTGGTTGTTCTTCATGATCATAAATTCAAAATATGGAAAAGGAAAGTAGGTCGTGCAAGTATTGGTGTGGTCGTGAAAGTGAGTTGCGCGATACAGGCTAGGGGAGATGAGCTGTGCACTGGAACTTATGCGCCGTGAGGAGACTTGCGCACCACCGCGCAGGGGGTCCAGTTTGCCTATAAATGGAGGACCACCCCTCCTCATTTGGAATGAAGTTCAAGAATTAGATATTTTTCTATCTTTCATCATCAAAGTGGTTGAGTCGTGCAAGTGGTTGTTGGGTCGCGCAAGTAGAGGCTGCGTGTCGGTTGTTGGCTGCGCGACCAAGGCAGTTTGGGAGTTAAATGTACAGAGTCGCACAAGTTTGGAGTTGAAGGAGGCAGTGTCGCGCAAGTGTGTTGGTGTCACCTGCATGCTGATTTTGTACCGCACAAGTGACTTGCGTGCCAGTCTTGAAACTTACGCACCGGTCTTGGAGAAGCACGCCGGGTGAGGTTGTTATACGCTGGACCTTTTGGAACTGCACGATAGCTGGAAGATTGCCCGATACCTTTGGTGAAAATTGGGATTAGTATACGAATGAAAGTTGGACTTCAACAGAGCATCTACATTCAATATAGGATGCATTATTTTGAAATGATGAAGAGACCTTCATGTCTATAAACTGAGTGAGACTTCACCAAAGGCTGTGAGCCAGGGGGAGTCAATGGGAGTGACCCAAGGGACGCAGTGAGCTATCCCTGTACAATTGTAAAGGCAGTGAGCTAGGGACAAAGTGACTATTTCCTAACCATTGTAATCCACATCTTGTGAAGTTTAGTGGAATTAGTTACGACCGAAAACCCGTCGGCGTATGCTCCTTGGATGTAGCCCTTAGTGGTGAACCAAGAAAAAAGTGTTGTGTCTTTTCTGTGCTTGTGAATGTTTGCTTTCTGATCATATTCATCATACAGGTTCAACAAGTTCCTACCAACGTGGGAACAAGATCCATCACATTAAAAGAAAAAGTTTTCACCCTGATTCACCCCTCCCCTCTCAGGGTGTCCCGGGGTCCTTCAGTATTTTTATAAAGATATCTAATCCCTTACCAATATAGCATCAAACTGTACCAAAGGAAGTAAGACAAGATTTTTTGTGAGGTTCAGTCCACAAACGTTAACTAATGAGGAGTTATGTACTTTGGATAAAATAATTTCCCCATTTTTTGTTCTCACAAATAACTCAACCTCCATATTTTGAGGTGGTGTTTGAATTGTTCTACTAAAATTGCAAGATATAAAAGAATGTGTATAACCAAAATCAAATCGCAAGTTCTCAATTCTTGAATGTATGACGAGAGAACCTATCACCACATCATTTTTAGGATACACCTTAGTAGTAGTGATGGAATAAGCTTTCCATTGATCCTTTGGCTTTGGTGGTTGCTGATGCTGATTACCCTAAAGGACTCTAGGTTTAGTGCACTAACTTGCATAGTGACCTTTCTCCATACAGTTGAAGCATTGAACCATAGGTGGTTCTCTCATTTCATCCACCACATTTTCCAGATTCCCCATGTCCCTTTGACATTCACGAGCTCTGTGGGATTCTCTCCCACACATGAAGTATTTCCCCATCCCTTTGAGGAAATTCCCATGATGCTTATTCCCAAATTTTTGACATGTGAGTGGTTGACATTTCTGTCCACCATTGTCATTAGATTCCCCGAGATGAAATGTCACGATGAATTCCCTGAGGCCCATACCATGAATACCCCAAGCTTGCCTTCCATAGGCCAGAGGTTGGTGACTAGCACCGGAATGACATATCCCAAAAAGGGAAGAAATTTCCTTTAAAATAGAATACACACACGTCTAACCATATCCCAATACACTGAAAGGGGAAAAAAATCATACCCCTAAAATAAAGTTGAGTACAAGTACATGTGAATGTAAGTGGGCCAAAATATAAACCCAATATAGAACTGAAAATAGTAACGTAAAAAAAACTCTGATGACCATCTATAGAAAACCCCACCTGATTTTGAGAGTAGTAAAGATACTAGAAACCAAAATAGTATGTCTTTACCACCCATTCCTACTAGGATCCACCTGGTCCTAGGCCACCAAGTCCACTGTCGTTGAGTCTGTTAGTCCCGTACCCCCTGAGAACCTCTATTGAAACGTCGACTGTCTGCATAAGACACAACATCTGCGAGCGAAGCTTGTACAAGGGTGAGTATAACAATACTCAGTAGGGACTCCGAGACCCCTGACAGTGTCTCCATAGTCCATGAAGAAAAACACCACAAAGAAAAATACCCTAGAGGTAAAAACCACCAACCAATACCTCAACCCCATAGCAAAAAGTAAAAGATGCAGGTCACACCAGGTATAACTAAAGTACAAAAGTAAAGATGATTAGTTGTAAAGCTATATCATCTTAGTCTATTGAGAGGCTCTGATTTTGACCTGCACAGGGTCACTAGGTGCTGACCCAAAGAGGATTTCTATGTGATGACCCACATGGGATCTCTAGGTGTTGACCCCAGAGAGGATCTCTAGGTACTGACCCTAATTGGATCTCTAGGTACTGACCCCCTCAGAGGGTCGCTAGGTGCTGAACCACTCATAGGATCCCTAAGTTATGACCCCAGAGGTTTGTTAGGTGTTTACCCACTCAGTTGATTGCTAGGTTCTGACCCATGGAGGATCACTATGTACTAACCCACTCAGAGGATCACTATTATTTATTCACGTCACTGCCAGCCACTAGATTCTCGCACTTAGTACACTTGATTCTGGGAGGATCCACTTCTAAATCCATTGGTTGTACCTCAAATTCCACCAAGTCCCACATAGATTAACCCAAAGGATTTTCTTATCATAAGGGTTCCAATGCAATAGACGGATCATCGATCAGACACCCGGTCTGTAAGTTATAAACTTTTTAGTAAAAAGGTTCCGGTTCGATTCGTGTCTGATCCAACCCATTAATACTCCAAATTCTACAAAAACAAAATTGAAATACCTCAAAAGGACCACTCTAACCCATAGGTCCCAATTACTCTGACGGGGCGTCAATTAGACGCCCTATTTTTAAGATATAGAAATTTTAGTTAAAAGGGACCAGTGGGGTTTGGGGCCGGTCTGACTCGGTCGGACCGACCCGACTTGACCTGGTCTGGGGGTCCAGTGCTGGTAATGCATGGGTCTGGCCTAGCCAGCCCATTGGGCCAAGGGGTCTGTCCCGAAAGGACAGGTTCAGCCTAGTGGCGGGTTCGGCCTGACGATGTGGGTCCGGTCCACCGAGCCGCGGGTCTGGCCCATTGGCCGACATGGTCCACCACACGAGGACTGGTCTACCTGGCTAGGAATTGGTAGATAGCCAGGTCCGGCCTCTGTCCCACCCCTCAGTCGTTGTGGGGCAGCCTCCTCATAGCGGTCAAGGGACCACGACAGCTCCATGCGGCCGTTTAGGATGGCCGACTATTTCGTAAGTGCACGAGTAGCCCGAGAGAGTTGTTCCTCCACATGGTGCCGATGGGCACCACGCTACTTTGCTGCCACGGTTGGCCGGCCGCATCCCCACCTACCACCTCGGTATGCCACTCCACCTGACCGGCATCCCGCGGCCCAAGTTCCCCATTCGGCACTTGGCCGGTGCCATAACGTGTCACCACCGTCGCTGCTGGTTTTGTCGCATGCCACCGCCGTCGCTGTCGGTGCTGCCACCGGCGTGATGACATAACTTTTGGAGGACCACCAGACACGCTCGAGTGGTACGTTATTTGTGTCACCTACATCTATGGAATTTCTAGGCCATCAGCTTCGTTGCGATAACCTCAGACTTTCTTCTCCAATGTTTCAAGAAATCATCCATGAAAAACACACCATAAACATCCATGGAGGAGAGTCCAGAGCTTGTTCATGCCGGACCATGCCCTTCGCGTTAGAGTTTAAGCACGGGGGAAGTTTGGGGGTTAAAGTTCAATCATTTCAATAAAGGTATGAATCCCGAATGAAAAATCCCCAAGAAAAGTCACCCTCCCAAATAAATGCACAAAATGTGGATCAACTTGTTCGTGGGTTGGTCCATGTTTGTCATTTATAGAAAAAGAAGGGAAAGGAAGAAAATTTAAAATTAAACAACCCTTACCTCATTGGCGTTCGGTGCCGAAGCATTTTTCCTTGAGGATTCAAGATGTCGGCGTTGATTCTGCCTCCGTTCGTTGAGGCACATTGAAACCGATGATGATCCACGGCGCATCGTTCCTCTTTCTTCATTGGAGAGGGATTCTGCTAGCAGTTTGTCAGATATTTCCCCATGTTATTATTATTCCCAATATCCAACATGTTGGATTAATAAAAAGAGATTAAAATCCCAGGGACTCTGCATCCATTAATGATGCACATTAAATGAGCCACATTTAATGAGTCATTAAACTAACAACATCGCAGTTTCAATGAGCCATTATTGACCCTCCATTAGTGCGCCTCGTCTCCACCTAATCACTGTATTGTAGCACTGTAGTCTGCCACTCAAAGGTGAGAAAGAAAGAAAATAAATCCTTTAAATTATTTTATTATTTTTCTAAAAAATTTGGAAAAATAACTTTTCTGCTTGGTCCTTTCCGGCCAAAGTTAATCCATTTCTAAGATAATCCCAACATCCTGAGTTCAACAGTACCCTTATATTCTCGATCCAATCACCGGCTCAAAAGATAAAAAAACCTTATCGCACGTTCATTTAAATGAACCTTAAAAAAACTTCAAAAATTAACTTTCACCCTCAAACTACAATGGTCGGGGTTAGACTCCTCTTATGGATAACACACCCCCACATGCTCAATGGTACTCTCATATTTTCAATCAAAGTTACTATTTAGGAGTTATAAGGATTTGAAAGCAAAATAATTGTTACTTGATTAATTATTTTATTTTCGGCCAAAAACTAACTTCCACTGTTGGCCCGCACCATCCAATGTTAGGATCTCTATAAGGAAAGAATTCCCTCACAATTTTAGTGGTGGTATTAGATTTTTAATCCAAGTCACCGTTCATGAGTTATAAGAATTATCAAAATAAAATAATTTTATTTAATTGTTTTATTTACGATTATACCATTTTTGGGTTTTCTCACTAGAGGCCTGCACCGACTAAAATTAAGCCACTCATAGGGTAAAACTATCATCCTGAATGTAATGGTGACCTCAAATTTCTGATCCAGAAAACCTTTTAATAGTTATTAAACTTTTTTAGAAAAACTGCTCACACAATCTATTTGAAGCTTATCATATTTTGATGGATCATTCCCAGAGGTTTGGGACTCAGAATCGTACGTCGTCTCAGATCTTGGTCTCAAAATAATTACATATAATTAAAAAAAATTATATGAAAATTCTGCTACATTAAATTCTCCCCACCTTAGGGATTTATGTCCCTGAAATCCAAAACAATGTCTAATCAAACAAGTGGGGGTACTGAGCATGGATCTAAGTCTCCCGATCCCTTGTGCTCTTCTAGAGATTCCTGTGCTGCCACCGAACATGCACCAAAGGAATTGACCTTCCATAAAGGAGTTTCTACTGTCGATACTCTATATCTACTAGAAACTCTACAAAATCAACCCATCATCAACATATAGCTCTCCCCAGTCGATGATGGGTGATGGATCATGCACGTACCTCCTCAGCTGTGACATGTGAAAAACATTGTGCACCCGGTGCATATATGTGAGATGAGCTAGGAAATACGCCACATTGGAAACTCCACTCAAAATCTGAAAAGGTATGATAAACCTCATAGATAACTTGTCATTCTGACCAAATCTCCGCAATCCCCATTGGGGTGATACCCGAAGAAAAACATAGTCTCCCTCCTCGAACTCCATGGATCTTTGTATCCTGTTAGCATAATAATTATGTCTGCTCTGTGCTATCCTCATCCACTCCTGGATGATCCATACCTTCTAAGTGGTATCCCGTTCCAACTTTGGACCCTTGAGTACTGACCCCCTAGGTTTGTCCAGCATAAAGGTGATCTGCATGGCCGCCCGTACAAGGCCTCAAACAGTGCCATGACAACGGTGGAGTGATAGCTATTGTTGTACACAAACTCCACCAGTTTTAGGTGGTACTCCCAAATGTGAACAAAATTTAAGATCCAAGTATGAAACATGTCCTCCAAGGTCTGTATGGTCCACTCTGTCTGACCATCTGTCTGGGGGTAAAAAGATGTGATCAAGTGTTCTGGAACCAGATTCTCTGCTGTCACTTACTAACAAGTGAGGCATTGTGAAACGAACTCTACCACCACTTTCTTCATCCCTGACAACCAATACTAACGTCATTGGACCTGATATATCTTCGCCACAACAGGATGTACCACTAAAGGGTATTTATGTAATTACCTCAACACCTCCTCCCATAAGGTCACTGGTACCATGGTGCATCCTCTAAGAAGGATAACGTGCTACCCACCTATTGAAAAATTAGATGGAGCCTATCATGAGTATATCTAATAACGTCGGGTATTACAGTCAACATCCAAAAGTTGTGCATAACTAACTCATTGAAGGAGTGAAAGAGTGATAGTCATAGACTAGAGGTAAGCTTCTCCATCATCATCCACGAAGGATATCGACTCTGCGGCTAGCTACTCCATCACCTCATTCTGCAGCTGAAAAAAAGACCTACTTCTTAGCACGTCTACCACCATGTCCCACTTCCTAGTATTATATACTATCTCAAAGTCATAGTCTTAGAGGAACTCCAACCAAAGCCGCTATCTCAGTAGTTTAAAATCCTACAAGCACCTTTCTATCCACACGAAAGGATACCCCCTTTAACTAATTAATGTTCCCATCGACCCTTTGGTAGTGGGTACTCTCTCTGCATGGCCACTTGGTTAAGGTTCCAGTAATCCAGACATAACATCGAACACTACGTCCTACTAATCCCTTCCTCTTCAGTTCCCCCACCTATTCCCCCAACTTTCGAAGCTCTAAGAAAGCCCTATGATATACTGATGCTGATATCAGTGTCATCTCGGGGTGTATAATGATACCAAAGACCCTCCACCTATTGGGATGTAATCCTTGAAACATATTTTGAAAGGATGTTCCCACACTCCACCACTAATGTTGGGAACTGAAACTCAAAACACCTACTGCCATGAGGGTCAGGTTAGATGAGTCAAGGGTGATCTGCTACACCCTCTTAGGTATGAGTTTATCTCATACTTCCTAGGTTTCCTTCTTCAACGACCAAAAAAAACCACATTCCAATGCTATAGATATACCGCATCCTTTCGGATAAAATAGTCAATCTGAGCATGAACTATGGATGACTAGTCTATTCCCATAATAATGTCGTAAGGTCTCAACAGTGACACAAGAGGTTCCAACTGAAACTCTAACCTTAAGGGTCAGATCACACCATCAGCATGAGTGTGATTATCATGTCTCCTCCCATAGGTATCTCTATCTATAAGGATAAAGTCAACAGTTTAACCAGAAACTCTTATTCTTGGACATGATTCATGATAAGAAGGAATGACTAGTACCTATGTATATTAATACGGAAGCTAGTAGTAGACAAAGAAATTACCTCGAATCATTCCTGCATCCCTTGGGTTATACTCCATGACCGTATGCAGCTACTCCCTTCCCCTGTCCTCCAGCTCTCTAACCCTAGTGGGGACCACATTTCGGTGCTGGTTGTAACATGTCAAAATGTATACCACCTCCTGCTTCTTTCCTAGATCCTCTTCCACATCTTTTGCCCTTTAGATTCATCTGTCCATATCACATCCTCTTCCTAAAACATTTTACACATACAAGTCTCTAAGACTGACGTCAGTTTCCTTCTTTCCCACTTCTGACATTATCTGGTTGTATCTTCTCATACAAAGAATTTTCAACCACAAAGTATCTCTCTAGAACCCTAACATAAGTAGGAATGAATAAATGAATAATGATTACTTAGATGTCCCTAAACAAATCTATCATTGTGGTCTGACCCCTGAAGCACTGGTCATATCGTATTCATCGAGTACCTAGAATAGTCGATACTCCTTGTCGAATATTCATCTACAGACATGTCATCCTACCATAGCTGTAGAAGCTCTTGGTAACACATAACCCTTAGCTTTTTATGGCAAGATACCCCTTCTCTGAGAAAGGTTCTCAAGCTCAGTCCATGAAGAAGTCACCTCATCCTAATATTGGGGTAATCTAAACCCTTTAATTGCTCGACTGAGCCATATAGAAGGCTCAATGATAGGACCAAAATCTAATCTAATGGTGCCCTGGCTAGATGGAAACTTAGTCACCACCTCAAGCCATTCTTTAGCCACTTGTGGGTCAGGCTCACCTTGGAACTTGAGGGATACTAGTTGCTGAAACTCATGTAAGGAACTAAGCCTACATTTTTCCTCTACCAGAAGATCCAGGAGTAACTAATGACCAATAGGTAGTGGTATTAACAGGACACTACCCAAAGGTACCATCTCGGGCAACAATCCCAGTACCAAAGCCTCATCACTCTATGGACCATCCGCATGGTCACGCATTGGAATCCTAGTTGGTTGTCTGTGTGGAAGAATCTTGAAAGAGAATCAAGATGAACCATGGGTATGAAATTATACATTGTGAGATGACTCTTATTTAAAATAACATAAGGATAAACTTACGCAACCAATATTTTCAGGTATTGAGCTGAAAAACAAAATTCAAGGTCTTGGTGTATGGATATGTCGGCCACCGCACCAACACTGGACTCCCCGAATCTGAAAGTCAAACTCAAAACACTTAACATTGTTTCCCTAAAACAAAACAGAGACTCCTGACCTTTGTGTTATGTCCAACTTCCCTCTGATACCAATTTTTCATGAACCACCCCCCAGGGCCCGTGCCATGACTACCCCAAGCCAACCTTCCACAGGCCAGGGGCTGGTGATGAGCACCAAAAAGGCATATCCCAAAAGAGAAGGCATTTTCTTTAAACCTATATACACACAATTCCAACCACATCCCAACACACTAAAAGGGGAAAAAGTATACAACTAAAACAAAGACGAAGGAAAGTAAAAGTGAATATTAGTGGTCCAGAATACTAACCCCACAGGGAACTGAAAACAGTAATGTACAAAAGGAAACTCTGATGACCATCTGTAGAAAACCCCACATGATCATGAGAGTAGTGAAGATACTAGAAGCCGAGGTAGTATATCTTGCCCACCTGGTACTACTGGGTCCCACCTGGTCCCAGGTCACTAAGTCCACCATCGGGCAGTCTGTCAGTCCCGTCCCCCCTAAGCACCTCTATTGAAACGTCGATAGTATTCACTAGAAGCAACACGTGCAGGAAGAGCCCATGAAGGGGTGACTATAACAACACTCAGTAGGGTCCCCAAGACCCCCAAAGATCTCTTGATAATCCAGGAAGGAAAAACCCACAAATAAAAATACCCCTGAGTTAAAACCACCAAGAATGACCTCAACCACATAACAAAAAGTAAAATACATAGCACACACTAGGTATAACTTAAGTAAAAGATTAAAGATGATTAGTCATAAAGATAGATAATCTTATTATGCTAAGAGGCTGTGTGGATGACCCACAAAGGGTCACTAGGTGCTAACCCATATAGGATCGCTAGGTGCTGACCCGCAGAGGATCGATAGGTGTTGACCCCCATAGGATTTCTAGGTGCTGACCCACTGAGGATCGCTAGGTGCTTACCCACTCATTAGATCCCTAGGTGGTGACCCACTTAGAGGATCACTAGGTGTTGACCTATAGAGGATCAATAGGGGATGACCCTCTCAGAGGATCACTAGGTGCTAACCCACGGAGGATAACTAGTTGCTCATCCGCTCAGAGGATCTTTAGGTGCTGTCCCACGGAGGATCGCTATTATTTCTCCACATCACAGCCAGCCATTGGATTCCCACACTTAGAACGCTTGATTTGGTGAGAATCCAATCATTAATCCATTGTTCATATCTCAACTACCACTAATTCCCACATAGATTAACCCAAAGTAATGTCTTTTCGTAAGGGTTCCAACTCAACAGACGGTGCGTCGATTGGACGCCCAGTTTGTAAATTATAAGTTTTTTAGTAAAAAGGGCCTAGTTGGATTTGAGTCCAATCGAACCCATCCATACTATAACTTATTCCAAAAATCCTGTTGAGCACCTAAAAAGGACTTCTTTTTTGAAGGGGCTCAATGCCTTTGACAACATGTCAATCCGACACACAGTTTACAGGATACATGTGTTTTATTAAAAAGGGTCCGGTGGGGTCTCAGTCCGATAAGACCCAGTTCGGGGGCCGATGTGGGCCTGGCATGGGTCCGGACCAGCAAGACCATTGGGCCCACGGGTCTGACCTGGTGGTGAGTCCGGACTAGTGGTGAAGGTCTGGCCCGTTGGCTGACCGGGTCCGCCACTGGCAGACCGGTCTGCCCGCTCAGGACACGACAGACAGCCGCATCTGGACTTCATCCCACCCAAACGGAACATAGAATACACCCAAGTTTGACCTCCATCCCATCCCACATTTGATGCAGGGTGACCTCGTCAATGCGTTCAAGCGACTACTACGACTCCACGTGATCGGCCAAGATGGCCGACCGTTTTGCATGCGCCTGAGCAGCCCGAATGGGCCACTCCTCCACACAGTGCCACGCCACCTCGCCACTGTGGTCAGTTGGTCGAAACCCTACCGAACGCCTCAGAGCACTGCTCCACCAAATAGTTGGCCATCCGAGGGCCCTCGGCCCCCATCCGGCAGGCGGCCTGTGCCGCCACGTGCCGCCGCCGTCACCGCCGGTGCCAACACCGGTGGGGCAGAAGAACCTACGACGGACCACCAGATGCGCTCCGGTGGTCTGTTCTTCACGTCGCCTACATCCATGGAATTTCTAGGCCTTCACCTTCATTTCGACAACATCAAACTCACTTCTCCACCATTTCAAGAAATCATCCATGAAGAACACACAATAAACTACCATGGTGGAGGGACTGGGCCTTGTTCGTGTCGGCCCGCACCTTCCATGTTAGAGTTTAAGCATGCGGGAATTTCGGGGGTTTAAGTTCAATAATTTCAAGAAAGTTATGAATCCCAAATGACAAATCCCCAAGAAAAGTCACCCTCCCACATAAAAGCATGGATTACAGATCAACTTTTTCATGGGTTGATTCGTGTTCGTCATTTCTAGAGAAATAAGAGCAGGGGAGAACTTTTAAAATTAAACAACCCCTACCTCGTTGACATTTGGTGTCGAAGCATTCATACTTGAGGTTTCAGGATTTCTGTGTCACTTCAGGATCTGTTATTTGTGGCATGTCGAAGCCAGTGATGATCCTTTGGCGCGTTGTTCCTCATTCTTTGTTGGAGAGGGATTCTGCCAATGGTTCTTTATAGATTTTCCTGCCTTTTGATTATCCCCAAACTCCAACACTTTGGATTAATAAAAAGAAAATAAAAGTGCAACGAAACTGTGTCCATTAAGGATACTCAATAAATGAGCCACATTTAATTAGAAATATTTAACGATTCAATAAGATAACCACATCCTAGTTTCAAAAAGCCATTATTGACCCTTATTTAATGTGCCTCGTTGCCGCCTCCTCGCTGCACTGCAGCGGTGCGGTCCACCACTCAAAGGTGAGAAAGAAATAAAACAATTTTTTTTAAAATTATTTTATTATTTTTCTCGAAAAGTCTGAAAATAACTTTTCCACTCGGCCCTTTTTGGATGAATTTAAGTCATTTATAGGTGAATTTTGGTGGTCCAAGTTCAACGGTACCTTCATATTTTTTATCCAAGCACCGGTTAAAAAGATAGAAAACCCGCTCACACATTCATTTAAAAGAAATTTAAAAAAAGTACAAAAATTAACTTTCACCCTCGACTCAGGTGGTTGAGGTTAGGCTCTGCCTAAGGGGAACACACCCCCATGAGTTCATCGGTACTCTCATATTCTCAATCCGAGTTACCGTTTAGGAGTAATAAGGATTTGACAATAAAATAATGGTTAATTAATTTTTTTATTTGTGGCCAAAATCTAACTTCCACTACTGTCCCACGCCAGCAAATGTTAGTATCTACCTAAGGAAAGAATACCCTCATGAGTTCAGCAGTGGTCTCAGTTTTTTAATCTGATTCACCATTCATGAGTTATAATCATTTGAAAGATAAAATAATTTTTTTTAATTATTTTATTAACGGTTATGCCATTTTTGGGGTTTCTTACTGGGGGCCTGTGCTGGATAAACTTATGTCGCACCTAGGGTAAACCCACTATCCTGAATGCAATGGTGACCTCATATTTCTGATCTAGGAAACCATTTAATAGTTATTCCACTTTTTCAGGAAAACAGCTCACATACACTTTTTAAATATTAACATTTTTTGACAGATCATTCTGGGCACTCAAAGCCTCAGAATCACAAGTTGTCTCAGCACCTAGTCTCGAAATAATTCCATATAATTAAAATAAATTATATAAAAATTATGGGACATTACATGAAACTACATCTTTATTTTATTATATCTATAACTATGGACTATTTTCCAAACTCTATCACCACTTTGAGAGAACATCAAAAAACTTTTTCGTAACTCCCAATGTCTAGAATTTCTAGATCTTTTTGAAGAAATGGTTTTAAACCACTAAATAATATATCTATTTTTCTATCATTGTTGATAATAAAACACGAGTCATACCTTGTAGTCCTTGTTAAATTTTCTTTGTAATATGTGATAGATTCACCTTCCTTTTTCTTCATCTCTAAGAATTATCTCTCTATATTTATATAAAGAGTTAAAGAGAAATACTTATTAAGAAACATTTATTTAAATTATTTTGACAAGATCTCTTCAATTTCATCCTTTGGATTCATGTTCTTAATCAACACCTACCATTAATCGTCCTCTCTATCCAATTGGTAAACTCATATAGTCACCTTCTACAACTCTGAATTGCGAAGCGCTGAAAATATTTTCTCTATTGAGTTGACCCACTTTTTTGGAACTAGTGGATCAGAATATCTACGAAATGTTGGTTGTAGTTTTTCTATAAATGACTTGATAGCCAGATTTTCCTTCTTAGGTAAAGGAGGACGTTCCATATTATTCAGGTTATTATTCATATCATGAGACAACTGGATAAGTATCGCCATGAAATTTTGAACTCCACCTCCCAAGGAATTGGGGATGTTGTTTGGGAATTCACTGCATTGTCCCTTGCACAGGTTATTGACTTGGTTTCTCCTGGTTCAAACTATTTTTTAAAATGAAAAAGGTTTGAACAAAATGTAAGTTAACAAGTCATGAATAAATAAATTATTTCTTTGTGAAATTAACTTTAAAGGCATATGTTGTAGTTTCCCTTTTTTTAGTATTTTTCTAAAACAAAGATTCTTGGGTGATTTCATATACATAGTCTGATACTAAGGTTTTTCACTAATGTTACCTAATCTTAATTCCCAAATTAACTAAACCATGTTATGATACAAACTATAGAAACCCTAGTTTTCTTACATTACTATTACATCATTTTAAATATAAACAATATAATAATGTTGAAAAACCAGGATCCAAAGATATATTGTCCTAAGAAAATTAGGAATAAACATAAAATTTACATAATGAAACATAAAAAATATTTAATTACTTATTATTTATCTTCATAGTGGCCCACTTGTACTCCTAAGTATAATTAGTCACCTGAGGATATACATCAAATAAAGGGGTGAGATAAAAGCCCATTAAGAGAATGGATAAGAACATGAATCAATATAACACGAGTGATAATAATCATCATAATCATATAATAATCATCATAATATTTAAATAATCATAGGATCATTATCATTATCATGATAGGAAGAATTATATAAAGGCATGGATTTTGGAAATACATAAAAAATGAAACATCTTGTCTTAGTGGGGAACTACCACATATAGTTGTGAACAAATATAACATCTTGTTCACGCATAACATATGTTTATAATAATAAAATCATCATTGTGAAAAAATCTAGGATCATGTTCACTAATATTTTACATTATCTCAAGAGATAAATCACATTACCCAATGCAGTAGAGAATTATAAAATTTTGGGCACACCCGTAATATCATAACATTTACATAATCATGCATGCCACATAGAACATATAACAGTCATTTTCATAGAATAACCCCAGAAAGGAAATGGGTTTCATGATAATTTCATAAAACATACAATCATGAATAAAAATTTGGGTTTCAAATATTAAAAAGATAATAACAAACTAGGTATAAAAATCATCAATCTTGAGTGAAGAAGAAACAATATCAATAGAAGTAAAACATGTGTTTTTAGAAAGAAGAGTAATTTTGGAAAAAATATTTTCATTTTTAATAAAATCAGATTAGAAACATGTATATACAAGAAAATAAAATTTAAGGAAAATAAATGATATTAAAGGAACATCCATATTGAAAATGGATTGAATGGGGGAAACCTAAGGAAATGGAGCTGGTTTTGATAATTCCCCTTACCTTATGTCTGAATGCTTCATTCAATTTAATATCCTGGATAATTCAATTATATTCATTAAATAATAAATCCAGAACCTCTTATACAAGTATTTAATTCATTATAATTTCATTATGTTCATTTATGTCCATTATCATGTGTTATATATTTCAATTTCATCATCTGGGATTGTTCATTTTCTTGGTTTTCATGATTGGTTCACTTATATACATGTATGGAAGATTGTGTAAAATGAGGATAATTCTCTATAATTGAGATTACATATTATTAATGAAATTAAATAATATTAAATTATCTTATAAATCATTTGGTTATATAGTATGCGGTTGAATTATTATAAAAATAGTTAATGATAACCGTTTAGATTAATTTGGTGGTTTTTATATCACAACAAACTTGTTTTGTTTTATTATATAATATTATGTATATAATATAGTTCCAGAACATAAAAAGGTCATAAAATAAATTTTAAAATATTTTTAAAACCATCATAATGTTTTTAAGAATAACCTTGAAGGAATTAAAATAAAATTAAAACTTTTCATCATTGAAGGTGATAAAACTACTCCTTACAGATGTTGTTTCCATTTTTAGAATAAAAGGGAGAGGGGAATATGTTTGATGATATATTATAATATTAACATAATAAAATTACATTATATATTATATAATTGAGTTATCATTCAAGTTGGATAAGTATAGGTGGGGAGAGGATACGATATGAAATAAAATTGAAATGAAATTAAAAGAAAAAGAAAGAGGATTTTACCTCTTTATTTTATCCTCCTTGAGAACATTATTAGAAAAAAGGGTTTGGTATTATGATGAGACAAAGGGATCATGGACATGGTTTAGGGGATTTGGAAGAGGATTTTTTATAAATTATATAAGCTTAAAGGCTTTGAAGTTGTGAGTATAAGAGGTGGTGAGCTGTGGTATTTATAAGGGAGAAGAGGGGTGTTTTTTGATTATTTTATTAATTAGTTTATTATTTTGGATCAAGATTATGAATAGTTTGAACATTTTCACTAAATATTTTAAAATAATGATTGATAGTTTTATATTATGGGATTAAATTATCCATACATCATCCATGACTAAAAAATTCACGCATTTAGCTTTTATCATAAATTATCGTATTTTACTATTCTCAAAAAATTCATGTATTTTAGAAAAAACCCAAAAAATCACCCTAACCATTTTTAGAATTTTAGAATTCAAAATGAACTCCTTTTTTTGAAAATATTTTTCCAAATTTTATAAATATATTTTTTAATTAAAATAACCATTTATTCAAAAAATATCGATTTTAAAATTATAAATGATTTTATAATGCATTGAAGAAATTAATTAAGATATCATAAAATTATATTATAATCATAAGACAACAAAATATTAATTTATGAACCTATTTTATGAAAATAAATTTTATTTTAAATCATTACATTAATTAAAAAATTGTAGATAGACATTTGTGTTTTATAAAAATACCAACACTTAATAAATAATTTTTCAAACATTTATTTACTTATACTATGATATAATTGTATAATATTATCAAATATAATATGAATAAATTTTATTTACACTTTCATAGCTGATGTTACTATTATATTGGCTTAATTTCTATTCCTAATGGTGACATTATTATTTCAAAGGCCAAGTTACTATTCTCTTGGTATAAGTTCTTTAATTTCAAGAAATACCACTTATTCCATCCATTATTCATTTATAAAGATTGTATTATATTCTCATAGTGATTTTATTTGGTTTATAATGTACAAAATAAATATAAGAAGGAAGTTTACAATGATAAAATTATGGGTTGTTACAATAATACTATTTCTGTATATGTAGTAGTTAAACCATGCATGAAAGAAGGTCTTAGAGAAACCATCACTAAGAATGGAGGACCCACACACCATATCTTTGGGGGAGTGCTAACTTCATCAATGTAAGGGATGAACCACACCTCATCACTAGATAAAACCTTAAAGTAGTACCCAAATCCCATCTTTATACTACTTACACCATATAATCCTCAGAACTAAAAATCCAATAAAAAAGAGCCACTGAGAATACTATAAAATAACATACTCCATATCCCATAGAAAAAATCCAAGACAAAAAATTGACGAGAAGATATATACCATATACTTTGAATATTTTACATGAAGGACAATACAAAAAAGGGTGAGAATAGAAAAATCCTCGATATATTGTCCAAACCATATGCATCGACTCCAACTCTAGGGTATAAAGGAATGATGGAATATCATTATGTTCTATGCTTGGATACCCAAGCTAAACAGATATTTATTTTAAATAATTTCCATAATATAAATATTATATCTCAAAAAATAATATCATAATCCCAAGTATGAAAGGTTTAGTGTCTTTTAGGACTAATTACATGGGAAACTTATTTTACCCAACTTGTGAATCATTTATCTATAATCCAACCACACTATATCTATTCATCTTTACAACTTGGGGATTGGAATCATAATAAAGGGGTGAAATAAAATGATCACTAAGGAAAAACATAAGTGATAAAAAATAAAGATCAAATGTTATCATAAGATGAGTATATGGGTATAATAAATATAGTTTGAAAAAAGGGAATCCCAAGGAGTGGCCTTTTCGATCCCTCCACATCCAATAACCCCCCTCTAAATGTAGTGGTCATTTGGAGAAGCCCCAACTGGGAAGGATCCATTCCCAGCCAAGATGGAAGAGCGTCCCATAGGGTTACAGTCCGATCAGTGGTGGTTCAACACAACAATCTGCCTGCTAGGTGGTCTATGCCCTTCTTCCCACCCGACAATACACCGGGTGACCCAACAAGGTGAGTGGAGCATGGGAGGTAAAAATTCCTCCAGGTGTGGGATCCCAAGAATTGAACCCCATAACTCACCAAAAATTGTGTATTCAGGTAATGAGGTATAGGTGAGGCTTCACCACCATCACATCACACATCCCCAGTGAGGCCCAAGGTGGCCATCCTTGGGCTTGGGCCAATTCCCAATGGGGTAGAGGGGCCCACAAGAGGTTATAATGGCATATAGTGTGGGTTTCCTTTTGAGGACTCAAACCCAAAAACTCAGGGTCAAGAATGCATCTCTAATAACCAACCCAACCATTCTCCATGGGTGATTAGCCATGTATTTGGGTAATGAGGTATAGGTGTGTCCTCACCACTTTTATGCCGCACCTCCCTAGATAGGCCCAAGGTGGCCAACCATGGGCTTGGGCAAGTTCCCAATGGGGTTGAGGGTCTGTTGAGAGGTTATAATGGTATATAGTATGAGTTTCCTTGAGTGGACTTGAACTAGGGACCTCGAGGTTTGGACAACACCACTAGTAATCAACTCATATGTGCCCCACAGTCTATGGGTATAACCAATATACCTAGGAATGTAATACCCTATAAAACATATATTAAATGTCACGAGTCAAGTAATTAGTCTTGTAAAAACATAATTCATGGATCAATAAAGTGTGGAAAAATTAGTAAATAAACATAATACATGAGTTCATAATATAGTATTGAGTATATGAATAAAACCATAGCAACTTCATCTATGGAAAAAACATAATCATAAAAATCATATGTGAAAGATACACACCAAGACATTCATCACATAGTAGTATTGGAATAATAACCCATTTATCTTCTTGGGCTTGGGATAATCCTCTTTTGTACCCATGGTCTTGGGATAAATCCTCTCATGTACCCATTTTTTCTAGGGATAAATCCCCCTTTGAACCCTTTGTCTTGGTATATGTAACACCATGAGATTTTTAGATTTTTTTTCAAATTAATTTATCTGTTCAATATTTTTCATTTCACATGACACTAGAAATAGTTATATATATATATATATATATATAAATAATTCAAAAAATAATTCCACACAAAAATACCAACTTGGCTTAAACTACATGAAATACCAACATGGATTTCACTACATGCGACACCAACTTGACTTGCACTACAAGCAACCCCGACTTGGTGTACGACACACATAACATTGAGTTTCAATGAAACATATTTTTATATATATATGGTTAATTAAATGAGATAATTATAACCTAACCATTAAACTTATTTATAGTAATATTAATATATAATTTTCAAATATTTTTTATAATTTTTTTATATAAATAAAACATATTAAAAATAAAAGACATGATTTTTGGTAAAGTCCTTCTATGTTTAAAAACATCGTTTTATTGGATGAACCACTTATAAAAATGAAATTAATTTTAAGAAAATTTAGAAACATAATTTGTTAAATAAAATTAATTTTTTAATTCATAATTCCAAAATTAACCAAGGGTGAATTTTTTGGATTTTTATGAGAAACTTCATTTTTTGATTTATAGTGAATAATACATCTTTTTAGTAAAAAATGACCTTTTTTATAATAAATTATAAATAATAATTGCTATTATAAATATTTTTTAAGGCTCATTAGATTAATATTACATATATTAATACAATTTAATTAATTAGTAGCAATTTCACTTTCATATTGAATATAAAATCCTAACAAACTTTTGAAATTTTCATACTTTAAACACCCATTATTTTGTCCCGTATGCAGGATTAACACTAATCTTAATTTTTCTGCTTATGTGATTGGAATTTAAAAAATTTGGCATAAACCATTGTATTAAATATAATATTTAGATTCTAATTAGACCATGTTAAATTTTGACGAAAATGATTAGTAAAAGTGATTAAAATTAATCACCATAGTTAAGGCCAAATTAAGGTTAATTTAGGGCTAAACCTTAAAATTAAGGACCCAAATGACCAAGAAACCTATCCAAAACCCATTGAATGCCCATATTTCGGCCATAAAACTCAAATTATTGTGTTTTTGGGTTTTTAAGACTTTTTTAGGTAGGAACATTTGAACACCTAATTTGTTTCTAAAAATTCTATGTCAGTCCTTTTCCTTCCCTATAAAAGGCCACCACCTCTACCTATTCCTCACACCTCTCAAAACTGTTAATTTTGTAAAATATCTACCTGATTAGCCTAAAAAAAATCAACCATTAGAATTTTAATCCTCTATTTGGGTATAAAACTTATCATGGAAACCTTTTGGTACAAATCAAAAGGAGTTACTCGATTTAGTGGTAACATCTTCTTTCTAGCTCCTTTCCTTTATTTTACTTCTCAACCACTTACACTCAATTTCTTCCCTTATTTTATAGATAACCAAGAATAATCCATATAATAGTATGTTTTTATGCAAAGGGTATGACCTAAAATTATACACACCTCCATATATGGATGTTGAACATACTATTTCTGTGTACGACAAACTACTACCTCTTGAAATGACAATTGTTCATTTATCGTTTACCCCCAATCATTGTCACAATTATATTGAAAAATATAATTATATAGGTAGTATATTATATTTATTATTTTTTTAATATTATTTATTACTTTTACAACACACATATTTTTACCTTCCATTTGGTGTTAACACACTAATCTCATTTGAGGATGTGTGGACTTCAGCCCCCTCAAAGTGATGTGATTCGTTCACACACCCAAAGAATATATTAAGGATGGGTGTAATGAAATTATATGTTATATAAGATATATTAATTTTACATTAATAATGATATATATATAGATACATACATACATACATATACATTTTTTATTTACATAATTTCTTTCAATACGATAATAATAACAGAAAACAACATTCATACATACGTACGACTTACCGTCTCCATGAACAGTGTATTCCATTTAATAATTCATTATGATATAGATTATTATAATATAATTATACTGTATATACCTGATATTTTTATCATTTTCTACATTCTAGAATCAGGATATACGTATAGGGACCAACCCTATAACAGATTAAGACACATTTGAAGAACAAAGTGAATATTACCCGAAGTGAAACCTTAACATAGGATTGTTAACAAGAAGTTTATATAAAGTCATACTAAAATAAAATATGGTAATATATATAAGAATAATATTATTTAAAATATTTATATTAAACTTATATTTATCTTACATAAATCTTGTACGAGTACGGAGAGAGTCAAGACACAAGGTAAGGGGATTCCATATCACTTTTAATTTATGTGAGATGAAAGATCTGTTTTCCACTCTATCCTTTTGTGTGGTTTATGTAATTCACATGATTGTATTATATGTATCTTGTAATTATGTTAATGGGTATTGACATTCCCATTTGTTTATCATTCTTTTATGGGTTTTTAGTTTCAAAATTTACCAAATTACTAAAATTGTTTTGGTCTCAATTTTCCTTCTTTGAGACTCAAGTTTTGTTATGCACCTAAAATATTTTTCAAGGTGAATATCTTTCCATTTTACAAACCGTATCATGAATATAATAATTTTCATGATATTATATGCTTCATTTAATTACCTTTCCTTACATGGATAACATGATTCCAAGATACCAAGTTATAAGAGTTTATTGAGGAAATCTCATTGCTTTTCTTGATTATTTATGTTTACACTTCCTTTGATAGAATATGATGATCCATCTATCAAAAATATTCATCATTTTAATTATAATATATTATTTTCGGATAGACTCTTATGTTGGATCCATTTTCTACTCTTGGGTACCTAATTTAGTTAAGAAAGTGTATTTAAGAAATCCAAACTTTATAATTTCTTCGGTCAGAAATCTATGTTTTCTAAAAAGGGGTTTCCAAGAATATTATACCATTATCCTATATACTTTAAAAGAAATTCTTACCCTCTTTTTCTTTTACCAATATATTCAAGGGAATCTTCTTGTATATTTTTGAACAAGGCACTTTCCTATCTTTTTACTGTGAAAAATGAATATTCTTTTGACCTCGTATGACATGTACAGATTTACCCACCTTCATTTCTATGAAGATCCCTCTACATTGTTAAAAAGGTAAATCATTAATAATTTTTTTAAAAGTAATTTTATAAGATTTTTTTTTAAAAATTATTTCAAAATTCTGTTATATGTTTTCATGGAAAATTATTTTCAAAATTTTTTGAAGTCTTATTTACAAATTTTCAAAGTGTTTTTAATGAAATGGTTTTCAAATAATTTCAAGATTATATATAAGTTATCAGGAAAAATTATTTTCAAAACATTTTTTGGATTTCTTTATAATTTTTAGAATTATTTTCAATAAAATGGGTTTCAAAAAAATTTCAAGTGTTCTTTATAAGTTTTCAAATTATTTTCAAAGAAATGGTTTTCAAAACATTTTCAAGATTTATTTAAAAATTTTCAATTATTTTCAAAGAAAAATGTTTTCCAAATTTTTTGAAGAATATTTTAAAAGTTTTCAAGGAATTTTTTTTCAAAATTATATCATGTCTTCTTTATAAGTTTTCAAGGTATTTTATAAGAAAATGATTTTCAAATGGTTTCATGTATTAAAAATCATTTTTCATACAAGAAAGGATATTTTACTCAAGAAACATTTTTAGTGTATATTTCAAAGTTATTTTCCATCTAATATGACATCTATTGATGTTACTCATGTCTTTCTAGTGAATGATCTAAAGTTTCCATTCATATCATTTTTATGAATTAGTTATGATTAATGTCATGGTCTTCATGAAACCCATTCCTCCTTCATGGGTAATATGGTTATGAAACCCATTTCTCTTTCATGGGTTATATGGTTTTAAAACCCATTTCTTTTCATTGGTTATGTTTATGATGAAATAATTATTAAACCTTTCTCTTTCCATATGTTTTGATATGTTTAAATGTTTATGATACCCATTTCATTTCATGGGTTATGATATTTTTTTTGATCTTGTGCCATATATATGTTTGATTTCATTATGTGAGATTTGGGACCCATATCTCCCTCCCATGAATTGGTTATAGTTTTATATCTCATTAGATAAACTAATATGGTCTTGTGATTAAACCTTGACTACTATGATGGCCATGAGAGTGAACCATGACTACTAATATGGTATGAGAAGTGAACTCATGCTACTATGATGACCATGCGAGTAAACCATGACTACTATGATGGTTTGAAGAGTGAACCCATACTACCAATATGGTCTTGAAAGTGATTCCTTGGATACTATGGAAATCATTATATGCTTACCTATTTTCCATAATTACATTTCTTATTCTTATATTATGATTTAATATATTATGCTGTTTATTTCATATGATTCGCATCTTATGAACTGCCAATATTTATGGTGTGATCTATGTTATGATCTTGGATATGAAGGATATGATATTATATTTATAGGATCAAATTATCATACCATTATACTAATGTTTATACTTACATGTCTCCCTTGTATATGTTTACCAAGAATTTGAGATCACCCTGTTTATGTTTCCTTTACCCTTGGTTATGATGATATGTACTATGTTTGATATGTCTAAGAAGGGTTTTAGTCAAGAAGAACCTAGTGTGAGATTATATAGCTCAAATATTTACTAGTGCTTATGTTTCAAAGTTTCCAAAGGCATTATACCAACTATGATCTTTGGGAGTATTTTTGTATAATGTTTAATTATTCCACAAAAGTTATGTAATGTCTATGTTTGTAAAGAGAGGGTCACTAAAGTTGGTATTAGAGAAAAGGCATAGTTAACCTTTGGAAACAAGGATGAGAAAACCTTAGTAAGATCCCTAGGTATATTTCTACTTATATTTCTAGGGATGTCTCTAAGGATAACTATAAGGATGAGTTATAGTTTTTGAAAATGTCATTGAATTTTGGTGAATGATAGAGTGAGTAGTTTCCTAGAAATACATCACAGTCTGGATACTACATGTGGATGTGGCTCTGGAACATATGTACCTAGGGGTAACAACTCCTACAAGATATTCTGAGATGGACTCTGGGTAATCTAGTACATGAAAACGGGCCTTGCTGCACACCTGGTTTGACACTCTAGTGGGATATTATTTGGTAATTCACAAACTCTTCATGATATATCATGAAGGATTTATATATATAAGTTAGCTATGAATTACCTAGGATAAACCTAAGGAGTCATATATTATGGAAGGTTTTATGATTTAGATATCCTATAAGTCATTCTTTTCATGACTATATGGTTTTCTATTATGCCAAGTAATGCTCACACTATGCTTCTAGTTTTAGTCAATGGTGGGAACAAGAAGTAAATGGATTAACAATGAATGTGAGGGGAGATTTTCTGATGAGTAGTTGGGTGGGATGATCACTAAAGAGATATATGTTGTGATAATTCCTAATTATTTTTCATGGAACATGATTAATAATGTTTACCTTAACCAACTCATGGACTCACCATGGAAGATAAATAAGGAGTTCACTGAGAGTTTGGGTAATGGATACTATGGAGGAAATAACATTTGGTTTACATTGTATCAAGAATGTGGAAAGAATCACCTAAGTGAATTTCTTAGAGAAACAAGAAGGTTTTTTGACAGTGGAAAATAAGGACACAATTAAATTAACTGCAAGGAAAAAATGAAGAGTTCATTTAACAAAATGGATGGTAATTTTTGACTCCCTAAGTCATAATTAAAGGTTAAATTATTTGATTGTGGAATAAGTGGTCATTATGAAACTTAATGTCCCAAGAGGAAAGTTCCTGAAGAGAATCAACAAGGTGGTGTGAGTAACAGTTATATTGCTGATGATGAAGTGACTACAGATGAAATGTGAATGGAAAAAAGTATTGTGTAATTGGATGAGGTAGCCTTGTTAATGGAATAAGGATGAAGTGAAATAATCAATGTTTTTATGTATTTGGATTCAAAAGTTATGAATGATGAAATATGTAAGGATTTTTGTACTTATGTTTTTCACTTAATATTTACAAGTTTATGATAGACTGGTGAATTAATTTAATGAAAAGATGATATTATGGAAAAGGGAAGGTAACCCTTAATATGTTCTTTATGTTAAGATAATGTTTTATGGATAAACATATGTGGAATATGAATAAGTAAATTAGGAAGTATTGATTACCTTGTAACTATGTTAGGAATTTTTTATCGGTGGTTTATGCTATCATAAATGAATTTTACAACATTTTTGGATTTAAGGAATAGATCCAATATGCTTTGGAATGATGAAGCATTCATGATTTCCAAAAGGATTTACAGTAATTTAGGTTGTTACAATGTTTCAAGGGAATATATGATGAGGGAATTCACATGTTTGGAATGTGAAAACCAAGAGATACTTTGTGATATACATGGGAAGAAATGTTAAGCTAATTTCATGACTATATTTCTAAGGTTTTGGATTTTCATTTTCTAAAGGGTTATATGGTTAACCATTCATGAAAAGTTAAAGTTAAACTTTGGTGGAAGATTTTGTGCACTGAGTTTTTTTTAAAACCTTGGTTTAAGGGATAATCAGTGATTAACATTATTTCAAGGCCATAAATATTATATATTATATTATATTGGTTTTAAATAAGTAAATCATGTATGTCTGGTGACAACCAATAAAGTCCATCAAGGCCGCGGGTCTTGAACCAATGACTGAAGGAAGATAAGAATTCACGCCTACCACTAGCCTACACGATGTCCTAGTTAAAATATATTTATTTGTAATGAATAAATATTTATGATTAACTATTAGTGTTAAATTTTATATATTAATTCATGTTGTTTTTTAAGAGACAAATAGTTCAAATTTTTATTCTTTTATGGGCCTTAAGATCCGTTAAAAGCATAATTTAGTGATTTAATCATAAAAGTTAATTTATTGAAATTCATTCCATGAGGTAATGGATGTATTAGAAATTTTTCAAATAAAAACACAAGAATTAAATTATTTTTATATAAATTTATCATGAATCACACAACGTTCTGAAAGTGATAAAAAATAGTTGTTTTTCTAATACCTTAATTTTCCTTGAGCTGATGGCCTTTTAAAGCATCACATATTTATGACTTTGAAGGACTCAAATTTCCATCGATAAATCAGAATTTTGTGATTGATGAACTCAATAACTCCATATAAATATTTACACTTTTCCTCCAATTACAATCTTCACACCCAACCTATGTTCTCCTATGTGGAAACTAGGTTATATTTTACATTGGGTAACCGTTAAGGTTCCAAATTTCACTTTTTAAGGGATGTTTTGGTATCAATTTTTATGATGTGGGTTTATATGAATGAAAAATTCAATTATTAAAACTTTGATAACCCAGATTAATTTCGAGGGAAATTCATTTTAAGGTGGGAAGAATGTAACACCTCGTGATTTTGAGGTTTTTTTCCGAATTAATTTATCCTTTTAATATCTTTAATTTCACATGACACTAGAAATAGTTTTTTATATCTATATATATAAAACAATAACTCAAACATTCCTTTCACACTCAGTAAAAAATTGTCTTGTGCTACATGAAATACTAACATGGCTTTCACTACATGCGATACCTACTTGGCTTCCAGTACAAGAAACACCGACTTGGCGTACAATGCACACAACACTGAGTTTCTATGAAACATATTTATATATATGAATACATAATTAATTAAATGAGATAATTATAACATAAATGTTAAATATAGTTATATTAATATTAATAAATAATTTCCAAATATTTTTTAATTTTTTTTATATAAATAAAACATATTGAGAATGAAAGACCTGTTTTTCTGGAAAATCCTTCTATGTTTAAAAATATCATTTTCTAGAATGAAATTATTATAATAATGAAAGTAATTATAGAAACATTTAGAAATTTAATTTTACAAAATAAAATTTATTTTTTAATTTATAATGTTTAAATTAGGTTAGGGTGAATTTTTATGTTTTTTTGAGAAACTTCATTTTTTGATGAATAGTGAAAAAATACTATTTTTTAGTTAAAAACCACCTTTTTTTTCTAATTAATTATTAATTAAAAATGATATTATAAATTTGTTTTAAGGAAAATTTATATTAATATTAAATCTATTAATACAATTTCATTCATTATAATCAATTTCACTTTGAAACTGAATATAAAATCTTAACAGTATTTTGAGCTTTTTCCTACTTTAAAACCCTGTTATTTCATCTTGTCTGAAGGATTAACACTAATGTTAATTTTGCCACTTATGTGACTAGAATTTCAAAAATTGTAAATAAACGATTATATTAAATCTAATATTTAGAGTCTAATAATACCATTTTAATTTTTTACCAAAATTATTAGTAAAAGTGATTAAAATTAGTCACAATAGTTAATGCAAAAATAAGCTTAATTAGTGACTAAACCTTAAATTTAAGAGCCCCAATGTCCTAAAAAATTTTCCAACACCCATTTTATGTATATAGTTAGGAAATAAAATTTCCATTATTGATTGTTTTTTTTGGTAAGACTTTTTTAGGTATGACCATGTGCACACCTAATTTGTTTCTAAAAATTCCGCGATAGTCATTTTCCATCCCTATAAAACGCCACTACCACTACCCATTAGTCTCACCTATCAAAACTATTAAGTTTGTATAAGATCTGATCAAGTATCCTCCCAAAAATCCACCCTTAGACCTTGAATCCTCCCTTTGGGCAGAAATCCTCTCAATGAAACCTTTTGTAACAAACCAAAATTAGTTACCCAATTTAGGGGTAATGTCCTATTTCAACCTCCTTTCCATTATTTTCCTTATCACCCCCCTCCACTACCCTTATTACCTTATTGTGTGATAAAAAAAAGTATCCTTAACATACTAGGATGTTGTTATACAAAGGGTATAACCTAAAATTACACACATCGCCATCTAATGGATGTTGAAAATACTATTTCTATGTATGACGAACTAATGCCTCATGAAATGATGATTTTTCATTCCTCTTTTACTACCAATCGTGGTGGAAATTATGATGGAAAATATATTTATTTATGTAATATATTATATTTATTTTCTTTAATATTATGTATTCATTTTAAAACACACATCTTTTTACATTACATTTGGTGTTAATATGATAATCTAATTTGAGGAAGTGTGGACTTCCTCCCCCTCAAAGCGATGTGATTCATTCACACACCACATAGAATGTATTACAGATGAGTTTGATGAAATTATATGATATATATTATATATTCATTATACTATAATAATAATTATATACATATATATATACATACATACATAAATATAAATACATATGTCATTTATACACTTTCTTTCAATACCAAAATAAAAATGAAAAATAGTGTTCATGCGTGCGTACAACTTAACATCTCCATGAACGGTTTATTCCATTATGTACTTAATTATGATATATATTGTTATAATAAAATTATAATTTATATACCTGATATTTATATAATTTTATACATTCTTTAATTGTGATATAAGTATAAGGACTGATGCTATAAAAAATTATGAAACATGTGAAGAACAAAGCGAATATTACTCGAAGTGATACCTTAACACATGATCATTAAAAAGTGGGTAATATAAAGTCATAATAAAAGAATATATGGTAATATAAAAAATAATATTCTTATATAAAATATATATAATAAACTTATATTGATCATAGAGGAAGTTTTTATGAGTATGGAGAGAGTCAAGACACAAGGTAAGGGGATTTCATCTCACTTTTAATTTCTGTGAGATACAAGCTATGTTCTCCACACTTTACTTTTGTGTGGTGTAAGTACTGAACTTTATTGTAATATATTTTTATTGTAATTAAATATATTGGTATTCACATTCCCATTTTATTATTCTTCTTTCATGGGGTTTAAGTTTCAAAAGTTACCAAATTGGTAAAAATGTTTTGTCACAATTTTGCTTCTTTAAGACTCATGTTTTGTTATGCACCTAAACTATTTTTTCGGGTGCATTTATATCAATTTTACATTCCATATCATGAATATAAATATTTTCATGATATTATATGCTTAATTTAATTACCATTAATTATATGGAGAGCATGACCCTAAGATACCAAGTTATAAGAGTTTTTTTGGACAATCTCATTACTTTTAAAGATTGTTTAGGTTTATGATTCCATTGATAAAATATTATGATCCTTATCTCAATAATATTCATTAGTTTCCTTATCCTCTATTATTTTATGATATACTCATGATTTGGTACAATTTTATTCTCTTGGGTACATAAGTTAGTTAAGAAATTATTTTAAGGAAAGCCCAACTTTACCCTTTCTTTAGCCAGAAATCTATGTTTTCTAAAAATGGGATTACAAGAATATTATACCATTATCCGATAATATTTAAAATAAATTATTAACCTTTTTTGTTTAACCAATACATTCCAGTTAATCTTATTTTCATTTTCTGAACAATGAACTTTTCTATCCTTTTTACCGTGAAAAAGGAATGTTCTTTTGACCTCATATGACATGTACAAATTTATGCACCGCCATTTTTACAAAGCTCCCTTTGCATTGTTAAAAAGGTTAATCTTTAATAAAATGTTTTTAAGAGTAATTTTAAAGGAAAATTGTTTTCAAAATGGTTTCAAAATTCTTTTATAAGTTTTCATGGAGAACTGTTTTCTAAATGTTTCCATGTTTTATTCACAATTTTTGAAAGTGTTTTCAAAGAAATGGTTTTCAAAAAAATTTCAAGATTCTTTATAAGTTTTAAAGAAAAATAATTTCTAATTTTTTTCAGGATTTCATTATAATTTTATATATTATTTTCAAATAAATTGTTTTAAAGACATTTTCATGATTTCTTTATATGTTTTCAATGTATTTTCAAAGAAATGGTTTTCAAAAAATTTTGAATCTTTCTTTAAAATTTTTCATGTTTTTTCAAATAATATGGGTTTTAAAATGTTTTGAGGCATATTTTAAAGGTTTTGAAGGATTTTTTTCAAAATTATTTCATGTCTTCTTTATATGTTTTGAATTTATTTAATAAGAAAATGATTTTCAAATGGTTTTGTGTATTAAAAATTATTTTTCAAACAAGAAATGATATTTTCCTAAAGAAACGTTTTTAGAGAATATTTCAATACTATTTTACAACTAAGATAACATCTGTTGATGTTACTCATGCATTTTTAGGAAATTATCTAAATGTTTCATTCATATCCTTTATAGGAATGAGTTTTGCTTAATGCCCTAGCCTTTATGAAATCCATTCCTCCTTTATGGGTAATATTTTTATGAAACAAATTTATATTTCATGGGTTATATTCTTTTGAAACACACTTATTTTAATGGGTTATGTTAATGATGAAATGATTATGAAACCTATCTCTTTCCATAGGTCGTGATATGCTTACATGTTTATGATCCCCATTTCATTTCATGGGTTATGATATGTTTATTTATGATCTTGTGGCACATGTTTGTATGATTTCATTATGTGATGGGTGGGATTTATATTTACCCCAATGCATTGGGTAAAGTTTCATATCTCATGAGATAAACTAATATGGTCTTGGGGTTGAGCCTTGACTACTATAATGGCCGTGGGAGTGAACCACGACTACTAAGATGGTATGAAGAGTGAACTCATGATAATATGATAGACATTGGGGTAAACCTTTACTATTATGATGGTATGGGGAGTGAAACTATACAACTAATATGGTCTTGGATGTGATTCCTTGGCTACTATGGAAATCAATATATGCTTATGTGTTTTCCACAATTCCATGTCTTATTACTATGTTATGCTTTCATGAATTATGATCTTTATTTCATATGATTCATGTATTATGAACTACAAATATTTATGCCATGATATATGTTATGATCTTTGATACATAGGGTATTATCTTATATTTATAGGATAATATTATCATACCCTTATACTCATGTTTTTGCTTGCATTTCTCCCTTGTTTACCCTTACAGAGCATTTGAGATCACCCCTTTTACATTTCCATTCCCCCAAATTATGATGATATATACTATTTTGACATGTAAAAGAAGTTTCCTAGTCAAGATAAAACTAGTGGGAGATGATGTATCTCACAAATGTACATGTTTTTGTGTTTCTATGTTTACAAAGTAACTATACTAACTACGGTCTTTGGGCATATTTTGGTATAATATTTAAGTATTCTGCAAATGTTATGTAATATCTATGTTTTTAAAGCGAGTGTCTCTAAAGTATAAATCATTTTATATACTATTTGGATTGGGATATATCCTCCACTATACCCTTTGTATTGGGATAAATCCTCCCATGTACCCTGTAGCTTGGTATAAATCCTCTAATGTAAACTTTGGATTTGGATAAATCCTCTCATGTACCTTTTAGATTGTAATAAATCCTCCCATGTACCAATTTTATATCATGAGATATAAAAATTAGTAATTAATTATTGGGTGATATATTACCCCACTCATTAATCATCCATCCATAAGGTTCCACGTAAAATCAAATAATTCAACTTATTATAAATAACCCATGAGAAGAAAATTGGTTTCAAATAATTCTAAATGGTCTAAAAACATGATCATTTGATACCAAAAAGATAATCTCCTAAAAGGGTTATTTAAGAAGAAAACATATATGGTAATTTATGAACCATTACTACATTATAGAATAATTATTTTAAAATGGGAGAGAAATCAAGAGAAGGATTTTTCTTAAAAAGTGTTTCTTAATATCATCTTAAAAAGATGTGATTTTAAAGTCAATTTACAATTTTTTTTGAAGATGAAAAGAAAAATTCTAGAAAAATTACTTAAAAAAATTCCAATAAATATAAATTTTAAATAAATAATTTATATGTCAAAATGTGATATAGAAGGGATGAATATATGATCATTTAAAGAAAAATCCTTTAAAGTATTTGGAAACAACTTTATGGAAAACCTACATCATTTAAAGGAATACAAAACCATTTTTATAAAATATAGGGGAATATTAGGACCCTTATATATAAAAACAAGTTAGGTTTCCACTAGTTAATGTTGAATATTTGTGGAAAATAAAAAAAATTATATGGATGAGAAATCCATTAAAATAAATTAGAATTATTCTTAACTAAAATGCATTTTCACGATACCATATAATCATAAAGGAAGTATAATTAGTCGTGAAACACTATTTCAATATAAAATAAGAATTAATTATGAAATAAAATAAATATATTTTATAATAAATCAATATTTAAAGATAACATTCTAAGAAGTTTGATTATGACCCAAGGAAAAGATTTCATTCATGAAAACCCCTTACAATTTGAGGTGAATTTAACTCAGAACCACTTGAAATATAGATATATTTATATAAAACCTAAATTAACATTAATAAAGGGTATTTAATGATATAAATTCTCAATTAGGTATAATATAAGCCTCTTAAATAAATTAGGTGCAAAATACAAAATGTGTCTCAAAGAGAGGAGTTTGAGATGAAAAACACAAACCTTATATTCTTTCTTATTTGATTGTGGTCTAACCTCTTGTATAATAAACATAAATATATTAATAACATTTCTCAAAAAATTAATATAAATATACTAACACTTTTATAATTATTTTAAACATTAAAAGTATATTAACTTATTGTTATTTATTTTCATTATAAAGTCTTATAACTTTCAGTTATTGGTTTCATACATACTTCACAAAAAAAGGATCAATTCTCACTAAGTAGTTTCAAGTTCATAATTAACATATAACTAAATTTATAATAACAATTATTCCTCATTGAATAATTATTTCCCATTTTCATTAGGTTAAATAAACGAGTATAACTTTTGAAAATATAAATTGAGATGAATTAGTTTTGAATGTGTTTAGCGATCGAATGGTGATATATTAAAAAATATATTAAATGTTAAATTTTTTTATGAATCATTATAAAATATTAAATTTATATTTACTAAATTATAGTAACATTATATGATATCCCATATTAATTTTTGATATAATCTTTATAACATCATTTACATAGGTTGTTAAGTCAACCCAAATGGTGATGTATTATAATGATTTAGTGAGCAAGGGAATGTATTTATATAATGATAATGTGACATATAAAGAAGAATAAAAATTTCCTAAATATAATATATACTCATTAAGTCTAGTCTAGTAACCATAAATTATGTGTGGTGATGAAAAATGAAAATCATTGTTTTGTGTAGGTGATAATCCACACGTACGCACGATTCGCGATCCCACTTCTCAAAAATGGACATAAAAATTATATATGATAAATTATTATATTAGAGTTATAAATGTGACATATAAAAAATTATAATCCATAAAATCCATATTTTCTAAATTCTATTAGAGGATTTTTTGAAAAAATAACAACATCGCTTTGTGGATGGAGTAGTCTTCACATACGCACGAATGGTTTTATTTTTCTTTCATAGTGGATTGAATGGTTTGAATAATTGTTTTAAAATTAACATAATGAAATATTAATATAGTAAAGATATTTGTTTAATTATATTAACTTGGTTAGAGATTATTTGGTTAGTATTATAATAAATGAAAAGATTTAGTGAAAGTGATACATTGGAATATTTAGTTTTTTCTTAGAAACTTCCTGGATATAAAGCCTTAAGAAAAATAAAGGTTAATTTTTTTATGGAAGTGTTATATGGTTCTATGATGATAAAATTGAAATATTATCAATTATAAATTCTAGGGATAGGTAAGTATTTAAGTGGTGGAAGGGTTACCATTTTATAAGTGAATTGAAGGGCAGTTTTGGATGTATCCATTATCTTTTGAATAATGTAATATTACATTTCAAATGTAAATGGATCCAAAATGAAAAGGTGGAGGTGAAGTGTGCGTGGGTTTATTTTGTTCTCATACACTCATTTTATAAAAAACCTAGAGTGTTTTTAGGCCCTTTATTTTAACTTTTTAACTTTTTACTTCATTTACTTTTACCTTGGTAATTAATTTTTAAACTTAATAATTAATATTAATGAAAAAAGTAAGATTAGACCTTAATTTGAATCTTCTAATTTAAATTTTTTAAATAATTTTACCAAATAAAAATTTTAATGTTTTGAAATATTAATTTTAAAATAAATTCACAAAACATGTAAAAACAACTTTTTAGAAAAATTTCATTATTTGGTTTAATTTTTTAGAAAAAATTACTTATTAATTTAATTTTTTTTATAAAAACATAGACAATCATAAATATGGATTTTAATGAAATAAATTGGTTTATTATAAAAATTATAATTTTTATTTTTATATTAGAGTAATCCAAAATGAAAATTTATCCATCAAAACACCTAGTTATACGAAAAGATAAAAAATTATATATATTAATGTAACATTTTAATATAGTTATAATAATATTGGAAATAGGATTTTTAATTTAATGAATATTTTAAAAAACATATTCTTATTTCTTAAATAAATATTTTATATCCTAAAAGGTTTTATAATCTTCTATGATATGCTTTCATAATGATAAAATCATAAAAACTATAACATTCACAAAAACCGCATTTTTTTACTACAAATAAACCCTTTCAGAAAAAACAAAGAAATTCATAATAAGAATTTTTTTAGGTGAAGAATTAAAAGATTAATTTTATTTTTCAAATTAAAATTATTTTTTTTGTAAATTTATCTTTTAAAATAAAATACATAATATAAAGAAATATATCTTTTTTTAAGAAAAACATTTTCAAATATTCACTCATATTAATTATGTACCTTCTAATAGAAATAACATTTAATGTTTTTCTATACTAGTTCTTATTAAATATTTATTAATAATTTTTTCTTAATATTTTTTTTATGTTGGTGGTAGTGTGCAATGCAAGTTATCGAAAAAAAAATCTGTTTTACAAGGTCTATAATTTCATGTCATGACATTCTCCCCCCTAAAATAAAATATATCATCTCAAATTTTATTATCACATAACAATAAAAATATATAAAGAAATATAAATTATAGATATGAATTAATATATAATTTATAGAGAGATATTGGCCTTAAAAAATTAAGAAATATATCACTTTACTCAGAATAGTCTTATCCCTAACATTCTATTTTTCTCCAACCATTTGAGTCTAGAGTCTACCATTAATCGATATCAAGAATCACATAATATTATCTATTTATAGGGAGTTTTTATCATCCTAATTTTATTGATATAATATCAAACATTATTATTAAATGTGTTTTCCTTACTCCATATAATTTTTCTTCTAAGTGGGTGGAACCAATACATCACTAAAATCACATTGAACTTATCTAAAGAAAGGATAATAAGATTTAAACAAGGTATATTAATATAAAATTAAACTTGGTATAAAATAATCATATCACTTGAATATTTATTTGACAATAAAATCATTAAGTAAGTGATTTGATGATCTTAAAAAACTTCTTATATATACTAGAATTCTAAGAATAACATTCCAAATAATTTTTACAACTCTAGATTAGAGTGTATAGGTGCCTTAAATACTCAGATCCACTTTGAGTGTGGTGATTGAATAGGTATTCCATTTTATTTTTTATATAATAGTTTGGTGATTAACAACATTTTTGTTATTCATTGGATTATGCAATTGACTTAGACAATTACAATTCTCCACATATATAAGACATTGAATTATTAATGGTACAATAGGATGAACTAAATTTATTTAAATTGTGTTATCCAAACTATTCTTTTTTTACTTGATGTTTTGATGATCTATGAACACCTATTACAAAAATTAAACATCATATAATCCCCTTTATATAATTACCTAGGTGATACTTTCCATATTCTTAACATATTAGAAATTTAACATTTTTTGGTTCACTATATTCATCACTTGATCTTTAATTAGAATCCACATTTATATTATTTCGGGTCTTTGAGAATTCAACTATTTTCACATTATTGATTGTATATCATGATAGATGGTTTATAATAATCATATTTTTTTCTCACTCTACCCCCATTTTGATGGGTTGTTCCTTTAGGGAATCTTTGCATTATCCCTCACACCCATAGTTCCTTCTAGTTCCAGCCATTACTAAAACAAAATTGGGTTGACATGAGTGATGGAACATTAAAAATATGGTGAAATTTTAATAATAATATAAGGAATTAAACCTTATAATTCCTCTCTATTTTGAATTATTATATTGTCCTATATTTCCTTTAGTTTAACGTATATCAATATTTTTTTGACCTAGGTTATTTTAAGTTTGTTTATATTACACTTATCAACCTAATCCATAAAAGTTACTTGGAAATAAATCCTTTATAGTGGTTCATAAAGATCATATGATCAAACAATGAGAGATTCTAGTCAGGTGTATAGTCTTATGCTCACTCATCATATATTTGGGTGATGAATAATTCAATACCAAATCAACCCTTTTCTACGTGATTATCTCTAGGTGAATCTATTCCATAGCCACTTCCACATTCTAGTTTCCAGACAAGTATTTTGTTTCCAATAAAACCCAAAAAATCTCTAAATTACCATAACATAAAGATGCTATCCTATACATAGAATTATCCCAAGGGTTTTCACAAAATCTCTCTTATATGATTCCAAAAAATAAATATAATAATACCAAAAAATAACTAAACTGTGCTTTGATACCAACAATAAATTCCAAAGATAAACATATCTTTATTTTAAATAATTTCCATAAGATAAAAAATACATATCACAAAATAATATTATAATTCCATTAATAGAATGTTTAGTGTCTTTGAGGACCATTTACATGGGAAATTTATTTTACATAACTTGATAATAATTTCTCCATAATAAACACACACTAGATCCCTTCTATACTTCTCATGAGTTACACTCATATTCATAACCAGAGGGATGGGTTAATTAAGAAATAGGTGATATCATATTCTTTACAATAGAAAACATAAGTAATAATAATCATAGATCATATGTGATCATAAGATGAGCACATGGGTATAGTTAATCTACATAAGAAAATCATGTCCAACAAAGTATAGATCAAAAGTAATGAGTTAGGACATAAATATTAACATAAGATAAGACAAATATCAAATGTGTGTATAAACATTAGTTAAAAACATGATCCATGACAACATAACATAGTATATAGTATAATCATAAAAATGTGACATAATTATACCATTGAACAATAATAATCATATAAATTATTTTTTAGGAATACCACCCAAGTAATTAATCACATAGTAGGTTTGGTATAATCACCCATGTAACTTCTTGGTATTGAGATAATCCTCCAATGTACCCTTGGGATTGGGATAAATCCTCTGATGTACTCATTTATCTTGGGATAAATCTCCCCATGTACACTTTGTCTTGGGATAAATCCCCCCTTGTATTCTATTTTTGTTGGGATAAATCCTCCCATGTACCCTTTAAATTATGATAAATCCTACCTTATACCCTTTTTTGGGGAAAAATCCTCCTATGTACCCATTTCATCACACCATATATAAAAATTATCAATGAATTGGAGGTTGATATAAGACCCCACCTATCAATCGTTAAAATATATGGTTCCATCTAAAATAAAATCATTCATCTCATCATAAATTACCCATGAAAAGAAAATGGGTTTAAAAACATTTCAAATGGTTAAATAATATAATCATTTGATATCAAAAACATAATATCCAAAAATGAGTATTTAAGAATATCACATTAAGGGTGATTTTCGAATCATTACACCATTGGAGAATAATACTTTTAAAATGGAAGATAAATCAGAAAAAGTATTTTTATTAAGAAGTATTTCATAATATCGTCTTAAAAATATGTAATTTTCAAGTGACTTTCCAATAATAAAATTTTAAGGTGAAGAGAAAAATCATTAAACATTACTTAAAATCAATTCCTATAATTAGACCTGGAAAAGATATAATTAAAATGTATAATGTGAAGTAGAAGGGTTAAATATACAATTATTGAAAGAAAAAGACATTGAAATATAATAAAACCCATTTATTAAGGACCCACATCATTAAAAGGAAAAAACCACTTTAAAATAAATGGGAATATAAGATCATTTGAGATAAAAAAAATTTAATTTTACACTAGGGAAAGGGTTACAATAAAAGGATTAAAAAAATGGATATGTAAGAAAAATCAATTAAAATAGATGGGAATTAGTCTTAACAAAAATTCATTTTAAAAAACCCTTAGAATTTTCAAGGAAGAATAATTTAATGTGAAACATGATTTCCCGATAACATTAGTTGTAATTATGACATAATTCCACCATATGTTAGAATATATCAATATTGAAAGATAACAGTCAAATAAGAGTGATTAACCTAAATAAAATCTTTGAGCTAGGGAAAACCCCTTTCAATTTACGGATAATTTTACAAAAACCTATTGAAAGAGAAGGAGATTTAAATTGAAATTAAATTACAATGAATAAAGTTATTTTATAATATAAAATCTCGATTAGGTAGCATATACACCAATTGAAAGAAATTAGTTGCATAATACAAGACATGTCTCAAGGAGAGTAATTTTAGATGAAAAAAATACTCAACTTGTATTTTTACATACTCAACCATGATCTAAACTAAGGTATAATGAACATAAAAATATTAATCAATTATCTTATAAACTTAACATAAATATGCTACCCCTTTTATAATTATTTTGTATATTAAAAATATATCTGGTGTTGTAACTTTCTATTATTTGTTTTGTACATACTACACAAAGGAGATATCAACTCCCACTAAGTGTTGTAAAGTTCATCATCCCTAGAGAATTAAATATATAATAATAATTATTTTTAAATTAGTTAATAATTCCAATTTCCAATATGTTAATGATAAGAATACTACTTGAAAAAATGTAAATTGCGGTGAACTAGTTTTAAAAATGTTTACCAATGGAAATGTGATATATTAATAAATATTTAAATATTTACAACACCATTCTGGAATTATTAAAACATATTAAATATATCATTATTACTTGATATTTTCATTATATAACATCCCATAATCTTTTATGACATAATCTTTATAACATAATTTTTGTAGGCAGTTAAATTACCCAAATGGTAACATGTTATAATGATTTAATGAGTAAGGGGATGTATTTAGATAATCATATTGTGAAATATGAAGAAGATTAAAATTTTCATAATCATCATATATCCTCATTAAATCCATTATAGGAACCATAAATGATGGTTGGTGATGAAAAATGGAATTTATTATTCATTGAGGTGGTAGTCCATAGAATAGACGATCAAAATTCTCAATGAATGGATTGAAATATGGTATGTGATAAATTATCATTTAAAATTTAAAATTTGACAAATTAATCCTCATAATTCAAAAAATACATAATTTTTCCATCCATGAGAGGATGTGATTAAAAAATAACATCGTTCCGTGGAGGTGGTAGTCAGAACGTACGTACAATCGATATTATATATATATTTTTAGTTGATGAAAAGTATTGAATAATTGTTTTACAATCAATTTAATGAAATTTAGTGTAATAATTATACTTATTTAACTATATTTACAAGTTTATATATAATTTTTGAAATTTTAGAGTAAAATAAAAGAGTAAGTGAAAGTGATACTCATGTTTGATGCTTGAGTATTCTCTTAAAAAATATTTGAAATGATGGCCTTAAAAAGACTAAAGTGGAACAAAATAGTAGGTTTGAGGGATAGGGTTCTACGAAGATAAAATTTGTATATTTTTAATAAGAAATTATAATGATAGGTTATTCTTGAAGTGGTGTAAGTGCTAACCTTTTTCAAGTGAAGAGAAGTGTTGTTTTGGAAGTAAACTTTTAATTTTCAATAATGTATTGTCACTATTCAAAGGGAAATGGATCAAAAATAGAAAAAAGTAGAGTGGTAGTGTTTTTTAGTTAATATAATCCTTAAAAACTCATTTTAAAGAAACTTAGTGTGTTTTTAAGAGTTTATTTTATCTTGTTAACTTTTACCCAAATTTTATTTTACCTTGGTAATTAATTTTTAACCTTAGTAAATAATATCAATGAAAACAAACAAGATTGAAAATTTTACCTAATATGAAACATATAATTTTAAATTTTTAAATCATTTTACCAAATAAAATTTTTAAGGTTCTAAAATGTTAAATTTATAATTAATGTACAAAACACATATAAGATTTTTTAGAAAGAGTGCTCTATTAGGGTTAATTTTTTTGGAAGAAAATAATATTTCCATAGATACTAATATTTATGAAATAAATTAGTTTATTATAAAAAAAAAGTAAATTTATGGGGTCTTAATATCAATTGAAAAACAAATTTCTCTATTAAGACATTTAATTAGAAGAAAAGGAAGAAATGAGTTTTTATTAAAGTAAAATTTTAATTTAGTACTGATAATGATGTACATATGATTTATAAGTTGAAATAACATTTTATATTTTATAAATTTCTCCCCAAATAAATGTTTTATTTCATTAATGTTTTTTAATATTCTAGGATTTTCTTAAATAATTATAAAATCATAAAAATTATAATTTTTTCCAAACTGTATTTTTCATATGAAATTCAACCTTTTAAGAAAAAAATAAAAAATTAACACTAAGACAATTTTGATGAGAGGAATTAAAAAAATATTTTTATTTTTTCAAATTTAAATTATAAAATTAGTTTATTTATATTTTAAAATAAAATACATAATATAAAAAATAAATTTTTATTGTAAATAAAATTTTCCTACAATAACTCAAATTAATTATTTACAATCTAACTGTAATAGATTTTAATGTTTTACCATATTAGTGAATGTTATAACATTATTAATAATTCTCTATTAATATATTTTTGTTTTTTTATGATGGGTGTAGGGTGAAACACATTTTATAGAACATAAAAAATGTTTTATAGGGTCTATTATTTCAGGTCATTACCATATTTTTATCTAAGAGTCCTATCAGACAACTTTTACACATAGAGGCTTCATTGAAGACTAGATTAACCCCTAAGTTGAAAAATCCTGCATCCAAAAAGTATCCAAATATTCTAACTAATAAATTCTATTTTTGATCTCCAAATAATTGATAAGGTTTCCACACCTTAATATTAGAACATAACTAGATTCTCACTCTCCTTATACTCTCTTTAAATCATCACCTGAATCCTATCATCATTGCCACTTTCTGTGATCCCCAACCAGTCTAATTTTTATTTTCTCTGACCTTTAATAATTAATAGGACTAATCAATCACATTCTACATTGAAATATACTCAAAATTATAAAACTAATTCTCCAAATTTGGGTTTAGGTTTAGAAAACATAGTAAAAATTATTCGATTAGATGATACATGAATTGTATCTTAGTTTATAACACATGTACACCCAATGACCCACTTTGGATGTGTACCTCTACCCAACTCAATTATTATTTGTTCATGACCCATCCCTTGGGGCCCGCATTGTGACTACCCGAAGCCCTCCTTCCTTAGGCCAGGGGCTGGAGACTAGCACCAAAGGCGTAATTCCCTAGAACTAGGAAGGCATTGCCTTTATAAAACGTAAACACACACAAACAGAGAACAAGCGGAAGCAAAAACTAAGAATATAGTATAACAAGTGTACTAAAAATACAAAGGGGACAAAAATACAAGCCCAACAGAAAGGTACAACTACAACTGAAAGAAAGTACAACTGAAAAGAAAAACATCTGGAAGATGGAAGTAGTTCCTGGATTGTCCTCTGGGTTCCTACCTGAAGAGTAGGTACAGATGTCCTTCTTAGCACTCCATGTCCGTCCGTATCCTCCGGGTACCGACTCATCATGAGGTCCACCTCCGGGTTCCGTCACACCGAGTTTCCACCTCTGGGCCCCATCCAGTCCCTGTACACTCTGACTCGGTCAACGTTGTCTGTCGTCTACATCCAACACAATGAGGTACAAGCATAACCCGTGCAGAGGTGAGTATAACGATACTCAGTAGGGACCCCGAGACCCTCAAGGTCTCACTAAATCCAACAAGGATAAACCAAAATGAAAGATATCAAAATATAACCTTTACTTAGGTATATTTCTATACATATACTTAAGTTATCAAGTAACCCATCTCAATCATGAGGAAAACACAAAGGTCATTAACTCAGCTCAAACCAGGATTTTATGCATGATGTCGAAAACACGGCTGCTGGATAACTCCTCCTCTGTCAAGCGCGTTAGTCCTGTCACAACTCCGAGGTGCTGCTCACTAACCTTAGACTGCTGAGTTACTCCTCTTGTCGAGTACCGTGGGTCTACCGCCTCACACAGTAGCGCTCCCCACCATGGGTCTGCCACCTCACCCAGTAGGGATCCCCCTGATAGCCTACAGAGGTACTCCTTCTGTCGAGTACTGCGGGTCTGCCGCCTCACAAAGTAACGATCCTTTGAAATGGGTCTGCACCTCACACAGTAGTGCTCCCCACTGGGCTAGTCAAGTCACTCCAAAATGTATCGGACAAGCAGTCATCAGGTCTCAGCCATCTACTAGGTCTCTGTACTCCGTATGCTCGTCTTCGAGAGGATCCACTCCACGAGCTACTATCTGATACTCCAAGTGTCATGAAATACCATGAAGAATTATCTCAAAGGTCCGCCACGTCCTAGGGTTGTCAACGCAATAGACAGTGCGTCAATCGAATGCCCGGTTAGTGAGTTATTAGCCTTTTATCCTGGGGGCCCGCTTGGTTTCGTGTACGAAACAAACCAACCATATCTCAACCGTACCCTGAACTCCCATGGGGTATACTCAAAGGGATCAATTCTCAACGAGATTACCAACGCCATCGACAGTTCGCCAAATGGACGTCCGGTCTGAGAGTTATTGGATTTTCCATTCCATGGGACCAGCTGGATTTTAAGCTAAAACCAAACCGAACATACTCCAACTACGTCCAAACCTCAATTTCAGTATTCCAAAATAACTGTCTCATCAAAAGGAAACTAATGTAGTTGAATACACGTCAATCGGACGTCCAGTCCTTAAGTTATAAGCGTTTCCACTCCGTGGGCCCGATTGGTATTGGGTTCGAACCAACCTGGCCATACGCAAAATTTTCCGAAACCTTGAGTTTAATGTACAGAAACGACCATCTCGATTAAAGGATTCCTACGCAATTGACGGTGCATCGATCGAAGGTTCGTAGATCAAGTTATGGGAGAATGACCGAAAACGGTCCGAAATGGGGTTATGGGCCCGGTCCGACCCGGCCCAACCCACCTTGGGTCGGCCCAGACTGGTTTGAACAGACCCAGGTCCGGGTCTAGCCTGGTTGGGCATGACCCGACCAGCGTGGTCCAACCCACATGGCCCGACAGGGGGGGGGGGGGGGCGCTGGCTCAGCCAGCGGGCCGAGCTCGTTGCACGGAGCGGGGAGGGGGGGGGGTGTTAATTGCAACCAGTGGTGCCAGCTAGTTACACCCCGCCTTCCCCAATCCCGCGCAACCGCGAGATCCACTCCACCTCCGCCGCGGCCGTTTCTGTGACAGACTTCACAGGCGGCGTGCTAGGGCGCCGCCGCCTCCAGGCGGGCGACCGCCGCCTTCTGCCCCCGGCGCCGTTGCGCCAGAGACCCGCGCCTCCGCAAAATTCCACTGGCCAACAGAGTCATTCCGGTGGTCTGTTTTAGCTTCCGTCTACACCGGCGTTCATCTCGGGACCTGAAATCCACTGTGAAAGCTTTAAATCGCCATTGCGGTCCCGTTTCGTCGTTGCCAAACATTCCTCGCATCAAGAATGATATGACGATGGGTCCGGACTTGTTTGTTAGTCCTTACCCACCACGTTAGTGGTTCAAATAATATTCCAACCAATTAAACGCCCATGCTCGAGGTTATTAATCACATATATAAAATATAAAAAATACCCCTACCTCAAGGTTCGCCATTCATTGACGATATCATGAAAAGGCAGCCGTCGGTTTGTCGACGTCGTTGCAAGGGAGGAGAGGAAGGTGTCGACGATCATTGGTGTTCTTCTCTCCCGCAAAGTGCCTTTGATACCAGCTTGAGCGTCGTTCATTGGAGGAAAAAGTCGATGGCGATGTTCTTCACAGACGTTTCCATTATTCATTGAAAGAAGACTCTCCCTCTTCTCTTCCTTCTCCTCATCTTTCCACCAAGACAAAATGCACCAACTCTCAAAATAATAGCTTGGATATTATTTCATTCCCACACATACTTTTCAAAAATTAGAAGATCCATTCAATTAATTGCTCATTAATTTAGTGTGTGGTGGCACATTCATGGGTGGGAGGTGGAGATTTTAGGAGTTAAGGGGGGAGTTGTCAAATTAAATACAAGGGTAGTTAAATGGGGGGGTTTCAAGGGAGTTGAGGGGAGGTGATAAGTTGGGGCTCATGTGGGCCCCACCACCCTTATTTATTTTCTCCCATGGGAAGTTAGGTGGGGTGTGGGCCCCACCTATAACTTTCTTTTGGAGGAAATAACTTCCACTTAAATAAAATTGTTTCACAACAATTATATTTAATTCTTATTGAATCCACAAATTTTAACTACCACATACGATAAAACGCAACTGCGTCAAAGGTCCCCTTAAGCGAATACAGGCGCTGCAAGTTCATCGGTGCCCTCAGATTTCAATTCTGAGGAACGGTTCAAAAGATAAAAAAACTCACACGTAAATTTATTGAATGTACCTGAACAAAACTTCAGAAATTGATTTCAGGCACACCGGGCCTCGGAATCAAGTGTCGTCATAATCCACAGACTCGTAAAATTCCAAATTATTTATGAAAAAAAATTCATTTAAATTTCCAGGTCTTTAAATTATTCCCACCTCAGGGATTTACGTCCCTATAAAACTACAACACACACTAGGGAAACAAAAGAGGGGTACTGAGCATGCATCTGAGCCTCCTGCTCCCATGTGCTCTCCTGGAGGTTTCCGTGCTGCCAGTGTATGCGCACCAGAGGAATTGACCGTCCATGCATGACCCACTCCTGTCGATTCTCAATCTCCACTGGAACTTCTGTGAAAGTCGACCCGTCTTCGATGTCCAGCACCCCGTGGTCGATGATGTGGGTTGGGTCATGCACACATCTTCTCAACTGAGATATTTGAAAAACATTGAGCACCCAGTGTAACTGAGGTGGAAGGGCTAGAAGGTAAGCCACCTCGCCTACTCTGTTGAATAATTGGAGGAGTGACTTCTGATAGACTGCACCATCCCTATCCACAAAGGATATCAGCAATGCGACTAGCTGCCCCGTCACCTCTCCTAGCAGTTGAATGCCTGACCTCCTACTGAGTGCATCCGCTACTACGTTCCCCTTCCCAAAAGTATAGACTATCTTGAAGACATAGTCCCGAAGGAACTCAAGACATCACTGTTGTCTCAGGTTCAGGTCCTTTTGAAATAAGACACACCTGAGACTGTTTAGATTAGAGTGAATCGTAAACCGTTCTCTCAACGAACAATGGGTGAAACTAGCCAAATGTAAGAACTCACCTTCACCCTTCTTCACTTACATTCTATAAGAGCTGTTAAGATTTATCCTTTTCTAAAAAGGGAAATCTGGTCTCATCCCTGGGATGAACCACGTCCCTTTACTAATATAGTCAATCCTGACATGAATGATACTAATTCATGTTATGGACGACGTCATAAGGCCTTGACGCTAGTACCAAGAGATCCAACCATTACTCTTGCCTCCAAGGGCTGAGTCACACTGTCGGCATTAGTGTGTGTTTACTGGGTCTCCTCCAGTTGAAATCTCTAAAGTGAGGGTCAAGTCAATAGTTTTAATCAAAACCTCTTAGTACACAAAAAGGAAGGAAAGAAAACGTCACAAGGACAAGTGTCTTTTATTACTACAGCTTAAAGTACAAAGACACAAATCAACCACAAAAAACAACATTTACAAAGCTAGAATCATCATGAACAAAGGCCTCTATGCCTGGAACTAGTCCCACTTCTGTCCACATGCTTCCAGAGCTTCATGGTCGTATGCTTCAGCTGCATGAAGCTGTGTTCTCCCCTATCCACGAGTTCCATGCGGTCGGGGTGGACCTCCTGGTGGCGGTGGTGGAAACACCTCGAACCATCATCCACCACAAACTATACGGCCAGCTCCTTGTGGTCTGTCAAGATAGAACATCTGCCTCTACCTGGGAGGTCCTTCATCCATTTTCTGATTTTCTGCATGGAGGGTCGGACAGTCATGTTCCATGTGACCAAGCCCACCGCAGGAGTAAAACTGTCTATTCCTGGTATGCATGGATCTGTCTCCACCCTGGGTGCCCCGCACTACCGATACTGAGTCGTGCAGTCAACCACCTATAGGTCTGGTCCTCTTGGACCTCTGTGTCATCTGTATACTGCCATATGCAGAAGAATCCACTCCGTTCGGAAAGCCTTGTGGAGAGAGAAGTATCTCCTGAGCCCACATAGAGCATAGAGTTGTTGGTACAAACTCCGCCCTGAAAAGACCCTCGAAATCTCCCCAGGTGAGGGTCGCCTCATCGTAAAACTGGAGAATCAGGCTCCACCACATCTCAGCTACTCCCTGAAAGAGACTAACATCTAGGTACACCATCAAGTTATTGGGTGTCCCAACAGTGTGGAAAACTCATGCTACACCCTCCAGCAAGTACCTAGCCATCTAAAAATCTATCTCACCTCGAAACCTCAGAGGCCTTTATTGCTCAAAATCGTGCAACGTGCATAAGAGGCGCACACCCTCTACTACTGGGGATGGTGGAAATGGTAGCTCAGCGGTTAGTGGTACCGTTGGTGCCTCCGCTGTGATGCAGCCCTGCACCATGGCCTCGCTGCTTGGTGGGATACAATCTCGATCCCCACTCGAAACCCGCGTTGACTGACTAGGAGAATACATCCTGAAAAAGAAAGAGGTGTTCCACTATCAAAAGATTAAACCTGGTGCACTGACCTGGTTTGAGATGACTTAAAGGAAAACTTTTGAAAACACACACGCAATCAGTGTTTTCGTGCACTGAGTCAGGAATCATAATTCAGGGTCCTGGTGTATGGATACGTCGGCCGCCCTCACTAACACTGGACTCCTTGAACTGAAAACCACACTTATTACCCTTAACACTATTGCTTCACAGGAAGAAAATATCAGAGTCCTAAGTTCTGCGGTAGAACCGACTCCTCTGATACAAATTTTTCGTGACCCATCCCTCGGGGCCCGCATCATGACTACCCTAAGCCCGGCTTCCATAGGCCAGGGGATGACGACTAGAACCAAAGGTGTAATTCCATAGAACTAGGAAGGAATTACCTTTATAAAATGTAAACACACACAACCAAAGAACAAGTGGAAGAAAAAACTAAGTAAAGAAGTATAACAAGTGTACTGAAAATACAAAGGGGCCAGAAATACAAGCTCAACAAAAATGAATAGATACAACTGAAAGAAAGTACAACTGAAAAGACAAAGAGATGGAAGATGGAAGAAGCTCCTGGATCATCCTCCGAGTTCCTACATGAAGGGTAGGTACAAATGTCCTCCTCAGCACTCCACATACGTCTATCTCCTCTGAGTACTAAATCATCATTAGGTCCACCTCCGAGTACTGTCACGCCGAGTGTCCACCTCCGGGTACCGTCCATTCCTCGTACACTCTACCTCGGTCAGCGCTGTCTATCATATGCTTCCAACACAATGAGGTGCGGGCATAGCCCGTGCAGGGGTGAGTATAACAATACTCAGAAGGGACCCCGAGACCCTCATGGTCTCACTAAATCCAAAAAGGATAAACCAAAAAGAAATATCTCAACATATAACATTTACTTAGGTATATGACTATACATATACCTAAGTTATCAGGTAACCCATCTCAATCATGAGGAAAACAAAAAGGTCATTGAATCAGCTCAAACCAGGATTTTATGCATGATGTCGAAAACACGGCTGCTGGAGAAATCCTCCTCTTTCGAGCGCAGTAGTCCTGTCACGACTCTGAGGTGCTACTCTCTAACCTTAGACTGCTGAGGTAGTCCTCCTGTCAAGTACCCCGGGTCTACCGCCTCACACAGTAGCACTCCACGCCATGGGTCTACCACCTCACATAGTAGCACTCCCCTGATAGCCTACAGAGGTACTTCTTTTGTCGAGTACCTCGGGTCTGGCACCTCACAAAGTAGTACTCCTCCGCCCTGGGTCTACCACCTCACTCATTAGTACTCCCCAATGGGCTATTCAAGTCACTCCGAAACGTATCGGACAAGAAATCATCAGGTCTCAGCCAGCTACTAGGTCTTCGTACTCCGTATGCTTGTCTCTGGGAGGATCGCTCCATGAGCTACTGTCTGATACTACATGTGTCACAAAATCCCACCAAGAAGTATCTCAAAGGTACGCCATGTCATAGGGGTCTCAACGCAACAGAAGACACGTCCATCGGACGCCCGGTCTATGAGTTATTAGCCTTTTTGTCCTGGGGGCCCGTTTGGTTTCATGTACGAACCAAATCGACCGTATCTCAACCATACCCCAAACTCCCATGGGGTATACTGAAATGGACATTTTCTCAACAAGATTACCAACACCATCGATGGTTTGTCAAACGGGCGTCCGGTCTGAGAGTTATTGAATTTTCTGTTATAGAGGCCCGATTGGTTTTAAGCTAAAACCAACCAGACCATACTCTAACTACATACAAACCTCAATTGGAGTATTCCAAAATAACCGTCTCATAAAAAGGAAACCAACGTAGTTGACGGCACATCAATCGGACATCCGGCCATTAAGTTATAAGCGTTTTGGCTCCGTGGGCCTGGTTGGTTTCGAACCAACCCAGACATACTCAAACTTTGCCGAAACCTTGAGTGTAATATAATGAAACTACAACCTAGATCCAAGGATTCCTATGCAACTGACGGTGTGTTGATCCGAGCTTTGTAGCTCAAGTTATGGGAGAATGGCCGAAAATGGTCCGAAGTGGGGGTCTGGGCTCGGTCCAACCCAGCCCAACCCACCCTCGGTCAGCCCGAACCGGGTCCGGGTCCAGCCCGGTTGAGAGCGGACTGGCCCAGCGGGGGGGGGGGGGGCACTGGCTCGGCCAGCTGGCCGAGCGCATTGTAAGGAGCAGGGGGGGCGTTAATTGCAACCGGCGACACCAGCTGGCGCCACCCCGCCTTCCCGGATCCCGCATGACAGCGGGATCCGCTCCACCTCTGACACAGCTGTTTCCACAATGGACTTCCACCAGCGGCGTGCTAGGGTGCCTTTGCGCCAGCGACCCGCTCTTCCGCAAAATTCCGCGGGCCACCAGAGTGATTTTGGTGGTCCGTTTTAGCTTCCGTCTATGCCGACGGTCATCTCGGGACCCGAAATCCACTGTGAAAGCTTTAAATCGCCGTTTCGTCATCTCCAAACATTCCACGCACCAAGAATGATACGACGATGGGTCCGGACTTGTTCATTAGTCTGTACCCACCACGTTAGTGGTTTAAATAATCTTCCAACCAATTAATTGCCCATGGTCGAGGGTATAAATCACATATATAAAATATACAAAATCCCCCTACCTCTAGGTTAGCCATTCATTGATGATATCATGAAAATGCAGACATCGGTTCGTTGACATCGTCCCAAGGGAGGATAGGAAGGTGTCGACGATCGTTGGCATTCGTTGCTCCCCCAAAGTGCCTTCGATCCTGACTCAAGCATCATTCGTCAGAGGAAAAATTCGATTGCGATGTTCATCACAGAAGTTTCTGTTCTTCGTTAGAAGAAGACTCTCCCTCTTCTCCTCCTTCTCCTTAGCTTTCCTCCAAGAAAAAATTCACCAACTATCAAAATAATAGATTCTCTATTATTTTATTCCCACACATACATTTAAAAAATTAGAAGATCCATTCAATTAATTGCTCATTAATTTAGTGTGTGGTGGCACATTCATGGGTGGGAGGTGGAGAGTTTAGGAGTTAAGGGGGAGTTGTCAAATTAAATACAAGGGGAGTTAAATGGGGGGGGGGTTTAAGGGAGTTGAGGGGAGGTGATAAGTTGGGGATCATGTGGGCCCCTCCACCCTTAGTTATTTTATCCCATGGGAAGTTAGGTGGGGTGTGGGCCCCACATATAACTTCATTTTGGAGGAAATAACTTCCACTTAAATAAAATTGTTTCACAACAATTATATTTAATTCTTATTGAATCCCCAAATTTTAACTACCACATACGACAAAACGCAATTGCGGTAATGATCCCCTTAATAAAATATCAGCGCTGCGAGTTCACCAGTGCCCTTAGATTTCAATTCCGAGCACCGGTTCAAAAGATAGAAAAACTCGCACGTACGTTTACTGAACGTACCCGAACAAAAATTCAGAATTTGATTCCGGGTACACCGGGCCTCAGAATAAAGCGTCGTCAGAAGCCACAGACTCGTAAAATTCCAAAGTATTTAACAAAAAAAATTCATTGAAATTTCTAAGTCTTTACACATTTCCCAAATAGTAGTTATTTCTACTTATTATACATGACATGTAATACGCACCAGGTACTGAGTTGTGTGCCCTTCTCAAGTTCTGTTATCTAACATGGCATGAAATATACTATTATATGCCATTTACCACACATGTATTTTCTAGATATATACTTCACACCGCTTGATTCATGTACCCAAAAAATCTCTATGACTTTTATATGTGGTTAAAATGCTATAAAGTCTCCATATTTTACATTTTTCACATCAATAGTATATCTTATGTGTGTTTTAGAGATACATATCAGGTGATTGTGGATTCCAATTGTTGAATCCTAGAGAACAACCCAAATTTTCCCATTTCAAAACAAAATAAAACTCTATGGGGATTAAGACACCTAAAAAATATGAATCGATATATATTAAAAGAAAATGATTAGAAAAAAATAGGAGGAAGAAATAAAAATAGCAAGATTTTACTTCGGGAGAAACACCGAATCATTCGGTTTGGTTATATACTCCATCACTGCTACCTTCTGATCTGGCATTGACTGGCCTCCTTGGATGATGCTCTACATCCCTATCCATCCTTCTTTACTCAGGTAAATGATGTCATTGATGAGATGGATTTCCATTCCCCTCATAAACAAATAGGGAGTTAATATATGGAGGGTGAAATAGAAACCCAAAATAAAAATAAAAATAAATTACCTATAAATGACTCACATGGGACCTTAACCAAAATGAAGTTTACACATTTCTTATGTAAATACATATTACAAAATGAATAGTGAAGTTATAATTTCCATCCATAGTTCCATTCATGAGTTATCATCATTCTCACATGTAGGAATCAATATAATTTATTTAATAAATTATAAATATCTTGAAAAATATGCGAGAATATGAATTCCAAAAAATTATATCCAAAGGATAAAAATCACATACTGAGAAAAAAAAACATTTAAAAAATATTTATGAGGTTATTTACTAAATACAATTACCATTTCCCCCTAATAATGGTCATGAGGATCTAGAACTATATAATGAGTCAAGTCTTCCATATAGGAAAAGCAAGGCTGGTATAGAGTTCCACATTCCAAAACTATATGTCTAAATGGTCATGTATCAAATGATGTGTACAGGTCGTTAGTTATCTTGAATTTGTTTGAAGAAGTTAATGAATATATTTTTTTTATTAAGGAGTTGTATAAGTTTTTTTTTGAGTTTGTGAGACCTAGTTAACTTCGTGTGGTTATTTAGGGAAAGGTTTCATCTTCCTAAGTTATACTAAATTGAATGTCTTTGGGTTTCATACAATGAAAGATATTATAAATATTTTTCTTCTACCTTTAAAACTTTTAGATGGTGTATCCTCTAATGATCAGAGGTGTTACACCTCCAAAAATCATATAATGGCTAGTACACCAATGAATTTTGGAAAGAATAACCCTCATTTTTTATAAATTTTAGAGAATATTGAGGGGGAAATTTTTATATGTTTTGAAAGGGTAGTGATTAGAATATCTATCTGGTTCTCAATTATGAGTGGATCAATCTTGCCTAATTATAATATTTAGTATTTTTTGGAATATTATTCTTAGATATTGGGTATATTGATATAAAAAGGTGAGAAAAGTATACTCTTATGGTGATTAGTACCTTATTATCCTTTTTTGTATGATCCTCTCATCGGTAGGACTTTGGTTTAGTAAAATTGGTAGGCTGATTATGGATACATTTCCTATGATACTGGTGTATAGTTAAGTGAATTACATTTGGTTCCTTAGTAGATACCATAACTAGAATTCATTCATGGTTTTTGGGTTGAATCAGTGCTTGGGTGGGATGAATTGTGTATAATTTGTGTCTGTCTGAGAGGGACTTGGATTAAAGTTATGCCCAAACTCATGGAAAAGGTAAGACTATAGTTTTTACTAGATTAAGGATTCAATAATGAAATTTACATTGAGTGTTAGGTTTTATTTTAGAGTGGGTGATTTGGTATTTTCAAGAGGCTATTGGGAGTTAAGGATTCATAATTAGTGGATGTGATAGAAAAATAGCATGATAGGCTTGGTTTTTTAGGAAATGATGGGGAAATAATGACTGATTGGAGAATTTATGGGTAATTGGGTTTGGTATGGTGGGAATCACATCTTGTGTTTTTTATCATGTATAAAATATGAGTTTTGAGGATCATACTAGTGATTTATAGTGAAAAGTTATTGTATCTAGGTCAGGTATATATGAATTGAAACCACACACATTTAAATTTGGAATAGAGAATGAGTAGTAGTTTCAAATTTGAATTGTTTGGTTAGAAATTAGTATACATTTCTGGGTGATTATCAGAAATATTTATCATTATCGTGAAGATTTTTTATTGAATTGAAGTATTACAGTTCAGTGAAATTTTGAGGGAATTTAAATGTTGAGATTTAATGTAGGAGGTGTTTTGAGTATTGGGATTTAGATTAAAATCCATGGTGTCGTGTAACATTTAAGATATATTTTTTCATGTGCTCATATTTTCAAGAGACAGGTCCTTAGATTTGGTGTGGGTCACATTATGTTGGTGTTTAATCCAAGGGACATAAATACCACTAGGTACATAGTAGGGAGACACCTAGTATTCATGTGTATTTACAGAGAGGAAGTATCTATAAGAGTTACACTAAGTGGATAGTGGAACTCCACTAGGTGGAAAGTTCCTTACCATTTTTCTAGTAAAAGTTGATTATGTACCCAGTGGGTTCTAGATGTATGTTTTTTAATTGGGTAATACACATAATTTTTCAACCAAACCCCCTTCATATTTACCCTATTGGGTTATTAGGAGAGTTAATTTAGTTATACAACTACCCCTTGTTTCTATCCCATTGATACCTCTTAGAACCCCATTGGATTATGGTTAATTAGGGTTTGTTTTAGTGCATGAGAGTTGGGTAATATCCTTTTTCTATCCCTATTATTCTTACAATTACCTCTTTGATTTCCTGTATTGTTTATTAGGTTATTATTGATGATTCCATCATATCTGAGTGGAATCATCCTATATGAAGGGAATTTTTCATGTGGTTGGTCAAGGGTATTGATAAATGAATAATCCATATCATCTTCCACTATTCCAATTAAGGTACATTTTTCAATGGATTTATTTAGGGATTTTTGTTAAATTGGATGGTATTTGAGAGTTATTAAGTTTCAATTGATGGGGTTTTTTCATATTGAGGTATTTTGAGTGAACCATGGAATATATACATGTGATTTCTCATAGTTTTGGTGTCATAATATTTCTTTGAATGTTTATGGGGGATTTTTCCTTGATGGGTTTCAATGATTAATTACTTATAATTTTTTATAATTATTTATTGAGTATTGTGGTATGATATTGGGGATTGTGGCATGGTAGATGATTTATGTGGTCTAGAATTGGATTTTCTAATGATGTACATAGCATTGATTGAGAATGTTAACAACTATATAGATGTATGTGGTACATATAGTCCTTAAAATTTTCCTTGATTATATATGATCATGTATGCATCATAGGGGTTCTGGTTGAGGAATTTTGGAAATGGGTTGAGGGTTCCTTGTTTTTTAATATAATTAGAAAATAACTCCATACAGGTAGGTTGTGTGATCCCTTTCATTTTTAATAATTTATTATCAGCTTATAACATTATTTCCAAGGGTAATGGATTTCAGTTGGGTGTGTAATAGGATTAAAATAGGACATAGGGATTGGTATAAGTTTGGGATAGCCTTGGTTAGTTTTCATAGGGTTAGTGTGGTGGGTTTGGTGGGATTATGCCATTGAGTGATGTTCTTAATGATCTATTTTCTCATGTATGGTTATGTACACCCTCTTGAGGGGGAGTAATGGTCTTTCATCTAGCAGTGAGTATGGATAAGTCCTTTTGGACTTTGTATGATGTGATGAGTGGGGTTTCCACATTGATGGCTGAGTTGTGAGATCTCATCAAGTGATATGTAATTGGAACATTAGTTTAGGTGAGGAATATGTGTTGTAATGGATTAGAAATGAGTTTTAAATAGGTTTTTAGTGTGGTTATATTTTGATGGTCTTGGTATCTTAAGACTAGGATGGTACGGTGGATTTATGTGAGGTGTTGGGATTGTGACAACCCATGCATTTTTAATACGATACCACTTTTATGGTTTATTAGTATTCATAATTGTAAATTTAAATATATTCATCAAACATATATGTTTATATAATATATAAAATGATATTATATAATCAATTAGTTATAATCATACATTTATGTTTACTTGTGATAGAAAATAAATTTTATTTTAAAGGCTAAATATATTTTCTCAACATGATTTATTATTATGATCTTTTAAATAATTATTTAACTACTGTAAATTTTATAAATGTATATTTATATTAATTATATAAATTAATATTGATATTTATTATTATGAAAATATTGAAAATAATTTTATTGAGGTATGGAGTAAAAATATGAGTTTCTATTTAGAAAAAATAGTTTTAATTATGAATAAATTGTCTTTCTGTGTATGATATGATTTTATTGAAATATTAAATTTATAAATTTTAGAAATTTAAAATGATAAAAATGACATAATTTTTTATATAATCATTTAAAAAATATTTTAGGTTGATCTTTTTGGATTTTTTAGATAAAGATGATTTTTTGGGTGAATAGCTAAAAATAATGTTTTTTTAAGAATACTCAATATTTGTTTAGATTGTTTAGACATAAATATTGATTAATAATTTATGAAACTTATGTAATATCTAATAAATTATATTATAATGAAAATTACATAAAAATATTTTTCAATTAATATTAATTAATGTTTATTCCATGAGAAATATTAAAATCATTATCAACACTAACACAATGCATAAACAAAACATGATAAAACAATTAGTATGTTTGATATAATATTTAATAATGGATAAGTATAATAATGAGATTAAAGAAAATATTATGACCAATCAATTATTTTTTATGAATATTTTTTTATTTTAAGTTTATTTAGCATTAAAAATATCCAAATATTTACCCAGCGCTTGTGTAGGGTATGAATAGTCAAAATTATTATCTTAAATGTATAAATAGAAATAAATAATTTTTTAAACAATTTCAAATGGGGATATTAAGAAAAAATAAATTATACTTATATTAGTAATTTATTTTTAATAGTAAAAAATAGTTTAACTATCTAAAATTCTTATACATCCGTGATGCAATTCTTGTGCAATCGGGTAAAAAGTCAAAGTATATAATTTTAAAAATATTAAAAGTTATTCATTTAGGATAAATTAGGGCCTTTCATGATTTTTAAGGATAAAAAATATACTAATGTAATTATATAAATATATAAATTATAATTTCATTATTATCTAGATATTTTTAAAATCACAATTTTAAAAATAACCTAGAAAATGTCTTTAAAGAGTATTTAATATAAAGAATGATTCATAGATTGATTAAAAAATTATAAATATTATGATGATTCAAATGGTATGGGTAAGGCTCCATTATTTAATCCATTTTCACTTAATTATCATATTTTCATTTTAATATTACATTTTTGACCTTATAATATTTTTTATTTAAGAAAATGCCATCAAATTTTCCTTATTAAAAGGGATTCATTATACCCTTTCCGAATCACCTCTCATGTTCGGTTTTCACTATTTCTTTCTAATAAAATTACTCTATAAACATACTTTTAACATTAAAATGGATATATGCTTTCCAAAACTAATTTCTATAAAGTATTTTGACTCAATACAAAGGTGGTTATTATAGGAACAAGGTAAAGGTTTCTAAACCTACTTCTTCTTTCCTATTTACAATTATTTATTATAATTTTTTTAAAATACAATTATTATTTTACAAGGATTATATTTACATGGTAGTTATATATTTTTTATACATAAAGGAATAAATATCCTCCAATACCTCTAATCTAACTCTTTTTCATAAGTCATGAATTTATTAAAATACAGGCTTTTCCAAAACTATGTCTTTTATTTCAACAATATTCTAAATATTTCGAAAAAATATGTAATATTTAAAATTATACCAACAATTATATTTTAATTTTAATATAGTGTTTCTATAAAACCCAAATTTATGTTGGGTTTTCTATCTTTTAAAATATTATAAAAACTTTGCTCACCATGATGGGTTTAAGCTACCTAAGTGAATTATGACATTTTCATCATCTTAGTCCTTTCATTACTATTATTAAAAACAAATTTTATAATTTATTATAATAATTAAGTTAAATTAATTTTAAGAAAATTATTCTAGGATCATGAAATATATATTATAACAAAGGAATTAAAAACAAACAATTATGTTTATTTTTAGATGTTAAAAACTGGCTTATGGAAGAAGATTCACTGAATGGTAACTCTTCCATGACTGATTGAAAAATTTTTAGACTAGAATGATATAGAAAAAATAGATTTACACTTATTGATATTATAAAACCATTTTAGAAATATATTTTATAGTTATAAAATTCATAATCTTTTTTGGATATTTTGAATTGAACGGCCACAAAATGACTAATTTGAAAAATACCAATATAATAAATGAGTGAAACATGATAATAAATTATTTAAAAGAAAAAATAACAAGAAAATTAAGATTAAAGGGTTATGAATCAAGTAAATAATTTACATAATTTAATATTGACGAGGATATAATATGTACAAGGAAAGCTCAGACTCGAGGTAAAGGATTCTAATTTAAACCATTAAATGTTTTGGAGTTTTCTAATCAAATATTTTTCCTCCATATATAAAGACTTTATATTTTTTTTAAATGTTATTATATATATTCCAATGTTTTAATTTGGACATTTTATGTTTAATTTTACATTTTTTTTAAATTTTTAAAAATAAATATTTTTAATGTTTTTCACATGAGTCGTTTTTGACATCCTTACAAAATCATGCAAAGAATATATTTTTTAACATTTTCTATTGAATTACTTTTCCTGACATTATATGTTTTCTTATTTAGGAATATTAATTTCTATTATTTCATTATTTTAAAAATTAATTTCTACTTCCATTGTTTTTTTTTATTTTTAATGTTTTCAAAAGAAAATGTTATTTATTTAAATTTTACAAAGAAATTATTTAAAAATATTATAAGATTCTATATTTTTAATTAATATTACTATAAATTGGGAATTTTTTAATAATTTTTTTCAAACATCATATTCTTATGGGTTAAATTAATATTTTTTTATTATCAGTGGAATGTATGCTTTTATGAGTTTTATATAAAAATGAAATATCTAATGTGTTTTATTTAATTTATGGTTCTTAGACATCATATATAATGATGTTTCGGTCCAATATAGACCTATAATGCATTGGGTAATGATTTATTCTTTATATATATGTTATTTTAATTAACTAATGATGTTATTCCATTTTAAGTGTGATTTGTAAGAGTGACATAAATATAATGTCTCGAGATTCTTGGTTTTTCTATTCTTGTAATGAGTTTTAATGGAAATTTTTTTATTTTATGAAATGTGAAGTTTATTTTATGAGTAAATGGATGTTTTAATAATTTAATAGTCAATTTAATATTTTTGAAACAATTTTTACTATTTTATCTATATTTTTTTTGAAAGTTTTCATGTTTTGTCATGGAACATTCCAAACCTTTCCATTTTTAATGCTCGGTTAGGAGGTTTATTCATGAAATTGTTTTTAGTAAGTAAGTTTATTTCATGTAAAAATGTTTTTTATATAATATCATGGTAATTTTATTTAATTAAATATATTTCAAGTGTTTTTATTTATTTGGTGGTATAACAAGGTTTATCTTTCTTTTATAGCCCTTACTGAGTTTTATGATCTTTATACGTGTTCATTTTTTTCAATGAGATTAAGGATGAGTAGGAATATTTATGAAGTCTATATATAAATACGATCTAATGGTCTTTAAAAAAGAAATTGTATCATTTATAGAGTTTATTTTAGTGAAAAAATTACTTTATATTAAAAAATTAATGATTTTTTATACATGGTATTTCTTAATTATCTATAACTCAAAAACTAAAAGGTTATGGGAGTGTAATTAATAAAATACTTTCTATATATCTTGTAATTATTGGATGGTTATGTATATTGAAGTCAGCTCCATAGAACAAAATACTTTTTTACTTTATATTACATGTATATTCAAAGAAGTGAATATTAATATAAATATCTTATCACATATTTATTGTTCATCTGTATATCATTGATGTGATAATTTCATAGAGTTTATTTCCCTTGAATAAGGTTATATCAGTTCCACTCTATGATGATAAACTTTAAATTCCAGGAATATATTCTTAATTTTAGTTATGAGGTTTGATAACGTACTATGATGGGACATATAGTACATACACTGTCTGTTGCGAGTAATCATAAGTGAGTAAGGATTATTCTCATGAAGTTCAAACTTGGTAGTCTCCAATATGGGAGATTATGGGAATATACTCTCCAATAGGAATACCTCATGTATGGGTTTCATTAGATATTCTTATCTATTAGTGTGTATAATTATCCATGGACTTTAAGATTATCATTAATGCATGTCATGACTCACATAATTAGATTGACTAAAAAAACCTGTCGTGCCATATATTGTTTGGAATTAGGGTATGTTGGGTTCTTCATGAATGAAATGTTGTTAATGGATAAGTCACGGAAGGATTTTTCCCTTCCATCTTTTTGGAAGTCTATATCTCAACCCTTTGATTGAAATATAACTATCTCACAAATTCCATGGACATGGTTTAATTATGTTTACTTAATATAGTATCGAATGATTTGTTAATAATATTGGTTGATGATATAGATGTGAAACCTTATTGATGAGATATTAAGACAAAGGGATTATATTATACAATAATAATTCATAAGTGGTTTTCATCATTATGACATAATGTTTTTTCTATTGGGTATCTTGACCCATTTCTAGATAGTAATTTTGGACTTTTGGCATACCCACCTAATTCCAATGATAAATAATCCTATAGGGTCACACACTAAGTGTTTCCATTGATCTAAATTAAATTATATTTGAATTTAACTCATGGAATAAATATCATTCTCAAGGATGAGGAATAATTTTATTCATGTTTTACAGATCACATTTTTTAAATATATATATATTCACTAGATTGTTAACAAAATTTATTTATTTATTTTATTGAATATTTAATAAATATTTTTTCTCTAGTTTTTGGATAAGAATACACATTTATGAATAAAATATTTATTTAGGTATTCAATAAATGATTAAAAGTTCAATCACACCAATTAAATAATAGTACATTATCCAATAATGAGAAACACATGATAGATTCTTTCAAGATCGATGGATGGAGAATAAATAGGAATGATGAAAGAAAATTAATTCTCCATGATTGCACCCACAAATCAATTAGTCTTTCATTGAGATCATAGGATAATGTGTGGATCACTAAAATACACCTATCATGGGGTGTGGAAAAAGAAAATTATTTTCCTAGTGTAGAACGGTGGCTAACCAGGGTCATCTCACTTTATGTGCTATGTTGTTTTTTTCACTTACATAATCTAATTCAACTAAACTAATTCTTTTTGTTTTATTAATTATTTTCTGTAAAAAATGTAAATATTTTTGGGGTTTTAATTAATTTTTAAATAATTGACATGACATGTAATATTAAATTTGAAACTAGAATGAAAAAAAGAAATTTCATCTTTAATTAATATTATTTTTATTTAGAAATTGTGAAATCTTTTAATGCCTATGAAATCTTAATTCCACCTCTTTCTTTAATTGAGGTTGATGATAGACCATGGTCTGAGGTGTGCCATCTTCTAATACCTGGTTCTATCGAATCCATTTCATCCATTGACTCACTAAACTTTATCATGTGAAGAGTTATCCAGTAGAGAGAGGGAAAATATATTAAATAAAATAATATAAATTTAATAAGTTACATATATTTTGGGGATAGTCACCAAAATGGGTACATTCATCTCATCCATGTATATTACATAAATCTACCACAAACATAAAATAAACATTATGAAAAATTCAAGACACCTTGAACTCTCCCATATACAAGACTCTGGGTTAGCCCCTTATTTTTTAGGGTAAGAGATCATAGTTAATGATAGATGTAATAGAAGAATAAGATAAATAAAATAAAATAAAAATAAGAAAAGTAAAAATAATTGAGATAAGGGAGAGAGAGAGATGTATAAATAAAATAGAACAATAAAATAAAGGAAAAGAAATTATAAAGAATAATATATTTATATAAAATATAAATAATAATAATAATAATTATTATTATTATCATACTTAAGAAAAGATGAATAATTAAAGAAGAATAAGAGAAGAAGAAGAGAGGATGGAGGATGGGTGAAACACAATTGAATGCATGAACTGTTTAGTTAAAAGAAAATTATATTATATTTAAAATGAAACAAAACAAAATAAACGAAATAAAAGAAAAATAAAAGAAGAAAATAGGGAAGACTATAAGATGAAAAAACCCTCTCATTGGGTAGAATCCTTCCCCCTAGATGTTGACTGAATTGGTAAGGAGGGTAGGGACTCATTTTTTGGGCATTGAGAGGAGGGGATCGACCTACTAAGCCTACATAGATTCCTTGAAATCTCAGGGGGTTTTCTGTTTGAAATCATACCCACTACGGGTGTGATAAATGAAGCCCCCATAAGGGGGTGTTTGAGATTTGACGTGGATAATGTTCATGTGGGCAGCAGATCCTTTGACCTTCATGGGTTCATCCCTTTTATGTGTCAGTGTGTACATGGTACCAAAGTCAATATCGAACAGAGGAGGTGGTCAATGTTGTAGTATTTTAGTAGGAGTGAGCAGTCGAACTCCTTCAAATCCTCCATCCATCTCATGGTCAGATAAAGGTTGGAAATGGGATCTATGGTGACATTTTAGGGATTCAGAGGTTTTAGTGGCCTCAGTGGTGGGAAATAATCTTGAGTCAATCTCGTGGTGTGAATCCATGGTAGATTTTGGTGGTGGAATGCCAAGTGGAGCCATAACGGAGAAGTGATCAGTGGTGCTTGGAAGTGGCGCCCATCATTGGGGTAGTTGAGTTGGAGTATGGCAGTGACAATAGTGATCTGTATGGAGGAAGGTGGAAGCGGTGGTTTCTAGATGTTGTAGTGGTAGTCTGGTGGATATTAAGGTAGAGCTATGGTGGATCTAAAGAAGGGAGAATAAGATCTATAACTGGATATGTTAGGCGGTGGCGAGAAATCGTCAAAGGAAAAGAGCAGTGGTGAAGTGGTGGAGGAGGGTGGAGCCCGACGGAGCTCCTGTCCCACATCGAAATGATATGGCTCCATGTGAGCCTTTATAATCTTTTATTTGGGATGATCCATCCAAAAAACTACAATGGGGTGGTCTCTGGGATGACACCCTTACAAATTTAGGGTGCACACTATGCCCATAGGAGACTTCATCCCACCACTAGTCGCCATGAGGTTAACCACCTGCGACCCATTCACATGGGGATTCATCACCCATGTACTCACAAGTTTGGATGGACCTCGCGATGGGATTTGTGGATGGCTAAATCTATTGGGCTGGATAAATGGAGCACACCAGCCTTCCAAGTCTTGGCCTATGTTTTTGGAAAAAATAAAAATAAAGAATTTGAAAATATTAAACAAAGATCATAAAAATGTCATAAGATTCATAAATAAATGTTTCAAATTCAAAATGAAACTTCATTTAATATTAAAAACCCATTTTTATTCCTTAAATATAATTTCCCATTTTCTAATAAAACATTTAGATATACGGTAATTATCATTGAAAACCATTAAAAAATCATTGAAATTTGATAAAAAAATATGAACATAAAATGATTTTTTTATATACCTTCACACTTAAACCATACTTGTACCCAAGAATAAAATCTACACAAGGAATTAAATATGCCACCAATGTTATTAGTATCCAAATTTCAAAAGTATTAAAATCAAAAAATTATCAATTTCAAATAAAATTTTCAAAATTACACGTAAATATTAATTTAATTTCTAAATTTAAAATGAAAAAAAATCCAATCATTAATATTACTTTTCCCCATTTGAAATTGGTGAAACTTCTCTTCTCATTAGTTCTATATCATTAATTCATAATTATTAAACTTTCCAAATCATGATTTACCTCACCTTTGAATTTTTTTACTCATATCTCATGATGAAATTCAAGTAAATTTATGCTCATATCATGATAACATGATTCTTATCCATAATCTTGTAAAATAACTACTTTATCCAATTAGTAAAAAAATTTACATAAAATCACGAGGATTTATAATGAAGGTTCCAATTTCTCTAAGGCTTAAGATTGGTAGGAATTGATTTTTAAAATTAAGGCTCAAGGTGGAGGTTTATCTATTAAAGCATAGAGTTTGTTACCAAAACTGAAAGTGTCATGAATTTATCCTCATTAAAGTAGAAACGCCCATTTCCACTAATGTTCAAATTAAATATCATGATCAAATTTAAATATAATGAATGATTTATGCACTGTCTCAAAATTTTTCTCTACTTTTATACATTTTTTTTATTTTTCAAAGTATCTTTTTTGATTTTTTTTTTCTTTTTCGAAAGTTTTTCATAGAAAAAACCTGACATCCACTACCTAACCACATATGATAAAAAACATCGGTCTAGTGATGGTGATTTTGGATTCTTCTAAGTCACAACCCATTCTTTTTTTTCATTTTTTTTCAAGAAGGGAAAAAATTTAAGTACATTTAATGAATAAAAAACCTTTCTTTGTTCCCACAATAGCACCACAACACATTTTACTTAAAATTAATTTCATCCCTTACACCGTTATTGACATAATCCCAAAACATAAATTTTAAAATATAATGAAAATACTAAGATGAGGGTAGGAATGAATGAAATTGGCTTGAAATGCGGCTCATTCCTTACATAGTCATTCATGGTTTATTTTTGATAGAAAAGGATTGATGTAATGGTGGAATTTTTAAGATAAGGTATTTTCAAAATATTCTTCAATCATTTTTAATGTTTTTCCATAGTCATAGATTTGATAAGTTCAAATAAAAGATATTGTCGGTGACATATCCCAAGATCACTTAAGAAATATTCTTAAGATAAAATAGGAAGTTATTGGTTTAGAAATAATCTCAATAATGGAAAATATTATAAAGTATAATCACTCAATAATGATTAATAATAAAAAATCTATACACATGAGTTTTAGAAATTCAAAACACAAAAAATAGGTAGGAAATTTCATTTACATGAATCAAATAATTACTTCAAATCAAGAATCCTTATTTTAATATCCATGTTTAATTTTAATCATTCAATTATAAATTTTACTAATTCAATTTAACATTGAATGAAATATAAAACATTGAAACAAAAGAATCATAATAAACTCATGTCTCCTAGATAAGTCATGTAAAGTATAATTATTGCATGGGCCTGTAATTTTCAGTTGAAATCTCAAAATATGTTGTGGGATAGAAAATTTAGAGGGTTTAAAATATAAATAATAAAAGTGTACTCCATTTCCCATGAAACTTAGTCCCCTTTATCCACTACATGGAGAATCCTTGTGAAATCATGAATATACATAATAAAATTACCCTATTAATTACAAGGATTATGTCATTTAAGCCATTAAAGAAAAAAAGGAGTGGGATGGATGTCGGAAAAATTCCTAAAACTAAAATTGAAATCAAAATTCCTAAAAATCAATTAAAAAGGGATAAGTATTGTTATGTTCCACCAAGATGTCCCTAATTTTTTACTCCCTCAAGAGGGAAGTACCATCTGTTATCAAAAGTCTGATGTTGGATAGAGATTCTTTGATTTGAACCACCGCTTCTGTCTTTTCCCAGCTTATTCTCTACACTTCTTTGTGAGTAATTATAGATGGAAGAGTACATGAGATCATACTATTCATAATTAGGTAAAACTTTCATTTCGGGGTTGCATTACATATAAATCATCCTCCTCTTTTATTGTTACTTATGAGACCTCATCCTTCTCTTCCAGTGATGAATCAAAATGGGTTTCCTGAATTGATTGATCAAAGAGAGAAAAAGCATGTATTTTTAATTGAATAAAATTTAAATTTAAATTTTTAATAAATAACTTCTCCCTTTCAATGTGATAAGAATCATTATTTGATTTCCTCATGCTCAATTGTATTTATCGTCTAATGGGGATCCTCAAATGTATGTTCATAAAAATTAAGGAGCTCCATTTGTTCCTCAACTGGTACAGGTCCTAGTTCTACAACCTCCTATAAGAAATAGAAAATATTGTACGAATATATATCATTAAAATAATAGGGAGTGATGCATAAGTTAGTTTCAATAAAAATATAAGAGATAAAGTCAAAGAAAGGTTCAACTCCCTATGTTAGTTTAGTTTCATTCTCTATCTCAGTGGTGAGTGCCTCCTGGAGTTGTATATTGGCAAGTGGAGGTAAGTAGTGAGGATCCTAAAAATTTTCATTAAGTTACATGACATGGATGAATTCCTCATCTTACAGGTCTATAGTTACATGAAATGGAATTGGATAGTCTACATGGTAAGGATCAGGGATATCAAGTTGTAACTCATACTCATTCTAGATGTCATCTAGATCTTGTTAATATCCCACAACTAGCTCAACATACTGGTTTTCAAAATTAGTAATCCACTCTAATTAATTATAGGTTTTTATATTTGGATCTTTAGATGGATGGGCTATGGATACTCCTCAAACTGGGACTCAACCTCTTTGATTTCATTAGTGAAATTGGGTAGCTTTGGTGGCACTTTCTTCTTGGTCTTCAATTTTTGATAATAAATTTTGAATTTATCAACTATATCCACCAGTTCATGAAAATAAATTCACAATTTATTCTCATTTATCATAATCATTTCCAATTTAGTGATTTCTTCAAGATGTTATAGGAGGTCCACCTCTTCATCATTTTGAAATATTGGTTCTTTCACCTGATATTAATTGTTTCATGAATTGAAAAAATGATCATTTGAAAAAATCATGGATTTTTTTAATTTTTATTTAAATAAATACAATAAAATATATAAAAGAAGTGAAAATATAAAAAGTGAATGAACTAATGATTGTATCCCTAGTCATGATGCTAGTTTTGATGCACACCTATCATGGGATGTGTATTTATGAACCTGTTTTTTGCTATGAAATACTTTGGAATATTCCTGATGTTATTCCAGAGCAGCGCCATCAGACGGCGTGCGATTCTGAGCCCCGGTGTGGCCGGAATTAAATTTTCAGTGCGTTCACACTGAGAATTCCAAATAAAAAGGATAACTCCTAAACGGTGATCCGGATCAAAAATCTGAGTGTACGGATGGGTCTGAAATGGGGTGTTTACCTTAGGAATGACATAATGTATGTCGGCGCGGGGAATTTGAACCCCTTTCCCGTTAACGTAACATTAAATGGATAATTAAAATAATTAATTTATTCGTTTAATGGATTAACTCAATTATCTCTTAAATGGTGGATTTGATTGTAAAAAAAAGGGCGTAGTTGAGTCCGGAACGTTCCTTTTACCCTAGTAGGGGTGAAACTTTCGCCGACGCAGGCCTTCTGTGGAAAATGGCCCTAGGGCCGTTTTTGTAATTTAGCGGCCTCGTTCGTAAAATTTTGTAAATTTTGAACGGGGCCTCAGATTAAAATTCCAAGACCACCGTTGTGCTCTGGAGGTGGTGTTTACCCTAGGGGAGGCTTAACCTTGGCCCCGCTGAGGTTTCGGGTACGGGGTCTACGAACGGGGGGTTTAAATGTTTTTTTTTATTTAAACACTTCTCTTCCCCCACCCTGTGGTTGTTTCCCCCTGGCGCAAACCCTCCCAAGAAAGGTGGAACTACTCCTCTCCTCCTCCACCTCCCTCCTCTGATCAAAGCAACCTTGAGCAGTGGGTGTGGTAGCGGCACGTGCGGCAAAGCTCCAGGCTACTCCCTCGCAGGTAGGCGGTCGCTGTTTTCAGTTTTTAATTTCTGAGACCCTCTTTGAATACCAATTATAGTGTCGTTATGCTTTTGGATTTTTGAGAAAAGGATCTTGTTGCGAATAGGCTGATCTGACCTCCCCAACATACTTTTCGGATTTAAAATCTGAGTCTTGACGTGTTCGCAAAAGTCCCGTGAATTTTGCGGGTTTTTGAAGTTTCCGGCGGTTTTTTTTTTCCGGCGAGCTCAGGTGGCGATGCGGGCTAATGTGCCGACAGTGCGGATCTCGGCAGAGGCGGCGTCTGTGGTTGAGATTAGGCGCTAGTAGGAGGTGGCCGGGCTTTGGCGGCATGCATCGGCGTGAGGCGGAGCGGTGTCGGAGAGCTGGGGCGTGTGACGTGGTTGGCGTGCCGGCGAGCTCGGGGGCACGGCGGTGAGGCGGGGTCGCGGCGTGTGACCCCGCGCGGCGACACAAACCCACGTTCGGCGGGTCTCCGTGGAAGACGATGACCGGCATCATGGCCGGTCAGCGCGGCGTGGAACCGGGAGTCCACGGATGGGCCACGCGGATGAGCCGCGGGCCGGCCCAGACCGGCCGGACCTAGCCGATCCAGTCCAGGGGAGGGTTTCACCCCGTCCGACTTCAGACACCCGTCATTTTCGCTACTGGTGTCCGTTTTGTATGCCGTCTATGGAAGTGTACTCCAGACGTCAAGGAAAACTTTTTGAGATGGTCTTGGGAATTTTTTAATTCACGAAACGAGGGGCCTCAGAGGGGTGACATGCCTTTAAGTTGTTTGACGTTTCTTTGGGGGATTTTTTTTGGATGGCGCGGACACATCCAATGTCCGTTTTGAGCACCGTTAGTGGTGTTGGGACCCTGGCGCTGAGGCGAATCTTTCTAGGGTGGTTTCAGGCATTGAAACCAGAGTTGAGGCATGGGCCCCATGGCCCGTCTTTCGAGCTGCGTGCAGTGCTTTACAACTTTTTCATCAGACGTCCTTTCGGGGCATGCGGGTAGTCGATTATGGGTGTTTTTCTGAGGGCATTGTAATGGATCATTCTTCCCGCTTTAATTATGCATGCTGGTGCGGGCCCTGCGAGGTACATATGGGAACGCTTGGAGGTACATATGGTTGTTTGTACCTGAGAACGTTTGTGCACTTGGTTGGAGTTGACTTGGGGCCACACGTCGTGTGGGCCCCCATGTGCGTGTCGTGTTCTTCTTTACGTACCTTTGACATCTTGCGACGTAGAGGGTCCTTCTGTACTCGTTTTTTTGACCAGCTGGGTTGATTTCCCCCTGGTTCTACTCTCGTTTGTTTGACCAGCAGGGTTGAGTTTCCCCTGGTTCTGTTCTCATTTATTTGACCAGCAGGGTTGAGTGGGTTTCCACATCGTTCTGTTCACGTTGGTTTCGACCAGCAGGGTTGAGTTTCCCTTGGTTTTTTTCTCATTTGTTTGACCAGAAGGGTTGAGTGTGTTTCCCCCTTGTCCTGTTCACGATGGTTTCGACCAGCAGGGTTGAGTGGTTTTCCCCTGGTTCTGTTCTCGATGGCATGGCCGGCAGAGTTACTTCGTGTTCCCTGGTAGAGTTCTTGCAGATTCGGTGTGGCCAACACATTACACGGGCACCGATCCTCTACCCAGGAGGTTGTTTCCAGCAGGGCTGGCTAGTGGGGTACCACCCAGCAGGGGTGGCCAGTTGTATCATCCAGCAGGGATGGGCCAAGCAGTACCATCCAGTAGGGATGGCGAGTGGGTTACCATCCAGCAGGGATGGCCAGTACAGCAGTGTTCACCGAGCAGTACCATCCAGCAGGGATGGCCAGAGCAGTTCCGGGTTTACCTCCAGCGGGGATGGGAAGTGGTCCCTGATGTCGGGTTTACCTCCAGCTAGGCTGGGAAGTGGTCCCCAATGCCGGTTTTACCTCCAGCTCGGCTGGGAAGTGGTCCCCGATGACGGTTCTGAGCCTCCCCCCAGTGGAGTACCCTTTTATGGGACTGGGCATTGGGACTCGTCGACGACTTTAGCCGGGTCTCCCTCCAGTGGATTACCCTTTTACGGGACTGGGCAGTGTGGCACCCGTCGACTCTTGTCGGGTCTTCCTCCAGTGGGAACCCGTCGACTTCCAGGGATTACCCTCCAGCGTGGCTGGGTAGGGTGATCGCCTGTTGGCTTTGAGGAGACCTCTCGACTGCGGGGTAGTGAAGAGGTGTGGTTTGGTGTTCCCTCAGAACTCTCAAGTACAAGGGGATCTTTCCCCACCGATATGTGTTCTTGTGACGCGACCTAAAATTTTGTGGGCGAGTCAGTGCCGCCCAAAGCGGATAGTGTCAAGGTGCCGTGATTTGAGCCCCTTGACTTGCAGTTCGGGGTAGACGTGCAAGATGCTGGGCATCGATGGTGTTTACTTCTGGGACTTTTGGCTACTCACCTTTCTTGGGTTGAGCTACGTGATGGAGATACACTTACGATATTGTTCAGGCTTCTTGATTGAGCATATGGATATGTATATACCTTGTTCCAGTACCCACTCCTTGGGTTTTGGCTACTCTCCTTCAGGAGAGGCGAAGACGCGCGAGGTATGCCACGTGCTTTCCGTGTCTAGCTTCTCATTTGTTGGACGAGTCTACTCTCCTACTATAGGTATCCAAGACTCAACAAGAAGTTCATATTCTCACTTTTTCTAGCTCCTTGTGTTTGGACGATTCTATCTCCTTTCTCTTGTTGGGTTGATCTGGACTCTCTATTGTTACTCTTTAGGACAATCTCAGTTATACTCCTTTACTTTTTTCTGTTTGATCTACTACTCACCCTTGGGTACCTCCTTTGTTTCTCCCTCGAGCCTTTGGGGTATCCTATTAAGTATTTTTATACTCAACCCTGCTTGGACTTTGGCCGCACTTGGTGTTCCCTTGCAGACGACAGACAGGTTGTTCGTGACTTCAGTAGAGCTTAGAAGTTTGGGAGCTTGGACTGCGTGCGGTGGTCGGAGTCGAGTTCCAGGTGGGGGACCCTTCTAGCTGGTTTGCTTTTGTTTACCTGTTGCTGGGTTGTGGAACTTTTCTGGTTGGGCGCGTGTTTTTCCCCTTTTCTTTTCAGTTTACCTTTAGCACTTGCTTTGTACTGTTTAGAGGTCGATGCACTTTGTGGTTTATTTATAGCAATTGGTAATTTTATTTTATTTTACTCTACACTTTTTCATTGAGTGTGCTGCGTGTGTGTGTACAGGTACTTAGGAAAAGGCCTCCCCGAGTTGTTGTGCCTTCGGCGTTGGTCACCGGCCCCTAGGCTATGGAGGCGGGTTCGGGGTAGTTGTGGCTCGAGCCCGAGTAGGGTCGGGTCATGAAAAAGTGGTATCAGAGGTGGTTCATTCCTTGGGACGTTGTTCGAACGTCCCTAGAAAAAATGAATTGGTTGGGATTTAGGGAAACAGTGTTAATGTGTCTCAAGAGCGGATCTCAAGCCAGGGAGTCCAGTGATGGTGCGGCGGCCGACGTATCCATTCATGAGGACCCTGATAACTCGCTTGTCGACTCGGCATGCTGAGACACTTGTTGCAGGGAAAATTGGTTTGTGCATCACATAGGATTGAGTATTTGACTGTCCTTCTTGAGTCAGCTCCCCATTGTTGTGACTGTTAAATACATATATGCTCATCTGAATATGGAACTCCTTGATAATATTCAAGATGTTTCCGCAAAGACACCCAGCCAGGATACCATCTTTGGTTCATGATGATGAACTTGTGAGCTACGAGGCCTCAGTCCAGGACCCATCATGCGATCCCCTTTCTCCGGGTGGTCCGGTAGCATCACCCCCACCTGTTGAGAAGCAGACAACTTCAATAGAGCAGACAGGTCTTGAGCTCAGTTTGAGCGCGCACCATGAGTTCCAGTGGCAGAGACTGCTGAGGTTTAGTGGTGAGCCAGACCCTCAGGCAGTAGAGGTTTGGCTTGATACAGTGGTACACCTTTTCAGGCTTATGCAATCGCCAGTAGATCTTACGGTGGATTTGTCCGCCAACCTTTTCCGTGGAGCAGCTTGGAATTGGTGGAGTCTGGTGACTCAGTTTCTTGACGAGTTGTTGCTTTCGTGGGGTGACTTTCAGTTGTTGTTTCGTGAGGAGTTTTTCCCCTCCTTCTTACGCTCCGTTCGAATTCAGGAGATCCTGCAGTTTCAGCAGGGATGGATGACGGTGGCCAAGTACGCGGCCAGTTTTGCAGACCGTGCACACTTTTACCCGGACTTGGTCCATGATGACAACATCCGATTGCGGAAGTTTGAGCAGGGTCTCTGCTGAGAGATTCGTGCAATCATAGTACCTTTGGGAATTCCCACTTATGCTGGGGTGCTAGAGCAGGCACTGGTGAAAGAGAGCTTCCTGTTGCGTTCTACAGTTGGTGGTGGCAGCAGGCTCACCGGAGCCGAGACGTCTACCGAAGCTAGCGGGCGTCGACTAATAAGACCTCGACGCTGGTGGCTTTCTGATAACCAGACTCAGGGGCATGGTCATACACTACAGTGACACCAAAGGGCACCAGTGTGGCCTGGAGAGAGTCGGTGCTATGCTTGCGACGGGCGAGGTCACCTGGCGTGGGACTGCCTGACCAGGCACGCTGAGAATATTGGGCAGGCAGTAGGTGCACCACCACGACGGAAGTAGCGCCATGATCGGAGTAGTACCCAGAGAGGTGGTTCTTACAGAGGAGAGGGAGGAGCTGGTAGTGGTGGAAGACCTTACGAGGTCTTCCCATCACCACCAGGCGGTCCACGTCAGGCTCCGGGAGCTGACGGTTGGGACCGCAAACAGCCACAAGCTTTGGATGTCTACGATCCTGTGGAGCATGAGGTGATAAGAGGTATGATCTACATCTCTTATACTTTTTTCAGTAGAATTGTTAGAATCTGTGCGTGAAATTCTTTTCTCCTTGCTATTTGTTTAAGATGTTACCAGGGTGGCGTGGGGCGTCGGTGTAACCATGTGTTGGTAAGATAAAAGGCATGGGACCTTTTTCTTTAGTTGATGGTGTTGAATCCTTCGCCCTCCGAGCGTGTAAGAGAGTCTTGGTTGCGGGACATCGACTGTGAAACCTTGTGTGATAAGATATCCTTGGATGTTTCACCATATGGATATTTTGAAGGAGGAAATCACCAGGCTTTGTTCCAGGTCCAAACGGCGATTCTAGTCACGGCGTGCGACGTAAGGGTTCGTTCGGGGAGGTGAGCTACCCCCGAGAGCCTTCGGGCCACTTGAATCGTGCAAAGGGATGGAGAGGTTCCCTACCGCATTTCCCTAACCCCAAAGTCTTGAGTGAGTGAAGGAGGTCTCCCACGTGACATACCCGAGAAGATGTGTGCATAATCCTATGCACATCATCGGCGAGGGTAGACCTTGCATGAATAGATCAAATCTTTTGGTCTGTGTGCGGTGACGTGGGACTGTGCAAGAGTTCTTCTGGGTACGGGAGAGCCAGGTGTGGGCTTAGTACCCTGAGTTGTTCCCTGGTTTTTCTTTTTGGGGAAAAAAAGCTTGAAGGAGGTAATGATGTAAGATCCCGGTTTTTTCTATGAAAGACTTTGGAATATTCTTGATGTTATTCCAGAGCAGTGCCTTCAGACGGCGTGCGATTCTAAGCCCCGGTGTGGCCGGAATTAAATTTTCAGTGCGTTCACACCGAGAATGCCAAATAAATAGGATAACTCCTAAATGGTGATCTGGATCAGAATTATGAGTGTACATACGGGTCCGAAATGGGTTGTTTACCCTAGGAACGACATAAGGCATGTCGGCGCGGGGCGTTTGAACCCCTCGCCCATTAACGGAACGTTAAACGGATAATTAAAATAATTAATTTATTCGTTTAATGGATTTACTCAAGTATCTCTTAAACTGTGGCTCTTATTGGAAAACTGAGGGCACCGTTGAGTCCGGATCGTTCCGTTTACCCTAGGAGGGGTGTAACTTTCGTGGGCGCGAGCCTTCTGTGGAAAATGACCCCAGGGGTGTTTTCGTTATTTAGCGGCATCAGTCGTTAAATTTTGTAACTTTTGAACGGGGCTTCGGATTAAAATTCAGAGAACTCTATTGTGCTCGATAGGTGGTGTTTACCCTAGGGGAGGTTTAACCTCGGCCCTACTGAGGGTTCGGGTACGGGGCCTACGGACGGGGGGTTTAAGTGTTTTTTTATTTAAACACTTCTCCCCCCCTTTGGGTTGTTTCCCCCTGGCGCAAACCCTCCCAAGAAAGAAGGAACTCCTCCTCTCCTCCTCTACCTCCCTCCTTCGATCAAAGCTGCCTCGAGCGGTGGGTGCGGTAGCGGCACATGCGGCTAAGCTCCGGGCTACACCCTCGCAGGTAGGCGGTTGTTGTTTTCAGTTTTTAATTTCTGAACCCCTATTTGAATCCCAATTATAGTGTCGTTATGCTATTGGAATGTTGAGAGAATGCTGTGGTTATGAAGAGGCTGAACCGAGCTCCCCAACGCACTTTTCGGATTTAAAATCCAAGTCCCGACGTGTTCGCAAACGTCCGGCGAAGTTCGTGGGTTTTTGAAGTTTCTTACAATTTTCTTGTTTTTTTTTTCCGGTGAGCTCAGGCGGCGGCGCGGGCTAAGGCGGTGGCGGCGCAGATCCAGGCGGAGGCGGCATCGGTGTGAGGCGGAGCAGCGTCGGCGTGATGGGGTGGGCGACGCGGTCGGCGCGGCGACGAGCTCAGGGGTCCGACGACGAGGAGGGGTTGCGGCGCGCGACCCCGCGCGGTGACAGAGACCCATGTTCGGCGGGTCTCCACAGAAGACCGCGACTGGCCTCATGGATGGTCGGTGTGGCATGGTCCCGGAGTCCACGGCTGGGCCACACAACTAAGCCACGGACCAACAAGAGTGGGCCGGCCCCGGCCGGCCGTACCGGCCGGACCCGGCGTGTCCAGTCAAGGGGGAGGGGTTCGCCCCCTCCGACTTCGGACACCCGTCATTTTCGCTACGAGTGTCCGTTTTTCATGCCATCTACGGCAGTGTACTCCAGACGTCAAGGAGAAATTGTTTATATGGTCTCTGGAATTTTTTAATTCCAAAAATGAGGGGCCTCGGAGGCATGACACGCCTTTAAGTAGTTTGACGTTTCTCCGGGGGATTCTTGTTTTGGATGGCGCCGACAATTCCAATGTCTGTTTTGAGTGCCGTCCGCAGCGTTGGGACCCTGGCGCTGAGACAAAGCTTTCCATGGTAGTTTCAGGCATTGAAACCGGAGTTGAGGTGTGGGCCCCACGACCCGTCTTTCGAGCTGCGTGCAGCGCTTTACAACTTTTTCATCGGATGTCTGTTCAGGGCATGCGGGTTGTCGATTTTGGGTGTTTTTCTGAGCGCATTGTAATGGCGCAATCTGCCTGCTTTAGTTCCACATGCTGGTGCGGGCCCCACGAGGGCTGTTTTGGGAGTTGGTAATGATTTCCAGCGTTATCACCGGGTGTCCGTTTTGGACAAGTGAATAGTCCATCTTGTGTACTTTTTCGAGCAGATCGCAATGGTGCGATCTGTTGGCAGCGTTTCAGGACCGGGATGTGGGTCTCACGAAGCATCGCTCGTGTGCAGTATGACGAAATGCATCTTTTTCTCTGGATATCTGTTGCACGCAAGTGAGCGGTCCTTTTGACGTGTTTTTCGGAGGGGATTGCAATGGTGAGATGTGCCGGACTATTTTCGGGGCCGAGGCCTGGGATCACGGGACGCCGTTTTGGTGTAAAGCGCTCTTGACGACTTTTCCGTCAGATATACGTTCGAGGTGAGTAGATAGTCCATCTCACATGTTTTTCCACAAGGATTACAACGGTGCAATCCATTTGGATGTGCGAGGTCTCTTTTGAGACCTAATTTAAATGTGGAAGCAAGTAAGGTGCTCTGATGGTGGTTCATCCTACTGTGTTTGTAGAGAACACTTGGTGTGTGATCGCATGCACTCCCGTGTGAGTGAAGTAAATTCTTGAAGAGATGTAGTTGGCCGTTCCTGGGCCGATGTGGTGGCAAGTTGGAGTTGTTACGTTTACACCTTCGCATTGACGTTGGGTGTCGTGTGCACGATAGTCTTTGGGCTGGAAACGGGGTACACTCTGAGAGTATACAGGAAAGCTTGGAGGTATATATGGTTGTCTGTACCTGATAATGTTTGTGAGCTTGGTTGGAGTTGACTTGGGGCCACACATCGTGTGGGCCCCCCATGTGCATTCCGTGTTCTGCTTTACATACCTTTGACCTCTCGCGACGTAGGGGGTCCTTTTGTACTCGTTTGTTTGTCCAGCAGGGTTGAGTTTCCCATTGGTTCTGTTCTTGTTTGTTTGACGAGTAGGGTTGAGTTTTTCCTGGTCCTGTTCTCGTTTGTTTGACCAGCAGGGTTGAGTGGGTTTCCCCCTAGTCCTGCTCACGATGGTTTCGACCAGTAGGTTTGAGTTTCACCTGGTTTTGTTCTCGTTTTTTTGGCCAGCAGGGTTGAGTGGGTTTCCCCTTGGTCCTGTTCATGATGGTTTTGACCAATAGGTTTGATTGGTTTTCCCATGGTTCTGTTCTCATGGTTTGTCCGGCAGAGTTACTTTGTGTTCCCTGGTAGAGATCTTGTGGATTCAGTGTGACCAACACAATACACGTGCATTGATCATCTACCCATGAGGTTGTTTCCATCCGGGCTGGCCAGTGGGGTACTATCCAGCAGGGGTGGCCAGTTGTAACATCCAACAAGGATTGCCAGAGCGGTACCATCCAGCAGTGATGGCTAGTGGGTTACCATCCAGCAGGGATGGCCAGTACTACGGTGTTCACCGAGCAGTACCATCCAGCAGGGATGGCCAGAGCAGTTCCAGGTTTACCTCCAGCGGGGCTAGGAAGTGGTCCCCGATGCCGGTATAGCATCCTTGTAACACCCCGAGCTTCCATGATACGCTTCTCATTCAATAATGCAATAGCTTGCATTGTACGCAACTTCGAGTTCTAACCCACCGCAACTAATCAAAGTAGCCGTTATGAATAGTAATAACCACTTTTTAAATTTATAGAAATTTTATATTTCAAAATGGACTTCATTTTTGTATTCCTAATATTGAAATTAGCCTATGTTGAATTTTTTGTAATTTTCTAAGAACTTCCAAATTTTTATGAATAGTGAAAAATACTTAAAACAACTTTTTTAATCAAAATAATTTATAGTGATAAGTTATAATATTGAGTGGTTTTAAAGTATAATTAGAATATATTTTTACCATTTTATCCAATGGTGTTCATTAGAATTAATTTCACTTTGAAATTGGACATAAACAATTGTCAATCTTTTGATATATATTGTTTCTTAAAAACACGCTATTTGTTGTGACAATGGTAATTAATTGTAAAATTAATTAATAAAACTTATATGTTTGGAATTTCATAAAATAGACATCATTTTTGAATTCGGAATATCAATTATAGCTTAGGGTGAAATTTTGGCATTGTTCTGAAAAACTTCAATTTTTGATGAATAGTGAAACCACTAAGTGGTAGTTAAAAAACTGATTTTTCGTTTAAATGAAATATTACCACTTCTGTGGTTTGATTTTCAAAAATCCGACATACATGGTTGTCATTAAGAAGTAAAATGTGGTTCAATGAGATTAAAATATTTTTTTTGGTGAATAGTAACTTTTAAGTTCTTAATCGCGATTAGAGGTAATTAGTGTACTTTAAGGTAAAAATAATGTTTTAATAATATGAGATGATCTTGAAACATGTCCTACCCTCATTGGATGTGCCATGGACGACCAAGAAAATCCATGGGTCAACTTGGGGACCCCATGGAGCCACTTTAGTTGGAAAATGACATAAATACCTTTTATTTAATGTTAAAGTAAAAAATGACACAAACATGAAATGTTTTACTAAAATAATTTTTACATGGAGTTATAAAAGTCATATTTTTTACTATAAATAGTCATTGGAAATCTAAAAATATTTCCTACATCATATTATTTTTTTTATAATTTTTATACATTAAATAAATTAAATTATTTATGACATAATTATGATGCAGCGATGACCTCATTATTTAACGATTTTAATAAAATGAAAAGATAATGTACAATCCAAGGCTTACACTTGTCCAAAGACTATTGGATGGGTAGATTTCGAACCCTTATCACCTTATCCACGAATTATATAAGTGTGGGACCTTTAGAATCCGAAAATCATTGTATAATAATGTAAAATTTCCTTACTTTCCAAGAGTGCCCCTCCTCTCCTCTTATAAAAGGCCCCCACCTCTACCACCTCATTCACACTTTCAAACCATTTGGCTCGGCCAACCTCTGCCCAAATACTCTCCCAACATCCCCCTCTTACTCCTAGAAGCCTCACTTTGTGCAGAAATCTTCCCAAAGAAGCCTTTGGCTCAAATCAAAAAGAGTTACCCGATTTTAAGGAGATCAAAGAACGGTCGAGTGAATTCGGACACGAGGTAAGGGAAATTATTAACCCAACTTCCATTCTTTGGGTTAATCTCCTACTTTCAAATTATGTCATGATGTTATTATGTCCTATATTGTATTTTTACTTTCTTTATGTGTACATATAATGAATACACATAATAGATCTATTTTATTTTAAAAATTATCTTTGTAAGGACTTCGTCTCAATCTCCTTTCATTGAGGCATATTTTGTTTTATACACAAATTTCTTTTATACGGTGTATAAACCCCTTTGACTTTTACATTTATTAAAAAGGAATATTTTTTATACGAAGCGTTTTACTAAACGAAAAAAAGGGAATGTTTTTCTTTCCGTACATATGCGGTGACAACGACTTCTCCGCCGCCGTGACCATTATTTGAGTTTCGGCTTCCTCTACAAGCCGTAACTTTTTTTTTAATGAAAAATAAATACAAAGTTTTCACATTCCTTTATTTTGGTATTGAAAATGGTTTTGAAAGCGTTTTTACTATATCAATGTGTTGTATTGATATCTTGTGATTGAAGTGTGGAAATGTTATGTTTCCTTCATGCATGTTTTATGTGATATGATTATGTTATGGTTTATGATATGTTTAAAACTATTCATATGAGGAATGCATTGGACTTAATAAGTGATGGGTGGAGCCCGCTATAGCTCCTCGATGCATCGGTAGGTCTCATGAGACAAACTAGTGTCTTGGCATGAGGCCTTGACAAAATCTTATTTGTGGTCTTGGCACGAGGCCTTGGCTATGTGGTTATGATAGTCTGGCATTATGAATTCCATCATTATAAAAGTGGTTATTGATATTGCATGTGATTATTTGACCAGTAGAATATCCATGTGAAGAAGTGAATGCCATTATCTCATTTTACTTTTTCCATATTATGTTGAAGTTCAAGTTTAAAAGGCTTTTTTTTAGTTATACATTGCCTTAAATGTTTATGTTCATTGATGAAAGCTTCTGCTATATTGTTGTCCTTACTGAGCATCTGAGCTCACTCCTTTCAATGTTTTAATATTTTCCAGGATGTGAAGAAGTATTTTATGAATGACCTGCAGGGATAGTCAAAAGAGGATATGAGTGTGGACTATGAAGACTTTGTTATTAGTTTTTCACTTTATGATGTAATGTAACATTTATGAATGTATCTAGTATTTACAAGGCTACTAAAATAATATGTCTTTTGAGACTTGATCTTTTGTGATCATTCCAATGTTACGAAGTAATGCACTGACTCTGGGTAGCTGGGGTCGGAGCGTTACAGTTGGTATCAGAGGCAGTTTAGTACTAACCTTGGAAGCTAGATTTAGATAAACTCTGATTAGAGCACATAGCCCAAAGATAGACTTTGAGGATTAGTATAAAAGAACTTCCTAGAATTTTGGTATTGTAGAGATGTTGTGAGTTTTCCGAGCAATACATCCCTGTCTGGATACAAGCAGGTAGAGGAAGCTCTGGCACAGATGTACCTAGGGTTAAAACCCGAAAACACCGCTTTGAGCTAGACTCGAACGGGAACTGGTGCACGACAATGGGCCTTACTGCACTCTTGGTTACGAAACTCCCGGGGGATATGCTTTGGATAATTCTCATTTTCTTTATAAACCACTATGAAGGGTTATGAGTATATACTTCCTCCAAGAAAACATTTTTATGGATTATATCCATAAATAGTTCAATTTATGTGAATTATGTATTTTGATTCATAAACTAATATAGTTTATGCCATTGTTTAGAAATGGAGCCTAGTGGAAGGAATGAAAACCGTATCAATTCACGCACTCCGTGTAGGGATTTCCCTCCTGCTCAAGATAATTATTGTGGAGCTGGAGATACAACTGGTGCTGATCAACTTATTACCATACTGGGACAACTCACTCAGGTTATGAATAATAACCTTACTCGTATGGAGCACCCTGATCCGCAACGTGGAGGATCAATGTTAGACCGCTTCATGAGGCAACAACCACCAACATTTAATTGGGGTAAAAATCCATTAATATTTGAGCAATGGATAAATTCATTAGAAAAAATATTCCAAGCCTTGGGGAGTAGTGAAAGGGAAAAGGTTATCATGGAAGTCTACCACCTCACTGGAGATGCCGATCAATGGTGGTCATTGATTCAAAACACAAAGGAAGATGATGAAGTATCAAATATGGAATCGAGAGAGTTCAAAGGTCTTTTCCTAGAGAAATACTATCCTCGCGACCATGGAGCAGACATGGAAAGACAATTTTTGAGTCTGAGACAAAAGGAGGATGAGAATGTCGCAATGTATGAGGCCAAATTTACAAGGTTAGCGAGGTATGCTGCAGATTATATACGTATCCCAAGAAGTAAGATTGATCGTTTCTTTGATGGGTTAAAACCATTTCTCCGTCGAGCTTTAGTATCAAAATCTTTCTCAACATACGAAGATATAGTCTCATGTGCTATCAAGACAGAAAAGGAATTCTCTAAGTCTTATGACAACAAAGTAAAGAAAGAGAAGAAGAGAACGGTGGAACAAGAGACAGATAAACGGAAAAAGGGAAAGAATGATTTTCCATTATGTGATAATTGTGGGAAGAATCACCCTGGTACTTGCCTAAAAGGAATGGGAGTTTGTTATAAATGTGGAGAAAAAGGTCACCAGGCGCGTGATTGCAAGGGAAAGAAAGAGGCTATCAATGTTGAATGCTACAATTGTTGGGAAATGAGGCATTATGCAAATGAATGTCCTAAGCGTCAGGGAAACTTACCTCAGAAAAGGCCAACGGATCAAGGACAATCTTATGTTGTTACTACAGTTGAAGCAGAATAACTAATGTATTGGTGCTTTTGGACTCATGGATTATATTCTGGTTATTAGAATAATGTGATATATATATAAGGATTGTACTGCAGTACTTGTTGATTTCAGTAAGGATTTAATATGATTAAGGTAATTATATTTTTAGTATGTGAAAATAAGAGAAACTTTACTTTGTTTGGGGAATCTGATAAATTGATTTTGGAATTAAGAGACCTTTTAGAGAAAGTCTGGACAGAGGTATTTTGGATAACTATAAAGGTTGGAGTGGATTAAGCTGATCTTTGGATAGTATTGTTTAAGGTTAAAAAATTTATGAAGATTATTTTTGGAATATTATAATACTATAGTTTTAGGAAAAGGACAACCTGTAGGGTGGGGCATAACCCATCGCGTCAGACAAAGCTGCAGGAATCAAACCCACAACCATAGTGCGACAGGCCTTTATTTCCTACCACTAGCCTATAGGAAGTCCCTGGTTGTTACAAAATAATTTTACTAATCTAAATGGTATGTGTTAACATTTGGAACCTTATACAATTAGGATAAGTATAATATTTTTGAGTTCTATTATCTTTTTGAGTGAAAGATGAGTTGAAGGTTGAAACTCTAATTGTCAAGCATAAATATATATATATACCTATCTCTTATTCAATGAATAAATTAATTATTAAACTTTAGTAAAGGGATATTAAAACAAAAAATGTGTTATCCTAATACGTTATGTCTTGTTGAACTGATGATATTTTAAATCAACATAGATTGAAGGCTTTGAGGCCCTCAATTTGACAGTTGATTGTGATTGATGACCTCAATCACTTCCTACAAATATTTACGTTTTTCCTACAATTATATGTCTCTAATTGCCACCAATGTTCTCCTAATTGAGATCATAATTGGGTGGTGACTTTTTCATTTCCCTTTCCCTCTTATTAAGGCTAAATTTTATTAATCTTATTTCCGATGTGGGTTTTCCACAAAGGTATTTTCTCTTTTCATCCTTTTATTTTCAAAGAAAAATTTCAAATTGCGAGGACGCAATTTATTGAAGGAGGGGAGAATGTAACACCCCGAGCTTCCATGATACGCTTCTCATTCAATAATGCAATAGCTTGCATTGTACGCAACTTCGAGTTCTAACACACCAAAACTAATCAAAGTAGCCGTTATGAATAGTAATAACCACTTTTTAAATTTATAGAAATTTTATATTTCAAAATGGACTTCATTTTTGTATTCCTAATATTGAAATTATCCTATGTTGAATTTTTTGTAATTTTCTGAGAACTTCCATATTTTTATGAATAGTGAAAAATACTTAAAACAACTTTTTTAATCAAAATAATTTATAGTGATAATTTATACTATTGAGTGGTTTTAAAGTATAATTAGAATATATTTTTACCATTTTATCCAATGGTGTTCATTAGAATTAATTTCACTTTGAAATTGGACATAAACAATTGTCAATCTTTTGATATATATTGTTTCTTAAAAACACGCTATTTGTTGTGACAACGGGAATTAATTGTAAAATTAATTAATGCAACTTATATGTTTGGAATTTCATAAAATAGACATCATTTTTGAATTCGGAATATCAATTATAGCTTAGGGTGAAATTTTGGCATTGTTCTGAAAAAACTTCAATTTTTGATGAATAGTGAAACCACTATGTGGTAGTTAAAAAACTGATCTTTCGTTTAAATGAAATATTAACACTTCTGTGGTTTGATTTTCAAAAATCCAACATACATGGTTGTCATTAAGAATTAAAATGTGGTTCAATGAGATTAAAATATTTTTTTTGCTGAATAGTAACTTTTAAGTTCTTAATCGCGATTAGAGGTAATTAGTGTAGTTTAAGGTAAAAATAATGTTTTAATAATATGAGATGAGCTTGAAACATGTCCTACCCTCATTGGATGTGCCATGGCCGACCAAGACAATCCATGGGTCAACTTGGGGACCCCACGGAGCCAGTTTAGTTGGAAAATGACATAAATACCTTTTATTTAATGTTAAAGTAAAAAATGACACAAACATGAAATGTTTTACTAAAAAAATTTTTACATGGGGTTATACAAGTCATATTTTTTACTATAAATAGGAATTGGAAATCTAAAAAGATTTCCTACATCATAGTATTTTTTTCATAATTTTTATACATTAAATAAATTAAATTATTTATGACATCATTATGATGCAGCGATGACCTTATTATTTAATGATTTTAATAAAATGAAAAGATAATGTACAATCCAAGGCTTACACTTGTCCAAAGACTATTGGATGGGTATATTTTGAACCCTTATCAAATTATACACGAATTATATAAGTGTGGGACCTTTAGAATCCGAAAAGCATTGTATAATAATTTAAAATTTCCTTACTTTCCAAGAGTGCCCCTCCTCTCCTCTTATAAAAGGCCCCCACCTCTACCACCTCATTCACACTTTCAAACCATTTGGCTCGGCCAACCTCTGCCTAAATACTCTCCCAACATCAACCTCTTACTCCTAAAATCCTCACTTTGTGCAGAACTCTTCCCAAGGAAGCCTTTGGCTCAAATCAAAAATAGTTACCCGATTTTAAGGAGATCAAAGAATGGTCGAGTGAATTCGGACACGAGGTAAGGGAACTTCTTAACCCAACTTCCATTATTTGGGTTAATCTCTTACTTTCAAATTATGTCTTGATATTATTATGTCCTATATTGTATTTTTACTTTGTTTATGTGTACATATAATGAATACACATAATAGATCTATTTTATTTTAAAAATTATCTTTGTAAGGACTTCGTCTCAATCTCCTTTCATTGAGGCATATTTTGTTTTATACACAAATTTATTTTATACGGTGTATAAACCCCTTTGAATTTTACATTTATTCAAAAGGAATCTTTTTTATACGAAGCGTTTTACTAAACGACAAAAAGGGAATGTTTTTCTTTCCGTACATATGCGGCGACAACGACTTCTCCACCGCCGTGACCATTATTTGAGTATCGGCTTCCTCTACAAGCCGTAACTTTTTTTTAATGAAAAATAAATACAAAGTTTTAACATTCTTTTATTTTGGTATTGAAAATGGTTTTGAAAGCGTTTTTACTATATCAATGTGTTGTATTGATATCTTGTGATTGAAGTGTGGAAATGTTATGTTTCCTTCATGCATGTTTTATGTGATACGATTATGTTATGGTTTATGATATGTTTAAACCTATTCATATGAGGAATTCATTGGACTTAATAAGTGACGGGAGGAGCTCGCTATAGCTCCTCGATGCATCTGCAGGTCTCATGAGACAAACTAGTGTCTTGGCACGAGGCCTTGACAAAATCTTATTTGTGGTCTTGGCATGAGGCCTTGGCTACGTGGTTATGATAGTCTGGAATTATGAATTCCATCATTATGAAAGTGGTTATTGATATTGCATGTGATTATTCAACCAGTAGAATATCCATGTGAAGAAGTGAATGGAATTATCTCATTTTACTTTAGCCATATTATGTTGAAGTTCAAGTTTAATAGGATTTTTTTTAGTTATACATTGCCTTAAATGTTTATGTTCATTGATGAAAGCTTCCGCTATATTGTTATCCTTACTGAGCATCTGAGCTCACCCCTTTCAATGTTTTAATATATTCCAGGATGTGAAGAAGTATTTTATGAATGACCTATAGGGATAGTCAGAAGAGGATATGAGTGTGGACTATGAAGACTTTGTTATTAGTTTTTCACTTTATGATGTAATGTAACATTTATGAATGTATCTAGTGTTTCCAAGGATACTAAACTAATAGGTCTTTCGAGACTTGATCTTTTGTGATCATGACAATGTTACAAAGTAATGCACCGACTCTGGGTAGCTGGGGTCGGGGCATTACAATCCTGACTTTTTATCACATAAAATTTCATTACATTTTACAAAACTGGGGATCTTTAAGTTTTAGTGTATTGGAAACCAGGAACTTTAAACATGAAAACATAAAAGATTATTGTTAAACACTTGAAAGGACTCTCCTAATGTTCATCCTAGGTTCATTACTGTATCTCATAACCTGGGGACATACATCAAAAGAAAGGGTGAGCAGAAGGCCCAGTAAGGGAAACAAGAGAAACATTTTACATGTGAACTTGAGATACTTCAATAAGATCATGAAAAGAACATTAAGGCATGAGAAAGAAATCATGAGGCATATCATAATAAAAATAACATTTTTCATAACATGAAGATGTGGTTGCAACATTTAATATAGACAATCATGAGCATATCACCAAGGTCCATCCCTAAGGTGTCATTTGAAAATTACCAAGGTTATTCACCAAGATATCGTGAAAATTGTAATCTCTAGTGGTTACAGCATTACCCAATGCATTGGAGCGCTATCAGGGCGCACCCCTAAATTTCCCTTTATTATCATGTGAGCCACATATATCATCATCAAAAATTTCATAAATGACCCATATAGCATAAAATAAATGGGTTTCATTTCATAATCATAACGTTTTAAAAACTGCTTTAAAGACATGATCTTTACGTCACTTTAAACCCACGAAAAGGGAAAGCGGGTTTCATGTAGTAAATCCCAGAATTTAAAATAGAAAATATTGGTATATATGTGAATACACATATAGAAGTTAGATCTTTGAGTATTCACTTAATAAAATAAAATATCTAAAAAAATAGAGAGACATTTTGAGACGAAAATTCTGCAGCATAACGGCTATGTTACAAGGTTTTTAGGAAACATTGAAAAGAGAGGGGACATGGGTCAAACATTCATAAATGAACCATAAAACTGTATAGGGAAAGAATATAAGGGATTTAAGAATATGGTAATGAAATTTTAAAATATACCAAATGAAATTAAGAACATGAAAGGAATACAAAAATAAGATTTCTCTTATGAAAATTCGGCAGCCTAACAACGTTACATAAACTTCAACCAAAAATGAATTGATGAGATCAAATAGGGTCTCTAATCATATGAACATAAAAGATCAGTATGATAGATATAGAGATTATAACCCAACATAATAAAAAGGAACTTTCAATACTTGAAATGGAATTAGAACTTTGAAAAGGGAGAAAGGTGCAAGGACCACTTAAAAATTCAGCAGCCTAACGATGCCACTTAAACTTCAAAATACTGAATTGAAGAGATAAAATGGGGTCTCTCATCATATGGTCATAAAATATCAGTATGATAGATATAGAGATCATACCCCAACATAACAAAAAGGAACTTGAAAGAATTGACATGAAAGTAGAACTTCAAAACAAGAAGGGTGAAGAACCTCTTAAAAATTCGGCAGCCTAACGGCGCCACTTAAAACTTCAAAATACTGAATTGAATAGATAAAATGGTGTGTCTCATCATATGGTCATAAAAGATCAGTATGATAGATATAGAGATCATACCCCAACATAACAAAAAGTAACTTGAAAGAATTGACATGAAAGTAGAACTTCAAAACGAGAAGGGTGAAGAACCACTTAAAAATTCAGCAGCCTAACAGCGCCACTTAAAACATCAAAATACTGAATTGAAGAGATAAAATGGGGTCTCTCATAAAATGATCATAAAATATCAGTATGATAAATTTAGATATCATACCCCAACATAATAAAAAGGAACTTGAAATACTTTACATGAAAATAGATCTTGAAAAATGAGAAGGGAGAAAGAATCCGTTACAAAAATTTCGGCAGCCTAATGACGCCACTTAAAACTTCATAAAATGAACTAATGAGAGTAATAGGGGATCTATAATTATGTGAACCTGAAAAGTTCAGTAAGAGGAGCATAAAATAACACCCTTTAACATAAGAACATGGAGCATAAAAGAAATTATATAAAAGATATTTCTTGAAAAGAAAGAGAGAGATCAGATCCCTTACCTTAAAACGTAACTCTTAAAACTCAAAGGTTGGGACCTTGGGGGCTTGGGGGAACCTTGGGAAGACTCCTTGGGAGGTAATGAGACCATAAATTCGTTGGGGAGAGTGGGGAGTCGAATGGATGAGAGGATGGCTTGGTATTTATAGGGAAAGTGAGGGGACAATGCATTAATGGCCAAGGGACACCTCATTAGTGGTTTTGGCAAAACCATGGGCTTTCCCATGGTATTTGACCATGGTATTGGCCACTTGGGACACCTCATACCTTATCGCACTATTCATAAGTCGACCATATTGATTAAATACTTAATACATCATTTAATGATGTCATTAAATACCCGTAACTTAAAAACTCTATTTTCACTATTCATCAAAAATTGAACTTTCTCAGAATAATCCCAAAATTTCACCTTAACCAAATATCAATGCTCTTATTTAAAAAATCAACTCCATTTTATAAAAATAATTTTCTAAATATTTTTAATTTATTTTTTAAACAAATACACTATTCACTGAAAATTCATTTTTTTCGAAAAAACCCCAAAAATTACCATAACATAATATCGGTGCTCTGAGTTCAAAAATGAAATCCATTTTATAAAAATAATTTTTTTAAATATTTTTAATTTAATTTTTAATTAAAAAACACTATTCACTCGAAAAAACTAATACATGAATAATAATTTATGAAATCGTTATTTAACCATTTTATTGAATCACATTACCTAATCAAGGTGCCTAGATTATATTAATACTTTCTTTTTCATGAGATTACTAATCCATTTGGACACATTACTAATCCTAATCATAAAATCACTATTCATAATTTACTATTCATCAAAAATTAAGTTGATCTTATTAGACTCTAAATTTCGTACTGAGCATAATTGTAGAAGACCAATTTTTGAATATCATTACACATTTTTAATTATTTAAGGTTTACATAAACATTTTTAAAATATCCTTTTTCCAAAATTCATCAAAAATATGCATACTATATTTATCCAGTCATTTGAAAATTAATAAACTTCATCATAAGAAGAAATCCCAATTTTTATTTAAAACAAAGGATTACACAAGGCAATTATGGTCTCCTTATATAGCCCCTTATCACACCAGCATAGGACCTAAGTGTAAGGTGTGCTAAGGTGAGAGAATATGAGGGAGGCTCGGCTAACATCGCATGAGTAGTAATTTCTATCAGTTTGAACTTCTCGTAAAGGTGATTCTGTTCTAGCTTCACACGATGAAGTTCGACTTGGGTTTGGTCTAGAGCAAAGCCCAGTGGTGCTACCTCCTTCCCAAGTTCTGTTAGATGGGATTCAATCGGTCCAAGACTACTGGGTGAGGCCATCGAATCTTCTTTCTATAATAATTAACCGAGATTACTTGTATTTAGAGACAATAATCAAAACGTTTAGTTTCCAGGGGTCATATTGACCAATGATCATATAACAGTCAAAACCCAATGGTCTCATTTTAATTATACTCATGTTATCAAAGGAAACATTTTTGTTGAGTATAAAAAACAAAATAAAATAACACATAAAATTAGGAAACAAGATTTATTCAAAATTTCGGGTCGTTACAATCTTCCCTCCTTAAGAAATTGCGTCCTCGCAATTTTTAAAATTGGGTTTTGAAATTTCATTGAAAACTCCACATCGGAAAAAGAGTCAGTAAAACTATTACTTTAAAAGAAAAAAAGGTAAGTACAAAGGTCACCCGAGTTAGCCCACACTAGGATTCCATGTATGAAAACATGGACATGGAGGAGAAAACAAAGGGTCAAGTTCTGAGGGGGAGTGATAGAAAACATGATTAGGAGAAAGTTAACCATAAGAAAATCCCAAACTTATGATGTGTGTAAATGGTCTTTGATTACCCAGTAGGAAACGTAAACCAAAAACGTTTTTTTTTACGTTCCTTTTCATAATTTTGAGGAATTCATTTACAACATAAAACAAAAACATAAGAAAATATACCTATCTTCATGTAGAGTTTCATCCTTTAATAAGTTTCTCCCCAAAACTAATATTTTCTCCAAACTATGAGCATTAAAAACTACTTGGTCTCATCAAAACACAAGAATCATCTTCTAGAGAATCACATAATCCACAAAAGATTAACTATCTATTTCTTCTATCTTTAAACATTATCCCAAAAACAGAAAGGGTAAGGTAAAACAACTCTTCAAAAAGAAATAACCCCATAGGAATGGAAACTACTTTTAAATCTTCAAAGTTCCATGGTACTACCCAAAGTTCATCATAGTCCATTCCATAAATAACGGACCTTAAAATTCCTCAAAATAAACCAAACTAAGATTGAAACCCAAATACAAGAATGATTTGATAACATAGTCTTCCAAAATAAACTTCATTGTTCATCTCCAAACAACATCAACCACTCCTAATGTCACGAACCGAATCTGATCGCCACCAAAAATGGCACCAAAACCGGCCCATGACAAGGCCCGAAGGGCTTTCCCGATCCCCAAGGGATGGCACAAGTGCCTGGGTATCAAAAACTGAAAATTGGGAACGATTTACCTGAGTTTGTATACTTAAAATGACAAATAATCCAGGAAATCGAATCTGGATTTTTCAAACCAAAACATCTTTTACTAAAATTATGAACTTAATTACACAATTTTAAAAAAAATTTAAAGACCATTACAAAGGTACAAACCCACGAAAAGATATCCCAAGAACCTCCACATGGAAAGAGGCACCGCCCTCAAGCCATCTCCACGAAACTGCATCACGATGGACCACTAAAAACCAAAACCAAAGGCATAAAACATGTACCAAAACCTGTGACATAAAATAAGCAAGTCTAATTACACCCAAAGGTGTAAGTAGGGTGTGAGATAAATCCCAGTAGGATACCACTGCTAAGAGATTCCATGTGATAAACATTTCATGACAAAAATCATTGCAAGTTTTGTAAATAAGAAATGCTTGTTACAATTTTCTAAAGGATGAAATAATAAATGAAAATAGTTTTCATGTGGGATAATTTTAAAGGACCAAAAATTTTAAAATAACTAACAAATCTACTGAATTTTCAAGCCAACAATACCGTATACCGATGGTAAGTACAAAGGATCTAATGAGAACAAGTAATAGGAAATAACCCCTAGGCACTAGCTAGTTGTGGGTCCCAGGTACCTCGTATCTCGGTGAGAGTAACCACTGAAAAATATCTGTTCTCGTGCACAAGCCACTAGTATGGATCATAACCATAACCTAGTGGTCCCCAATCATCATCATCATAGTTTAGTTAGAGTTGTAATCGTCAATCTTGCTAAGTGAAACTAAGGCCAAACCCCACGGATTCACTAGCATACTAGTACACGTCCACCCACCTAGATACCCGGGTTTTCCCATTGTGCTCAAACAAGTTCACAATCCAAGAAATATATTTTTCACATGAAAATATCACTTACACATCACACATTAACCAAACAGCCCCATGTACATCACTAAAGTCACAAATTCCACTTTTCATTCAAATGAATTTTGAAATCAAACTCACTCCAAATTGCCTACAACACATTTCACATTTCTGTAACACTTCCTCAAATCCATTAAATTTTTTATAAAACCATTACCAGATATTCAACTCACATAACAGCCCACACACATGTCACACAATACCCTTCTCACCTTCACAATTCATCTTATAAATAAACTCACACGAAATATCCCACACGCGTGTTTCACACACAAATCACAATTTAGTAAAACATTTCGGCAATTTATCAAAAAAAGATTCTAAAAATGTTTAACATCTCAAATCACCACTTTTCCATTAAAAAACCCACATTAGGTGAACACACTAACCCAAACAGTACATATACACCCTTTCCCAACTTTGTTTAACCAAATAAAACATTTTCAATTTTTATAAAACAAACCCAAGAGGTATATCCATTGTTTGCACACTAAACCCATTTCAAAAACCTCATTCAAACCCAAAATCATTCCAATACCAATCCAAAACAGAATTTTTTAGCCTTATAACAATTATTAAACCACCCCCAAATGTTATAAAAATATATCAAATAATACCACAAAGATACACATGAAAAACACACGTTTTCAAAAATCACCTTCAAAAAGTACAACACAGTTTTACACCTTAAACTAATTCAAAAAAACCTCTTTTCAAGGCCCACATGAAAATATGGAATTAACAAAACAGAATTGGTAGCCCCTTTCAAGACTAATAAATCACTTTCATATGTTATAAACTAAACCCAAACATTACCCCAAGAGTCACACATGAAAAGTACCCAATTTCAAGCTAAAATACAACTAAAAATTAAATGTTTAACCAAATTCATCAAAAAAAGTTTTCAAACCACACAAAAAAGATTATAAACATACGAAATTAAAAAACCAAGCAAGCTAACTCATCATAAAATGGTTACACATGGAATCACCTACCTTTTGAGTCGAAACCCTCAAAACATGGTGCGAAACAATAAGCGTACCACCGCCGCACCACAAGAAAAATAAATCTAGACCTAGACCACAAAAAATTGACCCAAAAGATACCAAATCAGACCTTAGGATCTAACCCCAACTTCTGGACATGAGGAAATTCAATAAAGAGGAATAAAAACTAAAAGAGGATGGAAAGAACCAAGAAGGAATTCCCTTACTTGAAATATCTTGAAAAAATCAGCCCCAATTCACCAATATATGAATCTCCAAGTACCCAAAACTGATATGGAGGTCCGAAGGAGTCATATTAGGTCATATGGGGACTGAAATGGGGGGAAAAGGATGAAAACTAAAGGATTTATGAAAGATTCATTTTACCTCATCAAATCTGGTTGATTTGAGAAAGATTGTGAAAGATCGTCCAACTCCCCGGGGTATATGAGCTCCAAAGATGAAAACGCGATACAGGGGGTGAGGCTGAGGTTTTTGGCTTCGAGTGGGAGGTTGAATCACCGAAAAAAGTAAAACACGAATGAGATATTGAAATTTTAAAAAAATAATTTAAAGCAGGAAATGGGCTTACGGGCAGGCCCATTACCTTAATTAAAAACCCATATCCATCATGATTTGGGATTTCTATGTGGTTCAAAGGGATATGGTGATTTTAATATATTAGGGTATGCCAATTGGGAAGTGGAATGAGTATAAAATAGTAAAAATTGAAGGAATTATAGAAGAATCAAAATTTGTTTTTAAATCTGGATTTGGGCTCACGGTTTGGCCCAAATTTTCAAAACCCACCATTTTCACCAAAATGAGTGGTAAACCCCCAAAACAAATCGGGAATGGAAATTAAATGAATAATGAATTTAAAAAAAGGTCATGGGTGTGAAAATTCTCCCCACCATAAAACTTTCCACCCTCAGAAAGCCACATCATGGATAAAGCAAAAACCAAACCCAACCGAAAGGCATAAATGGACTCCTTTGCTAAACTTCACCCCCAAAGGCCACAACACCTCCTGTGATCAATTAAGGAAGGAATACTTCACAACCAAAACATACAACTCATTATTGAAATTATCAAGCACATTCAGAATTTATCCTAAATTAAAACTCCTCAAAAACTATCTGAACAAGGCTCAAGAAATTTACCCAAACAAACAAGAACATCGAACAAGGTTACACTTACCTTGATATAACTAAACCACTGGGAACTCTCCAATCCCAACATTTACCCAAGGAAGATGTATGTGGTTATATATCTCCAAAAGAGACTAACCACATCCAGTACAAGACCAAGTAAAAAAGTGAGTTACTGGTAGAAGGATACACAAATGGGCTCCCCAACCATAAGAGACAACTTAAATTTTTTTCCGAGAAAGAATCAAGACACTAACAGGGGAGCCCCGAACAAACTCCCCAGTACAAGGGGTAGAATCCTAATAGTAATTTTCAAAATAATATACGTGAGACTCATAGTGGTTCTCCCCACCATAAGAACCATCCATCTTAATTGACCAATATGGTCCGGCATAGAAAAACCCCAAAACTTAAAGAGTTGGGATGACAACACGGTTAGCCCGCACAGTTTGGGAAGCTGTGTGCTAACCATGTGGATCCTTATACCTACATGGTTTTCTAGGGAATGGTTACTAATAAGTGTTAACTCAACATGTATATAAATATCTAAAACCTTTCCCCTGAACCCAAAGGAAACCAAAGGGGAAAAGAAAGTCATTAGGAGATAACATGGGGATGAGGCCCTCTACCTCTTTCCACCGAACGAGAACAAATGAAGAAAGATGACAACACCAAATGTTTAAACTATTCACATCTCTCATACTAAGAGCAGTTCTTTGTTCAAGGTTAAAAAATACCCTGGGATTTCCTCTGACTACGTGCCAGCTTCTCTCCGGGACCTATGGCTGGAGCTGGAATGATTGAAGCATCTTCGGCCTCGCAGTTTGGATTTAGAAACCTCCGAATAGAATTTCTTCTTCCGATGCTACAAACAACTACACGCAATCTGAGATGGGTTCACCCAGACATAACACACTCCAGAACTCACTTTACCCTAACTTTTAAATTAACTGAAATAAGGGTTTAGAGGATGTACTCACATCACACCTTGCTTCTTCGGGTGAGAAACAACAGAAATAAAGGACACATATAAACACCTTACTCTAAAATAAAGGATGTCGAGATCTCCCAAAAGGAAAAAAAGTTTTTAAAAAAAATAGACTCACATAATATTGTACAACTTCACCTTTAAAATCAAACGAGCACATGACATCACATCACGTCACCGAAAAAGACCAAAGCGACTGATAGAAATAATACAAGGAGGGAGGGCCTTATACAATATCACCAAATATCACAGCATTCCATAAAGTGTCCATAACAGCCTCTCGTGGCCAGATTTCCTACACTGGTGGTTTAACATAAACCCCTTCTATGAAGAGACTATGAAGGACTTAGAGGCCCTCTTAGACACTATCCATACTGGCAACCCCAGAAAACTTTCACCTTCGATGAATCAGGTAGCTTAAGAAAATAAGGTCTCTTTTAACCATCCACGAGCACTCTTACGCAACAAGAGGATCCAAAAAAACCAAGAAAGTAAATGGTGTAGACTCAATCTAAAAATATCAAGAAAAGATTCCTTACATTGATCAACTGGAGGATTTTCCAATGGCGAAACAATCCGCATTGCACTTCAGTTGTGCACTAAATCTTAATGGGGGCGCACCTTATCCAATGAGAGAACCCAAGGACCCAACCAAGCTGGTCCATTGGTAAAAACATGAAACAAAACAGATCCAAAATCATTAATGGAACCATCTTAATGGTGTCCCAAAACATATATGATAGGAGACTACTAATCAGACCTTATACCCAGCTTTCCGACCAAACACAAACCCAAAAAAAAAACAGCTCGAACAGGAGGGGTTCTTGGACTCAAAACATCCCACAACATCAACATTTTCAAAAACACATAACAAAAACCATCCCAAACTATTCATCAAGGAAACATGTTTTTCTTTAAAACCATTTCTAGGAAAAAAACGGTTCAGCAGTGAGCGTATCCACCAATGGTACCCCATGGGCCTCACACATGCATGTTTTTGTGCCACACCAGGCACCCTCCTCATATCCGTCCTGGCACTTATCTAGTCATGCCATCAACCATCTATCATCCCATATAACCCCATGCATGTGGTCACTCATGGAAATACCAAAGGTTAATGCACTGACTCTTTCCACTTTTAAAAACCAAAATGGTCAACCAACACATCATTCTTATCAAAACCACTAACCAGGAGGTCGAACCCAAATTACCGCATTAAAAAAACTTTTCAGAAAGGAAAAATCGTTCCAATGAAAACTCACATTCAAGTTATTTACATCAATTTCAAAACATCTCATCCCATTAAGAGAACCTTTTAATAGTTTAGAAAACTCTAATGGGAACACTTTTTCAAAACCAACTTCAATATAGTTTTTGCTTTCAAAAGAGGTGTAAGAACACAATTTTCCTTTTCAAAATAATTCTTAATATTCAGTTCCACCATTTCATAAATCAAACCATTCCATATTTATTTTAAAATCATTTCACAAAAACATTACACTTCCTAAAACCATGTCACTTTAAAACCAAAGTTCCAAGATTTCAAAAATAAAGAACACCAGACTATGTGAGAGGAAACTAGTTTTAGTGGGTGATTTGGACATATGGTTGGTGGCCATATTCCAATCACTTCACTATCACAGAGAGTGTTCTAGGGAATATCCCAATCTCCACATGGCTTTCCAGACCCTACGAGCTCATTGAGACCATTAACCCAACTCTCTTTTCATTTCCCCTAATCATCATCAAACCAAGAAAACCAAAAGACATTGACAAATACCAACTTCCCCTGGTGACTTGAATCCTGAAATGAGGTGTGGTGATCAAGCACACTACCCATAACCATAATTCCATGTACCAACAATCATAACTCTAGACTATCCTGACTATTTCCCAAATAACATGACTCAAATGGAGCGAACCTGCTCTGATACAATTTTGTCACGAACCGAATCTGATCGCCACCAAAACTGGCACCAAACCCGGCCCGTGACAAGGGCCGAAGGGCATTCCCGATCCCCACGGGATGTAACAAGTGCCTGGGTATCAAAAACTGAAAATTGGGAACTATTTACCCGAGTTTGTATACTTAAAACGACAAATAATCCAGGAAATCGAATCTGGTTTTTTCAAACCAAAACATATTTTACTAAAATTCAGAACAGAATTACACAATTTTAAACAATTTTTAAAGACCATTACAAAGGTACAAACCCAAGAAAAGATATCCCAAGAACCTCCACATGGAAAGATGCACCGCCCTCAAGCCATCTCCACGAAACTGCATCACGATGGACCACTAAAAACCAAAACCAAATGCATAAAACATGTACCCAAACCTGTGACATAAAATAAGAAAGTCTACTTACACCCAAAGGTGTAAGTAGGGTGTGAGAGAAATCCCAGTAGGATACCACTGCTAAGAGATTCCATGTGATAAACATTTCATGACAAAAATCATTGCAAGTTTTGTAAATAAGAAATGCTTATTACAATTTTCTAAAGGATGCAATAATAAATGAAAACAGTTTTCATGTGGGCTAATTTTAAAGGACCAACAATTTTAAAATAAATAAAAAAGCTACTGAATTTTCAACCCCACAATACCGTATACCGATGGTAAGTACAAAGGATCTAATGAGCACAAGTAATAGGAAATAACCCCAAGGCACTAGCTAGCTGTGGGTCCCAGGTACCTCGTATCTCGGTGAGAGTAACCACAAACAAATATCCGTTCTCGGGCACGAGCCACTAGTAGGGATCATAACCATAACCTAGTGGTCCCCAATAATCATCATCATAGTTTAGTTAGAGTTTTAAGCGTCAATCTTTCTAAGTGAAACTGAGGCCAAACCCCACGGATTCACTAGCATACTAGTACACGTCCACCCACATAGATACCCGGGTTTTCCCATTGTTCTCAAACAAGTTCACAATCCAAGAAATATAGTTTTCACATGAAAATATCACTTCCACATCACACATTAACCAAACAGCCCCATGTACATCACTAAAGTCACAAATTCCACTTTTCATTCAAATGCATTTTGAAATCAAACTCACTCCAAATTGCCTACAACACTTTTCACATTTCTTTAAAACTTCCACAAATCCATTAAACAATTTTATAAAACCATTATCAGATATTCAACTCACATAACAGCCCACACACATGTCACACAATACCCTTCTCACCTTTCCAATTCATTTTATAAATAAACTCACACGAAATATCCCACACCCGTGTTTCACACACAAAACAAAATTTAGTAAAACATTTTGGCAATTTATAAAAAAAAGATTCTAAAAATGTTTAACATCTCAAATCACCACTTTTCCATTAAAAAACCCACATTAGGTGAACACACTCACCCAAACTGTATATATACACCCTTTCCCAACTTTGTTTAACCAAATAAAACATTTGCAATTTTTATAAAACAAACCCAAGAGGTATAACCATTGTTTGCACACTAAACCCATTTCAAAACCCTTATTAAAAACCAAAATCATACCAATACCAATCCAAAACAGAATTTTTTAGCCTTAAAACAATTATTAAACCACCCCCAAATGTTATAAAAACACATCAAATAATACCACAAAGATACACATGAAAAACACACGTTTTCATAAATCACCTTCAAAAAGTACAACACGGTTTTACACCTTAAACTAATTCAAAAAAACCTATTTTATAAGGCCCACATGACAATAAGGAATTAACAAAACATAATTGGCATCCCCTTTCAAGACTAATAAATCACTTTCCTATGTTATAAACTAAACCCAAACATTACCCCAAGAGTCACACATGAAAAGTACCCAATTTCAAGCTAAAATACAAATAAAAATTAAATGTTTAACCAAATTCATCAAAAACAGTTTTCAAACCACACAAAAAAGATTATAAACACACTAAATTAATAAACCAATCAATATAACTCATCATAAAATGGTTACACATGGAATCACCTACCTTTTGAGTCAAAACCCTCAAAACATGGTGCGAAACATTAAGCGTACCACCGCCGCACCACAAGGAAAATAAATCCAGACCTAGACAACAAAAAATTGACCCAAAAGATACCAAATCAGACCTTAGGATCTAACCCCAACTTCTGTAAATGAGGAAATTCAATAAAGAGGAATAAAAACTAAAAGAGGATGGAAAGAACCAAGAAGGAATTCCCTTACTTGAAATATCATGAACAACTCAGCCCCAATGCACCAATATATGAATCTCCAAGTACCCAAAACTGATATGGAGGTCCGAAGGAGTCATATTAGGTCATGTGGTGACTTAAATGGGGGGAAAAGGATGAAAATTGAAGGATTTATGAAAGATTCATTTTACCTCATCAAATCTGGTCGATTTGAGAATGATTGTGAAAGATCGTCCAACTCTGCGGGGTATATGAGCTCCAAAGAGGAAAATGCGATACAGGGGGTATGTCTTAGGTTTTTGGCTTCTAGTGGGAGGTTGAATCACTGAAAATAAGTAAAACACGAATGAGATATTGAAATTTTAAACAAATAATTTAATGCAGGAAATGGGCTTACGGGCAGGCCCATTACCTTTATTAAAAATCCAAATCCATCATGATTTAGGATTTCTATGTGGTTAAAATGGATATGGTGATTTTAATATATTAGGGTATTCCAATTGGGAAGTGGAATAAGTATAAAATAGTAAAAATTGAAGGAGTTATAGAAGAATCAAAATTTGTTTTTAAATCTGGATTTGGGCTCACGGTTTGGCCCAAATTTTCAAAACCCACCATTTTCACCAAAAAGAGTGGTAAACCCCCAAAACAAATCGGGAATGGAAATTAAATGAGTAATGAATTTAAAAAAAAATTCCTGGGTGTGACACCTAACATCATATAACAAAATTATCTAACCTAAACATATTTTACCCAAGATAGGTTAATCATTCCCATAAGTAACCTAAATTACTATAAGTGAACCTTAAATTCATCGATTCTTCAAAATATAAGTCAACCTTAATCCTCAATGAAAATAACGTAGTAATATATTTACCTCGATCATATATGGTCCCCAAAATATTGAATGTCTTCCAAAATAATAATCATATTTTAATCCCCTAATCATCCCTATCATATTAATACGACAATCGTCGCATTTCCTATCACATTGGTTGTTGGGACATGTTCTTCCATTTCCCACCATTAACTAAGAAGAGAAAGCATAATTAGGAGCTTAAGTACTTAGACAATAATCATGAAAAGGAACTGAAATCATATAAGGATAACTTGTAGAAGAAAAGTATACCCTAACTTGCGATCCCCTAGGTTTCCATCTAGGTTATCCATGATCATATATTCTTATGTGAATCTTTATTTTATTTTATCTTTGTTCCTTTAACAATGGTTCATACTAAGCTTATGAATTTACCAAAGCATATACCTCGAGAGTGTCGTAACCAAGAGTGCACCAAGGCCGGTTTTCATGTACCGGTTCCCGTTCGAGTCTAGCTCAAAGCGGTGTTTTCGGGTTTTACACATATGTACATCTGTGCCAGAGCCACCTCTACCTGCTCGTATCCAGACAAGGATGTATTTACTTGGAAACCCCTTACTCAATACTCACCAAAATACCAGGAAGATTTCCTATATTTAAACATTTCTATAGGGTTCTTCCAAGAGTTTTCATATCCTAATTTCCACAAATAACTAAACCATCATTTGATACCAACTATAGAATCTCGCCTTTTTATCACATAAACTTTCATTACATTTTACAAAACTGAGGATCTTTAAGGTTTAGTGTCTTGGAAACCAGGAACTTTAAACATGAAAACATAAAAGATTTTTCTTAAACACTCGAAAGGCTTCTCTTCATGTTCATCCTAGGTTCATTACTGCATCTCATAACCTGGGGACATACATCAAAAGAAAGGGTGAGCAGAAGTCCCAGTAAGGGAAACAAGAGAAACATTTTACATCTGAACTTGAGATACTTCAATAAGGTCATGAAAAGAATATTAAGGCATGAGAAAGAAATCATGAGGCATATCATAATAAAAATAACATTTTTCATAACTTGAAGATGTGGCTGCAACATTTAATATAGAAAATCATGAACATATCACCAAGGTCCATCCCCAAGGTGTCATTTGAAAATTACCAAGGTTATTCACCAGGATATCGTGAAAATTGTAATCTCTAGTGGTTACATCATTACCCAATGCATTGGAGTGATATCAGGGAACACCCTTAAATTTACCTTTATTATCATGTGAGACACATATATCATCATCAAACATTTCATAAATGACCCATATAGCATAAAATAAATGGGTTTCATTTCATAATCATAACGTTTTAAAAACTGCTTTAAAGATATGATCTTTACGTCACTTTAAACCCACGAAAAGGGAAAGCGGGTTTCATGTATGTAAATCCCAGAATTTAATACAGAACATCTTGGTATATATGTGAATACCAATATAGAAGGTAGATCTTTGAGTATTCACTTAATAAAATAAAATATCTAAAAATAAGAGAGAGACATTTTGAGATGAAAATTCTGCAGCATAACGGCTATGTTACAAGGTTTTTAGGAAACATTGAAAAGAGAGGGGACATGGGTCAAACATTCATAAATGACCCATAAAACCGTAGAGGGAAATAATATAATGTATTTAAGAACATGGTAATGAAATTTGAAAATATACCATATGAAATGAAGAACATGAAAGGAAGACAAAAATAAGATTTCTCTTATGAAAATTCGGCATCCTAACAGCGTTACATAAACATCAACCAAAAATGAATTGATGAGATAAAATAGGGTCTCTCATCATATAAAAATAAAATATCAGTATTATATATATATAGATCATACCCCAACATAATAGAAAGGAACTTTCAAGACTTGACATGGAATTAGAACTTTGAAAAGGGAGAAAGGTGCAAGGACCACTTAAAAATTCAGCAGGCTAACGACGCCACTTAAACTTCAAAATACTGAATTGAAGAGATCAAATGGGGTCTCTCATCATATAGTCATAAAAGATCAGTATGATAGATATAGATATCATACCCCAAAATAACAAAAAGGAACTTGAAAGAATTGACATGAAAGTAGAACTTCAAAACGAGAAGGGTGAAGAACCACTTAAAAATTCGGCAGCCTAACGACGCCACTTAAAACATCAAAATACTGAATTGAAGAGATCAAATGGGGTCTCTCATCATATGGTCATAAAAGATAATTATGATAGATATAGAGATCATACCCCAACATAACAAAAAGGAACTTGAAAGAATTGACATGAAAGTAGAACTTCAAAACGAGAAGGGTGAAGAACCACTTAAAAATTCGGCAGCCAAACAGCACCACTTAAAACTTCAAAATACCGAATTGAAGAGATAAAATTGGGTCTCTCATCATATGATCATAAAATATCAGTATGATAAATTTATAGATCATACCCCAACATAATAAAAAGTAACTTGAAATACTTTACATGAAAATAGATCTTGAAAAATGAGAAGGGAGAAAGAATCCGTTAAAAAAAATTCGGCAGCCTAACGGCGCCACTTAAAACTTCATAAAATGAAATAATGAGAGTAGGAGGGGATATCTAATTATGTGAACATGAAAAGGGCAGTAAGAGGAGTATAAAAGAAAACCCTTTAACATAAGAACAAGGAGTATAAAAGAAATTACATAAAAGAGATTTCTTGAAAAGAAAGAGAGAGATCGGATCCCTTACCTTAAAACGTAACTCTTAAAACTCAAAGGTTGGGACCTTGAGGGCTTGGGGGCACCTTGGGAGGACTCCTTGGGAGGTAATGAGACCAGAACTTCGTTGGGGGAGAGTGGGGAGTCGAATGGATGAGAGGATGGGTTGGTATTTATAGGGAAAGTGTGGGGACAATGCATTAATGGCCAAGGGACACCTCATTAGTGGTTTTGGCAAAACCATGGGCTTGACCATGGTATTTTCCCATGGTATTGGCCACTTGGGACACCTCATACCTTATATTACTATTCATAAGTCGACCATATTGATTACATACTTAATACATCATTTAATGATGTCATTAAACACCCGTAACTTAAAAACTGTATTTTCACTATTCATCGAAAATTCAACTTTCTTAGAATAATCCCAAAAATTCACCTTAACCAATTATCAATGCTCTGATTTCAAAAATGAACTCCATTTTATAAAAATAATTTTCTAAATATTTTTAATTTATTTTTTAAATAAATACACTATTCACCGAAAATTCATTTTTTTCAGAAAAAAAAAACCCAAAAATTACCATAACATAATATCAGTGCTCTGAGTTCAAAAATGAAATCCATTTTATAAAAATAATTTTTTAAATATTTTTACTTTAATTTTTAAATTAAAAAACACTATTCACTCAAAAAAACTAATACTTGAATAATAATTTATGAAATCGTTATTTAACCATTTTATTGAATCACATTACTTAATCAAGGTGCCTAGATTATATTAATACTTTCCTTAAGTGAGATTACTAATCCATTTGGACACATTACTAATCCTAATCATAAAATCACTATACATAATTTACTATTCATCAAAAATTAAGTTGATCTTATTAGACTCTAAATTTCGTACTGAGCATAATTGTACAAGACCATTTTTTGAATATCATTACACATTTTTAATTATTTAAGGTTTACATAAACATTTTTAAAATATCCTTTTTCTAAAATTCATAAAAAATATGCATACTATATTTATCCGGTCATTTGAAAATTCATAAATTTCATCATAAGAAGAATTCCCAATTTTTATTTAAAACAAAGGATCACACAAGGTAGTTACAGTCTCCTTACATAAACCCTTATCACACCAGCATAGGACCTAAGTGTAAGGTGTGCTAAGGTGAGAGAATCTGAGGGAGGCTCGGCTAACATCGCACGAGTAGTAATTTCTATCAGTTTGAACTTCTCGCAAAGGTGATTCCATTCTAGCTTCACACGATGAAGTTCTGCTTGGGTTTGGTCCAGAGCAAAGCCCAGTGGTGCTACCTCCTCCCCAAGTTCTGTTAGATGGGATTCGATCGGTCCAAGACTACTGGGTGAGGCCATAGAATCTTCTTTCTATAATAATTAACCAAGATTACTTGTATTTAGAGACAATAATCAAAACGTTTAGTTTCCAGGGGTCATATTGACCAATGGTCATATAACAGTCAAAACCCAATGGTATCATTTTAATTATGCTCATGTTATCAAATGAAACATTTTTGTTGAGTATAAAAAACAAAATAAAATAACACATAAAATTAGGAAACAAGCTTTATTCAAAATTTAGGGTCATTACAGCCGGGTTTACCTCCAGCTGGGCTGGGAAGTGGTCCCCGATGCCGGGTTTACCTCCAGCTGGGCTGAGAAGTGGTCCCCGATGACGGTTCTGAGCCTCCCTCCAGTGGAGTACCCTTTTACAGGACTAGAAATTGGGACTCGTCGACGACTTTAGTTGGTTCTCACTCCAGTGGATTACCCTTTTACGGGACTGGGCAGTGTGGCACCCGTCGACTCTTTCCAGGTCTCCCTCCAGTGGGAACCCGTTGACTTCCAGGGATTACCCTCCAGCGGGGCTGGGAAGGGGGGTCACCTATTGACTTTGAGGAGACCTTTCGACTGCAGGGCAGTGACAAGGTGGGGTTTGGTGTTCCCCCCATAACTCTCAAGTATGAGGGGCACTTTCCCCACTGAGACGTGTCCTTGTGACACGACCTAAAACCGTGCGGGCGAGTCAGTGCCGCCGAAAGCGGATAGTGTCAAGGTGCAGTGATTTGATCCCCTTGACTTGAAGTTCGGGGTAGATGTGCGGGATGCTGGGCATGGATGATGTTTACATCTGGGAATGTTGGCTACTCACCTTTCCTGGGCTGAGCTACGGGATGGAGATCCCCTTACGATCTTGTTCGGGCTTCTTGATTGAGCATATGGATATGTATATAACTTGTTCCAGTACCCACTGCTTGGGTTTTGGCTACTCTCCTTCCAGGAGAGGTGAAGACGTGTGGGGTATGCCCCATGATTTCAGTGTCTAGCTTATCATGGTTGGACGAGTCTACTCTCCTGCTATAGGTAGCAAAGACTTGACGAGAAGTTCATCCTCTCACCATTTCCAGCTCCTTGTGTATGAACGAGTCTATCTCCTCTCTCTTGTTGGGTTGAGCTGGACTCTCTACTGTTACTCTTTACTGCACTCTTGGTTGTCCTCCTTTACTTTTTACTATTCGATCAACTGCTCACCCTTCGGTACCTCCTTTGTTGCTCCCTCGAGCCTATGGGGTATCCTACTGAATATTTTTATACTCACCCCTGCTTGGGCTTTGCCTGCACTTGGTGTGCCCTTGCAGATGACAGACAGGTTGGTCGTGACTTTAGTGGAGCTTAGGAGTTTGGGAGCTTGGACCGCGTGCGGTGGTTGGAGTCGGGTTCTAGGTGGGGGACCCTTCCAGCTATTTTTCTTTTTTTTACTTGTTGCCGAGTTGTGGAACTTTTCTGGTGGGGCACGTGTTTTTCCCCTTTTCTTTTTAGTTTACCTTCAGAACTTTCTTTCTACTATTTAGAGGTCAATTCACTTTTTGGTTTATTTATATTAGTTGGTACTTTGATTTTCTTTTACTCTGCACTTTTGGATTGAGTGTGCTACCTGTGTGTGTACAGGTACTTAGGAAAAGGCCACCCCGAGTTATTGTGCCTTCGGCGCTGGTCGCCAACCCCTGGCCTATGGAGGCGAGCTCGGGGTAGTTGCGGCTCGAGCCCGGGTAGGGTCGGGTTGTGACAGTGACAAAAGAAAATTATTTTTCTCAAGAAGCACAGTGGTTGACCAAGTTCATCTCACTTGATGTGCTAATCAATTTTATTTACTTACTTAATCTAATTAATCAAAATTAATTATTTTCGTTATATTAATTATTTTATGTAAACAATGTAAATATTTTTGGGATTTTTATTAATTTTTAAATAATTAAAATGAAAGTTAATATAAAATTCTAAACTAGCATGAAATTCTAAACATAATGTATTAAAGAAGAAAGAAAATGGTTTTGAGTTCACTTTAGGGTTCAATCATTATTTTCCTTTATAATTTTGATTTTATTTTGAAAATACAGACATGGAATATCATGTTAAATTGCTATTCTTTTTTATTTAGAAATTGTGAAATATTTGAAAACCTAAGAAATCTTAACTACACCTCCTCCTTCAATCAATGTTAATGAAACAACTTAATCTGATGTGTTCCATGTTCTAGGACCCGACTATATCGAAGTCATTTCATCCATTGATTCACTCATCTCCATCATGTGAAAAGTTATCCAATGAATATATGGAAACAAGATTAAATAATATAATATAAATAGATTCATTTTCATGTAATTGGGTGAAAATCAACACATCGGGGAAATTTGTCCCACCCTTTAATTTTACACAAATCAATCCCAAACTTAAAATTAACTTTAAGAAAAATTCAAGTCACCATAACCTCCCCCGAGACAAGCATCAGGGTAAGACCATCATTTTAGAGGTTAATAGATCAAAATGTTATAAATATATAAGAGAAGAAGAAGATAAGTAAAATTAAATAAAAATAATAATAAAAAAATAATTGAGATGATGATGGGGGGAGATAGAAGAAGAAGATATAAATTAGAATAAGAAAAGAAAGTAAAATAAATTATAAAGAATAATATATTTATATAAAATATATAGAACGATAAAATAATAATAATAATTTAGAAAATAATAATAATAGAATAAGAAGAAGTGAAGAAGAAGAGAGGATGGTTGATGGGTGGAACAAAATTGATTGCATGAATTGATTTATTAAAATAAAATTATATTACAATTAAAACAGAACAAAACAAAATAATTAAATGAAAAGAAATATAAAAGAATAAAATAGGGAAGAACAGAAGATGCATCACCCCTCTCCTCACGTAGAGCCCCTCTCCCATGATGTTAATTGACTTGATAAGGAGGGAAATTAATTAATTTATAGATAGTGAGACGAGGGGCTCAACCTCCCTGGCCTTAATGGATTTGTGTGATGTTGGGGGGTCTGCTACTTAAAATAAAAACCTTTGTGGGTGTAATAAATGAAACACATCCAACCATTGATGGCTGTTATTTGATATTGTGCATAGACTTATTTCACATGGGTAGTAGATCTTTCAACCTTTATGGGTTGCATGCCTTTGATGTGGAAGCATGAACATGGCACCAACGGTGATGTCCAACAATGGAGGGGATCAGTGGTGAAACATGGTAGAAGGAGTGAGCAGTGGTGCTCCTCCAAGTCATATGACCTTAAAATATACTGATGAAGGTTATAAAAGGGCTCCATGGAAGTTTTTCATGGCTTTAGAGGAAATTAAATCCTCAATGGTGGGAGAAGAGCTTGAGTCGAGATCATGGTGTCTGACCATGGTGGATTTTAGTGGTGGAATGAAAAGTAGAGTAATGGTTGATAGGTGATTAGTGGATCCTGGTAGTGGATCCTGGAAACGAGGTAGTGTAGTTGAAGTGTGGCATCAGTGTTCATGATCTACATATTTTAAGGTGGAAGCGATGGTTTCTGGATATTGCGGTGGTGGACCAGTGGAGATGAAAGAGAATTTGCAGTGTATTTGTGTGGGGGTGAACATGATCTTCAATGGGTGATGTTATGTGGAAGTGGGGGATCGTCCAAGGAATATAGAAGAGACAGAGTGGTGGAGGATGGAGGAGCGTGGATGAGCCACGATGGAGCACAACAGAGCTTCTATCACATATCAAAATGGGATGAATCTGTGCAAGCCTTTATAAGCCTTGATGTGATATGAGCCATCTAGAATCCTATACTGGGATGAGATCTTGGATAGCACTCACACCCATGTAGGGTATGCACTATTCCCATGTGGGCCTTCGACCAATCACTGCTCATCGTGGGGTTCACCACCCACGTTCAATTTTCATGGGGCTTTATTACTTGTGCACTAACCGGTCTAGCAGGCCCTCCCTAAGGGTTGTGTGGCTAGCTGACTCTATTGAGCTGGCTAAATAGATAATTCTCATGGGTTGAAGGACTGCTTAAGCTTGGCCTATGTTTTAAGACAAAAATACAGAAAAATAGTTAGAAATAATAAAAAAAGATCATAAAAATTTCACAAGATTCATAAATAAAAAATTTTAATTCTAAATGATCATTATTTTAATCATCAATCACCATTCCTATTCCTTAATTATAATTTTCCATTTTCTAATAAAACATTGAAATATAAGTGAATTATCATTGAAAAAAATTAAAAAATTCATTTAAATTTGATAAATATTATTCAAATAAAATGAGTTTATTTGTAAATTCTAGAGGGATTCTACACTTAGATCCTTATATTGAAAAAAAGGTAACCTAGAAAAGGGTTTTTGGACGATAAACATATACATCCAAGAAAGGTTACTAATAGAAGGTAATTAATCCCATCAAATATTAAATAAATTAAATATAAATATAGGGTGAAAATATCCTCTTTTGGGGTTTTGGGAAACTCTATGTTAAAATAAATTTAAATATTATGCCCACCACGGGTGCTTCAACTATGCCCAAAACCAACAAGTCACATCCGAGGGTAACATTTAACATTTATAATTATTTATTTTATAGTTTATTTATTTGAAATATTGGTTAGATTTTAAATTCATATTCTTCATTCTTTAATATGAATTGGATTAACATTTTATCAACATATTGATCTTTTTCATTCAATTTTTCATTTTCGTAAAGGTCAGAGAACAAGTGAAGAATGACTGGAGATGCCATCAGGAAGTGCCAAATTTTTTGGCCAGTAATAATGGGTGATAAAAAATGTTGTCAGAGTACACATTTTGTACCCTATCACACTATATCTAGGCATGCCTCAAGATACACAACATGTAAAACTATAACAAGACATTGTGTATTTATTGTACACCATGTGTAGACTGGACCAGGCTAGATCATTGGTTGTCAGATTACATATTTATTAGTTGGCATACATTCCATATAGTCTACATGGTTTATCAGTGAATGTTTCACATCTAAGGTAGTCATAAACATTATCAAACCATGTGAGACTGATATCCTAGAGTAATAATGACATACAAAACATGTAGATGGATTGTACATGACAAGTTTTCCTCATTTCTTACATCTAAAATACACATGGAGATTCTTGATGTGTTACGAAGATGCACAATAAAATTGATACACAGAATTTAGTTGGTCTGTATATTCCATTTAGTTTCTTCTGAAAAACATGACATGTTCTTTGATGGGTTGCATGGACGAATGTATAAAGTGACACATTGTATGCAGCTAGCTTGTACATGAAATTTACTCCATTCGAGATACACACTGAAGCCCTAGGCATGTTACCTAGGTACAAAAAAACCAAGATACATGGCATGTAACATGTAAGTACACATCATATAGTCTCCCAATTAATCATAGAATTAAATTACATTAAATTGAAAATTTCAGCATTAAAACATTATTTCTTTGATTGGTACTTTAAGTGTTTGATATTTTATTTTTTAAAATAATTTTAAATTCACAATTAATTTATTATAATAATATATAATAATTGGTTCAACCAATTATTTTTCCTGAATTCCATAAATATGGGTAACTCCAAATGAATTTGTATGGTCATTAAGATGAATGGGAATTAATTAATTAATTGATATATTAATTAAGGAAACCATTTTTATATTAATAATAAATAATGAATAAGAAATAAATGTTAGCCTGTTATTTTTACATATTAATTAAATATTTTATTGTTAATGAGTTTGACCATGACCTATTTATATGTTGGCATTTATTTAAATTAATTATTTCATGGGTTTTCAATTATTAATTATTAAATTAAATTGATATATGGAAAGTCATCCCTCCCTCCATATTACATTGGACCTACATGTCCAAATTTATTTACGTAATACCAATTAACCAATATTTTGGTTCCCCTCACATTCATGTGAATAATAAATAATTTTAATTAATGGAGCATCCCAAGTCACATAGATGTGTTTCAAGATATAACCATTATGATACAAACTCAGGTGATTCATCGGTGGATAGGTATAACACTTCAAATCATGTCAAGATCAGAAAAGGAAGTTATTATATTTGTTAAAAAGTTGATTTATTGTCCACTCAACAAATAAACTATTAGATAATCTCATGGATGGGTAATTTAGTTATTTATTTATTTCTTCCACATATAATATTTATTTAATGGATGCAATAACATTATTACATAAATAAAATAATTAATGTGAAAATATGGAATTTAAATAAATATAATATGTGTAAATGTTTTATTTAATGTGGTTAATTAATTAAGTAAAATCCACTTAATATTAAAAATTCATATTAATAATAAAACATGATAAAATTTATTCATAATAAAATAGAATCCCTTCACTAAATATTAAGTAAAATTTGGACTTCCATTACTTGATTATGAATGAAACTCAATAAAATTATGTGTTTGGGAAACCCTATTTGGGGAACTTAATTATATAATGGGATTTATTGTGATGGTTTTGGGCTGACTTAAGCATTTCAAATTAAGAAGAGCATCCCTTGATAGACATGGTGTAATTTGGAGGCAAGTGTTGAGGAAATAAAAATCAGGATTTCAAGGTTAAGGAATACACTCAATGGATCAGGGAGAATCCTACTGATATTTGGAAAATAATTTCCCACCTGAATACCTTCAAATTGTTTGACCAACCCTTGTTGGGGTTATGAAAATGTGCACATGAATCCTTTCCAGTAGAATTTCGAAGAAACTAAATATTCTGAATAAAATTGAGAGGGCTATTGATGATTGATAAAATAGTGGGAGATTTAATAAAAATTTATCTATTTATTATTTCTTAAAAAATTGGTAATAGAGAAAATTACTAACAATATATTTTAATTATTGAAAAAATAGAAATAAACACTAAAAAATAGTGTTATAATTCCTTAAATTATGGGTTTTTCTTACAAATAAAAATTTCTAGATACGGTAAAATCATTTATGAGATGTATTATTATCATAAAAATTGTATTTTGTGTTGGAATCGTCTATTCCCATTCTTTAACCCCAGTAAGTGATTCGAGGTGAAAAGGATTCCATCTAGTGATATATAGAGAATTATTCCTATATCTGTTGTATCATATTATCAACTATTTCCAGAGTGTTGATAATATAACATAAATACATGGATTATTAAACAATAATATCTCATCTTATTTCTCTCAAGAAAGATCATGAAAGACTTGAAATAAATAATATTGTCGATGCACTATATCTATGTAAACGGGATGAAGGCAATAAAAATACTAATCATTATTTTAAATTGATGGGGGTATATTGATTAGTTAGTGAAATTGGGATTCCACTTAGATAATAAAATATCAATTAATATTATCTTAATATTAGTACCACCAATATTATCCTTAGTTATCCACATCTGAATAAAAAAATGGTGAATTCATCCACGAAACGTTTTCCCATACTTTACTAAGGGGATAAGGACCAGTTAAAACATGTTTCTCCACCCCTTATGTTGAAATTTTTGAAAGACAATGTTAAAGATCCCATGGTTAATCTAAATCCAAACGATCCATTATAGTGTCCTTGAAGAGAGACAAAAGATTCAATGGTAGAATAATGAATAGGATGCTATTAGATTCTTATGTGGGAAGAATTGACACTTGAAAAGAAATTAAAATGAATTGATGAATAAAGTTGTTCTGTCCACTTTACATATATTCATCAAGTTTTTATCTACCACTTCTGTATTTAATTCAATATATTTACATCATAAAATTATTTAAATATAGTAAATGAAAAAGTATAGAAAGGTAGTAGTTTGAAATCAAAATGAGTTGAGAAAGGGTGACTCCTCTGTCATCCAAGGAGAACTCACAATTTTTCATTTACAAATAGATTGTTTCATGTTTATAATATGTGTTATGAAAACATTTATATCAGTTTCTAGCTCAATATGATCACACATTACTTCATTTTCGAATAAATTTTATTATGGTACTTGAAAACTGAAGTAACAACTCAGTGACTCTTGAATCACAATATCCATCATAATTAATAATGGATATAAAATACAATACTCTTACCTAATCCTAACAAGATAATTCCTTATCAAATAAAACTGAAATTTGTTATCTTTTAATACCCATTAAAGTGTTATAGTCTCTATTGAGCTATGATATAGGATATACAAAATAGTATTTATCATGTTTTATATAATAAAAACTTAAAAAAAGGTACATCACAAATTTTTTTTAGTGTTTTTTATACATTTCCACATGAAACGCTATAAATATAAAGGTAACATCATATAATGTATCAATTGAGATATGATAAGAATCTATTAGGATACTACTAAAATTATTTTTTGTAAATTATTTGTTAAAATATGATTTTAGCTACAAACGAATATCAAAACACTAAGGTGCATCTATGAAAATAATACAACATACACTAAGGATATTAATTTTTTTTCAAGAATAACTGGAATTCCATTAAGGGAAGCCTATATATTTAAAGATTGTGGGATAAAGATTAACTAAAAATAGTTTAGGCTCTAGATTTATATAAGTTGTCATAGGAATACTGGACTCCATTGAAATTAGTGGGAGGATTAGTTCTAGAGACACATACTGTGTACGAATCTATAACCAACTAGGTGGTTTATGTTCACCATGGTGGGTGAAAAATTTATTATTATTTTAGAATTAATATTATTATAAAGAAATAGTAAATAAAAACATGATAAGGTTGACAAGGATGTATATATTCAATAAATGGACTCCATGTATCAAAATCCAGGGATTCTATATTTTGAATATTTCCAAAACTTGATACTGCTGGTGAGTATTCAAGAGAAACTAGACATGGATGTTATAAGACAATACCAATAAATCATGATTCATTTTGGAAAGGTTTAGTCTATGATAAAAATTATACTCCAATCGTTGTGACGTAGATCATTTTGAATTCTACTTGTCAAAATCATATTTTATGATCATCATATTGGGATATTGATAATCAAGGCCACCTCATTTAGAGGAATCATAATGGAATATTTCTATATGATGTGACCAAATAGATACCCTATGGTATATTTCTACAAGTCATAACTAAGAAGGGTTGGTGACATCAATAATTTCCAATAAGATATGCAGATTACATAAATTCATTTATGAGTAAATCATGCATAGTTGTATCTGTTGATTTCTGCCAGGGAGTGCCTGCCGTGCGTGAGTTTATGCTTGTTTATGGTCTCATTTTACCCAACATTCCCGATTTCTGAAGGGGGGATGCATCCATCGCCTCTTTGGAAGTGTCTGCTCGTTGATCAAAATATGATGATGGGATGTTGGTTTCTACTTTAGTGGATTCCTCGTTGGAACTCATTTCCTAGTCCGGGCCTCCCTCATAAATTAAGAAGTTGTTACTAAAACTCATTACCAGAGACACATCTTCATGGACACCTATTAATTATGCTTCTTACTCAAGGACATTCCAAAGGGTCAAGTCGGGGAAGTAACCTTCGGTTAGGAGAGTAGTCATGCTGCAACATCTGTGGCATGTCTTGATGCTTGAACATTGTATCAGTTGTATTATTTAACTTCAGAGGGATTTTCAAGGAAACATAATGTCGAGGTTTCCCACATCGATTGTGGGGTATCTTATGCCAGAGGGATATCTCTGATGTTTTCCTAGTATTCCCATGTTTAACATAGGGCATGCCATGAGTTTACCGCCTAGCGAAGATGGCTCAGACTGATCAGAACATTAATAAAAGTGGACCAGATGGGTACATCCATAGGAGGGAGCACCTAGAGTGTTTATCATATGGATGGATCAGGATGACCAATTAAAACTGATCGATGATAGCGTGTCCCTAAAAAGGGAAGGTTTTATACCATGAATGCGAATTTAGACACCATAAAGGGTGGATCAGGAAGGCACACCCTGTAAAGGGGATCACTGAGGTTTACAATTAGATGGGATTTAACCTCATAGAAGCATAATACATACCCTATTTTGAAGAAAAGGATCAAAACACACATAGTTTGAGAGGGTGATTTGGGGCTTACACATGGTTAGATTCCTATCACAAGAGGAACAGTCTTGGTTATATCGTGTTGGGATCAAACAGAACATAGTTTTGGAGTGGGGCGTTGAGTCCCCTAAGGAGGCAACTCGTGAGGATGTACGCATGGATGGGACCCAAAGGAAATGGAACATTGGGTTAAGGAAAGATCTTCCTGAAACACAAGGTCTCAAGGGAGAGACCCGGATGGTCATGAGTGATGGGATTTATCCTCATGGAGGCTTCTTACATATCCCCGTGTCATGGAATCAAAGTCCATAATGCTTAGGAGATGTGGTATAGAATTGGGGCATACACAAGTGACAATGACCTAGAGACTTGCTAGGGCTTATTCATGGTTAGAAGCCTAATGGGATCAAAACAACTTTTGGAGGTGGATCCAAGAGATGTGTCCCGGATAGGGATGATGTCACATCCAAAGGGAAAATACCTAAGAGGGAGCACCAAAGTTTACAATTGATCAGGGTTGAACCTCTGTAAGATACCTTACATACCATACTTAGAAGATAGGGATCAAAACCCAGGTTGTTTGAGAATGCAGTTTAAGGTCATGAGGATGAAAGGGGAATATAGTTTAACATCATGTGGGACTATCAGTGAACCAATGTGAAATGGCCGAAATTTATTGGTGATGGACTTGGACCTCAAGGAGGATTCCTACATACCCTATTTAGAAGTCAAGGATCAAATCCAACATAGTTCAGCAGATGGGGGTGCATGGGGATTACACATGGTTAGCGTCCCATAGAGGATGTGAAGGTCGATACTTACTCTAAGCCCATGTGATTCATGGTTAGTGTGAGAAACAAGAGGTTTCAATAGACCTTATGATCATGTCACAAATGGTTCGTCAATAAGGATTAGAGAGGGGCATACACATGTTTATCACCCCTAGTAGAGGAATATTGGGACTTAATCTAAGAGGGAAGCCCGAGGAGCGTGTCTAGATATATGAGGATGATATGGACATCATACAGGGAAAACCCTATCATGGTGGATCAGGGCTTATGCGGAGGCTGCCTGAAGTGCACATAACAACAAATAATAAAGGGAAAGAGAAGGTGGAATGAAAAAGGGGGGAAGTGGAAGGTTCCTTAACCCATCCCTTCTTTTTTCCACTCAGGACTGCCAAGCAAGAAGAAACTCACAGTTTAACACCATGTATTTAATATATATGTTATTGGTAGTTTAATGTACTATAGATTAGACAATGAGGAATCAATCCTCATCCCTTGAACTTACATAACTTGAACCGACCCAAACTTGTAGGATAGAAGGCACAAGCAATTTATGACGAGAGTGAGGTGGAGGAGTGTTCAATAAAGGGTACCACGTTAGCATGGCTACGCAAAGATAGAATATCCATTATCATGCCTATAAGAAGAATAATGAGGTAGTGAAATGATATATGAAACACCTCTCTAGGAACCAATAAATCACTCCACATGAGCCTAGAGGGCCGTATGGAAGAAGGGTTTGTGAAGCGAAAGGATTCGTAGAGATGGGATTCACAAATCTCTATTGCTTCGTAAAGTAGAGGGGCTTCATGAAGGATGGTCGATTCGTGAAGGAGAGAATTGGGTGGAATAGAGCATCATTTTTTGTGAAGAGCTCTTAATTTTTTGAGTTCTCCGTGAAGGATTAATGCTTTTAGGAGGCTCAAGAAACCCGAAGGGGGTCCCTCCTTTATGAAGGGTGAAGGCCTTCAAGATGGGAATACCCACCATAGGTGGGGTACATAAAGAACAAAAGGAGCTAGAAATCACACATCCTAAGTACCTTAGGAAATCCATCTTTGGGTTCACGATGATCTTTGTGAAATGAGAGATGGGAATGCGAAAGGTTGTAGAAACAATTGTTTGAGGAGGGGTGACCCTTCTGTTTATATCTAGTGGAGGTCGGCGGGTTTCGTGGAGCTGGCCGAAAAGAATAATCAAGCACCAAGAAGAAAACGTGACACCGTGGATGGCATTCATTCATAGTCATATCACAAATTAAATGTGATATCGCGAAGCACATACATTCGTGGGCTGGTCAGTGAAGGGAGCAATACGCCTCGAAGGACATACATTTTCATTATAGTTCACAATAGGAGTGGGACACCATAGAGGAGATTCATTTGCGAGTTGGTCAACAAAGGGAGTGGGATGCCGCAAAGGACATACATTTGCGAGCTGGTATGTGAAGGGAGTGGGATGCCACATATGTGATTCATTTGTGAGATGGAATGTGAAGGGAGTGGGATGCCGTGGAGGAGATCCGTTTGTAAGCTGGTTCGTGAATCATATTTGTCAAATAGCACCTATGATGATTTTATTCAAAAATAAAGGCCACTTAGGTATTCATTTGGCTTTGAAACATCTATGAATTTGTTCATTCTTTCAAGGGCATGAATTTTGGTTCAAACAAATTCCCCCCTCAAAATGAGAGATGAGGAAAAAAATGGTCGGATTCTGATGGAAAATCATCAAGAAAACCCTTATTGAATCAAAAAGTTGATAGGGTACTCTTCATCTTCAATCCATGTTGTCCAATGACCACCATGAAGCATGGGAGAAAGGTCTCCTCAAAGGGAACTATGAAATGTCACCATGAAGAGCATGAAAATAATCATCACAAATTCCGAGTCGACTTTGGCATATAAATAGGGCCACAATGCTCTTTTTTCTGTACCTAGATCTCCATGAACGACTGTGCTGATGCTCTCTATTCCTAAAGAGATCTGACCCATGAACGCACCTACACGAACTGGGTCTACAGTTCAGTCCTCTGCGAATGCTTTCTAGAAAACTGGTGAATCGAGAGCCAAGAGAATGTCTACTATGAGATCGGTCTCTGCGAACGATCACTTCGACCAGTCTCGGAGAACAAAACTTGATTTTTTTTGAGTCTCATGCCAATGGCTACTGAGGAGGATACTCAAGAAGTTATCATTGATGCAGTCCAAAGGGGAGAAATGATACACAATGTTAAAATAGGAGAGTAAATTCAAAGTACTTCCGATCATGAATCACTGATGACACTGCTGTTGAATGGTCAGAAGGACTACCTTCTGTGCAAAAGACTACTACTGTACAACTTTGGCTTGGGGTATGATGTCTTCATTCCTTAGGAAAAACGAGATAAGTTGACCTACTAGTTTAGGGGAATAATAGGACAATATCAATGGTAGATGGCCATAGATTCCCACATCGGGAAAGATCATACTCCTATCACAGTGCAATGCCTCTGCAATCATGTCAACAACAACGATGGTAAAGATTTGGTAGAAGATACATCCCTACCTCAGTATAAGAGGATCATTAAGGATGGGATTGAGAATCTAGATAAGGTATTGATCCATAGATGGGATCTATGCCAGGGTGACAAATTCACTAATGAGTGGGCCTAGGTGTACTGGGAGTGCACATCCTATGTAGATTTCGATCATGTGATGAGGTGAGTAGGCATGTATGGAGTAGCATGGGCTTCCCAATTCCATGTTTCCCAACTAAAGGAGTTTATACCAAAGCTACTAGGCCAGTGGTAACTAGATACCAACACATTCCACCTACATTGTCACATACATAGATTATTTTAAATTTAAATATATTTTAATTTCCATTCATGCTTTGTTTTGAGGGTTTCCCAAGCATTTATGGAGGAATGGGTGAGTTTTTATGAATTGGGCTAAACCGTGAGCCCAATTCCAGATATAAAAATAAATTTTGATTCCTTTATAACTTCTTCATTTTTCAACATTTTTCATCCATTCTAATTCCTAATTGTCATCCCCTGGCATATTAACACCAAAATATTAATTTGGACCATTTAGGAATCCATAATCAAGGTGGATATGGGTTTTTATTTAAGATATTAGGCCTGCCCGAAAGCCCATTTCCTGCATTAAAAATAATTTTTAATTTTTTAATATCCCCTTCAGTATTTGCGTTTTTTCGGTGATTCCAACTCTACCCTGAGACCACATACCTAAGGCACACCTCCAAACTCTCCTCACTCTATTTTGAGCTCGGTTGAATCTCGAAATTGGGAGAAATTTCTCTGGATTACACAAATCGCCCAGATTTGAGGAGGTAAATTGATCCTTTCATAACTCCTTCAAGTTTTATTATTTCCCCCCCTTTCTAGTTCCTACATGACCTCATCATTATTTTTAGAAACTCCATTAAATTTTTATCTGTTTTAAAAATCGTATTCTGGACGATTTTGGGTCGTTTTCTTCAGGATTGTTTTGGGTAAGTGATTCCTTCTTGGTTTCTTCCTTTTCCTTTAGGGTTTCCTCCCTCTTTAATTATGTTATAAAATTTCCTGAAGTTAGGGTTAGATACTAGGGTTTCATTTGGTGTATTTGTGGCCAAATTTTGTGATCTAGGTCTGAATTTATCTTCCTTGAGGTGCGGCGGTCGTGCGATTGATGTTTCGCCCCAATATTTGGGGGTTTCGACACATTCGGTAGGTGATTCCGTGGGTAACCATTTAATGATGAGTTAGTTTTCTTGATTAAATAATTTATCATGTTCCTTATATGCTTTTTATTATGTGAAAACCATTTTCGGTAGCAATTGTAAAGCATTTGGTATTAAAGTTACATTTTTTTTGAAGTATGTATTTTTCAAATGTATTTCTTGTGTTATCTCTTGTAGTAGTTTTGTAAAACGTGGAAGTGATTTATTAGTTGTTGAACGGGGCTGCCAATTTTGGTTGGGTAATAATATAGTGTCATGTGGGCCTAAAAATGAGGGTCTTTGAATGGGTTTTATGTGTGTAAACCTGTTATACTCTTTGAAAGTGTTTTATGGATTTTTGTTTTCTCATGGGTATCTTTTGTGATATTGTTCAAAGTGATTATATAACATTTGAAAGTGGATTATTACATGTTGATTGGGATGCCAATTCTGTTTTGGTAGGGTCTTGGTGTTCTTTTTTCTTAAAAAGAGGTTTTTGAAATGGATTTTATGTGCAATGTTTGGGTATACTCTTTATAATTGTTTTATGAAAGTTTTGAATGGTTTATTGGGCTGTGTAATAGGTGAAACAATATCAGCAAACTGTTTTGGTAGGAGTATATTTTTAAAAGGTCTATTTAATTTGTAAAAATGATGTTATGTGATATGTATCATCTTGGAAATATTTTATTAAATTGTTTGAAGGAGATATTGAGGAGTGAAAGTGATGTGAAAGTGATGTGGAGTGTTTTGTGTGAGTGTAATGTGAAAAATTGTATTTTTTATTATGAAAGAAGTGTTATATTCCATGTGTGTAGGATGTTATATGATTTTAAATATATTATAATTGTTTTATAAAATTTTTTAATGGTTTTTTGGAAGTGTTGAAGAAATGTGAAAGGTGTTGTGGGCTATTTTGGTGTGATTCGGATTTCAAAATCATTTTGAATTAAAAATGGATTTTTGTGACTTGTGTGGTATACATATGGGATGTTTGGTCAATTTGTGATGTGGAAATGATATTTTCATGTTCAATGTATATTTCTTGACTTGTTGAACTTGTTTGAGCACGAGGGGAAAGCCTGGGTATCTAGGTGGGTGGACGTGTACCAGTATGTTAGTGAATCCGTGGGGTTTGGCCTCAGTTTCACTTAGAAAGATTGACGCTTACAACTCTAACTAAACTATGATGATGATTATTGGGGACCACTAGGTTATGGGTATGTTCCCTACTAGTGTCTCGTGCACGAGAATGGATTTTTGTGATGGTTAATCTCACCGAGATACGAGGTACCTGGGACCCACAGCTAACTAGTGCCTAGGGGTTATTTCCTATTTCTTGTGCTCATTATTTAATTTTTACTTACCGTCGGCATACGGTATAGTTGGATGGAAAATTCAGTATCCTTGTTATTTATTTTAAGAGTGTTGATTATTAATGATAGCCCACTTGAAAATTGTTTTTATTCAAAGTTTCATCTTTTAGAAATTGTAACTAGCTTTTCATGTTTTTGAAAACTTGCATGCTTTTCATCTTTAAATGTTTATCACATGGAATATATTAGTGGTGGTATCCTATTGGGAATTGGCTCACACCCTACATAAACCCTTGGGTGTAAGTAGACTTGGTTATTTTTGTTGTCGCAGGTTGGGTATAGTTTTTTGTTCCAGTGGTTCGGGTTTCTAGCAGGTCCTTGGTGGTGAAGTCTTGTGGAGGTGGCTTGAGGGCGGTTCCCCTTGCCATGAGGGTTCTTGGGCTGTCCTTATTTGGTTTTGTACCTTTGGTATAGACCTTTTTAGTTGATTTAAGCTATGTAATTCAGTTCTGAATTTTTGTAAAAGATTGTTTAGTTTGAAAAATCCAGATTTGTTTCATTGGATTCTTTTGTTGTTTTATGTTTATAAACTCAGGTAAATCATTCCCATTTTTCATTTTATGATACCCGGGCACTTGTTCCAGCCCGTGGGGATCGGGAACGCCCTTTGGGTCTTGCCATGGACCGGGTCGGGTGCCGATTTTGAAGGCGACCGGATTCGATTCGTGACAAAATGGTATCAAAGGAGGTTCAGGTTAACTCTTTGGTCATGTTATTTGGGGAAGAGTCAGGATAGTCTAGAGTTAGGATTGTTGGGACATGTAATTCTAGTTATGGGTAGTGTTCCTGATCACCACACCTCATAATGGGATTCAAGTTTCCAAGAGAAGTCAGGATTTATCTAATTCCTTCGGTTTTCTTGGTTCGATGTTGATTAAGGGAAATGAAAAGAGAGTTGGGTTAATGGTCCTAGTGAGCTTGCAGGTCCTAACAATCCATTTCGGTCCACGGATATTCCGTAAAACACTCTCTGTGACAGTTAAGTGATTGGAATATGGCCTCCAACCATACTTCCAAGTCACCCACTGAAACTAGTTTCCTCTCGTATTGTTTTGTGCTTAGGTTTTGAAATCTTGGCACTTTGGTTTTAAGAAGTGTAAAGTTTTTGTGAAATGATTTTCAAATAAAGAGGGAATGGTTTGGTTTATGAAATGGCAGAACTAAATTTTCAGAATTGTTTTGAAATGTAAAATGGTGCGCTTACACCTCTTTGAAAGCATGAACTGTATTGAAGTTGGTTTTGAAAAGTGTTTCCAATAGAGTTTTCTAAACAATCAGAGTGTGTTTTAATGGGATGAGATGTTTTGAAATTGATGTGAATATATTGAAAGTGAGTTATTTTCTAAATGGTTGTGACTTTTGGAAAATTTTTGTAAGATGTGAGTTGGGATTTTGATCTCGTGGTTAGCAGTTATGAGAAAAAAAGGATGTGTTAGTTGACCGTTTTGGTTTTGAAAAGTGGAAAGAATTTTTGTTTTAACCTTTGGTATTTCCAATAGTGACCACATGCATGGGGTTATATGGGATGATGGATGGTTTATGGCATGAATGGATGAGTTTCAGGATAGATATGAGGAGGGTGTCTGGTGTGGCACAAGAACATGCATGTGTGAGGCCCATGGGGTACCATTGGTGGATACGCTAACCGCTGAACCGTTTGTTATCAAAGAAATGGTTTTAAAGAAAAACATGATGTCTTGATGAATAATTTGGGATGGTTTGTATTATGGGTTTTTGAAAATGTGGATTTTGTGGGATGTTTTGAGTCCAAGAACCCCTTCTATTTGAATTGTGTTTTGTGTTTGTGTTTTGTCGGTAAGCTGTGTTGTAGGGACGGTTAGTGGTCTCTTTTGAAAAATGTTTTGGGATGCCTTTACGGTGGTTGCCTTCCTGTGTTTGGAGCTAGATTATGGATTTTTTTGACCAATGGACCAGATTGGTTGGGTCCTTGGGTTCTCTCATTGGATAAGGTACGCCCCCATTAAGGGTTAATGCACAACTGAAGTGTAGCCCGTATTGTTTCGGCATTGGAAAATCCTCCAGTTGATCAATACAAGGAATATTTTATCGATCATTGTTGATTGAGTCTACACCCATTCATTTCATTGATTTGTGGATCCTCTTGTAGTGGTATAGTGCTTTTGGAATGTTGAAAGATACCTTAGTTTCATAAGTTTCCTGATTCATCGAAGGTGGAAGTGTTCTTTCGTTGTTAGTGTGGATGAGTGTCTTGATGGTGTCTAAGAGGGCCTCTGGGTTCTTTAGTGTTTCTTTGAAGAAAGAGTTATTATTAAACCACCAATTTTGATATTTTGGTCATGATAGGATATTGTGTCCACTTTTTGGACTTGTCTATTGTTTAGGGACTTTGAATATGGTCTCGTTTCATGTATTGTTTCTATCAATCTCAAGGGTCATGTTCAGTGACGCATTGTGATGTTGTGTGCTCTTTTGACTATAAAGGTGAAGGTCACACAATCCTCTGAGATTATATGTTATGTTGGGAGTATGTATACCTTGGGAAAAACATCAAATCCTCTATCTTAGAGGAAGGTGTTTATACGTGTCCTTCCCTTCTTTTGTTTCTCACCCAAAGAAACAAGGTGCGATGTGTGTGCATCTTCTGATCCCTTGTTTCAGTGAAATGTCTGGTTTTGGTAAAGTGGGTTATGGAGTGTGTTATGTCTTGATGAACCCATCGGGTATGCGGTGTATTTTTTTGTGGCACTAAAAGAATAAGTTATACATAGGGGTTTCAACAGCCTAACTGCGTGGCCGAGGATGCTTCAATATTTTGAGCTCCAGCCATAGGTCCCGGAGAGAAGCTGACACATAGTTAGGGGAAAATCCAGTGTTGTTTAAACCCTTGTACAAAGTCCTATCCTCAGTATGAAAGATAGGAAGAGTTTAAACCTATGGTGTAATCATATTTCTTCTGTTGTTCCCATTCGGTGGAAATAGGTGGAGGGTCTTGTACCCATGTCATTACAAAATGTTATTCCCTCCCCCTTTGGTTTCCATTGAGTCTTTGGAGAATGGTTGGAAATTTTTCTAGACAAGTTGAGCACACAGTTTTCACATGGTTAGTTATAACCATGAACAAAAAAAATAACCATGCAGATATAAGGATCCACATAGTTATTGCACAATTTCCCAAACTGTGCAGACTAACCGTGCGACCGTCCCAACTCTTTAATTTTGGGGTCTTTTCGTGTCGGCCCATGCCGATCGGTTAAGATGGTTGGTTCTTATGGTGGGGAGACACACTCTGAGTCTTATATAAGTTCTTTTGTAAATTTATAAAGGAATTTTACCCTTTGTATTGGGGAGTCCATTCAGGCCTCTCCCTGTTAGTGTCATGATTCTTTCTCAAGAAAAAAATATAGGTTTTCTCTTATGGTGGGGAGGTAATTTTTGTTCCCCCATACCAGTAACTCAGACTTATCCATGGTCGTGGCTTGGCGGTAGGTAGTCTCATGTAGAGCTATCAAGCTACCTACATCTTACTTTAGTAAACATTGGGATTGGGGAGTACCCAATGGTCTAGTTAAAGTAAGGTAAGTGTAACCTTCTTCAATGTTGTTGTTCATTTGGGTGAATTTCTTGAGTCTTGTTCGGATAGTGTTTAATGATTTTTATTTTGGGATCAATTATGAATGTGATTGATCCTTTTAGGAATCTGGTGTAAGTTTTTTTTTTGATATTAATCCTTCATTAATTGATCACTAGAGGTGTTTTGGCCTTTGGGGGAGAAACCTGACAAGGGAGTACCTCTTGGTTTCTCAGTTGGGTTTGGTTGTTTCTTTGGCCTTTCTGTGACTTTCCGGGGCGGAAAGTTTTCATGGTGGGGAGAATTTTCACATACATAGCTTATTTTAAATTTATTTTTATTTTAATTTCCATTCATGCTTGGTTTTGAGGGTTTCTCAAGCATTTATGGAGGAATGGGTGAATTTTTATGAATTGGGCTAAACCGTGAGCCCAATTCCAGATTTAAAAATAAATTTTTATTCCTTTATAACTTCTTCATTTTTCAGCATTTTTCATCCATTCCAATTCCTAATTTTCATACCCTGACATATTAACACCAAAATATTAATTTTGACCATTTAGGAATCCATAATCAAGGTGGATATGGGTTTTTATTTAAGATATTGGGCCTGCCCAAAAGCACATTTACTGCATTAAAAATAATTTTTAATTTTTTAATATCTTCTTCACTATTTGCGTTTTTTCGGTGATTCCAACTCTACCTCTAGCCCACATACCTAAGGAGCACTCCCAAACTCTCATCCCCCTATTTTGAGCTCGGTTGTATTGCGTAATTGGGAGAAAGTTATCTGGATTACACAAATCACCCAGATTTGAGGAGGTAAATTGATCCATTCATAACTCCTTAAAGTTTTATTATTTCCCCCCCTTTCCAGTTCCTACATGACCTCATCATTATTTTTCAAAACTCCATTAAATTTTTATCTGTTTTAAAAATCATATTCAGGATGATTTTGGGTCGTTTTCTTCAGGATTGTTTTGGGTAAGTGATTCCTTCTTGGTTTCTTCCTTTTCCTTTAGGGTTTCATCCCTCTTTCATTATGTTCTAAAATTTCCAGAAGTTAGGGTTCTATACTAGGGTTTCATTTGGTGTATTTGTGGCCAAATTTTGTGATCTTGGTCTGAATTTATCTTCCTTGAGGTGCGACGGTCGTGCAGTTGATGTTTCACCCCAATATTTGAGGGTTTCGACACATTCGGTAGGTGATTCCGTGGGTAACCATTTAATGATGAGTTAGTTTGCTTGATTAAATAATTTATCATGTTCCTTATATGCTGTTAATTATGAGAAAACCATTTTTGGTATCAATAGTAAAGCATTTGGTATTAAAATTACATTTTTGTTTGAAGTATGTATTTTTCAAATGTATTTCTTGTGTTATCTCTTGTAGTAGTTTTGTAAAACGTGGAAGTGATTTATTAGTTGTTGAACGGGGCTACCAATTTTGGTTGGGTAATAATATAGTGTCATGTGGGCCTAAAAATGAGGGTCTTTTAATGGGTTTTATGTGTGTAACCTTGTTAGAATCTTTGAAAGTGTTTTATGGATTTGTGTGTTCTCATGGGTATCTTTTGCGATATTGTTCAAGGTGAATATATAACATTTGAAAGTGGATTATTACATATTGATTGGGCTGAAAATTCTGTTTTGGTAGGGTCTTGGTGTGCTTTTGGCTTAAAAATATGTTTTTGAAATGGATTTTATGTGCAATGTTTGGGTATACTCTTTATAATTGTTTTATGAAAGTTTTGAATGGTTTATTGGGTTGTGTAATAGGTGAAACAATATCACAAAACTTTTTTGGTAGGAGTATATTTTTAAAAGGTCCATTTCATTTGTGAAAATTATGTTATGTGATATGTATCATCTTGGAAATATTTTATTAAATTCTTTGAAGGAGATATTGAGGAGTGAAAGTGATGTGAAAGTGATGTGGAGTGTTTTGTGTGAGTGTGATGTGAAAAATTGTATTTTTTATTATGAAAGAAGTGTTATTTTCCATGTGTGTAGGATGTTATATGATTTTAAATATCTTATAATTGTTTTATAAAATTGTTTAATGGCATTGTGGTAGTGTTGAAGAAATGTGAAAGGTGTTGTGGGCTATTTTGGTGTGATTCGGATTTCAAAATCATTTTGAATGAAAAATGGATTTTTGTGACTTGTGTGGTATACATATGGCCTGTTTGGTGAATTTGTGATGTGGAAATGATATTTTCATGTTCAATTTATATTTCTTGACTTGTTGAAATTTTTTGAGCACAAGGGGAAAACCTGGGTATCTAGGTGGGTGGACGTGTACTAGTATGCTAGTGAATCCGTGGGGTTTGACCTTAGTTTCACTTAGCAAGATTGACGCTTAAAACTATAACTAAACTATGATAATTATGATTGGGGACCACTAGGTTATGGTTATATTCCCTACTAGTGGGTCGTGCATGAGAATGGATATTTGTGATGGTTACTCTCACCGAGATACGAGGTACCTGGGACCCACAACTAGCTAGTGGCTAGGGGTTATTTCCTATTTATTGTGCTCATTATTTACTTTTTACTTACCGTAGGCATATGGTATAGTTGGATGGAAAATTCAGTATCCTTGGTATTTATTTTAAAAGTGTTGATTCTTAATGATAGCCCACTTGAAAATTTTTTTTATTCAAAGTTGCATCTTTTAGAAATTGTAACTAGCTTTTCATGTTTTTGAAAACTTGCATGCTTTTCGTCTTTAAATGTTTATCACATGGAATCTATTAGTGGTGGTATCCTACTGGGAATTGGCTCACACCATACTTACACCCTTGGGTGTAAGTAGACTTGGTTATTTTTGTTGTCGCAGGTTGGGTACAGTTTTTTGTTCCAGTGGTTCGGGTTTCTAGCAGGTCCTTGGTGGTGAAGTCTTGTGGAGGTGGCTTGAGGGTGGTGCCCCTTACCATGAGGGTTCTTGGTCTGTCCTTATTTGGGTTTTTACCTTTGGTATAGACCTTTTGAGTTGTTTTAAGCTATGTAATTCAGTTCTGAATTTTTGTAAAAGATTGTTTGGTTTGAAAAATCCAGATTTGTTTCATTGGATTCTTTTGTTGTTTTATGTTTATAAACTCGGGTAAATCATTCCCATTTTTCATTTTATGATACCCGGGCACTTGTGCTAGACCGTGGGGATCGGGAACGCCCTTCGGGTCTTGCCATGGACCGGGTCGGGTGCCGATTTTGAAGCTCTTCATTTGCGGTGATCGTTGCTGCGCTGAAGTGAGTGTTGAAGATCCACGCTAGCAACCAGATCTTGACAAATGGCACATGAGTAGATTCATGAGGCGTGTGTGGACGATCTAGAGGGCTTAGACGTCAGAGTCTTTGAGCAAAGATCACCGGCGTCCTACGACATACTTGCACTCGTCAATTCCAAACAAGGTACATGTTCAGTTTAATTTTCGTGCTCTATTTAAACCTTGCTAGATCCTCGGACCAAACCGGGACAAGATCACTGAAGTTGATAGGGTTATGTCACTCCGGTGATGCAGAAAATTTGAAAATTCTGGCCCATCAGCTTCTGCTGCTCGGTCCCAGTACCCAACAGTGGTATGAGGGGGAATCACAAGTTTTATCTGATTCAACAAAATTAAGATACACTAAATTTAATTGTGGGGTGTTAAAATGGTTCGTTCGGATTTGACAATGCGTCATTTCATTTTCAAATGATCAAGTTAAGATCACTTAAAATATTTAATCGAATCGACGTCGTAGTTTTTCGTTCATTTGATGTTTATCTAAAATTGATAATTAACATTAAATATAATTTTTCATTATTATAAATATAATAAAATATTTTATTAAAAAATATTTTATTATAAAATATTTTTCATGAAGGTTTGTGGAAAATATTTTTGATTATATAAAAAAAGGGGAGGGAGACCAAGACCCCAATTTGGGGTCTTCTTGCTTAAAAAAAATTAAGGAAGGCCAAGACCCCAAAATGGGGTCTTCTTTCCTTTATTTTTTTTAAGAAAGGAGGGTGGTTGCATTTTTTTGTCTAATGAAAAAATAATAAAAAAAGAAAAAAATTGGAAGACCCCAAAGGGGTCTCCTTCTCTCACGCGGCGCAAGAGGGATCTCCCCTTAGGGAGAAACCCTAGCCCGACTGAGCTGCCACCCCTGTGCGCCTGACCACCGGACCATGCCACCTCCCGGTCCTCTTCGCGCCGCCTCAAGCCCCACCAGGATGCCTGCTCACTCTGCCCAGTGCTGCGCCAGACCTTTGCGCCGCTCCCAAACCCCGGAGTCCCTGAGCTCGCCGGATTGCCTCCTACTGGACCTGGTTGCGCCGCGCCGGGATGCTACCCCGAGCCTCGTGTCGGGCATCCTCCTCCCCGAGCCCAGTCGGAGCAGCCCCACCACCTCGGACCGCCGCCCCTGGCCAGAACCGGACCCCCTGGTCAGGCCACACCGCCCCTGGCCGGACCTCCTGCTCGCGCCGGCTGAGAACTGCACCGGCCGCGCCGGTCCAGGCCGTGACGGACCGGGCTGCCACCTCGCCGACTCGCCAGAGCAGCGGTCTGCCGGCCATGCAGGTGGCCGGTTTGCTTCCCAGCCTCCTCCCGCTTCCTTTGGACCTCACCGAATGTTTCCACCACCGCGGGAGTCGCTAGACTGAGCAGTCACGCTACAGTCACGCCGCGGTCACGCCGTAGTCACACCACAGTAATGCTGTAATTGGCCATACTCCAAGACGACACCCCACGATAGTTCGCATTCCTTCCAGACTCCCCGACTAGAGGTAACCCCGATTTAAATTAATTGTAATTAATTTAGTTTTTTAAATTAAATTAATTAGAGTTAATTTGGGGTTTAAATTATTTTAATTCGGAATATTATTTTAATTTATGTTTAGAATTAAATTAATGGTTTAATTTATTTTTTGGAATCAAATTTAAATTAAACAAATGGAACCGATAAAATAAATTATTTGAATTTAATCAAATTCATTTAAGTTATTAGAACACCCTCGCATTATTTAAATTTATTTAAATTTAATTTTCTTGTGCATATTTTACCCCGACTGGTCTTAAGCAAGTGACCGAACTATGTATTTCTGGTATTTATTTATTTATTTATTTATTTATTCAATGCGTACGATGATTGTAATAAGTAATTAAATAAATGACGGTCTGCAAATCATCTCTTTTAATTCAAATATGTATAAGGGAGTGCATGTCTAATGCACGAGATGTATTTTGAAACCCTAGACCCCCTCGCCTGTGTACAAGTAAATTTGTAATTAAATGATGACAATCTGAGATGCATACCTACTAAGAAGAGGCGGTAAACCAGACAGAAGCTGAGCACATATCACTGGGCAAGCTGCGATGTGAGTCAAGTCCAGACTCAGGTATGGATGCCCCTAGGTCATGATTGATCCGTTATGGATCAATCTTTATAGAATGCTCAAGAACAGTCGGATTGCATGATTTACTCTATGCATACTTTATTATTTTATACATCTGCATGATTATTGTGTGATCACATAGAATTGTAAACAAGATAAAATGCATAAAGATGTGACAAATTATATTCTATTGCATGTTCAGTTGTGAGCGCAACAACCCAGTTTGAACATAATAAATAGAAAAGGATTATATTCATCAATAAATATAAAAACCCCTCAAAGATATATTAAGTCTAATGTCACGACCTGTCCTCGGAGCCCGTGCTGTGACTACCCCAAGCCCGCATTCCACAGGCCAGGGTCTGGCGACTAGCACCAAGGCGTAAATCCCAACAAAAAGGGAAGGCATTGCCTTTGAAAAGTAAACAAGCACCACAGAGTAAGCAAACAGAATGGTAAAAAATAAGTAAAAACTGTACAAGATGTGCTGAAAGTAAAAGGGGCCGGAAATACAAGCCCAACTATAAAGTACAACTGAAAGGAAAAACAGCAACTGAAAAGGGAAAACTGCAGCGTCGAGCCGTCCTCTGGAAGTCCCACCCGAAGGGTGGGTACAGATAGCCTCCACAGCTCCTCGGTCCACCTGATCGCTCCGAGTACGTCCCACCCAGTGGTCCACCTCCAGGTACTGTCCTGCTCCGCACGCCTCCACCACGGTCAGCGTTGTCCGTCGTCTGCAACCAACACAATGTAGTGCGGGCATAGCCCGTGCAGGGGTGAGTATAAGCTACTCAGTAGGGACCCCGAGACCCCCGAAGGTCTCCCGAAATCCACAAAGGATAATCCACGAAGGAAAGGTACAATCACGAAGTAACATCTGACACGGCTTAGGTATATGCCCATACATATACCTAAGTCTTCAATTCCCCGTTCGGCTCCAACATCCGAGCCCAAGCACAACCCAGTCCACACAGGAAAGCAAAACGTATACCCACACAGGATAGCACAACACAGTCCACAAAGGAGAGTAAACAGTAAATCCACACAGGATAGCTCAACACAATCCACAAAGGAGAGTAAACACAAGATTCAGCTCACACAGGTATACTTCTTCGGATGACGATAAAGATGATCACTAATCCATCTAAGTCGTCGGACCCACGAAGGATCGATAGGTAACTAACCCCCACAATGACCCACACAGGATCGGACCCACACAGGATCGGGCCCACACAGGACTGGGCCCACACAGGACCTGTAGGCGCTGGCTCACACAGAACCGCTGAGCGCTGACCCACACAGGATCGGACCCACACAGGATCGGGCCCACACAGGACCGGGCCCACGCAGGACCTGTAGCACTGATCCACGTAGGATCGCTGAGTGCAGTAGTCATCACAGTCCACTGAGGATCTCTGCACAGTCATCGCCGCAGTCCACTGAGGATCTCTGCACGGCCGTCGTCGGAGTCCACGGAGGATCTCTGCACAGTCGTCGCCGCAGTCCACTGAGGATCTCTTCACGGTCGTCGTCGGAGTCCATGGAGGATCTCTGCACAGTCGTCGCCGCAGTCCACTGAGGATCTCTGCACGGTCGTCGCTGTCGAAGTAGCAGTCGCAGCCAGCACTAGGGTTCCCGCACACAGCAAGCTCGTTCGGGAGGGTCCGCTCCACGAACCGAGAGGCTGATACATCAACTGACACAAACTCCGAAGTTGATGTATTCAAAAGTTCCGTATCGTCAACAGGAACTTAACGTCGTAGACGGCGCGTCAATCGGACGCCCGGTCTGAGAGTTATTGGCTTTTTCGTCCCAGGGGCCCGGTTGGTTTTTAAGGCAAAACCAACCCGACCGTACTCCACCTGCGTCCAAACCTCGGGCGGAGTGTGCCAAAAGATCTGTCTCACAAAGAGGAAAACAACAAAGCTGACGGCACGTCAATCGGACGTCCGTGGCTCAAGATATGAGCGTTTCCGCTCCGAAGGCCCGGTTGGTTTCGTGTACGAACCAACCCGGCCGAACTCAAAGTATTCCAAAACCTTGAGTGCGATATACTGAAACGACCGTATCGATCCAAGGATCGCGTTGCTGCTGACGGCGGGTCGTTTGGAGGCCCGTAGCTCAAGATACGACCATTTGAACAAAGTCCATCCGAAGACGGGGGGTACGTGCCCGGGCCGACCCGGCCCGACCCCCCCGGGAGTCGGCCGAACAGGGTCGACCCGACCCGGTCCGGTCCGGCCAGGGCGCGGCCCAGCCGGTCGGACCGGCCTGGTCCGGTTCGGCCAAACGGCCGAACGGCCGAGGAACGCGGGGTGCCGCCCCCGCGGCCTGGTGGTGTCGCGGCCCCCCGCGTGGGGCCGCGCTGTATCGTGGACGCGGCTTCAGCCGCGTCCGAGGGCACCGGACCCGCGCGGCTGTGGGTCCGCGGATGCCGCCGCCGCCGCGGCTTCAGTCGCGGCAGCCTGTCTGGTGGCGCGCTGGGGCGCCGCCGCTCCCGGCTGCCGGCGCCGCCGCGCCGGTGGCCCGTGCCACCGGCGAGTTCCGCGGGTCACCGGGATCGCTCCGGTGGTCCGATTCTTTTCCCGTCTGCGCCATTGATCCTCCCGGGACTCGTTCTTCACTGCGGGGTCGTCAAACATCCGTTGTGGTATGTTCCGTCATCGCCCGTCAAATCCGCACAAAATGAAGAACGGCGGAGGGTCGTCGGGCCGTGTTCGTTTGGCCCGCACCCTCCGCGTTAAAGATAAACAACGGGAGAATTTTGTTCAACACATGAACCGACAATTTTAATTAAATAAAATTGTTCGTTTGAAACCCGTTCTTTAACTTTTTAAAGAAACACATACGGAAATATTTAAAAAAAGGGGTAAATCCCAAAATAAATCCCTACCTCGCTGATCGTCGCGCACGGGCGTTCTTCGCGGGAAAGCTCGTCGCAGAAGAGAGGGATCGTCGCGTCGTCGCGGGGAGGCGTCGCGTCGTCGCGGAATCCGGCATTGAGTCGGTGAGCTCAAAAGACAAAGAAAAACAGATTTAAATTATAAATAATTAAATCTGTGTTTAAAACCAAAAGAAAAGAACCTTGAGAGGAAATCCGAAATCACTCACCTCAAACGGTCGGTGATTGGAGATCAGAGCGTGGAAGAACGTCTCGGAAGGAAGCGTTGTTGATTTCTGAGTTCGGCGTTCTTCGCGTTCTTCGCGTTCTTTACATTCTTCGCGTTCTTCGCAAGGGAGAAGAAGATACGAGGGTCCTCTCAAATCTTCTCAAATCGCAAATAACCAGAGGTCGAGCGTTGTCCTTATTCTATTATTACGCCAACGAATTTGAAAACTGGTTAAGAAACGATCCATCAATTCGTTGAATTAATTCAACGAAAGAAACAACCCATTTAATTCATGAAATAAACCACCCAATTAAATGGTCTGTTAAGATTTTAAGAAACACGTCAGTTGACTTTCATTAAGACGGGTTTTCGCGGGTGCGTTTCTTAGCGGAAAGAAACGGCGGGGCTCGTGCGGGCCCCACCTCACAAATATCCTACCAAGGGGGTATGATATTTCTGGATAGCATCCTATCCGCTTCAACTCAGTTCAAGATGCCTTTAAGTGGCTTCAAGTGGCTTCCAAGTGGCTTAAGCGAAATAAAATAAAGTTGTCGCAAAATTATTTTATTTCTCAACTTTAAGCCCGAAAATTAAAAACCATACCCGAGCAAACACAACTCCGGAAGAGGCGTTTCTATGAGAATACCGGCACTGCGATTCCATCGGTGCCCTCAGAATTCGATTCTGGGCACCGGCTCAAAAGTTAGAAAAACCCGCTCGTCCGTTCACTGAACGTACCCGAGCCAATCTTCGGAAAATGATTCCGGGCACACCGGGCCTCGGAATCAGGTGCCGTCAGAAACTGAACTCTTGTAAAATTCCAAAGAAAATTAAGAAAAAAATTCCCTTGAAATTTACGGGTCTTTACATTACTCCCACCTCAGGACTTTATGTCCCCGTAAAGATACATCAAAACTAGGGAAACAAATGTGGGTACTGAGCACGCATCTGAGCCTCCCGCTCCCAAGTGCTCTCCTGGAGGTTCCCGTGATGCCATCTGATGCGCACAAGATGAATCGATCACCCACGTAGGACCCGCTCCTGTCGATCCTCTATCTCCACTGGGACCTCCGCAAAAGTCTCCCCATCATCCACGTCTAGCTCCCCATAGTCAATGATGTGCGTCGGGTCATGCACGTATCTCCTCAGCTGAGATACGTGGAAGACGTCGTGCACCCGGTGCAACAGAGGTGGTAGAGCCAGGCGATAAGCCACCTCGCCAATCCTGCTGAGGACCTGGAAAGGCCCGATGAAGCGTGGAGACAACTTGCTGCCTCGTCCAAATCTCCGCAAACCACGTCGAGGTGAGACACGTAAGAAGACGTGGTCGCCATCCTCGAACTCTAGTGGCCTCCGACTCTTGTCAGCATATGACTTCTGCCGGCTCTGTGCTGTCCTCATCCGCTCCTGGATGACCATGACCTTCTCTGTCGTGGCCCGGACCACCTCTGGTCCCACAAGTGCTGACTCCCCAGGGTCTGTCCAGCACAAAGGAGATCTGCAAGGCCTGCCGTACAACGCCTCGTAGGGTGCCATCCCGATGGTGGAGTGGTAGCTATTATTGTACGCGAACTACACCAAGGGTAGGTGGTCCTCCCAGTTGCGACCAAAGTCGAGGACACATGCGCGGAGCATGTCCTCGAGAGTCTGAATGGTTCTCTCCGTCTGACCATCCGTCTGAGGGTGAAAGGCGGTGCTCAGACGTAGCCGCGTCCCGAACGCCTCCTACAACCCCTTCCAAAGCCGGGAAGTAAAGTGAGCGTCCCGATCGGAGACGATAGTCGATGGAACACCGTGAAGTCGTACAATCTCCTGAACGTAGAGACGCCCCAAGCTCTCCACTGAGCCCTGCTCTCGGATGGGTAAGAAGTGTGCCGACTTGGTGAGTCGGTCAACAATCACCCAAATGGAGTCGTGACCTCTGGAAGTGCGTGGAAGTCCAGTCACAAAGTCCATAGATATCCCGTCCCACTTCCACTCCGGGACCTCCAAGGGATGTACCAAGCCTGCTGGTACCTGATGCTCTGCCTTCACCTGCTGGCAGGTGAGGCACCGTGAAATGAACTCTGCTACAGCCTTCTTCATGCCCGGCCACCAGTGCTGTCGTCTAAGATCCTGGTACATCTTCGCCACTCCAGGATGAACCACCAAAGGAGAAGTGTGAAACTCTCTCAGCACCTCCTCTCGTAAAGCGACTGGTACCAAGGTACGTCCTCTAAAAAGGACGTCGTGCTCTGCTCCAAGGGAGAAACCATCAGGTGCATGTCCCGAGGATATCTGTGCACGCCATGTCTCACAGTCAGCGTCCCCACGCTGTGCCTCTCTAACCCACTGTAGAAGTGGAGGAGAGACTGTGAGAGACTGAAGGAAGGCTGCTCCGTCTCTATCCACGAAGGATATCTGCAAGGCGGCTAGCTGCTCTGTCGCCTCCTCAAGTAGCTGGATGCCCGTCCTCCTGCTGAGGGCATCGTCTACCATGTTCCCTTTCCCAGGAGTATAGACTATCTCAAAGTCATAGTCCTGGAGGAACTCGAGCCATCGCCGCTGTCTCAGGTTCAGGTCCTTCTGAGAGAATATGTACCTGAGACTCTGGTGGTCAGAAAAGACTGTGAAGCACTCGCCCATCAGATAGTGCCGCCATGTCTTCGGGGCGAAGACCACTACTGCCAACTCCAAGTCATGGGTAGCGTAGTTCTGCTCATGCGGCCTCAACTGACGTGATCCATAGGCAATCACGGCCCTCTCCTGCATCAGGACACACCCGAGTCCGGTCCCTGATGCATCTCAGTAGACTACGTATCCAACTCCCTCCTAAGGAAACCTCAAGATAGGTGCGCTGGTCAACCTCTGCCTCAGCTCCTGGAAGCTCTGCTGACATCTGTCTGACCACACGAAGGGTTTCCCCTTCTTCGTCAACGCTGAGAAGGGGGCCGAAACTCTGGAGAAGTCTGGCACAAACTTCCAATAGTATCCGGCTAGGCCCAAGAAACTCCGCACCTCTGTCACGCTCTTGGGTGGCTCCCAAGCTAGCACTACCTCGATTTTCGTGGGATCCACTGCAACTCCCGCCTCAGAAATGATGTGCCCCAAGAAGTGGACCTCACGTAACCAGAACTGGAACTTCGAGAGCTTTCCATAAAGCTGGTGCTCTCAGAGTGTGTCTAGTACAACACGCAAGTGGTAGGCGTGCTCCTCCTCGGTGTTCGAGTACACCAAGATGTCGTCGATGAAGACTACGAAAAATCGATCGAGGTATGGCTGGAAGATCCTGTTCATGAGGCTCATGAAAACTGCTAGAGCGTTGGTCACGCCAAAAGGCATAACCAAGAACTCATAGTGGCCATCCCGACATCTGAAGGTCGTCTTCTGCACATCCTCGTCTCGAACTCTGAGCTGATGATAGCCTGACCTGAGGTCTATCTTCGAGAACCACCGTGATCCCTTGAGCTGATCGAAGAGGTCATCAATCCTGGGTAGCGGATACTTGTTCCTCACTGTCACCTAGTTCAGGCGACGATAATCGACACACAGTCGCAAGCTCCCGTCCGCCTTCTTGGCGAACAATATCGGGGAAGCCCAGGGCGAAACACTGGGTCGGATGAACCCCTTGCCCTGCAAGTCCTCCAACTGTACTCGCAGCTCTCGAAGATCAGTGGGGGCCATCCGATATGCTGGAGTGGATATCAGGGCTGTCCCGGGGTATAGGTCAATATAAAAGTCTACCTCTCTGTGAGGAGGTAGTCCTGGAACGTCGTTGGGAAAGACGTCCGCGTACTGATCCACCACTGCAGGAAAACTGGGACTCCGCACGTCAACTGCTCCCAGGATGAGGCTAGCCTACTGATGAGTGATGGGATGAACTCTCCTCTGCGTGAGTCCATCCTATGCTGCTAAGGCTCCCTTCTCACCGGTAAAGGTGAACCTGCTCCCGTCGGTGCGCACACATCGCACCTTGCGCCTAATGCAGTCAATCTGAGCATGGACCGTAGATAACCAATCCATGCCCAAGATGACGTCGTAAGGCCTTGACGCCGCTACAAGAAGATCCCAGCCGAAGCTCTCACCTCCTAGAGTAAGCTCACACTGCCGGCACCAGTGCGTAATCGTCGAGTCTGCTCCCGTAGGAGTCTCTAGCCGTAAGGATCGAGCCAACGACTCCATCGGAATCTCCAAGCTCCGAACAAGGGCAGTGGCTATGAAAGAGTGACTCGCTCCTGTGTCTATCAGAACTGCAGCAAGGGTGGAATAGACACAGATCATACCTCGAATCATCTCTGGTGCGCCGTGGTCGTAGGCCTCCACTGCCTGGAGCTGAGCCTGTCTCTGCCCGCCAGCTCCCTGTGGTCGGGGCGGGCCTCCTGGTGGTGGTGGTGGCAGAGCCTCAAAGCGTCGCCCACCACCTGCTGCTCGGCTAGCTCCTCTGCCTCGTCCGCCTCCTCCCTGCGGACCGCCACGGTCGACCCTCTGCCTCTGCCTGGGTGGTCCCTCCACCGTCTACTGCCCCTCGGTACGACGGGTCGGGCAGTCACGAGCCACGTGGCCCTGCCCGCCGCACTCGTAGCACTGTCTGCCTATCGGAAGGCTGGCTCCGCGCTGTGTGCCCCGCACCGCTGAGCCAGTGTCCTGGGGTCATCTGACGGAAGGCCTGGTCTACCTGGAACCCTGAGTCATCTGTCGGCTTCCTACTGCCGAGGACTCCGCTATCTGTCGCCCTGCGGTAGGTCTCGCTGTGGACTCAGCTAGGAAGCTCTCGATCAGGAGGGCTCGCTCCAGTACTCCTGCCTGGGTCGGGATGCTGAGGGAGATCAGCGATGCCCTGATCTCGTGTCTCAATCCCTGCTCGAAGGTCCGGACCCGGAAGAAGGGGTCCCATACCATGTTTGTCGAGTAGCGAGAAAGATCGGTGAACCTCGCCGCGTACTGAGCGACCATCAAGCTGCCCTGTCACAGCTGAAGAAGCTCCTGGATGCGCACCGCACAGAGGGTGGCCGGGACGAACTATGAGCGGAAGAGGCTCTCGAAGTCCGTCCAGATGAGGGATGCCTCATCGTGTACCTGGAGCATCAGGCTCCACCATCGCCCTACTGCTGCGTGCAGTAGGCTCGCCGCGAGGATCACCATGAGGTCTGCTGGTGTCCCCACTAGCTTGAAAACTCGGACGACCGCCTCCAGCCAGTCCTCGGCTGCCTGGGGGTCTGACTCCCCACGGAACCTGGGTGGTCGCTGGCGCTGGAACTCATGCAGAGCTCCGAGGCGTCGTGCGTCGTCAGCTGCCAGTGCTGGAAGCATCAGGGGCTCGGCGGGTAAAGGTACCGCTGGTGCCTCTGCTGTCAACGGGCCCTGTACCGAGGCCTCGTCGCTCAGCAGGCTGTCATCGCGCTCTACTCTAGGAACCCTAGCTGGCTGCTGTCGTCATGCCATCCTGAAAAGGAAACAAGTATGTCATGGTCAGAACAGTATACCTGGTGAGCTGACACAAGTAATCACGAAGAAAACTTGAAACACACATGCAATCAATGTTTTCGTGCATTAAGTCGGAAATCAGAAGTCAGGGTCCTGATGTATGGATACGTCGGCCGCCGCACCAACACTGGACTCCCTGGACTGATAACCACACTTAATACGCTAAACACTTTTTCTTCACACAGAAGAAAGATCAGAGTCTGCGGTAGAACCGACCACCTCTGATACCAATTTGTCACGACCCGTCCTCGGAGCCCGTGCCGTGACTACCCCAAGCCCGCCTTCCATAGGCCAGGGGCTGGCAACTAGCACCAAGGCGTAAATCCTAACAAAAAGGGAAGGCATTGCCTTTGAAAAGTAAACAAGCACCACAGAGTAAGCAAGCGGAAAGGTAAACACTAAGTAAAAACTGTACAAGCTGTGCTGAAAGTAAAAGGGGCCGGAAATATAAGCCCAACTGTAAAGTACAACTGAAAGGAAAAACAGCAACTGAAAAGGGAAAACTGCAGCGTCGAGCCGTCCTCTGGAAGTCCCACCTGAAGGGTGGGTACATATAGCCTCCACAGCTCCTCGGTCCACCTGACCGCTCCGAGTACGTCCCGCCCAGTGGTCCACCTCCAGGTACTGTCCTGCTCCGCACGCCTCCACCACGGTCAGCGCTGTCCATCGTCTGCAACCAACACAACGTAGTGCGGGCATAACCCGTGCATGGGTGAGTATAATCTACTCAGTAGGGACCCCGAGACCCCCGAAGGTCTCCCGAAATCCAAAAAGGATAATCCACAAAGGAAAGGTACAATCACGAAGTAACATCTGACACGGCTTAGGTATATGCCCATACATATACCTAAGTCTTCAATTCCCCGTTCGGCTCCAACGTCCGAGCCCAAGCACAACCCAGTCCACATAGGAAAGCAAAACGTATACCCACACAGGATAGCACAACACAGTCCACAAAGGAGAGTAAACAGTAAATCCACACAGGATAGCTCAACACAATCCACAAAGGAGAGTAAACACAAGATTCAGCTCACACAGGTATACTTCTTCGGATGACGATAAAGATGATCACTGATCCATCTAAGTCGTCGGACCCATGAAGGATCGATAGGTAACTAACCCCCGCAATGACCCACACAGGATCGGACCCACACAGGATCGGGCCCACACAGGACCGGGCCCACGCAGGACCTGTAGGCGCTGGCTCACACAGAACCGCTGAGCGCTGACCCACACAGGATCGGACCCACACAGGATCGGGCCCACACAGGACCGGGACCACGCAGGACCTGTAGCAGTGATCCACGTAGGATCGCTGAGTGCAGTAGTCATTGCAGTCCACTGAGGATCTCTGCACAGTCGTCGCCGCAGTCCACTGAGGATCTCTGCACGGTCGTCGTCGGAGTCCACGGAGGATCTCTGCACAGTCGTCGCTGCAGTCCACTGAGGATCTCTGCACGGTCGTCGTCGGAGTCCATGGAGGATCTCTGCACAGTCGTCGCCGCAGTCCACTGAGGATCTCTGCACGGTCGTCGCTGTCGAAGTAGCAGTCGCAGCCAGCACTAGGGTTCCCGCACACAGCAAGCTCGTTCGGGAGGGTCCGCTCCACGAACCGGGAGGCTGATACATCAACTGACACAAAGTCCGAAGTTGATGTATTCCAAAGTTCCGTATCGTCAACAGGAACTTAACGTCGCAGACGGCGCGTCAATCGGACGCCCGGTCTAAGAGTTATTGGCTTTTTCGTCCTAGGGGCCTGGTTGGTTTTTAAGGCAAAACCAACCCGACCGTACTCCACCTGCGTCCAAACCTTGGGAGAAGTCTTCCAAAAGATCCGTATCACAAATAGGAAAACAACAAAGCTGACGGCACGTCAATCGGACGTCCGTGGCTCAAGATATGAGTGTTTCCGCTCCGAAGGCCCGGTTGGTTTCGTGTACGAACCAACCCGGCCGAACTCAAAGTATTCCGAAACCTTGAGTGCGATATACCGAAACGACCGTCTCGATCCAAGGATCGTGTTGCTGCTGACAGCGGGTCGTTTGGAGGCCCGTAGCTCAAGATACGACCATTTGAACGAAGTCTGTCCGAAGACGGGGGGTACGGGCCCGGGCCGACCCGGCCCGACCCCCCCCGGGAGTCGGCCGAACCGGGTCGACCCGACCCGGTCCGACCCGGTACGGTCCGGCCAGGGCGCGGCCCGGCCGGTCGGACCGGCCTGGTCCGGTTCGGCCGAATGGCCAAACGGCCGAGGCACGCGGGGTGCCGCCCCCGCGGCCTGGTGGTGCCGCGGCCCCCCGCGTGGGGCCGCGCTGTATCGTGGACGCAGCTTCAGCCGCGTCCGAGGGCACCGGACCCGCGGATGCCACCGCCGCCGTGGATTCAGCCGCGGCGGCCTGTCCGGGGGCGCGCCGGGGCGCCGCCGGCGAGTTCCGCGGGCCACTGGGATCGCTCCGGTGGTCCGATTCTCTTCCCGTTTGCGCCATTGATCCTCCCGGGACTCGTTCTTCACTGCGGGATCGTCAAACAACCGTTGCGGTACGTTCCGTCATCGCCCGTCAAATCCGCACAAAATGAAGAATGGCGGAGGGTCGTCGGGCCGTGTTCGTTTGGCCCGCACCCTCCGCGTTAGAAATAAAAAACGGGAGAATTTTGTTCAACACATGAACCGACAATTTTAATTAAATAAAATTGTTCGTTTGAAACCGGTTCTTTAACTTTTTAAAGAAACACATACGAGAATAATTAAAAAAAGGGGTAAATCCAAAAATAAATCCCTACCTCACTGATCGTCGCGCACATGCGTTCTTCGCGGGAAAGCTCGTCGCAAAAGAGAGGGATCGTCGCATCGTCGCGGGGAGGCGTCACGTCATCGCGGAATCCGGCGTTGAGTCGGCGAGATCAATGGACCAAGAACAACAGATTTAAATTATAAATAATTAAATCTGTGTTTAAAACCAAAAGAAAAGAACCTTGAGAGGAAATCCGAAATCACTCACCTCAAACGGTTGGTGATCGGAGATCAGAGCGTGGAAGAACGTCTCGGACGGAAGCGTCATCGATTTCCGGGTTCGGCGTTCTTCACATTCTTCGCGTTCTTCGCGTTCTTCATGTTCTTCACAAGGGAGAAGAAGATACGAGGGTCCTCTCAAATATTCTCAAAGCGCAAATAACCAGAGGTCGAGCGTTGGCCTTATTCTATTATTACGCCAACGAATTTGAAAACTGGTTAAGAAATGATCCATCAATTCGTTGAATTAATTCAACGAAAGAAACAACCCATTTAATTCATGAAATAAACCGCCCAATTAAATGTTCTGTTAAGATTTTATGAAACGCGTCAGTTGAATTTCATTAAGACGGGTTTTCGCGGGTGCATTTCTTAGCGGAAAGAAACGGCGGGGCTCGTGCGGGCCCCACCTCAAAAATATCCTACCAAGGGGGGTAGGATATTTCTGGATAGCATCCTAACCGCTTCAACTCAGTTCAAGCTGCCTTTAAGTGGCTTTAAGTGGCTTTCAAGTGGCTTAAGCGAAATAAAATAAAGTTGTCGCAAAATTATTTTATTTCTCAACTTTAAGCCCGAAAATTAAAAACCACACCCGAGCAAACGCAACTCCAGAAGAGGCATTTCTAAGAGAATACCGGCGCTGCGATTTCATCGGTGCCCTCAGAATTCGATTCCGGGAACCGGCTCAAAAGTTAGAAAAACCCGCTCGTCCGTTCACTGAACGTACCCGAGCCAATCTTTGGAAAATGATTCCGGGCACACCGGGCCTCGGAATCAGGTTCCGTCAGAAACTGTGCTCTTGTAAAATTCCAAAGAAAATTAAGAAAAAAATTTCCTTGAAATTTACGGGTCTTTACATCTAAAAGAATTCCATTCCTCACATCTAAACAAAATAGGTTGTTTTGGTGCTCTTCAGCCTTAGTTGAGAGTTACTCTTACTACCAGGGAATTTTTATGAGAGAAATGGGTTGACTTAACTTAAGTGAGTTGTCATGAATTAGACTTATCTAACTTTATATCACTTTAGAGGCAAGATGTTGAGGGAATCAAGTTCATATTCCAAAAGCTGGGACTTTACTCAACAACACAAGGAACCATAAGAACAAATGGTTGGCCAGTCTAGTTCCTACCTTGAAACCCTCCAAGTAGTGGTGTTTCCCTTGATTGTAGACTACGAGGGATGTTTAGAGGATCCTTGCCACTATAATACTCAAGCGATAGAGTATTCCGAATCTAATAGTGAGGGCTATTAAGGTTCTCTAAAATAGTGGGAGACATTAAAATGATATAATACTTTATTAATCATAAATGTAAAAAGGTAATAAAGACAATTTACTAAGTGCTAAATGTTTATCTGATGTAGATTTAAAATGACAATCACCAACACCACAATTACTTTATAACTACGATCGATCTTGGTTAATGAAAATATCCAGACTGGCAATAACTTCCAGGAGTGGTACAGGCACTTGTGCATAGTACTACACCATGAAAGGAAGTTATATGTGCTGGAATTCCCAATTATTGCTGAACCTCTTAAAGGAGCAAGCAAGGCAGAAAAAGATAAATGGAGAAAGCATGTAGATGATGCACTTGATTTACAATGCATCATGTTGTCATCCATGTCCAGCCAATTGAAAAAAATGCATGGGGATGAGGATTCCTACAAGATGATTTCACATCGCTAAGAACTTTATGAGGAGAGGGACAGTGAAGAAAGGTATCAGATCTCAAGTTCACTTTATAAGTGCATGCTAGCAGAAGGGCACGAAGTCGTTCCTCATGTACTCAAGATGATTGGGTATATTTAGAGGTTTTATGCCCTTGGGTTCAAACTGAACCAAGAACTAGCAGTGGATCTCATTATTGAATTTTTACCATCAAGATTCTCAACTTTTATTGTCAATTATAATATGAATGATATGACAATGTCCCTCCCAGAACTTTTGGATTTAGTTCGCCAAGCTGATAAGGATATGAAAAATACCAATTCATCTGTCCTTATGGTAAAAAAGAAAAAAAGGGCAAGGTAAAGGGTTCTAAGGCCATGTTAAGGCCAAAGACATCAATGCATCATCCTGCAAAGAAGCCAAAGATTCAGAGGCAAAGTAATTAGCAGGAAGTTGTCTGCTTTGGATGTGGAAAGAAAGGCCACTTGAAGAAGAATTGCAGAGCTGGGAAGAAGAAGAAAGATGATGCTTCTACTTCAAGTATTTTTGTCATTGAATTCAATCTATCTTTATCTACAAGTTGGGTATTTGATACGGCATGTGGCTCACACATTTATATTCATATACAGGAACCAAGTAGGTTGAAGATGATTTCAAAAGGTCAAGTGGATCATTGAGATGCAAATGGTGCAAGTCTGGAAACCTTGGTAGTGGGAGACTATCACTTAACCTTGCCAACCGTGTTGGTTCTAGTTTTAAACAATTGATATTATGTACCTTCTATTACCAAAAACAATATCTCTGTGTCGAGTCTAGAAACTATGAGTTTTTATTTCATGTTTGGAAATAAATTTTGTCTCTTTTATAGGGATAACATATGTTATGGTATGGCACATCTTAACAATGGTTTATATATGCTGGAACTAGAGAACTCAGTAATGATAATCAATGAAAAATATAGCCAACATGACACAAATAACACCCGCCTATGGCACTTCAGACATGGTCATGTAAATGATAAGTGATTATGAAGATTGCATCAAGAAGGGTTTCTAGACTCGATATAGTTATAACCCTTAGATGTATGTCAAGCTTGTTTACAAGGAAATATGTCCAAATCACCTTTCTCAGGAAAGGGAGAAAGAGCCAATGTAGTGCGGGAATTAATATATACTAATGTATGTGGTCCATTTTCAGTAGAGACAAGGGGTGGTTTTCTATACTTCATTACTTTTACCAATGACTATAGTAGGTATGGATATATCTACTTAATGTGGTATAAGTCAGATTCCTTTTGTATTTTTAAGGAATACCAAAATGAAGTAGAAAACCAACTTGGTAAGAAGATAAAAGCACTTCGCTCAAACCGAGGCGGAGAATAACGTAACCAAACATTCATTGATCACTTGAACGAGTTTGGGATAGTATCCCAACTCACTCCTCCTTATACACCACAATGGAATGGTGTAAGTGAAAGGAGGAATAGGACCTTGCTTGACATGGTCAGATCAATGATGAGTCATGCAACCCTTCCATTATCATTTTGGGGATACGCCCTATAGACATCAGCATATACCCTTAACTGAGTACCAAATAAAGCTACAGATGGGATTCCATATCAATTATGGTATGGAAGGAAACCCAACCCGACACACATGTGTGTATGGGGGTGCGAGGCATTTTTCAAGACTCTAACAAGTGACAAATTAGCATCCAGAAGCACTCAGTGCATATTAATACACTATCCTAAGGAAAATAGAGGATACTACCTATATAACCCTTTAGATATAAAAGTCATTGTGGAAAGATACACCAAATTTATATAAAGGTAACAAATTTCTATTGGAAATAGTTGGAGCAGGATTGACTTCGATGAAATTAATGCTCCAGATACCCAAGAGTTTGTAGAGGAACAATCTCCACAATAACAAGAGGAAGAAGAAGTTGTTCCTGAGAAACAGATACATCGTAGGTCTACGCGAGCGGTTAGAGAACCAGAGAATTATGGTTTTCTTGTCACTGAGTCAGGTGACACAATAGTCCTTCAGGATGATGAACCTCTAACCTAAAAAGAAGTAGTAGAGGGAAAATAATCTACTAAATGGCAAGAATCCATGAATTCTAAGATGGAGTCCATGTACCAAAATCAAGTTTGGATTTTGGTAGACCCTCTAGCTGATATAAAACCCATTGGATGCAAAAGGGCATTCAAGAAGAATCTGGACTTGAATGGTGATGTTAATACCTTTAAAGCAATACTGGTTGCAAAGGGTTTCATACAACGTCAAGGCATTGACTATGATGAAACCTTATCATCAGTAGCAATGCTTAAATCCATCAGAATATTGCTTGCAATTACAGACATTCATGATTATAAAATTTGGAAAATGGATGTAAAAACTGCTTTTCAAAATGGGAAGTTGGTTGAAGACGTCTATATGACTCAACATGAAGGGTTTATAAAGTTAATAATGCCAATAAAGTATGCAAGCTGCAAAGATCCATTTATTAGTTGAAACAGGCATCAAGATCATGGAATGTTTGTTTTGATGAGGACATAAGAGATTTTGGTTTTATCAAAAATGAAAGCAAGCCTTGTGTCTAGAAAAGGTTGAAGGTAATGCCATTGTTTTCCTATATTATATTTTGATGAAATATTAATTATGGGAAACGAGGTGTAAGTATTACCGTCAGTTAAGACTTGGTTAAATGAATGTTTCTCCATGAAAGACATAGGTGAAGCAGCCTACATTCTAAGGATCAAGATCTATTGAGATAGATCTCAAAGGCTTCTTCGGCTAAGTCAAAGTACATATATTGACAAGGTACTCAAAAGGTACAGTATGGAACAATCCAAGAGAGGATTGTTACTTGTTTCACATGGTGTAAATCTCTCCAAGAAAATGTGTCCACAAACATAAGAAGAGATTGACAGAATGAGTAGAGTCCCTTATGATTTGGCAGTGAGTTCTATCATGTATGCCATGCTATGTACTAGGTTTGATATCGCCTTTGCATTAAGCATGATGGGTAGATATCAAGCCAATCCAGTAGAGCTGCATTGGACAACTGTTAAAACTATCCTAAAGTACTTGAGGCACACTAAGGATATGTTCTTTGTGTATAGAGGAGTTGATGTACTAGTTGTGAGGGGATCCACTGTTGCTAGTTTCCAAACAGATCATAATGATATGAAATCAGAGTCAGGCTATTTATTTTTCCTGATTGGTGGTCCAGTGAGCTGGAGAAGCTCGAAGCAAGCTGTGGTTACTGATTCTACAACAAAGTATGAATATATCGCAGCTTCTTATGCAGCAAAGGAAGCAGTCTGGATACACAACTTTATCTCAGACATTGGTGTTGTACCTAGTAGTGAAGACCCTGTACCAGTATATTGTGATAGTACGGCTGTAGTGGTTCTTTCCAAGGAGCCAAGGTCTCACCAAATAACAAAGCATATTCTTCGTAAGTTTCATCTCTTGAGGGATTTTACTCAAAGAGGTGAAGTGAAAGTTAGCAGAGTAGACACAAAGGACAACATGGAAGACCCCCTAACTAAATCCATTTCCAGCAGAAGCATGATTCACATGTGAGAGCTAGCGGGTTGAAACCTGTTAGCAGTTGGCTCAAGTGAAAGTGGGAGTGTTGAAAGTGGGTACCCTAGAACCAACTTGTTTTGTACTTTGATTACCACTACATGTATTCAGTTTGTTATAATATATGTTTTCATCATTCCATAATAGTGTAGATACTTCTGCATCCACTTTGATTATGGAAATATCCTTAGATTACCTATCACATCAATGGGTTATAGTAGATCCCAGGATATAATGAGAACCCTTAGATGCCATTAAAGAAATCTTAAAGTAACATCCTATGGTCCAGTTACATCATTCTGAAAGGACACAGATAATGTGTGACCATCAGGTGTTGGGGGCTCATAATCCATGAGACTTCTTCTCATGAAGTTCACTCTTGATGATATATAGTTGTTGAGATCATGAAGACAAACCTACATAATAGGAACAACACATGTTTAAGGTTTCATTGTTCATTCCTTTCTACGGACATGTGTAATGGCCTTTAGACTTGAGATCATTGTCAATGGCTGTCATTTAATTACGTACATTTGATACAATACAAAAACCATGGCAACAAAGTCATCGCGAGGTACTTTGTATAGGGTACATCATTAATGGGATGGCATTGATTGAATGATCGAGAAAGGATTTGTCGCTACCGAGTTCAAGAAGAGATATCTCGGGCCTGGTTGATTAGGATGGTTTCACATTCATTAAATCCATGGCCATGGTAGTGGAAGGTAAGATCGTTCGGACAAATCAACAAACAAAATAAAGAAAAATAAAGAACGATGACACTAGTATGCATTGTTCTTTATTGAGATATCAATGATGAAGATATTATATTAAAAGGACCATGTTCGTAGGAAGGTAGTCATTTCTTTGACTTTTCCTTATCTCTATAGGGGACTCGATGGGTTGCTAGACCCCGCTCTAGGTCGATGGATATTATTCACTGCTATTGAGGTAAGGGACTAGAGGGTCTCACACAATAACGCCTTGAGAATCTACCCGATTCTGGGAATTGGAATATAGAACTTGGTGAGCCCTGGCAAATGGTCTGAGCACTATCCAAGTTCTATGGATCACCAAAGGATAAATAAATTCATTAATTATTCAAGTTTTGAATAATTCGTTGAATTTATTTATAACATGTATTTACAAGTTATATAGTAAATACAAGTATTAATATTATTCCAATGGATTTTAATATCATAGGTTCGTTTAATATTAGCAGGAGGTGTGAGTCGAGATAAAGACTCAAATTTATAACATGATATATTTATATATTACAAGTAAGTGATAAATTATAAATATTATTTAGGGAATAATTTTTATTTTTCATAAATAATTATTTATAACACTTATATAGAGGACGTCTATTACACGATGCTGAGAATTCATACCTCATGTTTTTAAACACTCCCTATATAAGTGAGAGAGAGGATCTCCCATGTTAACTATTCATGTGTCAAGATTGAGAACTTCTCTCTTCTCCTGGAATCTAGAGAGAGAGAGTCTCTCAAGAGAAGGAAGATCTTCAAGTTCATCCATTTAGGATTGAAGCTTCTTCCTTTGCGGTGATCTTCGCTGCGCTGAAGTGAGCGTAGAAGATCCGCACTAGCACCCATATCTTGAAGAATATCATGCATGAAGATTGTGAGGCATGTGTGGACGATCTAGAGGGCTTCAACGTCAGAGTCTTCGAGAAATGATCGCTGGAATCCTACGGTAGACTTGCACAGGTCAATTACGAACAAGGTACATGTTTAGTTTAATTTTCCTTCTCTATATAAACCTTGCGAGATCCTCAGACCAAACCGGGACAAGATCACTGGAGTTGAAAGGGTTATGTCACTCTGATGATGCCGAAAATTTTAAATTCCTAGCCCACTGAATTCCACTGCGTCGTCCTGGTACACAACACTGAGTACCTTAGGAAATCCATATTTGGGGTTGAAAAGAGATTGATGAATAGAGAGGTGGGAAAAAGAACGTTCAGAGTAAAAATGGTTTGGGGAGGCGGTGAGCCTTATATTTATAAGAAGAATAGGTTGGCAGGTTTCATGGAGCTGGTCGTGAAGAACAATCGCGTGCTATGAAGAGAAAGCGACGCTATAGAGGACATACATTTGCGGTTGGATTGATAAGGAAAAGTGACACCATAAAGAACATACGTTCGTGGGATGGTCCAAAAAGGGAGAAGAATACTGCGAAGGATATACATCTGTGAGCTTTTCTGCAAAGGGAGCGTGACACCGCAGAGTAGATCTGTCTATGAGCTTGTCCGCGAAGGGAGTAGGATTCCATGAAGGACATACATTTATGAGCTGGTCCACAAAGGGAGTGGGACTCTGTAGAGGATTTATTTTTTCAAACTGGTCTACAAAGTAACATTGCGAAGGATATTTAAAAAATACACCCCATTGATGATTTTAGCCAAAATTCAAGGCCACACGTGTCTACATTTGGCTTTGAACTAGCCGTGACTTTGTTCATGCCTTCAGGGGCATGAATTTCGACACCAACAACATTCATCATAGAATATTCATTTAGATATGAATGAGTACCATGTGTCTCTCAATGGTTTCTGGGAGTGCTATAAGTTTTCCAGATATTTATAATGATGAAATCTGATTTTTTTTACATCTTTACATTTTTTTAAGACTAAGGAATGATATTTTTCCATCTATAAATTAAGGTAGAAACTGTGTTATGAGGTTCAATATATTCAAAATTTATCTATGAGATTGATAAATATGATCACATTATATATATTAATTTATTATTTAAAAATAAAAGTTGTAACAATTCAAGAATTTGTTTTGGTTGGCCTATAATCCTTCCAGTAGAACATGAATAAGAATTGAAAAAGATTATTGAGATTAATATGTTCCAAAATCTTAAGTTCTATGAATTTATATCATTTTACATGATATTTAATGATGTTTGATATTACTAATTCATGATGCATAATATGTGAATATCAAATAGATCCAACATAACTGCATTGAATTGTAGTTGGAACTATCAAAAAATACTTTGTAAATAAGAACATGATGAGTTATTATTGTTTGGAAAAGTGGGAATACTAGTGGTCATATGAATTGAACCTTTTTCCTCATTTAGTTCAATTTGATATCACACAAAAGAAAAGGATAAGGTAATATTCATGAAAAAATTATTACAACTGGTCATTTTCGTATTTATAATATCTAAGTATGTTGTGGATTTTAATGTATCTTAAGAAGTTGTTTAGAAAAGTCTTGTTTTTATTTTGGATTATTACAAAAGAAAGAGATTTATCATTTTATGATAAATTTTGACTATGGATTTAGTCAGGATACTAGGATTCAAACATGGGAATAAGAGGTGGATAATCAATTATATCACTACTCAAGGAATTTTTTCAAGATAGTAGTGTTTAATTAAAATATTCCACACAAAGACATGTGGATTTTCCAATGATATCCATATAAACGTGATAATCCAAAAATATGTAACCATACATTGTAGAATCATGATTCTTTTGTGTGAGAAATAGCTGGTCATTAATAGATGGATCTATTATATTTATGAGTTTGTTGGATTTTTTCCATAGAACCAATTACTTTATTTTACATTGGATTACATGCATATTGAAAGAAGTTAAAATTAATATAAATATATTATAACATATTTATTGTTTTTCTTCATAACATTTTTTTGATAATGTCCTAAAGTATTCGTCACATTGATAAGGTCATCGAATCTCCCCACCATGATGAGAACCATGAAATTCTAAGATTATATTCTTTAATATTATTCTACGATTGGATAACATACTATGTTGGTACACAAAGTACATAGAATATCAGGTGTGAGTACTCATAAGTGGATGTGGATTCTTCTTATAAAGTTTGGACTTGGTAATCTCCAAGATGGGATATTATGAGAATAAACCCACCGGTAGGAATTATTAATGTTTTTTTTGCAATCATATATTATTTTCTACAAGTTTGTGTAATGGTCCTTAGATTTTAATATTATCATAAATTCATTTCATGACTCACACACTTAGATTTACTGACAAAACCATCTTTCCATATGCTGGTAGGAAGTATGGTATGTTGGGTGTATCATAAATGACATGTTATCAATTGATAACTCATGTAAGGATTAAGAAATTCTATCTTTATGGATGTTGATATCTCTACCCCTTGATTGAAATAAAGTTTTCACATAAATTCCATGGGCATGATGTAAAAATATTTGTTACAAATAGTTAAAAATACACATCATGCTTATAGGTTTATGACATATATGTGAAACCATATTGATGAGATTTTGAGACCATGTTATTATATTACACAATGAGAATTCATATGTGGTTGTATATGTTGTGCATTCATTTCTTTATATTGGGCGACTTAACCCTTTTCTAGATAAAAATCATGGAATTTTGGCATACCCACCTAATTCCAATTAAAAGAAATCCAAGAGGGTCACACAATAAGTGTTTATGTTGATATTGATTAAATTATATTTTAATTTAATTTATGGTATAAATTTTTTTATTAAGGTCCAGGAATAATTTTAATTATGTTTTATTGGTCTCATAAATTGAATATTTTTTTATTGAATAGAGTGTCAATAAAATATATATATATTTATTTTATTTCACATTTAATAGACATCTATTCACTATTTTGTGGATAAAAATATTTATTTATGAATATAATTTTTATTTTAGTATTCAATAAATGCTAAGGAGTTCAAATAGACCCTGACTGCATATAATGATAAATATTAATTTACAAGCAGAAAAAATAATTTTTAGTATTTTCAAGTTAGAGGACACACCATAAAAAAATATAGTTATTATTATGTGTCATGGTGTTTAATAATGATTATAATATAATTTAAGGTACAACAAACAATCAAATTATATTTTAACCCAAACCCTATCTCTATAAATAGATGGTTATGTCTATTATGTAGGGTTAATCGAGAAATAGAGAATTATTGTGAACAATCGAATTCTCTCTAGAATTCCCCTTCCACTCTCTCCCTATTAAGAATGAGAGTTACAATATATATTAATTCAAGATTTAATGATAAATTATTAACCTGAAAAAATTCAAGATAATTGATTTTCCATGCTAGTACCCGAAAATAAATTAGCGTTTCTTGAAGATCAAAGGAATTCATGTGGATCACCTCTAAAGGGATTATACACTTGGATACTTACATCACAATGAAGATAATATTGAAAATGGTTTAAAAATGATCAATATATACATAGAATAAAGGATCCTAATCCAAGGTAAATCATTTATTTTGATCATAAATAAATTAATTATAAATTTAACATATAAATATCCTCTAATGGGGTTTTGGTAAACTCTATGTTTAATAAAATTTTAATATTATTCCCACCACATGTGCAACCACTACACCAAGAACTAAAAAAGGGTAGGTAAGTATTATTGTAATTAGATTTGTGATTAAATAACTTTAAAGGTTAGGATGTTTTAGGTTGTGGAAAATTGAATATTTAGTAGTTACCAATTTGGGTTAATAAGTTTATGGGTAATCATAATTCAATTGTATATAATTTATTTTGAAGTTTTCACGTGATTGAAATTTCGAGGTGATTTGTGATATTTTTAGAGATATTTATTTGGTTTATTGAATAATACATGATTGAGTTATATATCAACCTTATATTTGACATGTGATTTAGTGAGAAAGTTATTTGGGATTAATGTTATTATATTATTAGGTCCATTATCTGAAAGGTATAGATAACCTTTCAAATTAATACATTATTTTTTGTTGACCCACTTATGGTTAACTATGATAAATGGTTATTTTACTCTAGGAAATAATTTTAGTGGTATAGATAACCTTGAGGATTGAAAATTGATTTGGTGATAAAATGACTAATGTTATTTTTGGGAAAGGTTTTCTATATTTTTGAGAACATAGAATAACAATGATATTTTTTGTAGTAGGTTATTTTATGTTAATATGGTTTATATTATTCAAAGGATATAGTTTTTGTTAATATAGTGACCCATTAATTTTACACATATAATTACATAATATTTAACATAAATATCCAATAAATACAAACCAAGGATCGAGAGGCATAGAGCCTTTGGGATACATGGTAGATAAAATAAAAACATGAAAAAAATAAAAAAAATTATTTTACTATCCATAACGATATCCTAAATCCCTCTCATCTCCTAAAATTTCATAGGATAACCTAGGGAATACATAAACAAAAGGGGTGAGTTATAAAGCCCTATAAGGGAATTAACATGATAATGAAGCATATCCTGTGATTCAAAAGGCATAACATGACATCATGAAAGACAAGGATAGAAAATAATAATATGGATAATAAAATAAAGAACATATAATCATAATATCAAGTAAACATAGTATTATTACAACTATGTGAATTATGAAATAATCATAAGTCAAGGAAAACTGAAAAGACAATATCACATAGTGGATAGAGTTCTATCATGGATTATGTTTTCTCCCTAATCCCATACATATCATCTCATGAGACATAAATGTTAAAAAATTAATTACAATTTTATAATGGAACACCCATAATAACATGTACTTTCATATGTGTGCCACATAAGAAATCATACACAAGGTATAAAAATAAAGATTACCCATGGAAAGAAATGATTTTCATAATCGTATTTTATAGCATAACCATATGTAATATAAAATTTTTTCCCATGAAATTTGTAATTAAAAAATTATTGGAATTTTTCATAAGAAATAAAATCTTGTTTCTTGTAAAATTATGTCTAAGTGAAGTGAATATGAAAAAAAATAGTTGATAGGTAACTTTGGAAATATACCTCTTAAGTTGGGTTCTATGAAAAAAGGCAAAGATTATTTAAAAAGGGAAAGAGAATATTAATTTTGATAAAAAATAAATTAATAAAATGTTTTTCTATAATAAAATGTGAAACTTTATAAAACAAGTATGTTTTAAAACCTTTTATGGAGTTGTACTTGAAACAAGGTAAGAGAGAGAAGTTCCCCTTAATCGTGTGTTCTTAACGAATAAAATTTAGAAGGGAACCTTTAAAACTTGTATATATACATAAAATAATGTTTAATTAAATAATGTTATATATATATATATAGGGAAAATATATATGGAATATGTAATAATTAAATAATAAAAATATAAATATAAATTTAGGTAAATATTGAGAAAGTTTAACCCAAAAAAATAGGGTCATTTGAAGAGACCCCTTTTTTTATGTTCCGAATCATTTTTCAATTGCACTTAACATACTGAATAATAAAATTAACCTTAATAATTATTTAATTAAAAAACTTTTATATCTATATTTGATTTACTATAATGATATTTTCTTCATTAAAAAATAGTTTAATGAGATATAATGTTTACTTTCACTGTTCTAAGGGCATTCCTTTCATGGTTACATGGCCAGATCAGTTGAGGATAATTATAGAGATTTTCATGAAATGGGAATACAACTCCAAATGTGAAATTTATTTATATGAATATAATTAAATAAATTTAAAAGGTCCCTAATACCCATATGTGTTCTGACATATGGATGAACCATTTAATAAATTTATTTATTTTATATGGTTAGTTTATTTTGGCCGCTTAAACAACCATCCTGATATAGTTTTGTTTTATTTACTATTATAGAGAAATATTCATTATATAATGTGAATATATATATTTATATATAATATACCTATTTAGGTCATTTTAAGCTATTTTATTTGAATTTTAACATTCCATGAAAGTGGTTATGGAAAAGGAAAACGCATTATCCAAAGAAGCAATGAGCCAACATATTATGGACAATGGTTTTTTTAGAATGAGAGAGGGGGAAGTGAATTAGAGAGTAATACACTTAGAGAATCCAAAACACCATTCTCAAAGTGTTCTAGTGCACGAGTGGGGTAACTCCGGGGGTGTTGGAATCAATCTGAACAAAGGGGAATGTGAAGTATGAACCACGATTCCCAAAATTCAGAACACATTTTGAATGGAATGATGATGTAGGATAAATTTTGACCATGTTCACAACATAGTATCCATATCATGTTATAATGAAATGAGGACTAACAAATGGGGGCCAACTACTGAGAATGTTCGAAACACGAGGCCAAACTCCAAGTATCATCCAATGTCTTCTGAAACGTTAGGCCAAAATTGTAGGTGAGTTGAAGTGGCATGAGACCAGGCCTTTAGGGTATATTTTAGAGATAGAAGAAGACGGGGATCCAAATAGATGGCATGTGAAGCATGAAAATGTAGTTATGGGCTGTTCAAGTGGAGTCTAACACTCTTGAAATTACACCACTATGATGAATGAACTATAGGTGAGTATATCAATTTGAATTAAGATAAAATATACTTCTAGAAAGGAACTCTCTAGCAAGGTCCTAAGATAGATTGTAGTTTTACATCAAGAAAATGAGGTTGATAAGCACACGATTATCACTATATGGTGAGGATGATACATGGAATATTTTAACATCATATAAACTGGACATGGCACATAGTTTAGGGTCATACTTCCTATACCATATTCAATAGTTTGAAGTCATGTTACAATAAATGAGGGATCCTAGTTTAAAGTCATAGAGTTTAGCCTACGATAGGTTCCAAAGGCCCTGTGAAGTTAATAGACCTAGGGTAGGGACCATAGGAAAAAATTATTGGGTGTTTCTAAGTATCCTCTAAGAGAATGAATTGAACTAGACATAGTTCTTGGGATGGAATGGTAGGTGGATGATACAAAAAAGGTGGTGATATTCTCTCAAGAAAGAAAAATCAAGGCTATTACATAGCTTAATGTCATGTGAACTCAGACACTGAAAATATTAGTTTAAAGTCATAGAGTTTTTACCATAGGTGCCCAGTTTAATGTCAGGCACGTGGGATATGTCCATGGAGTTTAATGTAGTAAGGATGAAGGAGATCTTAGTTTGTGTTTATAGAGATTAGATCATGAGAATGGGATCCAAAATTTGGTGTCAAGAAACAACACAATGTGAATGAGGACCAAAGGTCTCCACACTGCATTAAAAGTTCTCAAGAGAACCCACACACAGTTTAAGGTTATGATTCTTAGACTTTGGGACCTGAAATCCTTGTTTAAGGTCATAGAGTTCAGACCGTTTTTTTATGTGATTTTCCCATGTGGGCGTAAACCTTATCAAAACCCCTACGCCCACATGTGCTATGCTCGGTGTGGGAAAAAAGGGGCAGAAAATATCTGTACGACACACAAAAACACATGACAAGGGAACAAATGTGTGAGGAAAAGGGTGGCTCCCTGATGACTGTTCACCTACTCAGCATGCAGAGGTACATGGGGGAATGACACTGAGGTTATCTAAATTCCGTCTAGACATAAGAATGTGAGAGGGAAAGTGAATCATGAGACCAACATTTGGGGCATGACCGAGTTAGAGATAACGATGGAGGATATATTTTGACGGTGTTCGAAACACAATATTCAAATAGTGTGGCCTAGAATGGGAAAAAATTACTGAGGATTTACCAGTGAAAATATTTTCCATGTTGGAATTATATCAAATTTACATCTAAGATCCTTCAGGATGTTGGATCTGGATGGTAGGTTAGCCAAAGCGACATGAGGCCAGGCCATCTGGGGGTCCTTTCGAATGTGAAATATTATGGGGACCCAAACAGAGAGTACGCAAAGAAAGTTTGTGGGATGATATAATGTCCATTTATAATCCAATACTCTAATTACCATACCAAAATTCATCTGAGCAAGTTTATGCAGAAAAAATGGAGGCCGAAGGGTTCGACTGAAGGTAGATGAATCGAAAAGACGAGTATGGAAAATGAGAGAAATGAGTTGATCAAACTTGGAATAGACTAGAAGATAAAGAATATGGGAATTTCTAAGTATCCAATGATGATGAGAATCAATCCACACCAATTTCTTGATATTCCTTGCAGTTTAACGTCATTCAGAAAAGAAAAAAGTGAAAGGGGATGCTCTCAAGGGGGAGTATATGGTCTGGCCATTGTAAACCTAACTTGAATGAAGACTAAAGAGTCCTCACTCCACACCATGAAAACTCAATAGGGTAACCAATACAAGACCAAGGGGCCTAGATAAAAGGCCATATTTGTGATACCATGGGTTGGACCCATAAAAAACATCTGGGTGTTCCTAAATATCCTGCATGGGAAGGAATCAATCCACCCGTAGTTATTGATACACAGTTTAGTTTAACATCATGAAATAAGGATGAGAAGAAAAAATGGGAAATTATTAGGGGGTATCACATTATGTGTCTATTACATACACTACATGAATGAGAACAAAATAATTCCACCATGACATGTGATCCCAAAAGAACCAGGTCCACGGGGCCAAACACAAGAGAAGTTTTTTGAAATTGTGGGTGGACCAAGATAAAAAATGTATGGGAATTTTTATGTATCCCATAAGGATGGTAATAAATCCATACAATTTTATAAAGTTGTAATATGACTTAATTTCACGTGTCGAGTATGGATGAAATCTTAGTTTAAGGTCTTAGAGCTCGAACCGTGAGGTATGTTTACCGTTTGCCGTATATCATCACGCAGGACAATGAAGTTGGATAGATTTTCATGTCTTTTATCCAAGAAATATTGTTTAGTTTAACATCATGAATTTAGGAAAAATATCTTCTAAGGTGAAATAGTTATTTTTGAATATATAATTAGTATAAGGGGTAACACACACACCATCCATGGTGACCAAAAAGTAAGCACCATTGGGGTAAATGTTGTGAATGATATAAGGTCCCACCCACTAGGGCACCAAATTTAGTGGCTTCCTACTAGGCATCATTGGAATTATTAGGTATATAACCATGTCACCCTAATTGATAGATCATAGATGATATTTATTATTAAATTCTATGGAGATCTTATTCTGGTGCCTCCCCAGAAGGTGAAGAGCCTAGAGCATATTCTCATCGAGAGATTCTAGTTCAGGAAGACGGACTTCTGCCACTTTTTATGATATTTGATTATCATATATGGCTATGTTAAGTTAAAATAACTAGATCCTAATGTAAAGGATTTCCTTTTTTCCATACACAAGGTAATATAGGGTGACCTGGGTGGAATTGCGAGTTGTCGTCCGGTAATCCCAGAGAGCGTTGGGATGGTTGTACGACCAAATTTTCCTATTTTCACCAACCAAATTTAGAAAAAATTTATATAGGGTCTTGTTGAATGCCCCAATAATCCCATTTTCTTGCGTATGATGGTGGTAATTATGGTTAGACTAGATACTGTACTTGGTGTACAATTTCATCAATTCAGCTACTTAAAAGTTTGTACCGTTATTAGTGAGAATGATGTGAGGAACTCTAAATAGGTATATGATGTTGGGGCTCATGAAATAAACAATAGAATGGGCCTACAATTCCATGATTGGGATTGCCTCTTCCCAATTATAAAAGAAATCCATGCCTGTCAGGATGAACCTGCGCTGGCAAGCCGTTGTGGGTCGATACGGCCCCACAACACCAAGTCCCCAGACCGCAAAGGGCCAAGAGTAATTGGTTGTTTGAAGAGGCTCTAGTGGTCGATGAAAAATGTTTTCATGGATATAACATTCATGTAAACTCTTATATAATTAAATGTAGTCAGGGACAATGGTGGTCTAGAAGTAGCACAACCTTCAGATCTGGTGCGAGAGCTTCATACCTACCTGATGAGCTCTACAGGAACCGACATGAACTTCTTGTATAACTAGGGTAATCTCATCTCCTTGAATACGTTGAAGGAGAAATCTCTTCAACCCACATTTTTAAAGGATCTTCTTAATGCTGGGACCATTATAGAGTGTGAATGGTAATATGCGATGATGAGTTTTCTCATGTGAAACTCTATCTATTGAAAGATTATCATTTTGGAGTTACTCTATAAAAGGATTTTTCCAATCAAGGGTATGTTCAAGTTCTGTAGTAGGGGGAATTGGAGGTACTGATGTGGAGGCACCAATTGTGAGATGGATCACCTGCTGACCATCATCATCTGGGGTAACAAGTGTGATGAATCTTCAATACACCACATGGATGATCAAATTGGCTTGGTTAGAAATAGCGATAGAAGAAGAAAGGCTGACCAAAGTGTTAGCTCGACCATTCTATGATCGAAGAGAATGAATGAACTCAGGACAAGAAGGGAACTAGGCCATTATATGGTAAGTATGATCTAATAGGGGAAGGATTTTTGGATTTCTAAATATGTAGTAACAGTTAATCTATTTTATGACAATCTCATATCCCCCTTCACTTGTAGGTGAGGAATGTCAATCTCGAGGGCTATCTCAACACAAGAGATGAGAGCCTGATACTCTTCATCGTTGTGGGTACAACCTTCTAAAAATAAGAATGAGTAGGGAAAAACATCCTATGTAGGTGTGATGATAACGATACACAATCCTACATTATTGAGTCTAGGATCATTGATCCTTCTATCAGTTGGGATTTGGGAATTTCGATCAAAGGGAATCTACCAACATGAAATGACTTGATCCACTGAGAGGATGATCTCATCTTGGATGTAAAGGCCTAGATACTGCTCTATAGGGGATGGATGGGTGGTAAGGAAGTATTCCAATGCTTGACCCTTGACAACATTAAATGGTATGAACCTGTTGTCTAACTACAAAAGGATCACTGTCCAACATGCTAGATGGCTTGTCAACATGAGGGGGTTCAGAATATACTTCAGCGTGTCTAACTGGGACACCAACTGGATCTCGGCTATAGATAATGCCCCAACTTTTTCATTGTGAAGACTATTGAGAGGAATCACTTATCAATAGAGGTATATATGGACTTGATGTCAAATATCGTATGGATGAGGTAGTATAAATGGTTTTCTATCACTTCATTTTCCTTCTGGGAAAGGAAATAGAGGGACCAGTCCAGGGTTGTCAGATAAAGGACCCTCAGCTTGCTAGAGATGGGTGGAACCAAAACTAGAGGCTCCAATAGGTACTAATTAATCTCTTCAATGGTGAACTTTCATTATTCATCCCACCAGTAGACAACACCTTTCTTCATGTTTCGGGAAAATGGCTTATACTTTCCAGCCAGATTTTCAATGAATTGTTTTATGCTGGCTAAGTGGCCTTGAAAAACTCAGAGCTCTCATAGGTTGGTAAGAGGAATCATCTAACTGATAGCCTTAATTTTCACTGGATCAATCTCAATGCCTATATATTTAATAATGAAGTTAATAAAATTTCAAAAAGTGTCCCTGAAGGTACACTTTAAGGGGTTCGTCTTCAGGTGGAAGGTGTTGAGGATTCTGATCACTTTCGCAAGATCACTAAGATGGTCCTAAGACTGGCGGGATTTGACCACCAGATCATATAGTAGAATTCCACTAATGTTCCAAGGATCATCTTGAAGATGTGGTGCATGGAACGCTAATAGGTTGCTTCCAAATTTTTCAGACTGAATGGAATTACCTGGTAACAAAATGTACCTTGTGGTGCTCTTAAGGTAGTTGAATATTCATCATTAGGAGCCATTAAAATCCTATTGTATCCAAAATACCCATCCATGAACGAGAGAGCTGGAAACCCAGTGGTGGATTCAATAAATAGCTCTGTCAAAGGAAGGGGAAAGGCTTCCTTCAGACTGTGATGGTTGAGGTCCCAAAAGTTGATGTTGAATCCCATCTATCTGTTCTTAATAACAATAATGATGTTGGATAACTACCTAGGGTACATGAATTCATCTATGAATTTTGATTTAATGATCCTATCGAACAAGGAAACAACAAAGGCACTATGAGAATGGTGAATCTTTCTGGAGGCTGCTTGAAACCACAATGGCTTACTGAAAGACCGAGATGGTGGATGAAAATCAGAGAATCTTGCCCTGGTGTCTCTTCATAGCTTCAGAGAAATACATCCCGATGCAGATTTAAGAAATCAACATACTGTTGATGCTCTTTCACAGACATAGTTGTGCTAATCATTTCTGGCCTCAGGTCTTCCTCAAAACCAAGATTAACTTATACCAACTCATCGATGGTGGTGGGGACACCTTCCTCAAATTCATGAGAAGAATATTTAAAATCCTTTTAATGATATACAATAAGAGTATAATTGGTAGAGAGAAATTACTCTGTGTTGGTTGACCCTCATAGAAAGCTGGGGCCGTTCTGAGTGGCGGTGGAATCTTCATTGGGAGGTTCCTGCACTACTGAAACCATGGCGGTGAAGGATTTTGATTCAATCCCATCTGACCTGTGACCCAAGGGGACACACATGATAATATCAAAGTATAAGTGGCATGTCAGTGTAAGTCAGTTCAACCCAGCCCAATGAAATAACAAGATATGGATTATAGCCATTGTTATAGTGAGAACATCCTGATATCTTAAAAAAGTAAGGGTATCTATAATCACCTGAGACTGGTTCGTGTAGGAGTATCAAGTGATCTTATGGAGATTCTTATATATAGGTACGTGTTTCCCCCTCATCCATGAGATGAAAAATAAATATCCAACGTCTAAGGTTGTGACTTCCAATCAATAGATTGGGAAGATGAAGGCATCATCCCAGTATGTCCACATATCAGACACGATGATAGTGTGATCAACCTACTTGTCCTGAAAATTCTTGTCTTTTCTTTTTTAATAGTCGACATATAAGTAATGGGATTCATAAGAGGAAATGGGATATGAGTCACATTGGAGTACGCCCACTCGACCATTTAGGGTGAACTTTAGGCGCTAGTGATAGGAGGATGGAACTACTTCCAGCAAGTGGAGCCAGGGTCTACCCATCAATGCGTTGTAGGTAATATCCTTTGAGACAACCATAAACTAGGTACTGAAAACCAGGCCATTGAATTAGATATTCATATAGATTATACTGACCGGTGTCTGCTCCATCTTGTCAAAACCTTGATTCTTCATGTTAGAGGGATTAAGATCATCTTTAGACAGTCCCAGCTTATGGAACATCTGAGTCGGAATGTGATTGTTCCTAAAATCTGTTTCGACTGGACATTGATGGAATTCTATGCCATTGAACTTTATAGTGGTGTAAAATGGGTGGATGTTCCCATTCAAGGGGGAACCTTCATATTATCCAGATAATTAATTGATGGCCTGACATTCTGCATGCTTGAATTCTTCGACATGGAAGGCAACTGCAGCACCTACATTTGTTTTGAACTGGAGGGGGCTTCCTAAAGCCTCTACGAGAGCTTCACACATATCCTAGGATAGGTTTATATCCTCAATGATTGAGATATTTTTAGGAAAGAATATGATATTCTTAATTACATCAAATATCCATTCCAGGAACACATTTCTGCGAAAATGAGGTTAATTTGTGGTTGGGGATATGACAAGCACTACTGATCGAACCAGTAGATTTTGACGAGGGTGGGGGTATCACACTTCGCATTTGTCAAAACACCTAAAATGGTTACCAGATGATGTCCAGATAGCTATGACCCATTCACAACTGAATTTGAATAATCATATCACAATTATGGTGGCTCAACCTGATTGAGCATCACAAAAAATGGTGGGAGAGAATTCAGTGTGATAGAGTGAGAGGAAAACACGTGTTGAGCTCTGTGATGAGTCTTTTATCTGGTCTCAGTAGAAAGAATGGATCAGTTTGAGGCACTGGCTGATGAATTTTTTCGATTCACAAATCTACTAATTTTTTGGCATTGACGTTGATTGGGAACATTAGGAGGGTCCACATGGTCTTCCTTGTCATCCGGAACAATATAAGGGTTCACCAACACAATGATGTTTCCCGAGGAATACTCTCGATCAACATTTGAAGGATATTCCATTATTTGGAAGATTCTGGGGGTAATTCCTGTAACCCCCCGAGATTTTATGAGATATATTCTTTTTAATTTCTTTGATGTCTTATATTATACGCTACACCAAGATTAGCTTGTGCTATACGCAACACCGTATTAGCTTACAGTATACGCAAACACTATTCTATGCTTGTGTTGCATGCCAAAGCAACCTTCCTCGATAGTGTGTGTTGTATGCAATACCGAGTTTCACTAAACGAGATGTTATTATAATATTTTTATGAACTAGCTGTTATGAATAGTGATACCCACTTTTTGAAATTTTATAAATTTTATCTTTCAAAATGGAATTCATTTTTGGATTTATAATATCGAAATTATCCTAGGGTGAATTTTTGGGATTTTTCTGAAATCTTTCAATTTTTGATGAATAGTGAAAACACTCGGTTACTATTTAAAAACCGACTTTTTATTTAAATAATAATTTATTTTATTTAAATTTATTTTTGGTCAAAATAGATACATAATAACTATATAATTTCAATGTAATTCAGTGGATTCATTTTATAACAGTTTTAGATATATAAAAATATTATTGAATTTTTACCGTCTTTTACCCACCTCTTAGGAGAATTTCAAAATTTACATAAAACTTAATTTTACCACTTCTGTGAGTGGAATTTCGAAAATCCGAGAGACATGGTTAATATCAAGGATTAAAATGTGGTTTAATAAGATAAAAATAATTTTTTGTGAATAGTAACTTTTTACTTTTATTTACCACGGTTAAAAGTAAATAGGGTAATTTAGGGTAAAAATGATATTATTATTACCCTAACACATGTCCCAATTCTATTGGATAAATTTAATTCGACCAAAAACAATATTAGGAATAAAATATTACCCTTTAGGTCCACTTGGATTAGATTAGGATATTTATTATTATATTATTTAAAAAAGAGTTAAAATAGTTAAAATCAAACTTTAATAAATAATTTTTTTTAATATATGGTTATACATAAGATAAATTAGACTATAAATATTAATTATAAATCTAAAAAGATTTCCTACCTAATGGTATTTTATTTATAATTTTTAGACATTAAATAATTTAATTTATTTATGACACAATGGTGATGTAGTAATAACCTAAATAATGAAATATTAAAAGAATTGATATTATAAATACCCAAATAAATGTAATTTGAGACTTTTTATGAATTAAACTACTTTTCTAGGTCAATATGACATGTTAGTATTGATTTAATTAACTTTTTTCTAACTAATCATTCTGTTATGATTTTCACAAAAATCAATTACCAAATAGTGTCAAAATTGACATAAAATAGTTTTTAAAACAAATATTATATTATTAATTGTTATTATATTCTTAAAAATATAAGCATAATCCAAATGACTTAAATAAGGTTATATATATTAATAATGACTCAATTGGGGTTCGTTTGGCTTGTTATAGTAAGTTTATTAACCATATAGTGTAAGAAAACAAGAAGACACTGTAAAAGTTAAATTATTTAACTTAGAGTTAAATCTAAAAGATAAGGTAAAATAGTAACCTAAACTTGTCTAAAACCTATTTGTTGAGAGGATTTCGACCCATCCCCACTTTATATTCTAAATAAATCAATATTGAGCTATTATAAACTGCATATGACTTTATTATAAAATAATATTTTAAGTTTTTCCAAAGGTGCCCCTCTCCTCCCTTATAAAAAGGCACCCCTTCCCTCTTCTCTTCACACCCTTTTGAGCCTTTAAGCTTGGCCAAACTCAGCCCATTTCCCTTATAAAAATACCTAGAAACATTATAGAGGTTCCAGGTTTCTTTAAAGACCAATTTTTGTTCCCTAAGGGGAGGTTTCAAAGAGGTGTGTTGAAGAAGAGGTAATATCTGTTACCGATTCTTTCAAATTTATTTCTTCTTCTACTTCCTCTTCTATAGTTGTTTAATTATGAAGTAATAAAATCATTATCACTCATATAATGATATGTTATTATAGATATTAAATGACCCTATTTCAATTTCTATCCATCCTATGGAAAACGAAATCACCGCGCGTGCGTACGTACGGAATACCGTCTCCACGCCATGGTGTAATCAGTTTTCCATCACCACCTTACTTGGATGGGTATAATGGTGTAAAGAATAACTATATATGGTTATTATAACATTAAATGGATTCTGAGATATTATGTCATTCACTCCAATTCAATTCAATAATTATGGGAACGATATCATCGCTCGTGCGTACGTACGGATTACCGTCTCCACGATAGGATGAGATTCATTCTCCATGTTAACCATTCAAGAATTATTATAAAGTATATATAATGAATAATAATGAAATATATGACATACTTAAGATACTGTATTTATGTATATATATATTTCATCTACTTACTTACATTCATGTCAATAAGGAAAGGAAAACAACGTTCATGCGTACGTACGGCCTACCGTCTCCATGAACGGTGTATTTCATTTCATTTATCTATCTATTATATATATTTATATATTCTGAATATATATGATATATAAATCCTGATTTAAATTCTTGAATTAAGTAAACCATGATATAATTAATAATAATATCAAGAACAACAAGTCCAAACACGTAAGATAAATAAAATGATTTTACCCAAAACGCTGCTTTAACATAGAATTTACAAAATAACGGGTAATATAAAGTCATAAGTAAACCATATATGATATCATAACAATTAATATGATTTTGTAATAATTCAATTACATTATTTAAATCATTATATAGGAGGTTCAAATACGTACGAAGCATATCAGACCTAAGGTAAGGGATCACTTTTCCAATCTCATTTTTATCCGAGATTATTTATTTGTAAGTATTTTCTGGGGTTATATTTATCATCCATGTACCTATTTTCTAAAAATGGTTTCATTTATGTTTAAAGTTACTTTTACCCATTTTTTACTTTTACTACATGGTATGTAAGAAATCTTTCTTTTCTTTACCATACGAGGTACTTTTTGACTTTTTCGGCAAAAGTACGAGAAGAATGTTTTTTTAACTTATACGACATGAATGGATTTTTACAGTTTTATTACGCCTTATTTTCATAAATATTACTCTACAGGATTTCATGATTATTTTCAACAAAAAACTTTTATTTTAAAATTGCATGGAATTTTGTGAAAAGAAAATGATTTTGAATAAGAAAGGATATTTTCCTCAAGAATTCATTTCAAGTGCTTTATCAAAACAATTTTCCATCTAAGATGACACTATTTCATATGTGTATGTTTCAAGTATAATGTCTCTATGATTTACATGGTTTAACTTTTCTTATGATGAAATGATATCCATTTGTTTTATATAGATTATGTTATAATGGGATGATGTATATGAAACCCATTTTATTATTTGGGTTTTGATGAATCACTAGTAGAAAAATGTATTTCGACGTCGGTTTTTTTACACTTTAACGTCGGTTTTGAACCGACATCAAAAAAGGATACTCAAAAAATATATGTTTCAACGTCGGTTTTTATAAACCGACGTCAAAAATCCTCTCCACGCGGGTCTGTGGCATCGCTTTATATAAAAACCGACGCCAAATTTCAGGGCCTTGGGGATATTTGGTGTCAGTTTTTATATAAACCGACGCCAAAAATCAGTCCCTAGTGGTCTTTGGAATCAGGTTTTTTTAAACCGACGTAGAAATTCATGACCTCGGGGGTCATTGGCGTTGGTTTTTTAGAAAACCAACGTCTAAATCTGGCTTCTACATGAGTTTTAACGTCGGTTTTTGATAAAAACCGACGCGAAAAAATACGTTTTATAAAAAGAATATTTTCCACGTTGGTTTTCAAAAAAACCGACGTCAAAACCTTAAAGCTCTGAATATTGGAATATATATTGTTTCCCAAGCTTCGATTTGACTGGTTATGGAGCTAAAATGGACTTACGGATCAAAAGTTATGGTCGCCGTAAGTTGTACCTCGTTATCGGTCAATTGATACAACATTCTTCGAAGAATACATGAAAAAAGAACCAAAATGAATATGCCAAATGAACAAAAAAATATAATTAATGATTGAAACTAACTTTAATTCTTTTATTGGGCCATTTGAATCGATATGTTGTTTATCATTATTTCACTTCGTTTTAAGGGAGAACTCACGCGGTAATTAAAATAGTGAGTGGTAAAAAAAATTCCCAAAAACTAATGAATCTTATGCAAGAGTTTTATTTTTGTATCTCGATTTGATGAATCCTTCATCATCATTATAAGAATAATAAGATTTTTAGTGATAAGGAAAACAATAATAATGAAATTAAATGATGAAAATAAATACCTTGTATAAATAATCGATTGAAGAATATTTGAAATATGGATTGTATAATAGATTTAAAAAATGTTGAAAGAAAGAAGATGAACTTTTATATTGTGTAAATGAAAATTTCTACAGCGGCGATTCAATAAAATTTGAGCGGGATTTTGAAAATAGGAACGCGCGTTGGGAAAAAATTGAAATATCGAAACTGTGTATTTGAAATTTTACTTTTAACATAGGTTAAATATATAACCGATGCTAAAAATATTCTCATGTTGGGGTATTAACATCAGTTTTTGAAAAAACGATGCAAAAAAGTAACTTTTAACATCAGTTTTTTTGTAAAACTGACGCCAAAAATCAAGTCTTATAATTTCCAACTTCTGACGCCCATAACTTTCGATCTTTAAGTCTACTTTTTCTCCACGACCTATCAAATTGAATCTTGGGAAATTATCTAAAACTTTTATTTTGATCTTTGGCGTCAGTTTTTTGTAAAACCGACGCCAAAAATTGCGTTTTAACGTCGGTTATTAAAAAAACCGATGCCAAAAATGAAGTCATATAATCTCAAACTTCCGACGCCCATAACGTTTGATCCGTAAGTCCGTTTTCGATCCACAACCTATAAAATTGAAGCTAGAGAAATTGTATAATACTTTAATTTTGATCTTTGGCGTCGGTGTTTTGTAAAAATGACACCAAAAGGGCTTTTTATCGTCGGTTATTAAAAAAACTGACGCCAAAAATCAAGTCATATAATTTCCAACTTCCGACGCCCATAACTATTGATCCGTAAGTCCGTTTTTTCTCCACGACATGTCAAATTGAAGCTTGGAAAATTATATAAAACTTTAATTGTGATCTTTGGCATCGGTTTTTTGAAAAAAGGATGCCAAAAAGGTCCTTTTAACGTCAGTTATTAAAAAAACCGACGCCAAAAATCAATTCATATAATCTCAAACTTTCGATGCCTATAACTTTTAATCCGTAAGACCGTTTTCACTCCAAAACCTGTCAAATAGAAGCTAGAGAATGTATCTAAAACTTTTATTTTGATCTTTGGCATCGGTTTTTCGTAAAACCGACGGAAAAAAGGTCTTTTTAACGTCGATTATTAAAAAAACCGGCGTCAAAAATCAAGTCATATAACTTCCAACTTCCAACGCCAATAACTTTTGATCCATAAGTCAGTTTTTGATCCACGACATGTCAAATTAAAGCTTGGATGATTATCTAAAACTTTAATTGTGATCTTTGGCATCGGGTTTTTGTAAAACCGATGCCAAAAAGGGCCTTTTAACATTGGTTATTAAAAAAACCGACGCCAAAAATCAAGTCATATAATCTCAAACTTCCAACGCCCATAAATTTTGATCTGTAAGTCCGTTTTCACTCCACGACCTGTAAAATTGAAGCTATAGAAATTATCTAAAACTTTTATTGTGATCTTTGGCATCAGTTTTTTGTAAAACCAACGCCAAAAAGGGATTTTTAACGTCGGTTATTAAAAAAACCGATGCCAAAAATCAAGTCATATAATTTCCAACTTCTGACGCTCATAACTTTTGATATGTATGTCCGTTTTTGCTCGATAACCTGTCAAAGTGAATCTTGGGAAATCATCTAAAACTTTTATTCTGATCTTTGGCGTCGGTTTTTTTCTAAAACCAAAACCAAAAAGGTCATTTTAACGTCGGTTGTTAAAAAAAACTGACGCCAAAAATCAAGTCATATAATCTCAAACTTATGATGCCCATAACTTTTGATCCATAAGTCTGTTTTTGCTCTACAACCTGTCAAATGGAAGCTAGAGAAATTATATAAAACTTTTATTTTGATCTTTGGCGTCGGTTGTTTGTAAAACCGACGCCAAAAAGGACCTTTTAACGTTAGTCTCTTAAAACCGATGTTAAACTACCGACGTTAAAAACAATTTTCCACTAGTGAATGATGTATGTTTATATTGTGGAACACGTAAGAATGATTTCATTATGAGATGGGTGTGAAAAATATATCCCTCCAATGTAATGGGTAATGATTTATATCTCATGAGATAGACATGGTTGGAATGGTAAGTTATTCCGGTTTAGTGTTACAGGACTGGAACAAGAAGTGAACTCTAATCAGAAAGGGACATTGTCCCTAAGATTCTCTTGGCAGCAATGCCTTGGATACTATGGAAATCATATCATGTGATTAATGGTTTTCCACAATTACATGTTTTATTCCTATGATATTTTATCATGATTAATGTTCCATTATGATATATACCTTACGTACTTCCAAGATTTATGTCTTTTCTCAAGATTTTGATGTTTAGATTTTATGTTCAAGTTTTTGCATTCAAATGTTTATGGATTGTTTAATGTTCTCTATGTTTACCCTTACTGAGCATTTGAGCTCACCCCTTTTATGTTTTATTTTCCCCAGGATATAAAGAAAGGTTTTAGGTAAGAAAACAAAAGGGGAAGATGTTTATGGGAGATGTTGAAGATCTTTCACCATGATTAGAAGATTATATTCCGAGTTTCCAAAGAAACTAGAATATTACGGTCCTTGTGTGTCTATTTTTGTTATGTATTAAGTATTCCACTAAAGTAATGTAATGTCCATGTACGTCAAGATTTGGGCCTCTACAGTTGGTATTAGAGGAAAGGTTTTGTTAACCTTTGGAAACTAGGATGCAAAAACTCTAATGAGATCCCTAGAGATATTTCTATGGTATGTCTAGGGATGTCTCTAAGGTTAAGTATAAGTATAGGTCATAGTACTAAAATTATGATAAAGATTTTTGAATTAAACCTAAGATGTTAGATATTAAAGGTACTCCCCCTTTATTATGTTGTTTTCCTAGCATGATTTTTGCCTCTCACACTATTCTTTTTTGGTTTTTGAAAATGGATGGAAATGGGAAGATTCATGATAATGGAGGGTATGATGAAAAATGGAATGATATTCTTCATGAGACACCAAATGAAGCGGGATTTTGTATTCCAAAAATCATTATTATTCCTAATCAACAATCTCATAACATGATCAATAATATCAACTTTGGTAAGTTTCCTGACTCGGCTAATAAGAGAAAGATGGAGTTTCCTGATGATCGTAGAGGAAATAAGGTTCAATTACCCTCATGTAAATCATGTGGGAAGAGGCATCAGGGATAACGTTTCAAAGGAACTAGAAGATTATTTGGGTGTGGAAAAGAAGGACACAAAGACAGTAAGTGAAAAGGAAAAGTGTCGGTTAACACCATAGAAAAGGATAATGGAATTGCTACGCCATCAACAACGGTTGAATGTTTTAAATGTGGAATGTATAGGAATTATGCAAACAAATTCCCTAAGGGAAAGTCTCATGAAGAGAATCAACATGGTCGTATGGGTATTATTTATGTTGATGATGATGAAGAGACTACAAATGATATGTGAGATGAAAGAATTGTTCAAGATCAGTCAATGGTTTAAGAAGGTAGTGGAATGATTGTATGTTTATAAAGAGTTATGTTGTTTGGGTAATTTAACGGTATTATGGAATAAATAAACATATAAGGATTGTTACACTATTGGTTTTCCTAAAGTATTTTAAAGTATATGTTGAATGGTACTGGTAACCATGAAAGGTTATTCAGATATTTTTGGAAAGTAGATGATATGCGCATAATGAAGGGATAAGGAGATAATGAGATGTTTGATGGTATTAATGAGCTCATGACTAATATAAGGAAAAAGTGATATCATGGTTTGAGTATATATAAATTTTGTGATTTTGGTATGTGGAAAGAGTTAACTTTTTACAGAATTCATGTTTTCACTAAGTTTCTATGGTAATTCATGTTTCAAAAGAATACATGATTAAGGTATTCACCTGTTTGGAATGTGACCAACAAGATATATCTTATGATATATGGGGGATAAATGATGGTATTCATGTGCTGGTTATGTGACCTTTCAAGTAATCATTTTCTTTATACTATGAGATTGGACAGATGTATTTTGGATAAGCCTAAATATTGGAATGGATTATGTTGGACATCAGATAATATTATTTAAGGATAGAACTTTTCTTTCGATATTATTTCTGGAATGTTATAATAGTATAGTTTTAGAAAAAGGACAACCCATAGGATGAGAGACAAACCATCACGTCGGACAAGGATGTGGGTATCAAACCCACAAATGAAGTGCGACAGGCCTTTATCGCCTACCACTGACCTACAGGAAGTCCCTAGTTAGTAGAAACTAGTTTTATTTTATTAAGTGGTATGATGGATGAAGTATAAGTCCATTTTCAGAACCATAAATGGAATTATGTATATAACTATTGCTTACATTATGTTTGAGATAGAAGGAATGACCTATCATTCTATCACATGATCCGCTAACACTTCACGGAAGACAAATTCAACTTCATTTCTTTAAGAGATGAAGTGGAAATTGTTCAAGGCACGAACAACAATGAGATTCTACCAAAATCAAGTATGTATTTCTTCTAATTCAAATTCTTCAAAATTGGTTAAAAGATCTTGAAAACCAAAAATGTTTTCCTAGTGGCCTCATATCTGATGAATCAGATTGTACCTTAGATCCTCATAAATTTGTGGCTTTATGATTTTGGATTTTTCATAGCCATGTTCTCTACCACTCATCATATAAACATGACGGTTAGATTTCTCTTCCATATCCATATTTTCACCTATATTCTCCTATGTGGAGAACTAATGATGAGTTACTTTGGGTATCCATTATGTTTCTTATGCTATTTTTTTTAAAATGATGATTTAGTATTCCTTTTTACAAAGTGGGTTTCTATGAATGAAACTTCCATGTAGTAAATGACTTATAACACGGATGAATTTCGAGGGCGAAATTCATTTTAAGGGGGGTAGAATGTAAAACCCTGAGATTTTATGAGATATATTCTTTTTAATTTCTTTGATGTCTTCTATTATATGCTACACAAAGATTAGCTTGGCTATACGCAACACCGTATTAGCTTACAGTATACGCAAACACTATTCTAGGCTTGTGTTTCATGCCAGAGCAACCTTCCTCGATAGCGTGTGTTGTACGCAATACCGAGTTTCACTAAACGAGATATTATTATAATATTATTATGAACTAGCCGTTATGAATATTAATACCCAATTTTTGAAATTTTATAAATTTTATCTGTCAAAATGGATATCATTTTTGGATTCATAATATCAAAATTAGCCTAGGATGAATTTTTCGTATTTTTCTGAAATCTCTCAATTTTTGATTAATAGTGAAAACACTAGGTTACTATTTAAAAACCGACTTTTTATTTAAATAATAATTTATTTTATTTAAATTTATTTTAGGTCAAAATAGATACATAATAACTATATAAGTTCAATGTAATTCATTGGAGTCATTTAATGATAGTTTTAGATATATAAAATTTTATTGAATTTTTACCGTCTTTTACCCACCTCCTAGGAGAATTTGAAAATTTACATAAAACATAATTTTACTGATTCTCTTTGTGGAATTTCGAAAATCCGAGAGACATGGTTAATATGAAGGAGTAAGATTTGGTTTAATAAGATAAAAATAATTTTTGGGGAATAGTAACTTTTTACTTTTATTTACAACGGTTAAAAGTAAATAGGGTAATTAAGGGTAAAAATGATATTATTATTACCATAAAACATGTCCTAATTCTATTGGATAAGTTTAATTCGACCAAAAAAAATCTTAGGAATAAAATATTACCCCTTAGGTCCACTTGGATTAGATTAGGACATTTATTATTATTTTATTTAAAGAGTAAAAATAGTTAAAATCAAAGTTTAATAACTAAAACTTTTTTAATATAGGGTTATACATAAGAAAAATTAGACTATAAATATTCATTAGAAAGATAAAAATATTTTATACCTAATTTTATTTTATTAATAATTTTTATACATTAAAAAATTTAATTTATTTATGACACAATGGCGATGCATTAATTACCTAAACAATGAAATATTAAAATAATTGATATTATAAATACCCAAATAAATGAAATTTGAGAGTTTTTATGAATTACAATAATTTTATAGGTTAATATGACATGTTAGTATTGATTTAATTAACTTTTTTAGAACTAATAATTCTGTTATGAATTTTACAAAAATCAATTACCAAATAGTGTCAAAAATGACAAAAAATAGTTTTTAAAACAAATATTATATTATTAATTGTTATTATATTCCTAAAAATTTAAGGATAGAAAAAATGACTTATATAAGGTTATAAATATTAATAATGTACCACTTGGGGTTAGTTTGGCTTTTTATAGTAAGTTTATTAACCATATAGTGTAAGAAAACAAGAAGACACTGTAAAAGATAAATTATTTAACTTAGAGTTAAATATAAATGATAAGGTTAAAATAGTAACCTAAACTTGTCTAAAAACTATTATTTGAGAGGAATTAGACCCATCCCTACTTTATCTTCTAAATAAATCAATTTGGAGCTATTATAAACCGAATATGACTATATTATAAAATAATATTTTAAGATTTTCCAAAGGTGCCCCTCTCCTCCCTTATAAAAAAGGCACCCCTTCCCTCTTCTCTTCACACCCTTTTGAGCCTTTAAGATCGGCAAAACTCTTAAAATTTACATTATCAACATCCCTATAAATATAATATAGGTTCTGGTCTTCTTTAAAGACCAATTTTAGTGCCCTAAGAGGAGGATTCAAAGAGTCGTGTCGAAGAAGAGGTAATATCCGTTACCGATTCTTTCAAATTTATTTCTTCTTCTACTTCCTCTTATTTAGTTGTTTCATTATGAAGTAATAAAATCAGTATCAATCATATAATGATATGTTATTATAAATATTAAATGACCCTATTTCACCTTCTATCCATCCTATGGAAAACGAAATCACCGCACGTGCGTACGTATGAAATACCGTCTCCACGGCGTGGTGTAATCAGTTTTCGACCACCACCTTACATGGATGGGTATAATGGTGTAAAGAATAAATATATATGGTTATTATAACATCATACTGATTCTGAGATATTATATCATCCACTCCAATTCAATTTAATAATTATGGGAACGATATCATCAGTCGTGCATACTTATGGATTACAGTCTCCACGATGCGATGAGATTCATTCTCCATGTTAACCATTCAAGAATGATTATAAAGTATATATAATGAATAATAATGAAATATATGACATAATTAAGATACTCTATTTTTGTATATATATATATATATGTCATCTACTTACTTCCATTCAAGTCAATAAGGAAAGGAAAATAGTGTTCATGCGTACGTACGACATACCGTCTCCATGAATGGTGTATTTTATTTCATTTATCTATTTATTATATATATATATACTGAATATATATATGATATATAAATCATTATTTATATTCTGGAAGTAAGTAAATCATGATATAAGTAATAATAATATCAAGAACAAAAAGTCCAAACACGTACGATAAATAAAACGATTTTACCCAAAACGTTGCTTTAACATGGAATTTACAAAAGAACGGGTAATATAAAGTCATATGTAAACCATATATGATATAATAACAATGAATATGATTCTATAATAAGTCAATGAAATTATTTAAATCATTATACAGGTGGTTCAGATACATATGAAGCATATCATACCTAAGGTAAGGGATCACTCTTCCAATCTCGTTTTTATCCGAGATTGTTTATTCATAAGTATTTAATGGGGTTATATTTATCATCCATGTGCCTGTTTTCTAAAAATGGTTTCATGTATGTTTAAAGTCCCTTTTACCCATTTTTTACTTTTACTACATGGTATGTAAGGAATCTTTCTTTTGTTTACCATACGAGGTACTTTTTGACTTTTTCAGAAAAAGTACGAGAAGAATGTTTTTTAACTTATATGGAATGAACGGATTTTTATGGTTTTATTACGCCTTATTTTAATAAAGAATTACTCTAAAAGATTTCATGATTATTTTCATCAAAATACTTTTCTTTTAAAATTGCCTTGCATTTTGTGAAAATAAAGTGATTTTGAAGAAGAAAGGATATTTTCCTCAAAAATTCATTTCAAGTGCTTTATCAAAACAGTTTTCCATCTAAGATGACATTATTTAATATGTGTGTGTTTCAAGTATAATGTATCTATGATTTATATGGTTTCACTTTTCTTATGATGAAATGATATCCATTTGTTTTATATGGATTATGTTATGATGGGATGATTTTTATGAAACCCATTTTATTATTTGGGTTATGATGAATGATGTATGTTTATGTTGTGGAACATGTAAGAATGATTTCATTATGAGATGGGTGGGACCTATATCTCCCTCCAATGCATTGGGTAAATATTTATATCTCATGAGATAAACATGGCTGGAACGGTAAGTTAATCTAGTTCAGTGTTACAGGACTGGAACGAGGAGTGAACTCGATTCAGAAATGGACTTTGTCCACTAAGATTGTCTTGGTAGCAATGCCTTGGATACTATGGAAATAATATCATGTGATTAATGGTTTTCCACAATTACATGTTTTCTTACCACTATATTTTATCATTATTGATGTTACATTATTATATATACCTTACGTACTTCCAAGATTTATGTCTTTTCTCAAGATTTTGATGTTTAGATTTTATGTTCAAGTTTTTGCATTCAAATGTTTATGGATTATTTTATGTTCTCTATGTTTACCCTTACTGAGCATTTGAGCTCACCCTTTTTATGTTTTCTTTTCCCCAGGATATAAATAATGGTTTTAGGTAAGAAAACAAAAGGGGAAGATATTTATGGGAGATGTTGAAGATATTTCACCATAATTAGAAGATTATATTCCGAGTTTCCAAAGACACTAAACTATTATGGTCCTTGTGTGTCTGTTTTTGTTAGGTATTAAGTATTCTGCAAAAGTAATGTAATGTACAAGTACATAAAGCTTTGGGCCTTTACAATTCCCATCTCTAGAGGCCTAAAATCACTGAGAACATGAGATGACCATGGCACCGGTGGGGAATCTATTTTCCAATAAGCTGCTAGTGGATACCCATCTAAGAAGTGGAAGACTATGATGTGGATGCAGTAGTGAAATCTAGGGAAGGTTTGGAGACCTTGAAAAGTTTGGGATAATTTAAAAAAGCATGGATGATACCATGAGCATGAGATAATGCCTTATGAACCATAAAATCATCATACTTCTGAGATCCAAAGTGAGAAACCAACATTCATTCACCATTGTTATCATTATCAGGCTTTGGTGTAAAGTACACTAGAAGTGCCAGGGACAAAACCAATCAGACTATATTGTTGTTGACCTAGTTTTGAAGCTAGTATTTGGACATGTAACATTGCTTTAGAGTACGTCCAAGGATCCGATGATTGGGGTAGTAGTTGGGACAATCAATCAGATCAGTATTTACATTCCCCACACACGTCATTAGAAACTAATCATGATTCAAAGACATGTTGAGTGAATATGTGATGACCTTCAACCTAGATAAAAATTCTATGACATGCTCTTTCAGCCTTTTCATGCACCTAAAGTGGTCGGTAATACTTGTCTTGCGAGTAGTGGAGATAAACTGATACAAGAAATTCCTATAGAGATACTCCCAAACAGCTATGGATCCAACAAATAACTGGTTTTACCAAAAAAATAGAAGCCCTTCCCAGGTCTGGATGAAGAACTAGAGCTTGGCGGCCTCCTGATACATAGGGGCACCTTGCATATGTCCACATCTTGAGATGAAGTTGGCCCTCTGCTATAGTGGATCACCACTCCCGTTAAAGGGGGAGTTTGTGGGGTTTCTGAAAGATGGGGGTTATAAAATATCATCAACGCATGATGGATACAACTTTTCATTCGGTAGTATTTCCACCTACTGAGTCTCAAGAGCCTCAAGACGGGAAACGAGAGCAGCGACCAGATCACCCTGATGGGGATCCCTATCCTGATGAGGATTCCTGATCACCAGTATGTTGGAAGGCTCTTCGATGTGAGAGGTCACCCTAATGACCCATGGAATGGATGGTGGAACAACTCAGGGGGTTGTTAGATGGTTTCCCTATGGATCAGCTTTAGGAAGAACATGTGGAGACAACTGAGGTGATTCTAGGGGAATAGCCTATAGAACCAGATCCTAGAGGAGGTTTTCATGCAACTGATGTAGATTCGGCGATGGAAACTATGCTTAATTTCCATATGCTCTTACATCCACCCTATCTATATGGGCAGGGTTTTCCATATCACCATGTGGTAACTTGACAAGAATGATATGTACCTTCCCTTACTGCACCTGTCGAGGATCTCCATAATCTAGATGTCTCTCTGCATCACGTTCGACATAGAGATCATCAAAAATCCTTTTATAATCTATGATATTTTGTGCCAACACAACCTCTTTGGGTTCATCCTACACCTCCAATACTGAACATGATGAGCTAGAGGGCTTAACATCTCTGGGGGTCTTTTCCCTTGTTGGGGTCTCGACCGAAAGGTAATGACTCAATGGGATACACGAGGCCGATGAAATGTTGTCGTTGCTGAGTGAAAATGATTGTGGGATCCCAAATATGTGGTACTATCCTAGTTTGTTGGTTATTTTCAAGTATCCCCATCTTAGACTAATTATCTAGGATCTCAACCATGTTAACTATGACTATTCCTGACAACATATCCCTGATATCACCAGGTGTGTCAGGCTGTCGCAGGATTGGGTTGATGTGAAGGGATGCATACTGTCCCCAACCACAAACCTGCACATGTATAGATGCCTCGACTATAACTTTGTAGATCATAGTGAATATATGAACACATTTTTGCTGAAGAATCTACTGATAAACGAATGATGCAAGGTGATGGGACATGGGGAGCACAGGTAGCTTGACCAAGCAGCATTGCTGGACAATATTGTCGTAGTGATCTTGGATCTAAGGATATGCTAGATGATGATAGAGGAGATGGAAATGTGTCATTCCTAGGGTTCATCAGAGAAAAATGACTTCATCCTGCTTTAAGGACTCTGGGATGCTGAAGTCTAGTATTGTAATCAGCCATAAAATCTCTGGTAAGTGATACGTAGCGAGAATGTCCCATAGGAACCTTCACTCAACAGTGGGATCCGATGTCTAATTACCATATTCATCAACTGGGGGAGGCTGGGGAACCAGCAAAGGCACTGATACAGATCACTGCGGTCGAGGACTAGTTGGTGGGGAGTATGGTGTGCAAGCTGAAAAACCAACACATACTTGGTTGTCCCCTGGGGACTATACTGACTACATCACCACATCCCTATAGGATGGGGTGCTGACTACTGCTTCCTTTACTAGGGTGGCAGTCACTAGTTGTGGATCAGGTTGGTGCTCATCGTCTACCAAGCCCCAAAACAACTCCCTATGATCTCGTGTCGAGGTAGAGAGAGAATCCGGCAATAGTTGAGAAGCCTACATAGTGAGACCATATAAAGGAGAAAAATATTATTCCTTCTGTATTTATTTGTGAAGGGATTTGTGGATACGATGTATCTCACTTTTCAGGAGGATGGAGATGATACACTAAGATACTGCCCCAGACCCTGACATGGAGGATTGGGATGAATGCTCTGTCATTGAGTCATAATCTGCTTCAAAATCTGAGAAGCATAAGATATGGGTGAGGATTTGGTGCTTCTCGAGGCTATTCCTTTGGCAGAGATGATTCTCCCTCCTTCCCCACAATGATTCCTTGGTGAAAGGGGATCTTCGTCATTGGGAGGACCTCTGTGTGGGCTGGTGCAAGAGAGAGGAGGTCCTCTGCCTAAGTTGGAAGCGATGTGAGGATGAGATTCACTTCTGTTTTCATTGGAGCAGGTGGGACCTTAGATATGATGGTCTGAGGTGTGATGAGAACTCGGGAATATATCGAATGCCACATGGGGAGGACATATATGTATATTTACTGAAGCGTAGGGGGGGCCTCTGCAGTCGGGAGTGATGGAGTGGGGAGGGACTCCATTTGAGTTGGTGAGAACATGGGGAGGACCACAACACTGATAGGTGACATAGCAGGAATGACCTTTTCTCTGATTGGGGTAGCTTGGGAGAGGGCCTTCACTCGAGCTACTGATGACATGAGGAGGAACTTCATGTTGATGACCCGAAACATGGGAAAAAATCTATACCTGGGATCATGGGAATGGGGAGGACCTCTGTGATGGGTGTTAATGAGGTGGGGAGGACCACCACTATGGTCGTTGATGGTACGAGGAGGGCCTCCGCATCGGACTCCATCATCACAAGTTAGGCCTTGATGGCTGCTGCTCATGCCGATGACCAGAAGAGTCAACCCCCCCAAGGGGAGGTTGGGACCTCAATCCTGATCAGTCATGGAAAAGACCCTACTATATAGTAATAGGGGATAGATAGTGTGCATCAGTGGTGGAATGGGCCACTGAATCTATTGAAGATGACACCCTCTGATGGGTATGTTCTTTGTCCTGTGTCTGACATTGGTGCTGGATCAGCCGAACTAGGGATGTATGGGTAGGGGTGTGGACTACCCTCTCCTTGGTCTGTGAGCCTAGATGGTGGTGTTGCTACGGCCTGGTGGGAGCCCTCCTAGGCGGCTCCTTGGATGAAGTCATCTTCAGATTAACTCTAGCATCCCTCACTTCATCAGCGTAGGGGGGAGAATCATAGGAGCATTCCAGGGAGAGGATCCCATAATGGATTAATATCAGAGTGGGGAGTAGAAGCTCCTTGAACAACCCTTGGGGGGGGTGACGTTGAGGCACAAAGGACTCCATATCTCGGTGGGCTATATCCCGCATCGGGATGATTATATCCTCTTCATATCACTGAACAAGAGTGTCGATCACCCTCGTATGAATAAACATACAAGATGAGATGGGTAATGGGTACCCAGTATTTGTAGCCGCATAAGCTATCATGGTGGAGTTGGAGCTGTACAGGAATACTGCTGGGTCATTACTTCCGCCCCTACATCTGTGGGGGGGGGGTGTAATTTGTATCTTATAACTGCAGCTTGGGTCCTGTAAAGAAGGGTTATTTATCCATCATTACAGATATGATCAAAGTAATTATTATTTCCCTAGTTCCGTTCAATATTCCATGGTCGGAAAGAAAGATACATACTGAAAATGGCATAGACCGGAATGCCCAACACTTAACTTCCCCAAATTCTAGTGAGTTTCATAGTAAACCAACTGTTTGTTTGGTGGGACCTGACACTATATATTTGAATCTTTTGAAAAATTCATCTACTAATGTCTCAAGATCTAAAAATCCCCATGTTGAGGAGAATAGATTCATGTTGGGGTCACCATATTTGTTTCCCACACTTTCCACCAGGGCACACCCATTGTACGCATATTGATGCACACTAACAGTCACATTGTACCCTGCATTCCCACTTCCCAAAGGTGGGTGACATTCATCACCTCTTTGTAGGTGTCTACTCCTTGATCAAAATAGGATGATGGGATATCAATTCCTCATTTTGTGTATTCCCCCTCAGAATTCATTGCCTAGTATGGGTCTCCCTAATAGATTAAGACATTGTTTGTGAAACTCATTCGTGGTGCTATCTCTTCATGGATGATAATTATTTATACTACTTCCACTAGGAAATTCCAAATGATCAATTCAGGGTAACATCCTTTAGTTTTGAGAGTATTCACACTGACGAATATGTGGCATGGATTAACACTAGAACATTGTAGCACCTATATTCTTCATCTTCATAGGGATTCTCAAGGGAGGAGAAACCTGAGGATTCCCACATCAATTTTGTAGTATCTTATGCCAGAGGCAAGTATATGAGGTTTTCCTTAGCATCGCTTGTGTAATACAGGGAATGTCGTTAGATTAACCTCTATCAAAGATGGATTAGACTGATCGAAACACTAATAAAAGTGGAATATATGGGTATATGCCTTGGAGGGAGAACCTAGAGTGTTTACAGGACAGATGTATCTGGAAACCCAATGAAGACGGATCCCTGATGGTGTGTCTCTAAATTGGGAAGGTTTTACCCCGTGAAGGATGACCTAGACACCACAAATGATGGATTAGGGAGGTGCACCCCAGAAAGGGGAACATCGAGGTTTAACATTGGCTGGGATTGAACCTCATGGAGGTGTCCTACATACCTTGTTTATAAGACAAGGATCAAAACCCACATAGTTTGAGAGGGTGATTTATTTCTTACACATGGTCAGCTACATGTCGTAATAGGGGATATCTTGGTTGGATCATGTGGGGCTTAGGCAGTGAGACTGCCCAGCTGCTGCTAGAAGTAGAAATTATATGGATGAATGGGGATTACGCACTAAGATGGGCCGTATGGGTAATGTGACCCCACTGTGATAAGGGTGGGGTGATGGAGTACATGGTTGGGACTTATGCATGGTTAGATACCCATATTAATGGCATAATCCCATCGGGATGTGGTATCCTAAGTGAGAATCAGAATGGGTGATGGATGATTTCATGAAGTGGATGAGATTAATGGGGTGGAACTGATTTGAAGATGACCGTTTTGGGATTGAACCTTAGGGAGGCTTCCTATGTACCCTACCTGGGAGGCATGGATCAAAGTCAATGTAGTTCTAGAGTGGGGTGATGAGTCACTTGTGAAGGTGGATCATGAGGATGGACACTTGGATGGGACCTGAAGAAAATAGAACCTTGGGTTGATGCATGATCTTCCCAAAAAACAAGGGGTTGATGGAGAGACTAGGATGGGTATGAGTTATTGGCGTGAACCACACAGAGGAATCCTACGTATCAACATATTAAAGAATCAAACTTCAATTAGTTTAGAAGATGAGGCATAGAATTGGGTCATACATAAGGGATGGTGACCCAGAGACATGATGGGGCTTATACATGGTTTGAACACCAGGGGGATCAGAATGCCTCAGGGAAGTGGATCTGGGAGATGTGTCCCAGAGAGATATTATTTCATACTATGAGTGAACATCCCTAAGTGGAATCACCAATGTTTAACATTGATCAGGGTTGAACCTCATGAAGGAAACCTCTATACCCCACCTAGACAATAGGTTTAAAAACCTAGGAAGTTTGAGAATAAAGTTTAACATCATGCAAGACAAAAGGGGCATATTGTTTAACATCATGAAAGATGAGCATTGAAGCAATGTAAAATGGCCAAAATAGATGGGTGATGGGATTGGACCACAATGAGGCTTCCTACGTACCCTGTGTAAAAGAAATGGATAAAATCAAATGTAGTTTAGGAGATGGGGGGCATGGGTTTTATGTGTGGTCAATGTTTTATAGAGGATATCATAGATGATACTTACTCTACAAACAAGTTTTTCATGCTCTGTGTGAGAAACAAGAGGAAAAAATAGACATGATGATCACATCTTAAAAGGGTTTTTAGTGAGGAGTAGAGGAGGGCTTACATATGGTTAGTGGCCCTAGGATAGGAATGTTGGGACTTACTCTAGGAGGGAAGCCTGAGGAGGGTGTGTGGATGTATGAGGAGGATATGGACATCATAATATGAGCACTCTATCAAAGTGGGTTGGGGATTATGTAGAGGCTTACTAAAGCACACACAATGACAAAGCATAAAGGGAAGGAGAGGACAGATTGAAAAAGGGGAAGTGAAAGCTTCTTGGTCCGATACCCTCTCTGGTCCACTGAGGCCTTCCACGCATGTGGAAACTCATAGTTTAACGTCATGTGTTGAGGATGTAGGTTCTTAGAAGTTTAACGGCCTGCAGATCGAATGATGAGGACTCGCTACTCATCTCTTAGACATGCATAACTTGTACCAACCAGTACTTGGGGGAGGGAGGGCACAAGAAATTCTCAATGGGAGTTAGGTGGAGGAGAGGTTAATCAAGGAGTCCATGTTATCATGGATATGCGAAGACGCAATAAACATTAGCATGTATATACTAAAAACCATGAGGCAGGGAAACATTGTATGAAACACCTCTCAAGGAAACCATGAAATCCCTCTTTAAGAGCATGGAGGGATGAATGAGAGAAGGGTTTGTGAAGTGAAAGGATTCGTAGAGATAGGTTTCATGAAGATCTATTACTTCGTGAAGCTGTGGGGATTCAAGATAGAAGGGATATTCAAAAAGAAGAGGCTTTGGTTGGAATATTTATTATTTTTAGAAAATAACACTTAATTAGGAGAGTGCTTCGTAAAGGATTATTGCTTCATGAAGCCTCGAGAAATCCAAAGGGGATTCCTCCTTTGAAAAGGGTGAAGGCCTTTGTGAAGGGGATCCCCACCATAGTTGAGGGACATAAAGAACCCAAGGTGGGAAAACTAATGCAACCTAAGTACCTTAGTCAATCCATATTTGGGGTTGTGAAGAGATTCATGAAATGAGAGCTAGGAAGGAGAAAGGTCAGAGTAAAAATGGTTTGGGGAGGCGGAGAGCCTTATATTTATAGGAAGAAGAGGTTGTCGAGTTTCACATAGTTGGCTGTGAAGAACAATCATGTGCTATGATGAAAAAGTGACTCTATAGAGGACATACATTTGTGGTTGGATTGAGAAGGAAAAGTGACGCCATGAAGCACATACATTCATGGGATGGTCCGAAAAGGGAGAAGAATAATGCGAAAGACATATATCTGTGAGCTGTTTTGCAAAGGGATCATGACACCGCTGAGTAGATCTGTTTGTGAGCTTGTCCATGAAGGGAGCAGGATTCCATGAAGGATATACATTTACGAGCTGGTTCACAAAGGGAGTGGGACTCTGCCGAGGATATACTTTTGCAAGAAAGTCTAAAAAGAAACATTGAAGAGGATATTTGAAAAATGCACCCCATTGATGATTTTAGCAAAACTTCAAGGCCACTCGGGTCTACATTTGGATTTGAACCAGTCGTGGCTTTGTTCATGCCTTCATGGGCATGAATTTTGACACCAACAATAGTCATCATAGAATATTCATTTAGAAATGAATGAGTACCATGTGTCTCTCAATGGTTTGTAGGAGTGCTATAAGTTTTCAAGATATGTATAATGATGACATATGATTTTTTACGTCTTAAATTTTTTTTAAGACTAAGGAATGATATTTTTCCATCTATGAATTAAGGTAGAAACTGTGTTCTGGGGTAAAATATATTCAAAATGGATCTATGAGATTGATAAATATGATCACATTATATATATTAATATATTATTTAAAAATAAAAGTTGTAACAATTCAATAAATTTTTTTTGTTGGCCTATAATCCTTCGAGAAGAACATGAATAAGAATAGAAAGAGATTATTGAAATTAATATAGTTCCAAAATCTTATGTTCTAGGAATTTATCACATGTTCCATGATATGTAATGATGTTTGATATTACCAATTCATTATGCATAGTATGTGAATATCAAATAGATACAACATAACTGCATTCCCGAGTCACTACGAGGTCGCAGAGGGAGACCTCAGGAACACTCGGGGAATGCAGTGGTCCCTTGTCTGTTTTCTGGTTGCAGGTTGTTTTGTCGATTTTCTGTTGTTTTATTCAGGTCATATGTGTGTGCACGACTCGCTAGTCTGGCCTGATGGTGTTTCTGTATTCTTCCCCATGTCTGGTTCGAAGGATTCTCGGGAAAATTGGGATAGTTCCGGGGATCGGTGCGGTCGGTGGTTGGGTTGTGTGTGGCTTAGTGGGTCGACCGCCCTCTGGTTTCGCGGACTGACAAGGAACTTGGAGCTCTATCAATGAATATTGTCATTCAACCTCCTCCAACGATTCAAATTTGCAGGTTTATTACTTGCATCCACGACAACCTCAACCGCTGATGGCGCCCCCCATTTTCTTCTTGTCTGGGTTCGGAAGGTTCTTCATCTTCTCTCGGGTCAGTGCGAGGTCGTAGGTGCCATCCTCTAGAAATCTCTACACTAACGAAGTCCTATTTCTCTCTTTGTGCTCTTGGCGGCTTGCTGGGTTTACAACGTACCGATTCGGTGCAACGGAGGCCACGCGGGGTGGCTATCTACTTTCTTCTACGATGTCAACTTTAGTTTTTCTTGTAAAGATGATTACTGCCTTCTTTCGTTTTGGTTTTGCTGATTTGGTCTGTTATGGTGACGGATGTTGACATCGATGGTCGATGAGGGTGAGTGACGACAATTTGGGTTTTTCTGTGGTGGTCACTTTTTGGGGATGATCTCCGGCGGTGTGGCTCCGTCAGGGAGGGAAGACGACAATGCCGAAGTTGTATGATGGTGGTGGATGGATGAAGGCATGCCGTGTTGACGTGGTGCCTCATGGTTCGGGCCACCTCGGTAGTAGTGATGCTCTTCGAATTTCAAATTTCTTCTTGTTTTTGGTCTTGGATCCCGCCTTTGTGGTTACTGCTTCCTTTAAACGGACTTTCCGAACATCAAATAAAAATATAAATTTCAGTCAGTCAGTTTTTATTGTTTGGAAAAGTGGGAATACTAGTGGTCAAGTGAATTAAACAGTTTTACTCATTTAGTTCAATTAGATATCACACAAAAGAAAAGGATAAGTTAATATTAATGAAAAAATTATTACAATTGGTCATTTTCATATCTATAATATCTAAGTATGTTGTGGATTTTAATGTATATTAAGAAATGTTATAGAAAATTCTTGTTTTGATTTTGGATTATTCCAAAAGAAATAGATATATCATTTTATGATAATTTTTACTATGTATTTAGTCAATATACTAGGATTAAAACATGGGATATGTGGGGGATAATCGATTATATCACTACTCAAGGAATTTTATTAAGGTAGTAGTGTTTCAAGGAAGAGATTCACCACAAAGACATGGGGATTTTCCAATGCTATCTATAGAAACATGACAATCAAAAAATATGTAACCATACATAGTAGAATCATGTTCTTTTATGTGAGAAATATCTGGTCATTAATAGATGGATTTATTAAATTTATGAGTTTTTTGGAGTTTGTTCTATAGATCAAATTACTTTTTTTTACATTGGATTACATGTATATTCAATGAAGTGAAAATTAATATAAATATATTATAACATATTTATTGTTTTTCTTCATAACATTTTTTTAATAATTTCATAAAGTTTATCTCACATTGATAAGGTCCTCGAATCTCCCAACCATGATGAGAACCATGAAATTATAGGATGATATTCTTCAATATTATTCAACGCTTGGATAACATACTATTATGGTACACATAATACATATAATATCAGGTGTGAGTACTCATAAGTGGATGTGGATTCTTCTTATAAAGTTGGGACTTGGTAATATCCAAAATGGGATATTATGAGAATAAACCCACTAGAAGGAATTATTAATCTTTCAGTTCTATCATATATTCTTTTCTACAAGTTTTTGTAATGGTCCTTAGAATTTAATATTATCATAAATTCATTTCATGACTCACACACTTAGATTTACTGAAAAAAACCATCTTTCCATATGCTGCTACGAAGTAGGGTGTGTTGGGTGTATTATAAATGAAATGTTATCAATGGATAACTCATGGAAGGATTAGGAAATTCTATCTTTATGGAAGTTGATATCTCGACCCTTTTATTGAAATAAAGTTGTGACATAAATTCCATGGGCACGATGTCACAATATTTATTACAGATTGTTAAAAATACACATCTTGACTATAGGTTAATGATGTAGATGTGAAACCTTCTTGATGAGATTTTGAGACAAAGTTATTATATTACACAATGAGAATCCATATGTGGTTGTATATGTTGTGACATTCATTTCTTTATATTGGGTGCCTTAACCCTTTTCTAGGTAATAATCATGGAATTTAGTCATACCCACCTAATTCCAATGAAAAGAAATCCAAGAGAGTCACACACTAAGTGTTTATGTTGATCTTTATTAAATTCTATTTTAATTTAATTAATGGTATAAATATTTTTATTAAGGTCTATGAATAATTTTATTAATATTTTATAGGTCACATGAATTGAATATTTTTTTTATTCAACAGACTGTGAATCAAATACAAATATTTATTTTATTTCATATTTAATAGATATCTATTCACTATTTTTGGATAAAAATATTTATTTAGGAATATAATTATTATTTTAGTATTTAATAAATGCTAAGGAGTTCAAATAGACCCTAACTGGATCCGATGATAAATATTAGTTTACAAGCCGATAAAATAATTTTTAGTATTCACAAGTTAGAGGACACACCATAAAAAAATATAATTATTATGTGTTATGGGTTTTAATTAATATTATAATATAATTTTATGTCCAAAAAACAATTAAATTATATTTTAACCCAAATCATATCTCTATAATTAGATTGTTATTTCTATTATGTTGGGTTAATCGATAAACAGATAATTGTTGTGCACAACCGACTTCTCTCTCGAATTCCTCTTCCACTCTATCCCTATTAAGAATGAGAAAGAAAACACATATTAATTCAAGATTTAATGTTAAATTATTTACATGAACAATTAAAGATAATTGATTTTCTAAGCTAGTACCCAAAAATCAATTAGCATTGCTTGAATATCAAAGGAACGCATGTGGATCACCACTAATGGGATTCTACACTTGGATACTTACATCACAACAAACATAATGTTGAAAATGGTTATAAAAAGATCAATATATACATAGAATAAAGGATCCTAATCCAAGATAAATAATTTCTTTTGATCTTAAATAAATTAATTATAATTTTAACATATAAATATCCTCTAACAGGGTTTTGGGAAACTCTATGTTTAATGAAATTTTAATATTATGCCCACCACATGTGCTACCACTACACCAAGAACTAAAAAAGTGTAGGCCATTATTATTAGAATTTGATTTGTAATTATATAAATTTAAAGGTTAGGATGTTATAGGTTGCAGAAAATTGAATATTTAGTAGTTTCCAATATGGGTTAATAAGTTTATGAGTAATCATAATTCAATTTTATACAATTTATTTTTATGTTTTCACGTGATTGCAATTTTAAGGTGATTTGTGAAATTTTAAAGATATTTATTTGATTTATTGAATAATACATGATTGATTTATATATCAACCACATAATTAACTTGTGATTTAGTGAGAAAGTTATTTGGGAATAATGATATTATATTATTAGGGCCATTATATGAAAGGTATAGATAACCTTTCATATTAATACATTCTTTTTCGTTGATCCACTTTTGGTTAATTGTGATAAATTGTTATTTTATTATAGGAAATAATTTGAGTGGTATAGATAACTGAAAGCATGGCCGATTGTCTCCTATTGATCGGTCAAGGTTCTAGTGCTCTACTAATGTGTATAGCAGCACTCGGGTCGAATCCTCGACAATGATACTTTTTTATAGTAATTTGTTTTTAGTTAATTGTATTCTGATTGGGGGGGGGGTTTGTTTGCAGATATTATGAAATAATTTATGGATGATTTTTTATTTAACAAATTGATAAATATTTGGGTGAGTTAATTATTGGGGATTTAAGCTTATGATATCCTTGAGCATTGCTTTATATTGCATTAAATTAATACCCACTTCACAAGATGATTTTGATCAGAATTCCCAAGTGTTAAAGCTTTAATCCAAGCCGTAACTTAACTTAGGGTTCTAATCATTACCATTAATTGTTTATGGTAGCATATTTTTGGTTCCAATAATCCATGGAATCCATATATTAAACAAAACATGTCATTAATCCATGACATATAAATTTCAACATACACAATATTAACTCAAAGAATACTCATCGAGCAAAGGCTCTCAATAACTTAATATCCCCAAATTATAACTCACCCCAATGGTAGATTTAATCATACATTTAAATGATTAGTAATATGGTTATAATTATTATGATGATAAATTAAGAAGATAATAAAAAGAAAGGGATAAGAAAAGAGTTGTGCGTCAAACACACACACAAATAATGAAGGGAATTAAATACAGACTTTATATTGAATGAGAATGGAAAAGAAGAGAAGGGGATTCAACTGTATTTAAACTATTTTGAGAAAATTAATATTAAACTATAGAAGGTGGATGATAATAAGAGATATTGAAGAAGAAACTTTCATTAAGACAAAATTACAAAGAAAGAGACTTACAGGATTACAAAAATGTAGAACACAAAAGTAAATGAAAACAAATAGAAGAAGAAAGGTCTCTCAAGTGAAAAAATGAGTATTGAAGGTCTTCCCAAGAACTTGGAAAGGATTTGGCCGTACCAATATGTTATCCTCTCTTCTGAAATTCCAACTCTTTTAAAGGAGAGGAGGGTGATGTATTTATATCCCAATGTTGTGGGTTGTTTGCATTCAAAAATGCACCTGCAATTTCATCACCAATTTGGAAAACTAGACAGCCGAATCATGAGATATAATCTTCATACAAGTTGTAGATAAATATCTCCTCTCTCTACTCTGAAAATTTGGCTGCCATTGAATTTAAGGATCTAATGTTATGTATAGATGATTAGGAAAAGTTAATCTATCCATTTAAATCCATAATTTTTTGAGTAAAAAATGTGTATGGGTTTTTGAATTGGGAGATGCTTTTTAATCCGAATGATTTTTCAACAAAGTCGGCCGCCTATATCTCTTCTTTCACACTGCAAACTCTAAGCAGGATTTGAGGATTACATCATGAGATATGTCATGAATAGTGTCTGGATTTAAATTTCCGGCTAGAATGGCGGGCTGGAATTCAAAGAATTATTTGGGCTCCTTGTTCATGAGTTTGGGATATGAAATTTTTATCCGTTACTCCTTGAAATGTTATACCAATGTTTGTGGAGAATTAATAAATTTTAACTTCTGGATGGATCCCAGTAATTCAATCTTCATGGATGTTCCAGTTTCCTCACAAACTCTGTGGGCCTTCTTGTGTTGTCCATATGAACCTTCAAATGGTAGAATTGGCCCATGATCCCTTCTAATGAAATTTTGGATATTTAATTATAAATCCTAAAAAAATAACCACACAATTTGAATCAGTAGAGTGATTGTTATAAACAAAATAGTAAACTGACTCAATTGGACTACTTCTAAAAATGCTAAAAAATTATACATATTATTAAAAAATTAATATTTCACACAAATTATGAAAATTTCATATAAAATATGTAAAGGGAGTATATAATAAGTCATAAAAATATTAATAACATCAAAACCACCAAACTCTATCTTGTGCATGTCCTCATGTCCAACAAATATAAAAACGTGAAAAAATCATTTTCACTCACCAACAAATATTAAAATTTTGTTTTCTCCAATCAGGAGAGGTTTAGACTATTTCACTCATCCATATTGAATTACACGTCAAATTTTTACAGAAACAATGTTCCAAAAACAACCCATTTTTTCATGATCAAATTTAGAAATGGAAAATGTTGACACTCAAAACTCACACCTCTCAAGATGATAAAATTCATTTGTGGTGGTTCACTATTTGACCAACCAAAAGTGAAAATCTTAGAGTTTGAAAGAGATTTCAGCTTCCAATACCTATTCAAAGTGCACAAGAATCAATAGGTCTTTTGAAGGGGTTTTTTGTGGCTATTGGATGGTAGGAATATAATGTTCAAGAGAGAGAAGAAGAGGTATAAAACACCAACATGGAAAATGAAATGCACATTTTTTTTAAACAAGACATGAAAGGAAATGGAAACACATATTTATGAGGGAATAAAAATGTGAAATAAGACACAAAAGTGGAAGAAAATATGAAGGGAATGAGAATATTAAATATTCAAAAAACAAAAAACTTCTCCCAATGACATAAGAATAGAATTCATGTGTTTTTTTCTTTTTTTTCTTCTTGTTTTCGAAAGTTGAAATTGAAATAGATCTAACACTCAAATGCCAACCCACGATTAATCTCATCATTATACTAATTTTAATAGTTATAACAAGAACAAAGGATGAGAAATAGTGATTTTGACCTACCCAAGACACAACCCAATTTTTTTTTTATTTTTTTTTATTTTTTTTCTTGAACAGTTATCAATAAAATCTGAACAATAAGCATAAGCATATATACACTCCCAAACCCCACTGAAGGACCAAATCTCCCCCACACTAAAAGTGATTCTTTCCCTCAAGCATATGATAATATGGTGAAATAAACAAAGGGTACTCAAAATGAAATCCATCCCCCCACACTTAATTTTTTTTTTAAAAAATACGCAATGAAAATCCATGTTGATATCGGGTGGGAAAAGGTATTGGGCTTGTAATGTGGATATCAGATATAAGGTTTTCATAAGCTCGAAGGGGCTTTGAAAGGGTGGATTAATGTATGGTTAATGGGAGACTATTTGGATATTGTGATTCTCATGTGGTTCATAAAATACATCTATCATATTGATGCACACTAATGTAGAAAATTCAGATCGAAGGTCCACAAACTCAGGAGTCACAAATGGGGGTGAAAAAACCCTCATTTTGAAAAGATGGCTATAGGTTGCCTTGGCAAGAAATCCAATGATGGTTCTCACGGTTGGAGAAAATCATTTCCCAAATCAAAAATTGAGCATTTAAAATTTGTTGGTTTTGGCACAAAATTATTTATCCAAAGTCATGATGAAAATAGAAAATTTTTGAGATGAAAACATGTCTGTTGACTCCCCAAAAAGGTTGGACAAAGTTTCCAAACTTAATGGTGAGTAAGCATGACTCTTTATTTTTTTGTATTCTTTTTTGTTATGATGAATTTTATTGTTTAGGTTATTTTTAGTTTTTAATAAAGTCACACACTCACAAAAGAGAAAGAGAAAATGAAAGGGCTTGATAAAGAAAGTGGTAAAAAAATGAAAGATAGAGGATGAAGAAGAAATAGGTAGAGGGAGGAAGAGAGATAGAGAGAGTTAAAGGGAAAAAGTTCCCCTTGGTTTAGATTTGGTGGGTTTCCATCTCCATCAAGTGGTGGGTCAAATGCGAAAGTTGGGGATCCATTGGAAGTCGATGTTGATCTTGGATTGTGCATCCTGTCAAGGTGATGCTTTAAACAATGTCCATTAACCATTAATGTCCTTTTGTAAGAGGGGTCTTGGACTTTCACTACACCAAATGTGTAAACATTAGTAATAACAAAAGGACCTTCCCAACGAGAATTAAACTTACCTGGGTGAATCCAAAATTGAGAATTAAAGAGCATTACCTTTTCACATTCATTGAATAACTTTCTTAGGATGATTTTGTCATGGAGTGACTTGTATTTTTCTTTTTAGAGATTATAATTCTCGTAATAATCAAGTTGAAGCTCCTATAATTCATCCATTGGCAACAATATTTCTTCACAAGATTTTTCACAATAAAAATTATAGGTTTTCATAGCCAAAAAAGAATTATGTTGGATTTCAACTGGTAGATGACATGCTTTAACAAAAACTAGCCTAAATTGATACACCCCAATGGGTGTTTTATAGGCAGTTAGATAAGCCCAAAGTGCTTCACCAAGTCTTTTAGGCCAGTCTTTTCTGGTGAGTTTTACAATTCTCTCAAGCACTCTATTGACTTCTCTATTAGAAAGTTCATCCATGCCATTTGTTTGGGGGTGATATTAAGTTGCTGATTTATGTAAAACCCCATTCTTTTTCAAAAAGAGATTCCATGGTTCTATTACCAAAATGGGTTCCTGAGGCACTGATATCGACACGTGGCATGCCAAATCTGTGAAAGATGTGTGTCTTTAGGAACTCAGTAACAGTGTGTGAATCATCCTTTCTAGTGGTTTTGGCCTTGACCCACTTAGAAACATAATTGTAAGAACCCGGTTCTTGTTTTAGAGGTACGAACTTCTTCTTTTCCTTTTCCTTAAGTGATTTTGAGAAAGTATGGAAAATGGGGAATAATCCTAAATTTTTGGAACTACACGCCGTGTACTTTTGGCCGTGTTGGGATGAGTACACGGGGCGTGTGGCCATGCTGGCGACGAAGGGTGTAGGAACTGACTACATGCCATGTAGTGGTACCTTACACGCTGTGTAGTCAGTCGGCAGGATTAAACAGTAAGGCGGTGGCGTCGCCGCCTGCTGGGTGACAGTACACGCCGTGTAATCGAGAGTACATGCTGTGTACTCATGTCCACGTATGAACAGTGTGGAGGTGCCGCCATTTGAACAGTTAAATGAAGTGAGTACACGACATGTACTTTGAATTACACGCCGTGTACTTTGTTTTTTCGGCTTAAAACAGGCAGTAGCCTCCTAATTTGTCAGAGGAGGCACTTGAGCCATTTTGGAGCTGAAGGAGGAGGCTGGATCTTTGAAGATTCACCACGCATTCATCTGGAATCCGTTTCGGCTTCGGACGATCTCGTTGGAACCGCACGGGTGAGACCTCTCCCCTCCTGGTACCGTTCTTGCCAATTCTTCTCCTAATGTAAGTTATTTACGTTTGAATTAGTTTTGTTCCTCTTCATATCTACGTCGTTCTTGGGCGTTTCTGGAGTCGGCGTTCGGGTATAGCGTTCGTTGGTGTATAAGGTAGGTGGATTTGTGATCATTTTCCAACTGTCGTGCATTTTTGTGCATTTTCGTGCCATGAACCCATGCTGGGGTGTCGTGTGGCTGAGGCCGTTGCTATATTTAATGCCTAAAATTGCATAGGTGATTAAATCATGATAATGAAATGCTGTTTGAAATCTTTGCTTGGATCTGGAACCACCCCTGGGGTGTGTTTCTCTGTTTAGCCGTTTGGCTAGGATACCCGAGGGTATGCCCTTAAAGTAGTAATTGTAGAATTGCCTTGAGAAAAATTTCTTGTTACTGCTTGTTTACCTATTGGGCATGGCCAGAATACCTGTTTAGCCTGAGGGAGTTTTTGTATTTAGCCTGAGGGCGTTGTTGTGATTGGCCTGAGGGCGTGACTGTTTTAGCCCGAGGGCTGTCGTACTTCGCCTGAGGGCAACCTTTCGTGCCTGAGGGCTTGAATTCTGTGCCTGAGGGAAAAACTTCGTATGCCTGAGGTCGAGAATTTCTGTATGGCCTGAGGGCAAGCCTGAGGGCATGGTTACTGTTCAAGCCTGAGGGCGTGGTTACTGTTCTAGCCTGAGGGCACGGTACTGGTTGGCCTGATGGCTTGGTGCTATTGAGCACAAAAATGTCACTAAATTAAATGAATTAAATGAATAATAAAATGGAAATTTAACTATTAAGTTAGTTACTTTTGAGTACTACTTAGTTATTGCATTTTAATACTGCACACTTGTTGCATGTTTTACACACAGTTGAGCACAGACCTTTGGTGGGTGCCTACTGAGATATATTTCTCACACCCTGTTTGGGTCACGCTTTTCGGACCAAACAGATTACGTTGCTGCAGGTGTAGATAGGGGAAAGAGTCCCTATACAGGTACTTGACTGTTGCTGAGGAGTAGGAGGGCATGGGACTGAGCCTAGGCTCACGATGCCGCTGCTAGCTGTTTTTCTTGTTTTACTGTACTCTGTTTCCTGCTGTACTGTATTGATGTATAACATTTTCTGGCTATTTTTCTTAGAACTTGGAACATGTAGCATCATCACTTATATACTGTTGGTTATATCCGATGCTGTAGTTATTTCAGTTGTGTATGTTTACTCCTTCCACTGTTGTTGTATGTTTATTTTGGTATTCTGCTGCGCTACACTTTAACAAATGAGGGAATAGTTTCCCCACTATCAGACCTGGGCCCTCGCTGCTAGTCGACAGCCTCTGGCGTTTGGGGAAATGCGCTTGAGGTCATGTAGCGAACCGGGCTCGGGGCACCCGTTGCGTGGCACCCGGGGCTGGGACGTTACAAAGTTGTATCAGAGGAGGTTTCTTTTCTTTGACTTACTATTTGGAGCCGTAGTCAGAGTTAGGACGAACGGTATTTGGTAATAAGCTGTGCCCGGGCGTAGCTAACCCGTGTACAGGGAAAAGCTAGTCTACCTTGAACTTTTCATTCTTTTGATCTTGCTATTTTATGGTTGATATGTTTTCACCATTGGGTGACGCACTTGGATTGTGTTGTTTACATTTTATCTGTGGGTTCTATTTAGTTGAAACCCGATGAGATGAGGGTATGCCGTATCATGCATCATATAGGCACATGCTAGATATCACATGCCATGCATAATTTCCATGCCATGTAGGTGCATTAGAATCTGCATGTTGTTGTGATAGTTGTTGTGCTAGTAAAGCTTGTTGTTGTGATAGCTGCTTGATAAATACCTGCCTTGTGATATGGTATTATTGTTTGATCTTGTTTATAGAATGGATGCCAAACTTTGGTTTTTGGGGAGTATGGTCCCCCATTGACCGGAATTTGGAGGATCATTTACTGGTTATTGGTTATAACACAAATAAGATGTCGGAATTTGATTCGTGGGGTGTATGGGCCCCCACGGGTCAGAATTTGACACTTAGGTGTTGTTTTCAGTATTTTCTGGGTTCCGGGGATGTTTCTGAGGCATACTGCCCGAAAAAACTAGGATACACGCCGTGTAGGACCTCATACACACCGTGTGTGTTCTTCTGTTCGCGAAGAAAAATGAACTTTTTGAGTACACGCCGTGTACCTTGAGTACACGCCGTGTAGTCTCTTCCCGTGTCACAAACCGTGTGGGCGGCGGCATGGGGTAGGGAAGGGATTGGGTAAAACACGCAGTGTAGTTTTTGTACACGCCGTGTAGTGTTGACCCAGAGTCCGACCGTGTAACTAACAACACGGGTCAGTGAACTCCTTAATAGAACACTCCGTTTCAGTTATGGACACGTCGTGTAGTGTGACCTGGGGACTCGGCCGTGTAACTAACAACACGGGCCGGTGTCACCTCTCCCAGAACACGCCGTGTACCTTTGGGACACACCGTGTAGTCTTGTATGAGGACAGACCGTGTGGAGTTAGCCATGTGGCTGGGAAATGGGATGGTGTACACGCCGTGTTCGGGTGTAACACGCCGTGTAGAGTAAAGCTGAGTAGTCGGCCGTGTCACAGATGACACAGGCAGTTGGAAAATAACACCGAACATGCTGTGCAGGTATTATACACCCCGTGTAGTTTTGTTTAATGGGAGCCGTGTGGCTTAGCCGTGTGGAAGGACCCGGGCAGGGGAAGGGAAGTCAAGTACACGCCGTGTAGTCATTGTACACGCCGTGTAGTCTTGTTTTGCCAATTTTGAATACCTTCTTCCTCTTGTTCCCTTTGTGGTTCCTTTGTTTTCAGTCTTAATAATCTTGAATCTGAGGTGTGCTTTTGACCTTGTAGAGTCATGTCACCTAGATGACCGAGAGTTGTTCACCAGGAGAGCGGCGACGATTATACTCCGGAGATGGTGGGCCATGAGCTACCAGTTGATCCACCAACAGAGCCAGATGCGGTACCAGCTGTTATACCAGACACAGGCATAGAGGTGCAGTTCCGTGAAGGCTTATTGCAGTTCATGCAGACCTTTCAGGGAGCACTGTAGGCTGCCACATCTATGGTCGAGTTGACGCGTATCTTTCAGCAGCAGCATCCACCTACTTTTTTAGGGGATGGCGGACCACAGGCTGTAGAGTCTTGTCTAGGATCGATGTAGACTATTTTTGAGCATCTTGAGACGCCTCCAGGGTGGAGGGTCAAGCTCACGACTTACATGATGCGTGATTCCTCCAAGAGGTGGTGGGATGTTGCCACCCAGTCAGAGCATCACAGGGACATGGCGTGGGAAGATTTTCAAGCAGTCTTCTATGACTTCTTCATTCCCGAGACACTGAGGGCAGATAGAGCTCGAGAGTTCATGAATCTGCAGTAGGGCGCTATGTCGGTGATGGACTACTCTGCTCATTTTACGGAGCTTCAGTGTTTTGCACCCGTGCTGGTGGGTGATGAGACGTTGAGATCCAAAAGTTTTGAGGATGGTCTTTGGTATGAAATCCGAGTGCTGGTAAATGTTTTCAGGTTGCCTACTGTACATGCGATTGTGAACCAGACATTGATTATAGAGGGGAACCTGCGGGAATCGAGTGGTGTGGGCCAGGGCGGTTCAGCACCAGTTACGGGTACTATTTCTACTGGTAAGAGGAAGAGACAGATGAACTTCTCTCAGGGCGGCAGTACCAACCAGGAAGCTTCTTCAGGTGGCCCGATCAGGTGCTACCAGTGTGGCAGAGAGGGGCACAAGAGGCCGTAGTGTCCACGAGACCCAGTGGAGTGCTGAGGTTGCGGAAAGATGGGTCATCTGCAGCACTTTTGCAGGGCGTTTCTACCAGTGGCTAGTGAGAGGGGTTTTGTGCAGACTCCGCGTGCGGGAGTAGGACCAATGGCTTCTTACCAGTCAGGGAACTAGAATACGTCAGGGTGTGCAAGCAGAGATGGTGGTCATGGTCGTGGTAGCCAGACACCAGGATCTCAGAGGCAACAGGGCGGGATAGATCAGGGTAGCCAGGCTATGTCGCAGGGCCGCAACACTGGACATGCATATGCAGTGCAACAGACCCAGCAGGAGAAGGATCTCGGACCTTCGACAGTCAGAGGTACTATTCTAGTAGCTTCTGTCTTGTCTTCAGTACTTTTTGTTATGGGTTCTACACATAGTTTTATATCTGTACCCCTTGGGAAGAGCCTTGGGCTCGGTGTTTCTACTTCTTCTGATATCATGACGCTTGACACTCCGTTGGGGACTAGAACGACTGGTGTGCGTCAGTGCAAGGAGTGCCCCCTTGAGGTTGGTGGGTGTCACTTCCTTTGGGACCTCTATGTCCTAGAGATGACGATCTATGACGTCATTCTCGGGATGGACTGGTTGGTTCCATTTTGAGCCTTTGTAGACTGATATCGTCGCAGGGTGCATTTCATGTCACCAGAGGGCGGGGAGTTTCTATACAAGGGTGAGTGGGATGTTCAGGTGAGTCGAGCTGGACTAGAGCATCATGGGCAAGGTGGAGTCACAACCCAGATTGCGAGCTTATATCTAGATGAGCAGGGGACTTGTCATACGGATTTCCCTCTAGTTGTCGATCGTTTCAGGGATGTCTTCCCGAACAACTTTTCAGGTCTACCTATGGTGCGTGAGGTGGATTTCTCTATCGAGCTTGTGCCAGGAGCAACACCGGTGTCCTTTCCTCCTTATAGGATGGCCACGCTTGAGTTGCAGGAGCTCAAGAGGCAGTTAGAGGAGCAATAGGCGAAGGATTTTATCCGACCCAGTACATCTCCTTGGGGTTCTCCGGTCCTTTTTGCGAAGAAGGTGGATGGTACCCTTAGGCTTTGTGTGGATTATCGGAAGCTGAACCAGTTGACGGTTAAGAACCGATATCCCTTGCTGAGGATAGATGATCTATTTGATCAGCTTCATGAAGCATGAGTGTTCTCGAAGATTGAATTGAGATCCGGATATCATCAGCTGCGCGTGAGACCATCTGATATACCTCTCACAGCCTTTAGGAGTAGGTATGGTCTATATGAGTATACGGTTATGCCGTTCGGACTCACGAACACACCAGTAGTTTTCATGGATCTGATGAATCGTGTGTTCCATCTGTATCTTGATTCATTTGTGGTAGTATTCATGGACGACATCTTGGTGTACTCTCACACTCGACCAGACCATGCCACCCATCTTGAGATCGTATTGAGTACACTGAGATAGCATCGGTTATATGCTAAGCTCTAGAAGTGCCACTTTTGGATGGACCAGATACACTTCCTGGGTCATATCATCTTAGAGGAAGGAGTTGCAGTGGACCCAGAGAAGGTGAGAGCAGTAGTTTCCTGGGAGCATCCCAAGAACGTGTTTGAGATATGGAGTTTCTTAGGGCTGGATGGTTACTACAGACGCTTCATACATGACTTATCCCACTTAGCAGCACTGTTGACAGGTCTGAATAAGAAGGGTATAAATTTCCTTTGGTCAGAAGCTTATGAGACATCTTTTCAGGACCTGAAGGGAAGGCTGACATCAACACCGATCCTAATACTCCCAGAGCAGGGGAAGAGTTATACAGTTTACTGTGATACATCAGGGATTGGGCTGGGATCCGTTTTGATGCAGGGCGACCGAGTTGTGGCATACAGGTCTCGGAGGTTGAGGCCACATGAGAGGAATTACCCGACGCATGATCTCGAGTTGGCTTCAGTTGTGCATGCGTTGCGCTGTTGGAGACATTATCTATTAGGAGAGAATTTTATGGTTTTCACTGACCACAAAATCCTGAAGTATATCTTTACTCAGCGTGACCTGAATATGAGGCATAGAAGGTGGGTTGAGTACCTACAGTCCTTCGATTTTGAGCTTGCCCATACACCTGGTAAAGGTAATGCAGTAGCCGATGCACTGAGCAGGAAGACTCAGATACAGGCAGTGCAGGAGGCCAATGGTGAGTGGCAGCTTATGGCTTTGTTCTCTGAGATGCATCTAGAGGTGCATGACAGTCAAGGGAAGGCTTATCTTTCCTCGTTAGCTGTGACTTATACCCTCCTGGATAGAGTGAGGATGAGGCAGATATCGGTTTCAGAAGGCCTAGTTCTACGAGAGTCGGTGGCAAGTGAGGACCCTCCTTCCGGTTGGACGATAGGCGATGACGAGGTTTTGCATTTCCATGGACGTTTATGGGTTCCAGGGGATATACGCGAGGAGCTGATGTGAGAGTTTCATGCTTCAGCTTGGGCAGTTCATCCCGGGGTTACCAAGATGTACCATGAATTGAGGAATCAGTACTAGTGGCCGAGTATGAAGAGGGAGATAGCTGGTTTTGTTACGAGGTGTTCTACTTGTCAGCAGGTGAAGGCAGAGCATCAGAGACCAGCTGGGCTGTTACAGCAGTTGCCCATTCCAGTGTGGAAATGGGATGATTTCGCGATGGATTTCGTGACGGGATTTCCAAGGTCACCTCGAGGCAACGACGCCGTATGGGTTGTTGTGGAAAGACTTACGAAGGTAGCTCACTTCTTGCCGATCAAAGAGACCTTTTGTGTGGTCGAGCTCGGAAGGCTATATATCCAAGAGATCGTACGTCTGTATGGGGTCCCTCGTTCTATCGTTTCAGATAGGGATGCCCACATTACGTCTCGTTTCTGGCAAAGTTTTCAGAGGGCGCTGGGTACACAGGTGCTTCTGAGCACAACATACCACCCTCAGACAGATGGCCAGTCAGAGCGGACGATACAGGTGCTAGAGTACATGCTGCGTGCATACATCCGAGACTTTGGGGGCTCATGGGAGAAGCAGATACACTTAGTCGATTTTTCCTATAACAATAGTTTTCAGGCAACTATTGAGATGGAACCATACGAGGATTTATATGGTTGGCAATGCCAATCACCTTTGTCCTGGTTAGAGGCAGGTGAGGCAGCTTTACGGGGGCCACAGCTCGTGCAGGAGACATTTGAGCAGGTCCAGTTGATTCGGAAGCGGATGGCTACCACACAGTCTCGTCATAAGTCTTATGCTGATCGCTGCAGATGAGCTTTGGAGTTCGTGGTCGGGGATCAGTTTTTCTTGCATGTTTCGCCGAGGCTGGGACAGAAATGGATCAGGAGATAGGGTAAGCTTTCATCGAGGTATGTGGGACCATTTGAGATTTTGGAGAGAGTCGGGCTGGTTGCCTATCGGTTGCAGTTACCGCAGCGGCACCGAGCCATGCATGACGTCTTCCACGTGTCTCAGTTGCGTCGCTACCTTTCAGACCCGTCTCACACCTTTCAGCCATAGGAGGTTGAGCTTCATCATGATTCATCCTTTGAGGAGCATCCGATCCATATCATTGATAAGAGCACAAATGTTCTCTGAGGCCGGTCAGTTCCTCTCGTACGAGTGCTATGGCAGCATGGCCGAGTGCAGAACGAGACCTAGGAGAGGGAGGCCGACGTACGTGCTCAGTGTCCAGAGCTGTTCTGAGATTTCTCTTCGCCACCCTTGAAAGGACAATTCAGGGACGAATTTCTATAAGGGGGGAAGTTTGTAAGAACCCGGTTCTTGTTTTAGAGGTACGAGCTTCTTCTTTTCCTTTTCCTTAAGTGATTTTGAGAAAATATGGAAAATGGGGTAAAATCCTAAATTTTTGGAACTACACGCCATGTACTTTATCCACACGCTGTGTACTTTTGGCCATGTTGGGATGAGTACACGGGGCGTGTGGCCATGCTGGTGACGAAGGGTGTAGGAACCGATTACACAATGTGTAGTGGTACCTTACACGCCGTGTAGTCAGTCGGCATGCTTAAACAGTAAGGCAGTGGTGTCGCCGCCAGCTGGGTGATAGTACACACTGTGTACTCAAGAGTACATGCCGTGTACTCATCTTGATGTATGAACAGCGTGGCAGTGCCGCCATTTGAACAGTTAATTGAAGGGAGTACACGCCGTGTACGTTGTTTTTTTAGCTTAAAACATGTAGTAGCCTCCTCATTTGGAAGAGGAGGCACTTGAGCCATTTTGGAGACAAAGGAGGAGGCTAGATCTTTGAAGATCTACCAGGCGTTTGTCTGGAATCCGTTTTGGCTTTGGACAATCTCGTTGGAACCGCACGGGTGACCCCTCTCCCCTCCTGGTACCATTCTTTCCAATTCTTCTCCTAATGTAAGTTATTTACGTTTGAATGAGTTTTGTTCTTTGTCAGATCTATGCCGTTCTTGGGCGTTTCTTGAGTCAGCGTTCGGGTATAGCATTCGTTGGCATATAAGGTAGGTGGATTTGTGATCATTTTCCAACTGTCGTGCGTTTTTGTGCGTTTTCGTGCTTCAAACCCATGTTGGGGTGTCGTGTAGCTGAGGCCGTTGCTATATTTAATGCCTATAATTTCATAGGTGATTAAATTGTGGTAATGAAATGCTGTTTTGGATCGTTGCTTGGATCCGGAACCACCCCCGGGGTGTGTTTCTCTGTTTATCCATTTGGTAAGGATACCTGAGGGTATGCCCTTAATGTAGTGATTGTAGAATTGCCTTGAGAGGAATTGCTTGTTACTGATTTTTTACCTATTGGGCATGGCCCGAATACCTGTTTAGCCTGAGGGTGTTTTTGTATTTAGCCTGAGGGAGTTGTTGTGATTGGCCTGAGGGCGTGACTGTTTTAGCCTGAGGGCTGTCGTACTTCGCCTGAGGGGAACCTTTCGTGCCTGAGGGCTTGAATTCTGTGCCTAACGGTGACACTTCATATGCCTGAGGGAGAGAATTTCTATATGGCCTGAGGGAAAACCTGAGGGCGTGGTTACTGTTCAAGCCCGAGGGTGTGATTTCTATTATAGCCTGAGGGCACGGTACTAGTTGGCCTGAGGGCTTGGTGCTGTTGAGCACAAAAAATGTCACTAAATTAAAGGAATTAAATGAATAATAAAATGGAAATTTAACTGTTAAGTTAGTTACTTTTGAGTACTGCTTAGTTATTGCATTTTACTACTGCACACTTGTTTCATGTTTTACACACAGTTGAGCACGAGCCTTTGGTTGGTGCCTACTGAGATATATTTATCACACCCTGTTTGGGTCATGCTTTTCAGCCCAAACAGATTACGTTGCTGCAGGTTTAGATAGGGGAAAGAGTCCCTATACAGGTACTTGACTGTTGTTGAGGAGTAGGAGGGCATGGGACGGAGCCTAGGCTCGCGATGCCGCTGCTAGCTGTTTTTCTTGTTTTTCTGTACTCTGTTTCCTGCTGTACTCTATGGATGTATAACATGTTTTTCTGTTTTTCATAGAACTTGGAACATATAGCATCATCACCTATATACTGTTGGTTATATCCACAGCTGTAGTTATTTCAGTTGTGTATGTTTACTGCTTCCACTGTTGTTGTATGTTTATTTTGGTATTCCGCTGCGCTACACTTTGAAAAATGATGGCATAGTTTCCCCACTATCAGACCTAGGCCCTCGCTGCTAGTTGGAAGCCTCTGGCATTTGGGAAAATGTGCATGAGGTTACGTGGCGAACTGGGATCGGGGCACCCGTTGCGTGGCACCCAGGGCCGGGACGTTACAATAATAAACCACAAGAAGAATGTATGAGACTCCAATGGAATGGGGTAATGGTCCCATGAAATCGATACCCCAAACATCAAGGATCTCACATAAAATTAAAGGCTTTTGGGGAATTTCATTTCTCTTTGAAAATTTTCCAAACTTTTTTCAAGTGGGACATGATTGACAAAACTCATGTGAGTCCTTAAAGAGTGAAGGCCAGAAGAATCTAGAGTATAGGACCTTTCAGGAGGTCCTTTGTGGTCCAATGTGTCCACCACCAGGCATTGAGTGACTGGAATCTAACATGGGAGAATTTTCATTTTCATCGACATATCTCCTCATTACCATGTCAGCCCCAGTTTTCCAAAGCTTATTTTCTTCCCAAAAATATTATTTTGAATCAATTTTAAACTTCATTTTCTGTTATTTTAAAAAAATTTCAGGAAATACACCAGAAACCATGTAATTTAAAATTGGGACATACCATGGTATTTTTAGAGTGAGAGATGAAAACTGATCAGTGGGGAATTTAGGATCGATTATTTCAGAATGTGAAGAATTAGAAATTCTACTCAAGTGATCATCCACATGGTTTTATTTTCTTTGTGTATTTTTTATTTTAAGTTCAAACTCTTGGAGCATCAGGATCCACCTTATTAGACTTGGTTTGGAATCCCTTTTCTTGAGTAAGAACTTTATATAAGAATGGTCTATGAATATAATTATTTTGGCACCTAAGAGATAGGGACGAAATTTATCTAAGGAAAAAACAACTGTTAAAAGTTCTTTTTCAGTGACAGTGTAGTGATTTTGAGTTTACTCCAATGTTTTTAAGGCATAATAGATGACATGAGGAGTTTTTTCTCTTATTTGACCAAGAACAGCTCTAATGGCTCTATCCGAAGCATCACACATCAACTCAAAGGGTAATGACCAATCTGGGGGTTGGGTTATCTGGGAAGAGGTAAGAGAAGTTTTGAGTTTAATGAAGGATCTCTTGCAAACCTCATTGAAATGGAAAGTGACATCATTTTGGAGCCACCGAGTGAGTGGGAGGGAAATCCTACTGAAGTTATGGATGAATCACCGATAGAAACTGACATGACGGAGGAATGAACAGATGTCTCAAACTGAATTGGGTTCTGGAAGTGATTGGATCACTTCCATTTTGACAGGATCAACTTCAATACCACCTTTTGAAACTATGGGCCCTAGAACAATCCCATTTTCAACCATGAAGTGACATTTTTCAAAATTTAACACAAGGTTACACTTGACAGACTTTTGAATGACAAGAGAGAGTTAATTCAAGAAAGATTCAAATGACTCACCATAAATGGTACAATATTCCATGAATACCTCCATGAAATGTTCAATGAATTCAGAAAATATACTCATCATACACCTTTGGAATGTTGCAGGAGCATTGAAAAGGTGAAAAGGCATTCTCTTATATGCATATGTCCCAAAGGGGAATGTGAAAGTGGTCTTTTCTTGGTCCTGAGGTGTGATTGGGATTTGGAAGTAGCCAGTGTATCAATCAAGAAAGAAATAGTGTGACTTTACAACTAATCATTCCATCATTTAAACAAGGAATGGAAGAGGGTAGTGATATTTTATTGTTTCAACATTCAATTTTTGATAGTCGATGCACACACGCTATTTGTTTTTCACTTGAGTTGTGGCTACCTCCCCATGTTCATTTTGGAAAACAGTTATCCCACCCTTCTTAGGTACAACTTGAATTGGACAAACCCATTCACTATCAAAAATTGGGTAGATAATACTAGATTGAATAATCTTGGTGATATCTTCCCTAACTACCTAAAGGATGAGTGTATTGAGTGTTTTTTGTGCTTGTCTAATTGGTTTGGATGATTCCTCAAGATGGATGTGATGCATGCAATGGGAAGGATTGATTCCTGGTATGTCATCTGGGGTCCATCCTAAGGCCTTTTTGTTTTTCTCTAACACTTGAACAAGTTTGTACTCCTCAGTTTTGGTAAGTGGAGAAGAGACAATGACAAGATAAGAGTGATCATGGAAATGGAATGCATATTTCAGGTGTTTAGGAAGAGGTTTTAGATCAGTATCATCTTTCATTTGTGGGTTAGAAAAATCAGGAATAGAGGAAGGGACTTCAGTTGCTTCAGATTCAATCTCCTTAAAACTATCCAAGGTGGAGCAGTATAGATCCGAGTTGATGTGGGATTCAAGAGAGTTTTCAAGTTCCTCTATATTGATGGAGTCTATTAATGAGAGGTCCACATAAACTTCACCATTTATGACTTGGTTAATCATGGTGAAGATTTAAAAAGATCTTTTATCATTAGAACATGATGAACATGATGGAATGAGGTTCAATTGACTCTTAAAAGTGTCCTCAGAAGCATGGATTGAGAATGCAGAGTGATCTTCAGATGGGTATCGCATGGTTGGGAAAATGTTGAATTTGACTTGTTGGTCACCAAATTCGATGGATAAGATGCCTGAATGGATATCAATCTTGGTTCTCGCTATCATTAGGAATGATCTTCCAAGAATTAAGGGAGATCAAGAAGAGTTCATCTCACCTTCCAATTCAAGGACATAGAAATCGGCTGGGAAGATATGATCATTGACATGAACAAGGACATCCTCGATTATTCCCTTAGGACTAGATGTGCTTCGTTTGGCTAACTAAATGAAAACACCCGTTGGATGTAAGGGACCTAGACCAAGGTTGGAGAAGATGGATTTTGGCATGACATTAATTGAGGATCCTTGGTCTATGAGTGTATCATCGAAGTTAGAACTTCCAATTTGGCAAGGATCCATAATGGTCACTGGATTTGTTCACTTTATGGAAATAGACTACTGGGTGGGAACATTTTCGAAGGTCCTAAGTTGCCTCTTATTGGTGCACAATTCCTTAAGAAACTTGGAATACTTAGGAATTTGTTTTATGGAATCTAAGAGGGTAATTTTGACATCAACATATCTAAACATGTTCAGTATTTCAATATCGGATTCAAAGGACTTCTTTGTCTTAGAAACAGCTTTAGGAAAAGGAATTGGGTTCTTAAGTGGAATAGAAGGAGGTGAAGGAATGGTTTCAGATTCATTTTCAATTTTCTTTTTCTTTTCATTTTCTAGGTCAACATTTAAAGGGGGGTTGGAGGACTTATCTTGAGGAGTAGAAATTTTCTTCCACGATCGAAGTGAAATTGCACTTACATTACCCTTGGGGTTGGGTAATGGTTGATCAGGAAGTTAGGAAGCATTGGATGGTTTTTGCTGACCAAGGTGGGATGCAAGTTGACCAATTTGGGTTTCAATGTTCTTGAGACTAGAGTGGGTGAAGGAGGCAAGATCTTCCACTGCACTTTCCCATGGTTGCTTTGAAGAAGAGGCTTGTTCCAAATTTTGATTACCTAGATTTTGGTTCTTAGGAAAGCGACTGTATTGGTTTTGGAATGGGAAGGCTCACTAGGATATTTGAATCCTAGAGGAGGATTGTTCCTTTGAGGTTTAGGAATAAAAGGATAAGGTTGTTGGAAGTTACCAACACCTTGAACACATTGGAACTGGTTTGGGTTTTGATGTGGGAATTGAGTGGGATGAGAGACATAATTACCATACCTCAAGCCTTGGTTATAGGAAGAAGAGAAGGGCTCAAAGTGAGGTTGGGTGAAGTTTCTAATGAACTGACCTGATTGTTGAGGGTGGTGTTCCTATGAGCATATGCTACATTGAGCTCCATTGGTTCAGATGAATCAGATTGGTCCTCTTGAAGTTGTGGACATGTGTTAGTTGGGTGAGATGGAGAGTTGCATATTCCATAGTTTTTGACAGGTCCAAGAAACATTGATTGTGGAGAAGATGAAGTTGGGGCTTTGGTAGCCACTGCTTGTTGTCGCACAAGGCTGGTAAGTTCACTCATCCAATCTGTCATCTTATCCGGCTCTATCGACTGACTATCATGGGATTTTTTGACTTGAGCATGTGCTCGAGTATGGAATTTGTGTCTGTTCGTAGCCATGTTGCATATGATATCTCTTGCAGCTGCAAGAGTTTTATCAACAAGAGAACCACCACTTGTGGCATCAATGAGGGTTCTCTCCGTAGCCAATAACCCCTGATAGAAGTATTATATCAAGAGTTGGTTAGGTATTTGGTGGTGTGGGCAGGTTGAAACAAGCTTTTTGAACCTCTCCCAGTACTCATGGAGTGACTCATTTAGGAATTGATGAATACCACTTATTTTCTTTGGGATATAAGCAGTATGAGAAGCCGGCAAGAATTTCTCTAAAAATAGTCGCTTCATGTCATTCCATGTGGTTACGGAACCAGGAGGAAGGTAATAGAGACATGACTTGGAAGATTAAGCTAGGTAGAAAGGGAATTCACAGAGTTTTATTTGTTCCTCAGAAACCCCTTGAGGCTGCATAGTAGAGAACACCACATGGAACTCTTTAAGGTGGAGATGGGGATCCTCACTGGCTAGCCCGTGGAAATGAGGAATAAGATAAATCAAACCTAATTTGAGTTCAAAGTCAGCCTCTATGTTTGGATATTGAATACCAAGAGTTTGGTAATTCATATCCGTGGAAACAATTTCTTTAAGTGTTTGTTCCCTAGGATTGGCCATATCTAATTCAATTGGTTGGACAAGGACATGTTCTTTAATGAGTTGATTATCTCTTATTTTCCTCCTAAGTTGGTGATGTTTTCACTCAATTTTAGAGTCAAACATATCCTAGGGATTTTTTGGGAGGCTATGGGGCATTCAGATAGATTTTATAAGAAAGAGGAAGATGAGTTTTTTTTCTGTTTATGATTTTTATGAGAAGGCAGGGTTTTCTTTGTGTTTTTTTTTCATTTTTTTAATTTGTTCTGTATTTTTTACAATAACCTGAAACAAAGACTATTTAACTTCACCATAACTATAAATGGTGCCATCTAAAAGCGTAGATGATTGTCTTCTATCAACCAGTTAAGGTTCCGGTGCTCTGCTAATGTGTATAGCAGCACTCGGGTAAAATCCTCGACGATGAAACTTTTTTATAGTCAGTTGTTTTTTGTTAATTGTATTATGATTGGGGGGTTTGTTTTCAGAGATTATGAAATAATTTATGGATTATTTTTGATTTAAAAAATTGATAAATATTGGGGAGAGTTCATTATTGTGGATTTAAGCTTATGATATCCTTGATCTTTTCTTTATATTGCATTAAATTAATACCCACTTCACAAGATGATTTTGATCGGAATTACAAAGTGTTAAAGATTTAATCCAAGCCATAACATAAGGGTTCTAATAATTACCATTAAATTTTTATGGTAGTTTATTTTTTGTTCCAATAATCCATGGAATCCACATATTAAACAAAATATGTCATTAATCCATGACATATAAAGTTCAACATACACAATATTAACTCCAAGAATACTCATCGAGCAAAGGCTCTCAATCACTTAATATCCCCAAATTATTACTCACCCCAATGGTAGATTTACACATCCATTTAAATTATTTTTAATCTAGTTATAATTATTATGATGATAAATTAAGAAGATAAGAAAAAGAAAGGGATAAGAAAAGAGTGGTTCGTCGAACACACACAAATGATGAAGGGAATTAAAAACCGACTTTAGGTTGAATGAGAAGGAAAAAGAAGGGAAGGGGATTCAACCATATTTAAACTATTTTAATAAAATTAATATTAAACTATAGAAGGTGGATGAGAATAATAGATATTAAAGAAGGAACTTGCATTAAAACAAAATTACAAGGAAAGAGACTTATAAGATTACAAAAATGAAGAACACAAAAGTAAATGAAAACAAATAGAATAGGAAAGGTATATCAATTGAAAACCTGAGTATGTAAGGTCCTAAAACAACCTTTTTAAATGCTTTGGTCGTTACAATATCTGATCCTCTCTTCTTAAATGCCAACTCTTTGGAAGTAGAGGAGGAGGATGTATTTATAGCCCAATGTTGTGGGCTGTTTCCATTCCAAAACTGCCCCTCCAATTGAATCGCCAATTTGATAAATTATATAGCCAAATATTGAGATATAATCTTCTTAAAAGTTGTAGATACATATATATTATTTTTATACTCTGAAAATATGGCGGCAATTGGAATTAAGGAGCCAAAGTTATGGCCGGTTGATTAGACAAAGTTAATCTGTCCATTTCAATCCAAACTTTTTAAAGTCCAAAATGTGATTGACTTTTTGAATTGGAAGATTCCTTAAAATACGAATTATTTCTTAAAAAATATAGGCCTCATATATCTCCTATTTCACACTGAAAAATCTATACTTTATTTAATGATTACATCATGAGATATGTCATCAATAGTGTCCGGATTTTAATTCCCTGCCAGAATGGTGGGCTGGACTTCAAAGCATTAATTGGGCCCCTTGGTCTTAGAGTTGGGCCCTAAAATTTGTATCCGTTACTCCTTGAGTTGTTATATGAATTTTTGAGGATAATTAATGAATTTTCACTTCTGGATTGAGCCGAGTAATTCATTCTCAATGGATGGTCCAGTTTCCTCACAGTTTCTGTGGGCCTTTTTGTGTGGTCCATATGAGCCTTCAAATGGAAGAATTGGCCCATGATCCCTTAGAAGGAAATGTTGGATATTGAATTGGGAATCCTAAAAAAGAAGAACCACACAATATGTATCATTATAGTGATAGTTATAAATAAAATAGTAAACTGACTCAATTGGACTACTTCTAAAAATGCTCAAAAATTATACTTAGTATTAAAACATTTATATTTATAAAAAATTATGCAAATTTCATATAAAATAAGTAAATGGAGTATATAATAGGTCATGAAAATATTAATAACATCAATAAACTTCAGTGTTTAGAAGTTATTTGGTGATAAAATGAATAATGTTATTTTTGGGAAAGGTTTTCTATATTTTTGAGAACACTAAATAACAATGGTATATTTTTTGTAGTTTGTGATTTTATGTTAATATAATTTATATTATTCAAAGTACATAGTTTTAGTTATTATAGTGACCCATTACTTTTACACATATAGTTACATAATTTTTAACATAAATATCCAATAAATATAAACCAAGGATCGAGAGGCATATCACTTTTGGGATACTAGGTAGATAAAATAAAAACATGAAAAAATAAAAAACTTTATTTTAATCTCCATTATTATATACTAAATCCCTCTCATCTCCTAAAATTTCATAGGATAACCTAGGTAATATATAAACAAAATGGGTGAGTTATAAAGTACTATACGGGAATTAACATGATAATGAAGCATATCATGTGAGTCAAAAGGCATAACATGACATCATGAAAGACAAGGATAGAAAATAATAATAAGAGATAATAAAATTAAGAACATGTAATCATAATATCATGTAAACATAGTATTGTGACAACGATGTGAATTATTCTATAATCATAAGTCAAGGAAAACTGAAAAGACAATATCACATAGTGGACAGTGTCCTATCATGGATTTGGTTTTCTTTCTAATCCCATACATATCATCTCATGAGACATAAATGTTAAAAATGAATTATAATTCTATATTGTAACACCCATAATAACATGTACTTGCATATGTGTGCCACATAAGAAATCATAATGAAGGTATAAACATAAATATTACCAATGGAAAGAAATGGGTTGCATAATCGTATTTTATAACATAACCATATGGAATATAAATTTTTTCCCAAGAAATTAGGCATTAAAAAATTATTAGAAATTATAAAAAGAAATAAAATCTTGTTTCTTGTAAAATTTTTTCCATGTTAAGTGAATATGAGTAAAATAGTGTAAAGGAAACTTTGGATATATACCTCTTAAGTTGGGTTCTATGAAAAAAGGAGAAGATTAATTAAAAAAGGAAAGAGAATATTAATTTTGATAAAAACATAAATGAAAAAAATGTTTTTATATAATAAAATGTGATACTTTATAAAAAATGTATGGGTTAAAACATTTTATGGATTAGTACTTGAAACAGGTTAAGAGAGAGAAGTTCCCTTTAATCGGGTGTTCTTAATGAATGAAATTTAGAAGGGAACCTTTAAAACTTGTATATATACATAAAATAAAGTTTAATTAAATAAAGTTATACATATTTAGGGGAAATATATATGGAATATGTAATAATTAAATAATAATAATATAAATATAAATTTAGTTAAATATTGAGAAAATATAACCCAAAAAAATAGGGTCATTTCAAGAGACCCCTTACCTTATGTTCCGAATCATTTTTCAATTGCACTTAACATCCTAAATAATAAAATTAACCTAATTAATTATTTAATTAAAAAACTTATATATCTATATTTTATTTAAAATAATGATATTTTTTTCATTAGAAAACATTTTAATGAGATATAATGTTTACTTTCACTGTTCTGAGGGAATTCATGTCATGGTTACATGGCCAGATCAGTTGAGGATAGTTACAGAGATTATTGTGAAATGGGAATAAAACTCCAAATCTGAAATTAAATTATATTAATATAATTAAATAAATTTAAAGGTCCCAAATACCCATATGCGTTTTTACATATGGATGAATCATTCAATAAAAAAGTTTATTTTATATGGTTAGTTTATTTTGGCAGTTTTAACAACCATCGTGATCTAGTTTTGTTTTATTTAATATTATAGAGAAACATTAATTATATAATGTGAATATATATATATATAATATAGATATTTATGTCAATTTAAACTATTTTATTTTAATTTTAACCTTCCATTGAAGTGTTAATGGAAAAGGAAAACTCATTATCCAAAGAGGCAATGAGCCAACATATTATGGACAATGGTTTTGTTTTTTAGAATAAGAGGAGAATAAAAGAGTAAAAATGGTAGATATTTGATTATCACAACAAAAATAAATTATTTATATGGTATTGGAGTTATTTTTACATTTTGGATGATACATGTGAGGAGATCGTATAAGAAGACAAGAATTTAAAAGTGGTAGTTTGAGAATGTTACCTCTTGAATGTTTTATCCTTGAAAAAATCCTTAAGGAACTTAGAATTAGTATTTTGGGGAGGACAATGGAGCAAATAAATAGGGGAGAGAATTGAGAAGAGATTAGAGACCATTTTTGGAAATCTCCAAGGCTTCGAAGATGTGACGATAAGGTGAGGTGAGGACTGCTATTTATAAGTGGAGGAGAGGGGTATTTTTATAAGATTATATTCATTAGTTTATTATTTTGGATCCAAGCTTTGAATAGTGTTGATTAATAAAACTATATAAAGTAAATAGTTCATTTAATTTAAAACTAATGGGATCTTTCATTATCCCTTATGAAATTAATCACGTTTTTTACTTATAATTTTAAATACTATATTTTACAGTATTTCAATATTCACAAAATTCCACTATTTTAGAAAAATACAAAAAAATACACCCAATTTTTTTTCATGTGTAGATTAAAAAGTTAAAATTAATTTCTTGAAAATAATTTTCTAAATATGAGAAATTTAATTTTAAAAATAAATATCTATTTATTTGAAAAAAACTAATTTTAATATTATGATCAATTTGTAGACCCTTTGAAAAATTAATTATGGAATCATAAAATTATATTATCATTATAATACATATTAATATTAATTTATATCCAATTTTATGAAAATAAACTTTATTTTAAATTAGTATATTTTTTTTAAAAAATGAAAAATAAAAAATAAATGGTTTTCAAAAATACAAACACTTATTTTTTAAATTTTAAAACATTTAATTACTTGTATTGTGATATAAATATGTCATATTCATATTAAATATGATACATATATATTATTTTAGAAATAAATAGACGAGGATACTATTCTAATAGTTAGGTAAATATTCTTAATGGTCACATTACTATTCCAATAGTCAGATTCCAATAGCAAGATTACTATTACAACAATCAGATTTGTAACAACCATATAAACTTCCTACATCCTATAAATACCACATATATCATTCATTATACATTCACTTATATTTTATCTCTATGTTATATATATTTCCTTGTTCAAGATGAATATTACAATACTAATATTTTTATTGATTTCTATAGTGTTGTTTGTGAGTGTGGTTATTCTGGTGGATCAGGATATCCAAATTTTTAGATTTTAGTTATCTTATTTTCTATTTTTATCCAACTATAATATTTTCATTTTCTATATCCATATTTTTTATATATTTATTATTAAAATTATTATAATAAAATAATGTTTTGTTCTATCATGCTGTTCATGTGCTTTATATAACGATACATTACTAATAATGAAACAATTATATAATGAGAGGGGAAATTCCATTGATAAAATATTGGGTCATTATATTCTTCTCCCCTTAAGAAATTTCATCCTCAAAATTTATTTTTACATACTAAGGTGAAAATGGGTGAGGTCATTTCTACTTAATTGCTTCCTCTAGTTCCCATATCACAACCTCATACTTTGGGTCTCTCTATAATAATTTAACAAGGTGAGTTATCATGTTTCATAGAGATTTACCCCTATGTCTCAAAATCATCATCAGTTTCTACTCATAAGAGAGATAATTTTTCAGCTGCACTACCTATTAATTCGGTACATGTGATGGATCTAGTATTTAATTACTCAATATGGATAAATTGAATATTTCATATACTTGATATAGGGTTGGTGGGAGTGATTTTCGATAAGCCACAACTCCGATGAGATCAATAATCTCAAAAGGTGTGATATACCTAGGACATAGCTTAATGTTCTTCAAAAATATCATGAATCTCTTCAATGAAGACATTAAGAGGAATAATTTACCACTAAACACAAACTATATGTATCATTGATGATTTTCACCACATTTATTTTTTTGACTTTGATCATCCATGATGTGATTTTGAATGTTCCTCCACAATTCCACCATTTCATTAGATATTTCATGTCCCAACATGTCACATTATCAAACCACATCCCACAATGTAAGTGTAATACATATCTTCCTATAAAGGGATTCATATGGAGCCATTTCGATATTTGAGTGAAATCTATTATTATATGAGAAATCGACTATAGGAAGATGTTAATCCCATCCACCTTTGAAGACTATCGAGCATGCTCTAAACATGTCTTATAATGTCCAGATAGTTTGATTAGATTGACCATATTTTTTAGGGGATAATAATTACTAAATTTCATCTTAGTGTTTAGATAATTTTGGAGACAATATGAAATTTTTGGTAAATATCAAATATATATTGGATATGATCAATAGTGGTGTTCCACGTAGCCTCACCATTTCACTAATGTATATCCTTGAAAGTTTATTGAGTAGGAATTACTCTTGAATTTAAATGAAGTGATAAGTCTTTTTAAGATGATCCACCATAACACATATATAATTATATACTTTGGGTGTATTTTTAATCCCTATGACAAAATACATAGCGATTTCTCCCATTATCATGTGTGTATTGGTAATGGTTTCATCAAACCTTGGAATTTTTCTTTTTATTATTCACCTGATGACATACTAATAAATATTTTTTTTTATCTTATGTGATATCCTTATTCATATTGTCCCACCAATTGTGCTATATAGGATCTAAATACATCTTCATGATTACAGGGTGGATGGAGAAGGTAGAGATTTGTACATCATTAAATAACTCCTTTATCTTCATATTATTTTGTCCACATAGTCATGAAACAAATATTAAAACACCCTATTCATCAATTTTGAAGTCCAAGTATGTCCCTATTCATATAGCTTCCAAATTCATCTTAACTTCCACATCATCTCCATGAGAATCCATTATCTTCTCCAAAAGGGATGGTTAAGTAATAATTTGAGAAAGGATTGATGATATTCCATCCTTTATGATTCCCATGTCTATACTTTTCTTAACTAAGATGATTGGATACCTATTAATTATCATAATCAATAAGGTTGCTGGAATTTCCACTTAGAGTATCCACTAATTTATTTTCATTCACAGTACGATAGTGGATTGATCAGTCATAGTCTTCGAATAACACTAACCATATTCAATAGTTCATATTAATCTCCTTCTATATAAATATATTTTGAACCTCTTATAATCTATATACACATACAAATTCTCCCTGTAATGACAATTACCCAAAATATTCAATATGAATATTACTGTAGCCAGCTTCTGACCATTCGTTGGATAGTCCTACTCATGAACATTTCACTTTTTTGAGGCAAGGGATATAAATTTATCATTCTGTATCAGTAAACATTCAAATCCCCTCTTTGAAGAATCACTGTATACTAAAAATATTTATAGACTTGTGGGTGTTGTAAGTAGTAGTGAATTAATATGACCCATTTTGAATTTTTTTGAATCTCTCTTCGCAATCATTTTTCTTGGAAAACATTACCCCATTCTAAGTTATCTTGGTTGTTGGTTTGAAAATCATGATAACTTTCTCCAAAATTAATGTTAATACCTAAATAGTATATGGAAACTAAGCATCTCTGTTAATAATGCTAGTTTAGGAAACTCCTCAATTGCCTTTGTCTTATAAGGGTCCAGATATATCTATTTTCTGGTGATAACATTAACCAAGAATGTTAATTTCTCTATCCTGAACTCAAATTCAATGTACTTTTCATCTATATTATCTCTTATAAAAGTATTTTAAATGGAATTAAAATTCTACTCATGCTCCTACTTTGTTTGAGAGTATATTAGAACATTTTCTATAAAAACTACCACAAATTTGTAAAGGTAATCACTAAATGCTATTCATTATGTCTATGAGTATTTATAGAGCATTAGTGAGTCCGAATGGAATCCTTAGAACTCATAGTCCCCAAAACTTTTTCAAAAGACAGTTTGGGTAATATCTTTCTTCTTCATATTTAATCGGTGATATCCCAACTAATTTTCCACTTTAGAGAAGTATTGATACAAAAATTGTTGATTGAACAAATTATCAATTCATGGTTGGGGACACTTGATCTTTAACATGATTTTGTTGAGTTCATTATAATCAATATATAGGTTCATTGACACATCCTTTTTCAAAAATTAGGAGACCGAAATACCCCATGCTGATGCACTTGAGCATATAAAACCCTTTCCCAAATTTAATTGAAAATATTTATTCAGTTCTTCGAACTCAATTGTTTCCATTCTGTAAGCAGTCTTAGATATGGGCATATATCTAGGTGAAGTTTTAGTTGATAACTCAACCTCTTAGTCAGGATTTAGACTGAGAAACTCTTTAGGGAAAACATCTGTATATTTCCACACAACATGAATGTATTTTATCATTATTCTCTCATTTTACTCAATCATTTGAGAATGATATATTTTCTCATAAGGCAATAATATCCAAACTTGTGATCAATATTCCAAATCTGATTCATCCTCCTTCTTACACTTGCACATAATCAGAGGATGAATCAAGATGTGAAGACTAATCACCCTCTCCGGACATTGTATGTTTCCTTTATAAAAGGACAATAAATCCATGACCAATATCGAATCAAATTCTATTGAAGTAAGTGTGATATGATTTTCTTATAGGTTTAGACCAAAATAATTTATTGGGAAGGATTTATATACATAGGATCAAACAATTTATCTATTAGCGGTTGTTATAGATAAATAATCTCCCCTGTTTTGAGGTGGTGTTTGAATAGTTCTAATAAACTTTCCAGATATAAAAGAATATTTAGAATAATAATGGACAAGTATATTGACTATTATTGAATGAATAACTAGCATACCTATCAACAAATCATTTATAGGATCTACCTTAGTAGTAGAGATATCATATGACCTTCCTTGATCTCTAGGCCTCAGGGGTTTCTATCATTGATTATCCCCATCAAACCTTATATTAGGGAATTTTATTACATAATGCCCATTATACTATCTGTAGAAACATAATACCATAGGATGAGGTTTGATCTAAACCATATTTATTCCATAAAATTAGTGGGTTTCTTCATCTCTCTCTGGAATTGACTAGCCTTAGGCACCTATTTTCAAAATTAAAAACATCCCTTGGTTTAATTGAGATAGTGTCTAAGGTGATTCTTCCCACATTTTTGATACATGGGAGTTGGGTTTTCTTCCCCCATGGGATTTTTCGATTTTTCCTACAAGATTAAACTCAATTTTACACTTTTTATCTCCAACCCCATGAGATCACCGAGATTCATCAATCCCCATATTGACCTTAAGTGCAAAAATAGAAATATTTTCCTTACTGTTAAAGTATCAAATCGCCAAATATTTTCATAAAATCAACTTTGATCCACTAAATAAGTGTTCCACCTTACTTTTAGTGTTGGTGAAAGTGCCTAAGGTGTACTGTTCAAGACTTTTAAAGTTTTCCTCATATGAACCAATGGACTCATCTTCCATTTTCTTTATCTAGAGGAATTATCTTTCCATTTTATGATGGAGAGTTCATAGAGAATATTTTTTTATTTTTTTATTCAAACCTTCCCATTTCATGGAATCAATTTAATCTTTTTTACTTCATGTTATTGATCAGTTTCAACCACTAATAATATTTCACCAATATTTGATAAACATACAATACAAATTTATCCTTTTCAAAGCATTGTAGGATTGTGAATATATTATCAATGAAGTTAATCCATTGTTCCTTTATGAAGAGATTATAATATCAACTAAAGAAATAATTTATTTGTTTTATAAAGGAGTTGACCACAAATTTATCATTATTATGTGAAGTAGGGAGTTCCACTCAATTGAATTTATTTTTCATAACATGATCTAGTTGAGATTGTTCTGACATAGAGTACTCAGTTCCAAATCCCATCAGGTTAGACATATCATTATGGAAATCATCAAATTTCTTATCACATTGGTTTTTGTAATGATTCATCGTATTCACCCCTATTAAATAAAATATAATAAATAAAATTAGTGATGTGAAAGTTAAAACTAAAAATCATATATAAAGGGAAATTATAAATATAGAAGGAATACCATATAAATGACATGTAAATCCAAAATTTTGAGACTCTAGGTTTTAATTTAGGTTATTAATGGTTATTTTTTATTAGGTTTTTAACCTAAGAATATATTAATGTCCTCTGTAATGGTTCACATAGAGTTTATGAATTTTCCAAATAATATCCTCCATGAGTGTAAAACCAGTTGTGTAATAAGGAATATTTTTCATGAACCATGTGATGATCCAGTTTACACCAAATCCACCCCGTTTAAGGGTTATTACTCCTAGGTAAAACTATTCTAAAGCTATATACACTTATAGTATCCAGACATGGATTTAATTTCTTAGAAACCAATAACTCATTTCACCAAAATTTTCGTAAATTCTCCTATACTTAGAATCATCCATAAGATTCCCAAAAAAATATTTTATTTCGAATTCCCATAAATAACTATTCCATCCTATAATATCTACTATATTTACCCAATCCTTTTATGTATATTATTATATAAAGTTTTATCATAAATATCCAATAAAATAAAATATGTATTGAGAGGCCTTTAATATTTTGGAGACTAGGTACCTATAACAAAAAAAAATCTTTATTTTAGTCTCCATAATGAGATCCAAAATCTATTTAATCTCATAAAATTTCATAGGATACCTTTTGGAATAAAAAATATAAGGGGTGATCTTTAATGCATAGTAAGGGAACAAAAATGATAATGAATCATATTATATGAGTCAAAATTCATAAGATGATATAATAAAAGAAAAGGATCATGTATAATTATACAAGATTATAACATAAATAAAATTAAATCAAATGGTAATTTAAACATATGAATTTGGAAAGAACATAAAACATGGTATAATAATAATTTAAAGAGAAAATTCAATATGAAATCATATGGTGGACAAAGTCCATTCCTAAATTAGGTTTACTTTGTAATCCCATACTTATTATGTTGTGATACATAAAAATTACACAATTCATTAAATAGGTATCTCAGAACACCAATAATTGCATGTGCTTTCATATTTGTGACACATAAGGAATAAAACATAATTATTACCCATGGAAATAAATTGGTTTCATAATCATATCCTATAGAATAACCAGATGGAATATCATAATGATTTACTTTAAATTTGGAATAAAACCATAATTATACATTCATAGATGAAAAATAATTATATATTGTGAAAACGAATTTCCATGTGAAGTGAATATGTGATAAATAGGGGATAAGTAACTTTGGAAATGTACCTGTTAAGTGGGGTTTTAGAGGAACGAGTAATAAATCTTTAAAAAGCTAATGATTGTATTAATTTCCTTAAAATAAGAAAATTTAAAAGGCTTTTCTATGATAAAGAGGGAAATTCTAGAAAACAAGTATGTTTTAAAACATTTTATGGAGTGGTACTTGAAATGGGGTAACATATAGTTAAGTTCCCTTTAATTGGGGTTTCTTAATGATTTAATTTGAGAAAGGAACATCTAAAACACATATATCCCCATAAAATAAAGGTAAATTACCGGAGGTACATATTTTGGGGACATATATAATGAAAATAAAATAATTAAATTTTAAAAATATTGAGGTAAACTGAGGTAATTAAAGAGAATGTTTAAAATAAAGAAAACAGGGTTGGTAAAAGAGATCTTTTACCGTATATTCCAGAATTATTTTACAATTTCACTTAATGTCCTGAATATTCAAATAATGTAAATTAATTACTAAATTTAAAACCTTTTAAATATAAGTTTTATTTTATATAATTATATTTTTTCTATTAATAAACATTTTAATGAGATATAAGATTTCATTTCAATATTCTGAGGGTGTTTTTGTCATGGTTCTAGGGTCAGATAAATTATTGATAATTTGGGAGATTATTTTAAAATGGGGCTAAAGCTTCAAAAGTTAAATGAAATAAAATTCATTTCCTTACAAAATTTTACTAGTCCCAAAGAATCAAATGTGTTTTGACATAGGGCTGATTAATTTAGTAAATTTTTTAATGTTACATGTTTAGTTTATTTTGGTGGTTCTATCATCCATTACGAACTAGTTTCATATTATTTAATTTTTGGGACATATTCTCATTATAGAATGTGAAAAAAATATAATATACACATTTTGTTCATTTTAAATGTAACGCCCCGACCCCAGTTACCTAGAGTCAGTGAATTATTACATATCATTGGGATGATCAGAAAAGATCAAGTCTCGAAAGACCGATTAGTTTAGTAGCGTTGGAAGTACTAGAAACATTCATAAGGTTTACATTACATCATAAAATGGAAAACTACAACAACATTGTTTCCATAGAAAACCCTGAGATCCCATACACTATCCCTGCAGGTTAGTCATAATATACTTCTTCGCATCCTGGAAAAAATAAAACATAGAAGGGGGGATCTTGGATGTTCAGTAAGGATAACAATATAGAGGAAACTTTCATAAATAAGAATAAACATTTAAGGCAATGTATAAAACTAAAAAAATGCCTTTTCAACATAAAATTCATCATAATATAGAAAATATAAATCAAAATAATTCCATTTAATTACTCACATAGATATTCTACTAGTTGAATAATCACATGCAATATTAATTGCCACTTTCATAATGATGGATTGCATAACGCCAGACATCATAACCATATAGTCAAGGCCTTGTGAAAAGACTACAAATAAGATTTTTTCAAGGCCTTGTGCCAAGGCATTAGTTTGTCTCATGAGACCTACTGATACATCGAGGAGCTATAGTAGGCTCCACCCATCACTTACTAAGTCCAATGCATTCCACATATGAAAAGGTTTAAAAATAACATAAACATTCGTATTAAAACTGGAATATAAAATGTCAATACATTATCCATAAACAATGAATGGTATGAAAATAACACATCCACATTCAAAAATATTACAAAACCTTCAATAAAATATGTATGTTTTGGATAATAATAAATCAACTTGAAATAAGCTTAAAATCCATCAAAGGATGTTGACATAGATGAAATCAAACCATTTTTTAGAGAAATATATGTTTCTATTTTGAAATCATTTAATAAAACATTTAATTGGAAAATATTAATATAATAATGTAAGGGAATCTTCAATGATTTTATAATGGTGTAAAATAGCTACACCCGCCATATAATTTAAAAAAACATTCTTACCTTAATTTTGTCGAAAAGGTCATAAGGTACCATTTTTGGAGAATGACAGAATGATTCCTTTCAAAAAATTTGATAAAAATTCAAAAAAGGGTATAAATGGATTTAAAACATATATTAGTAAATATTAAAAATGTTTTGGAATGCATTTTTAAGAAACATGGATGTGGATGATAAAGAGGTCCCAGTAGATAATTACGTATAAACAACCTCGAATAATAAAGAGATTTTAGAATTAACACTTACCACGTAATTTTCCTTGGTCGAGGGTAGGTTAAAATCCTGTATAATGGTGAAATTATTTTTATTAAATTATACAAGAATAATATACATTAATATGCTATAATATATGATCTTTTAATATTACTTTGTTAATAATATTTTAGTATTATCGCTGGTTCGGGTGTTATTTGATTCATTTTCCATTATATGATTTGTTACATAAGTAATGTTTTTTATGGATAGGATGTATCTTATTCATATTCAGAATTATATTAAGTCTTTAAACATTATTTTTAATCATCTAATGAAAATTAGTCTTGAATGGATAAGATGGGGAATGAATCTCATCGTGTTCGTGGAGACGGTATTCCGTACGTACGCACGAGCGACAATATCATTCTTTTGATATTAAATTAATATATAATTGGATGATATATCATATATAAAGAATAATTATCATTTTATAGATATTATTTACATCAATTAAACATCATTATTATATGCCTCCAAATAATTATATATTGAATAACAATTACACCACGACGTGGAGATGGTAAGCCGTACGTATGCATGTATGGTGACATGTCATTCAAAGGATGGATAGAATAATGAATATGGTTGTACCATATTTATTATAACATCAAATTATATATAAGATAATATAGTTATTATTTTATAATGGAAACAACAAGTAAAGAGGAAGTGGATGAAGAAAGGAACTTGAAAGAGGTGATTAAATATTTACCTCTTCTTCAGGTTCTTTCTTTTGATTTGATAAAAAGGGCTCCTTAGGTTGACTTTCTTACTAAAGGAAGGCCTCTAGGATTAAGGGAGGATAGTTGAGAGGGTATTTGGGTAGGGGTTGGCTGAGTCAAAAGGCTTTGAAGGTGAGAATTTGGGGAAAGGGGGAGTGTGCTTTTATAAGAGGGGTGAGGGGCACCTTAGGAAAAGCTAGAAATATTATTTTATAATAAAATCATATTCCGTTTTGAATGGATCAAAAATGAATTATTTAAAGTATATGGTGGGGATGGGTTGAAAACCACTCAACCAATAGGTTTTAGACAGGTTTGGGTCACTATATTAACTTTATCTTTTAGAATTAACTCTTATTTAAATAGTTTGACATTTACCATGTCTCTTTGTATTTTTATATTATATTGTTAATAAACTTATTATAAACATCCAAGAGAACCTCATGTGTTTCATTAATGAAATATATAATATTATTTAAGACCTCTATCTGAAATTTATATTTTTAGGAATATAATATCAATTAATAATATAATATTTGTTTTAAAAACTCTTTTATGTCAATTTTGACATTATTTGGTATTTTGTTTTTTTTCTAAATTAATAACAACATTATTACTTCAAACAGAATTCATCTAACTTACCCTAACATGTAATATTAACTTATAAAACTAGTGTAATTCATAAATAGTCTTAAATTATATTTATTTGGATATTTATAATATCAATTATTTTAATATTTTTTTAATTAGGTAATTACTGCATCATCATTATGTCATAAATAAATTAAATTATTTAATGTCTAAAACTTATAAATAAAATACCATTATTTAGGAAATATTGTGGGTTTTATAATGAATATTTATAGTCAAATTTATCTTATGTGTAACCCTATATTAAAAATGTGTTAGTTATTAAACTTTGAATTTAACACTTTTAACTCTTCTTTGTATTAATTAATAATAAATGTCATAATCTAATCCATGTTGACCTAAAGGATCATATTTTATTCCTAAATTTTTTCTCTAATTACACTTATCCATTAGAATTAGGAATTGTGTTAGGGTAATAATAATATAATTTTTACCCTTAATTACCCTATTTACTTTTAACCGTGGTAAATATTAGTAAAAAGTTATTATTCAGAAATTTTTTTTCATCTAATTGCTCCAAATTTTACTTACTGATATCAACAGTGTTTCTCAGATTTTTTAAATTCAACTCACAGAAGAGGTAAAATTATTCTTTATGTAAATTTACAAATGCTCCTAGGAGGTTGGTAAAAGACGGTAAAAAGTTCAATAAAAATTTTATATATATGAAATTATTATAAACTGACTCTAATGAATTTCATTGGACTTATATAGGTATTATGTATCTATTTTGACCTAAAATAATTTTAAATAAAATAAATAATTATTTAAATAAAAATTCGGTTTTAAATTATTACTCAGTGTTTTTCACTATTCATCAAAAATTGAAAGTTTTCAGAAAAATAATAAAAATTCCCCCTAATCTAATTTTGATACTCCAAATCTAAATATGAAGTCCATTTTGAATGATAAAATTTATAAAATTTCAAAAAGTGGGTATTAATATTCATAACGTCTAGTTTGATTGGTTGTGGTGTGTTAGAACTCGAAGTTGCGTACAACACACCCTATTGTATTATTCAAAGACAAGCGCACCGTGGAAGCTTGGGGTGTTACATTATCCCCTCTATCAAATAATTTTGTCCTCAAAATATCTAAAATATTACTGCATAAAAAGAATCAGGTGGTTTTTCATTAAAGGTTCCTTGGGTTCCCATGTGGCCTCTTCCATCTTATGGTTTATCCATAGAAATTTTACCAGAAGAGTCATCCGGTTTCTCAGCACTTGTTCTATTGTATCCAGAACCTTGATAGGATCTTCGTAATAAGACGGATCGAGTTCCATTTCTAATTCCTCATAGGTGAGTACATGCATTGGGTCAGACATGTATTTTCTCAACAGTGATACGTGGAACACATCGTGAACTTTGGAGAGACTTGGTGGCATTGCCAACTGGTAAGCTACAACCCCAATTTGTTCTAGAATTTCGAAAGGTCTGATGTACCTTGGACTCAATTTACTTTTATTACCGAAATATATAACTCACTTCCGAGGATATACCTTCAAGAAAACATGATCTCCTACCTAATATTCCAAATCCTTCCTTCGGTTATCGGCATAGCTCTTCTGCCTACTTTGAGCTGCTTTGATGTGGTTTTGGATTACCTTCACCTTTTCCATCGTTTCTTCCACCAGTTCTATATGACAACCCTGCTTTTATTACAGACTTAAACATGATTTATTACATAATACTACACTTGATACAACAAAAAATATTGATAGGTTTAGTGTCTTCAGGGCTTAGGATCATTACAAAAAAACTTAAAACATGAAATAAAACATTTTATTGAAAACTTCCTTTTCATGACCACTAAATTCCCTCGTACTTAGCATTGCATGGGATAACCTGAGGGAATGCATAAGAAAAGGGTGAGCTATAAAGCCTAGTAAGGGAGTACACATGGAATAACATGAGGAGTAAAATACATGTTAGACAATATGAATATCAATAGAGCATAAAAGAAACATGAACATAAAGGCATGATAAATCATGATAATCATAACATGGAAATGTGTCAACAACACTTAACATGGAATTAGCATGAGCCAAGGCTCATTTCACATGGAGCATGAGTAAATCCTCATTGCACATAAATCACGAGTAAACCCTCATTTCACTTGAATTAGCATGAGTCAACACTCATTTCACATGACGTATCATGATACTATACTTTACCCAATGCATTGGAGCTCTATAAGGGCACACCCTTCTTAAACATTTCATTTCATGCATAAGTGTGCCACATGGATCATAAAACATGGATTCATAAAACATAATCATGTATTCCACGATAAAGGAATTTCGAATTCATACATGAAACATTATAATAAATAAGTAAATGTGCATAAAGGTGAATACCCTTGATGGAGAAATGGACATGGTATTCACTACACAAGGACATTGGCTCAGAAAATCGGTGCGATTTCGGCAGTGTAACGGTGTGACATAAGAATTCATAAAAAATGGTTAATGAGAGAGAAAGGGGTTACTAATCATATTTACATGTAATGGACAGTAAGGAGGTAATATGGATATATGTCCCAACAATTTTAATGGAATTTAGATTCATGATACAAAAGTATTGCTTGAATGTAAATGTGGAGAGAGAAGTTCCTTTCGAAATTTCGGCATAGTAACGGGTGTACATGGGAGGAATTTAATTAGAGAGAAAGGGGTCTCCCATCATTTAAACAGAAATATGGTTGTATGAGGTAGGTTATAAACCATACCCCAACATTCATAATTGAAATTAAAAGGGCAAAACAACTTAAAGAAAATTGGACAAAAACGAGAAAGGAAGAAAAAACCCTTACTTGGAAGTGTGCATCCAAAGGCTAGAGAGAGGCTTGTGAGAGGCTTCTTGGGAGCTTGGGGAACCTTAGGAGGATTATATAGAGATTAGGGAAGAGGTTGGACGAACTCCAAAGGTTTTGAGTGAGGAGGACGTGGGATCTTGGGTGGCTTTATATAGGAAAGGTGAGGGAATTCTTTATTATTTAGGTTTGGGACCCCTTATATTAAATTAATCCAAACCAAAAACCATCCAATGGTTTTTCACATGGTTTTTGGAAAAGGGAAGAGGAAAAAAATATTTTATAAGGACAAAGTCCAAACTTCTTAAAATAATGAGGTTTCTTATGTGGAGGTGAGTCACACTCCCATGGAAATTAATTTAAAAAGACAAGGTGTTTAATAAGTCTTGAGGGGTCCATTAATGCTTTGAAAAGTAATTCAAACAAACCCAAAATAACATTAATTTAATTTTAAAACATATATTTTCCGAACATAAATATTATAGTATTTTAGTACATCACTATTGGGTCATTATGATGTCACAAAACACATTATATATTTAAACGGTATTTAATTTTTACACAAAAATTTGACTGTCTCAGATTATTATGAAAAATTCACCGTTGGATAATTTCGATGTCCTGATTCCTGAAATAACATTTATTTTATCCAAATAATTTTCTAAATATGTTAATTTTCACTTTTAAAATAAAAACTGACATTTATCGAAAATTGACGGGTTTTTACAGAAATGGCTTTGAAACCATAATAAAAATTATAATTGCATTCATAAAATTATAATATCATTTATATTTAATAAAAATTAATTTAATAATAATAATAATATTTTATTAAAATATTATTTAATTAAAAAATACCTTAATTTAATAAAATATAATTCTTAATTAAATAATTACTAAAAACACTATTTGTACTTTAAAAACTATTTACAATGTATCAAAAAATGACTAGAAATTATATTCATTATTATATACAAAAAATAATGTACATGAACATAGTACTAATTATTTGTTACATAACCCCTTAAAACAGCCGCATAAGACCTAAGGTTAAGGTGTGCGATGGTGACAGACTCTTGGGGTGGCTCGGATAACATCGCTCGAGCGGTAATTTCAATAAACTTCCACTTTTCTTGTATACGGTCACGTTCGAGCTTGACGTGATGATGCTCAGCCTGGGATTGGTCAAGAGCAAATCCCAAAGATGCCACCTCTTTTCCGAGCTTCGAAAAATGGGCGTTGTATGGGGAAATTCTACTGGATGAGGCCATCGCTTCTTTTGTCTGAGTAAATTGGATTTGTTAAAGCCCTATATTTATACTAATCATGTGATCACTGTTCAACGGCTATATTAGAAACGGTCAAAATTCCTAACATAAAACCAAAGAATTTGACATTTTATATAAACATAAAGAGACATTTAATTAGATCAAGAGGGATTTCCATTAATGAAACTTTGGGTCGTTACAATATTTCCCCCTTAAGAAATTTCTCCCTTGAAATTTTCCTTTTCTCACACTAAAATAGATGTGGGTAACTTATCTTCATCATTTCCTCCGATTCCCAAGTCGCTTCTTCAAACTTGTGGTTTCTCCACAACACCTTGACTAGGGGCATTGTCTTATTTCATAGAACTTTTTCTCTACGATCTAAGATCTTCACTGGTAGCTCTTCATAAGATATATCATCTTCCAATTGTACCACCTCAGAAGAGAGTACATGTGAAGGGTCTGGTATGAACATCCTTAAGAGGGATAAATGAAAGACATCATGTACTTTGGCCATGGCAGGTGGAAGTGCTAGTTGATAGGCCACATCCCCGACACGATCAAGAATCTCAAAGGGGCCGATGTACTTTGGACCTAACTTCCCTTTCCTTCCAAACCTCATTACCTTCTTCCACGGAGATATGCGTAGAAACACCATGTCTCCAACTTTAAACTCAAGGTCTCATCGACGATTATCTGCATAACTCTTCTGTCGACTCTGAGCTGCCTTGATATGCTGCTGAATGATTTTTACCTTCTCCACCATTTCCTCGACCATTTCTGGTCCAAGCAGCTGATGTTCACTGACCTCATCCCAACATCCTGGTGTTCTACACCTTTTCCCATATAGGGCTTCATATGGTGCCATTTGGATGCTCGAGTGGAAACTGTTATTATAAGAGAACTCAACCAGAGGAAGATGTTGATCCCATCCTCCTTTAAAGTCCATTGAGCATGCTCTCAACATTTCCTCAAGTGTTTGGATAGTCCGCTCAGATTGGCCATCAGTTTGAGGATGATAGGCCGTACTGAAGTTCAGTTCAGTATTCAGAGCATGTCGAAGACTCTTCCAAAACTTAGAGGTGAATCTTGGATCTCGGTCAGACACAATAGATAGTGGTACTCCATGCAACCTTACCAATTCTCTGATATATATCTGTGTCAGCTGATCCAATGAGAAATCCTCCCGAATATCAATGAAGTTTGTAGTCTTCGTAAGACGATCCACAACAACCCAAATTGCATTGTTGCCTTTGGATTTCCTCACAAAGTCCATGGTGATGTTCTCCCATTTTCATTCTGGTATGGGCAATGGTTGCATCATCTCCTTAGACTTCTGCCTCTCTGCCTTCACTTGCTGACACACCAGGCACTTTGATGTATATTCAGCGATCTCCTTCTTCATATTATCCCACCAAAAGTTTTCTTGGAGATCTTGATACATCTTTGTGCTCCATGGGTGAATAGAGAAATTTGAACTATGTGCATCATCCAAAAGTTCCTTCTTCATCTGCGGACTTGATGGAACACATAGTCTTTTCCCAAACCACAAAATTCATTCTTGATTAACATTAAACTCTGAGGATTTCCCTTTTTTGATAGCTTCCACTTTTTCTTGAATTCCCACATCATCCTTTTGAGCATCCTTTAACCTTTCCAAAAGAGGTGGTTGAGAAATCCTTTGTGAAAGGATTGATGATGTTCCCTTCTTTATGATTCCCATGTCCATCTTTATCAAGTCTAAGAAGATTGGATCCCTCTCAATTCTCATCATTGATAGAATTGCTGGGTCCTTTCTACTTAGGGCATCTGCCACCTTGTTCGCTTTCCCAGGGTGGTAATGTATTGAACAGTCATAATCCTTGATGAGCTCTATCCATCTTCTCTGGAGCATATTAAGCTCTTTCTGTGTGAATATATATTTAAGACTCTTGTGGTCAGTATATATCTCACATTTCTCCCCATAGAGATAATGCCGCCAGATTTTTAAGGCAAAGATCACTACCAATAACTCTAGATCATCCATTGGACAGTTTCTCTTAGGGATTTTCAACTGCCTTGAGGCATAGTATATCACTTTATCATTCTTCATGAGCACACAACATAAGACCTTCTTTGAAGCATCACTGAATACCACAAAAGCTCCACAATTGTGGGTAATGTGAGCACGGGCGTAGTGATAAGCCTCCTTTTAAACTCCTTGAAGCCTTCTTCACATTCATCACTCCAAGAAAAATTTACTCCATTTCGAGTTATCTTGGTAAGAGGGTTGGAAAATCATGAGAAATTTATCACAAATCGTCGATAATATCCAGCTAACCCCAAGAAGCTACGGATATCCGTTACCGATGTTGGCCTCAGCCATCCCTCAATTGTTTTGGATGGGTCCATAGATATCCCATTTCTTGTGATGATATGGCCCAAGAATGAGACTTCCTTCAACCAGAACTCACAATTTCTGTACTTTGCATAGAGCTTCTCCTGGCGCAAAGTCTCTAGTACAGTTATTAAATGCTCCTCCTGATCCTCCTTGGTTTTGGAGTATATTAGAATATCATCTATAAAGACTACCACAAATTTGTCAAGGTAATCTATAAAGACTATATTCATCAAGTCCATGAATATTTCCAGAGCATTGGTGAGTTCGAAAGGCATTACTATGAATTCATAGTGCTCGTATCTTGTACTAAAAGCAGTCTTGGGGACATCTTCCTTCTTCACCCTTACTTGATAATATCCCAACCGCAAGTCCACCTTGGAGAAATATTGTGCTCCACGCAGTTGATCGAACATGTCATCAATTCTTGGTAGAGGATACTTTTTCTTTATCGTGATTTTTTTAAGTTCACGATAATCGATGTAAATCCGCATTGACCCATCCTTATTCTTGACGAAGAGGACTGGTGCACCCCATGGTGAAGAACTTGGGAATATTAACCCTTTATCCAGATTCTCCTGTAGTTGTTTCTTCAGCTCTTCAAGCTCAACAATAGCTATTCTCTATGGAGTCTTGGATATTGGTAGCTCCCCAGGTATAAACTCAATTGAGAACTCAACATCTCTTCTAGGAGGAAGACCAGATAGTTCCTTGGGAAACACTTATGTTAATTCCCTCACAATAGGCATTTTTTCAAGGATGGTTTCCTCCTTGGAAACAATCATCTGAGCTAGATACGCGTGCTAATAGGGCAGTAATTTCCATGATTGAGATGATGGAGCTAAAGGAGATTCATCTTCCTCCTAGCACTTATAAATAATTGGGGGTCGATTCTCCATATGGAGTGTGATTTCCCTCTCATGAAAATTTATATTGGCTCTATATAAGGAAAGGCAATCCATGCCAAGAATTGCATCAAATTCAATCAGAGGTAGTATAACGAGGTTCGCTGGGAAATTCAATCCACAGATTATAACAGGAGAGGACTTATATTCATGGGATACAATGATTTCCCGATTTTCCGTACTCACAGACATCTTCACTTCCATGATTTGTGGTGGTGCTGGGATTGTTCTACTAAACTTTCAAGATATAAAAGAATTTGTAGAACCTGAATCAAAAAGTACATTCGCTATTTTTGAATGAATAACTAGCGTACCTGTCACCACTTCGTTGTCGGGGTTCACTTCAGCAGAAGTGATGGAAAAAGCTCTTCCTTGCTACCTTGGAGGTTGTTGGTTGTCTCCAAAAACACTTGGATTAGGTTACTGATTTGAAAAATGACCCGGTTCTTTTCATTTGTAGAATTGAAAAATGTGTTGAGGTTCGAACGGAGCGTTCCTCTCCTTTGTCGCAGTCGCGGGTCTTTCTTACTGACAATTAACAGCTAGGTTCCCTTCTCTTCCACACCAGAAGCATTTTCTCGTCCCCTTAAGGCAATTTCGAAGGTGCTTCTTTTTGCACTTTTGGAAAGTGGGGTGCTGGATCTTCTTAGCACCATTGGATTTATCCATCGGACCACCAGTATTGAAGTCCACCTTACGATTCTTGCCCCCCATGATACCCATGTGATTCCCCGATCTCCATTTTGACCATGAGGGCACATCGGACAATTTCCTCATAGCTGTCAAAGTCACGGATCGCTGATGCTTTCTGTGAGCTAGGCTTCATCCCACCAAAGAAGCGGTCAACCTTGAATTCGGGGGTAACGACAAAGACCGAATCATATCGTGAAAGCCTTGTGAAGTTTTCCTCGTACGCTCCAACATATTCTTCATATTTTTTCTTGAGGGAATGGAGTTCCCTTTCAATCTTAAGCCGGAGGGTGTGTGGAAAATATTTATCGAAAAACATCTTCCGGAAATCCTTCCATTCCAATGCCTCAATCTCCTCCTTAGGCTTCATATTTTTTATCAACGTCCACCATTGATCAGCTTCACCCTCCATACGATAAGCAGCCAGGAGAACCTTCTCTTATTCAAAACATTGAGGGATGGAGAAGATCTTTTCAATGGAGTTGATCCATTGTTCAGTGATCATGGGATTGGATGATCCACTAAAAGTAGGAGGCCTTTGCCTCATGAAGCTCTAGATAGCGAATTTTTCTTTATTAGGTGGGTTTGGACATTCCTCTTGACCCGTGTTTCTATTCAAAACTTGAGTTAGCTGAGAGAGAATCATGACAAAGTTCACGATTCCCACTCTCATTGGATTGGGCATCTAATATGTACAATCATCACACTGATCTTCACAATGGTTGTTAGCCTGAGTCCTCCTATTAGAGGCCATTAGCTGGAATAAAAGTAAAGGTAGGGGTAACACATAAAGGGTAATCCAAAGACAAAAGTTGATGACTTATAAATAAACTTTTATTTCCTTAACTCATGTGTCTATAGGCTTCAATCTAGGCTTTTCATGATCTACCTTCTAACATATATTCTTAGTGGAGTTTTTTTAATTACCTTAATAAGGGTTCATACTAAGCTTGTGAATTTATCAAAACATATCCCCCGAGATTGTCGTAACCAAGAGTGCAGCAAGGCCCATTTTCGTGCACCAGTTCCCATTCGATTCTAGCTCAAAGAAGTATTTTCGGGTTTTACCCCTAGGTTACATCTGTTCTAGAGACACCTCTACCTGTTTGTATCCAGACAGGGATGTATTTGTTTGATAAACCACTTACTCAGTACTTACCAAAACTTATGGTTTTTTTTATTATACTTAGTCTTGTATCTAAGGCTTTACTAAGGTTTCCTAATCCCAAAAATAACTAAACCTATCCTCTGATACCAACTATGACAACCCTGCTTTTATTACAGACTTAAACATGATTTATTACATAAAACTTCACTTGATACAACAAAGAAGATCGAGAGGTTTAGTGTCTTAGGGGCTTAGGATCATTACATAAAAACTCAAAATATGAAATACAACATCTTTATTGAAAACTTCCTTTACATTACCACTACATATCCTCGTACTTAGCATTGCATGGGATAACCAGAGGACATGCATAAGAAAAGGGTGAGCTATAAAGACCAGTAAGGGAGTACACATGGAATAACATGAGGAGTAAAATACATGTCAGAAAATAGGCATATCAATAGAGCATAAAATAAATATGAATATAAAGGCATGATAAAGCATGATAATCATAACATGGAAATGTGGCAACCACACTTAACATGGAATTAGAATGAGCCAAGGCTCATTGCACATGGAGCATGAGTAAATCCTCATTGCACATAAATCATGAGTAAACCCTAATTTCACTTGAATTATAATGAGTAAAAACTCATTGCACATGACGTATCATGATACTATACTTTACCCAATGCATTGGAGTGCTATAAGGGCGCACCCTTCTTAAACATTTCATTTCATGCATAAGTGTGCCACATGGATCATAAAACATGGATTCATAAAACATAATCATGTATTCCACAATAAAGGAATGTGGAATTCATACATGAAACTTTATAATCAATAATTAAATGTTCATAAAGGTGAATACCCTTGATGGAGAAATGGGCATAGTATTCACTACACAATGACATTGGCTAAGAAAATTGGTGCGATTTCGGCAGCATAACGACGTAACATAAGAATTCATAAAAAATGGTTTATGAGAGAGAAAGGGGATCCTCATCATATTTAAATGTAATGGATAGTAAGTAGGGTATATGGATACATGTCCCAACAATTTTAATGGAATTTATATTCATGATACAAAAGTATTTCGTGAATGTAAATGTGGAGAGAGAAGTTCCTTTCGAAATTTTGGGATAGTAACGGGTGTACATGGGAGGAATTTAATGAGAGAGAAAGGGGTCTCCCATAATTTAAAAATAAATAGATAAGTATTAGGGAGGTGAAAAACCATACCCCAACATTCATAATTGAAATTAAAAGGGTAAAACAACTTAAAGAAAATTAGACAAAAACGAGAAAGGAAGAAAAAAGCCTTACTTGGAAGTGTGCTTCCAAAGGCTAGAGAGAGGCTTGTGAGAGGCTTATTGGGAGCTTGGGGAACCTTGGGAGGATTCTAGAGAGATTAGGGAAGAGTTTGGACTAACTCCAAAGGTTTTGAGTGAGGAGGAAGTGGGAGCTTGGGTGAGTTTATATAGGAAAGGTGAGGGAATTCTTTATTATTTATGTTTGGGACCCCTTATATTAAATTAATCCAAACCACAAACCATACCATGGTTTTTGCCCATGGTTTTTGGAAAAGAGAAACGGAAAAAAAATATTTTATAAGGCCAAAGTCTGAAGTTCTTAAAATAATGAGGTTGCTTATGTGGAGGTGAGTCACACTCCCATGGAAATTAATTTAAAAAGACAAGGTGTTTAATAAGTCTTGAGGGGTCCATTAATGCTTTTAAAAGTAAGTCAAACAAACCCAAAATTACATTATTTTAATGTTAAAACATATATTGGCCGAACATAAAGATTATAGTATTTTATTACATCACTATTGGGTCATTATGATGTCATAAAACACATTATATATTTAAACGGTATTTAATTTTTACCCAAAAATTTGATAGTCTCAGAAAATTATGAAAAATTCACCGTTGGATAATTTAGACGTCCTGATTACATAAATAACATTTATTTTATCTAAATAATTTTCTAAATATGTTAATTTTCACTTTTAAAATAAAAACTGACATTTATCGAAAATTCACGGGTTTCGACAGGAATGGATTTCAAACCATAATAGAAATTATAATTGCATTAATAAAATTAAAAGATCATTTATATTTAATAAAAACTAATTTAATAATAATAATAATATTTTATTAAAATATTATTTAATTCAAAAATACCTTAATTTAATAAAATAGAATTATTAATTAAATAATAACTAAAAACACTATTTGTACTTTAAAAACTATTTACAATGTATCAAAAATGACTAGAAATTATATTCATTATTATATACAAAAAATAATGTACATGAACATAGTACTACTTATTTGTTACATAACCCCTTAAAACAACCGTATAAGACCTAAGGGTAAGGTGTGCCATTGTGACAGACTCTTAGGGTGGCTCGGATAACATCACTCGAGTGGTAATTTCAATCAACTTCCACTTTTCCCGTAGACGGTCACACTCAAGTTTGACATGATGAAGTTCAGCTTGGGCTTGGTTAAGAGCGAAGCCCAAAGAGGCCACCTCTTTTCTGAGCTCCGAAAAATGGGCTTCGTTTGGGGAAATTCTACTGGATGAGGCCATCACTTCTTTTGTCTGAGTAAATTGGATTTGTTAAAGCCCTATATTTATACTAATCATGTGATCACTATTCAATGGCTATATTAGCAACGGTCAAAATTCCTAACATAAAACCAAAGAATTTGACATTTTATATAAACATAAAGATACATTTAATTAGATCAATAGGGATTTCCATTAATGAAACATTGGGTCGTAACATTCTAGGCCTACGAGTTTTCTTTCACCAACATCATCCCAACAGTTTGGTGTGAGACATCTCTTTCCATATAACGCTTCATATGGTGCCATCTGAATAATAAAATGGAAGCTATTATTATAGAAAAATTCTACCAGAGGTAAATATTGGTCCCACATACCTTGAAAGTTAAGTGAGCATGATCTCAACATGTCTTCTAAGGTTTGAATCATTCGTTATGATTGTCCATCAGTTTGGGGGTGGTAGGCAGTGCTCAAACGAAGTTCAGTATCCATGGATTTCTAAAGACTTTTCTAGAATCATGATGTCAAACGTGGATCACAATCAGAAAAAATTGATAAGAGTACTCCTTGAAGTCTCAAAACTTCATTAATGTTTAGTCTTTCTAGAAGTTCAAGTGGTAAATCTTCTCTTATAGTATGAAAATGTGCTGACTTGGTAAGACGATCAACAATGACCCATATTTCATCATTCCTTCTAGGAGTCTTTGGTAGACCCATGACAAACACCATCGTAAAATTATCCCATTTCCACTCCGGTATGGGAAGAGGTTGCATGACTCCTCAAGGCTATTGCCTTCCAGCTTTCACTTGTTGACAAACCATACATCTTGAAAAAAAATCAGCAATCTCCCTCTTCATGTTTTCCCACCAAAAATGTTCCTTCAAATCTCTATACATCTTAGTGCTACCAAGGTGAATAGAGAAATTGGAACTATGAGTATCATCCAACAATTCATTTTCTAGATCAGGTATATCGGGAACAAAATGTCTCTTCTAAAATTTCAAAATTCCATCTTCATACACCAAGTCACTCAATCTCCCATCATTCATAGCATTAATATTTTTTTTGAAACTCTTCATCATCTGTTTGTGAAATCTTTATCCTTTATAGTAAAGTTTTACTAGAAAATATTTGAAAAAGTATTGATGTTTCACCTTCCATGGTGATTCCCATATCTATCTTTACTAGATCCATGTTTGTAGGATCCTTTTAAACTCTCATCTTGTTCAAAAATCCATGATCCATTCTAATCAAATCATATACCAGTTTATTTTCATTCCCTAGGTGGTATTGTATAGTGAAATTATAATCCTTGAGTAGTTCCATCCATCTCCATTTCCTCATGTTGAGTTTTTTCTGTGATAAAATATACTTAAAACTCTTGTGATCAGTATATATCTCACATTTTTTTACCATAGAGATAGTGTCTCCAAATATTCCAAGAAAATATTACAACTTCTAACTCAAGATCATGAGTAGGATAGTTTTTATCATGAAGTTTTATGTATCGTGATCCATAGGCAATAACCATATCATTCTGCATAAGGACAAAACCAAGTCCTTTCTTTGATGCATTACTATAAATAAAAAACCCATCATTTCTCGATGGTAGAGTCAATATAGGATCATTGACTAATATTATCTTCCGTTCTTCAAAACATTTTTCACACTCTTTTTTCCAAAAAAATTTAACCCCTTTTTGTGTGAGATTATTTAATGGGTTAGCCAACCGGGAAAAATTCTGGATGAAATGTTGATAATAACCTGCTAATCCAATAAAACTGCGCACCTCGGTTATACTCGTTGGTGCTGGCCATTCATGGATTTCCTTGGTCATATAAGGATCAACATAGATTCCATCCTTAGAGAAAATATGGCCAAGAAAAGAAATCTCCTGAAGCCAGAATTCACAGTTGCTAAACATCCCATATAATTCATGTCTTCTAAGAGTCTTCATGATAATGCACAAGTTATTTTCATGATCTTTGTAGATTTTGGAGTATACCAAGATATCATCAATAAATACCACTACAAAGTCATCAATATATTACTTGAAAACCATATTCATTAGATCCATGAAGATAGAGGGTGCATTAGTCAATCCAAAAGGCATTACTGTAAACTCGTAATTCCCATACCTGGTTCGAAATGCTATTTTTGGAATGTCTTCCTTCTTCACACAGAACTTATGATATCCAAATAGAAGGTCAATCTTTGAAAAGTATTGAGCTCCATGTAGTTGGTCAAATTAATCATCAATGCGAGGTAGGGGATACTTGTTCTTTATTTTTATAGCATTGATCTCCCTGTAGTCAATGCACAACCTCATAGATCCATCTTTTTTCTTAACAAAAAGTACAAGGGATCCCCATGGAGAAACAATAGGGTGAATAAATACCTTATTACTCAATTCCTCTAGTTGATTCTTTAGTTATACTAATTCCATAGTGTCCAATCTATAAGGTGTCTTCTATATGGGCCTTGAACCAGGAATTAAATTAATAGAAAACTCAATTTCTTATTATGGAGGATGTCCAGGTAAATCTTCTGGAAACACATCAACATATTCTTGCACAATAGGTACATCCTATATTTGAACATTACTTTCCTCACCCATAGTAATTTCATTCTCTTCCTCCTCAATAATTGAATTTAGTTGAGCTAATGGGGGTGGATCTAGATAAGAATTAGGTGGTGACGTTTCTACTCTAATGATATAGTACTTCTTATCATCATCAAAAATATTAACCTCCTTCTTCTTACAAGAAATTTTCAAATCATGGTCCGAAAGCCAATCCATACCAAGGATAACATCAAATTCAATCATGGGTATATGATGATATCAACATATAAATAATATTTATATGCCCTAATGGGGATTGATTAACAAAACTTTGTTGCAATGATACTTCCCTTATGAGTTTTGACTGACAACACCCTTGTAAAATGAAATTGGAAATATCTAATTTTCTTAGCAAACTGGGAAGATATGAATCAATGCGATGATCCAGAATCAAATAAATAATTTTCTAAACTTAAGGAAACCATTAAATTACCTTCCACCATGTCTTTCGAAGATTCAGTCTTAGTAGTAGTGATCGCATTAGCTTAGCCTTGATCTGTTGGCCTTTTTTGAGGTAAGTTCCCCTGACGCTTTGGAAATTAATTCACATAATTCCCCCTTTCTAGACAAATGTTTCATTCAACATCGACAGAATCGTTCTTCCACTTACAATCACTAGATTGGTGGACTTTTTCACCACACTTGTAACATACTCCCATTCCCTTCAAGAAAGTACCAGGGTGTTTCTTCCCACATTTAATACAGGATGGATATTCAACTTTTCCCTTATTCCCCTTAGTTCCATTTCCAAAGTGTTCAGCAGATCTCTTCTTATCATTCTTTGCTTTAAAGTTGTAAGACTTAGAGAATTATTTTTCTATCTTGATAGCACATGATACAATATCTTCGTACGATGAGAAAGATTGTGAGACTAATGCTCGATGGAGAAATGGCTTTAACCCATAAAAGAAACAATCAATCTTACTGCTTGGGTTATGTATATAATCTGCAGAATGCCTTGATAACCTTGTAAATTTAGCTTCATACTTTGCGACATTCTAATCCTCCTTTTGCCTTAGACTCAGAAATTGTCTTTCCATATCCACTCGATGGTAATGAGGAAAGCATTTTTCTAAGAAAATTTCTTTAAAATCCCTCAATTGAATATTTGATACTTCATAATATTTCTTTGTGTTTAGAATCAATTAACACCATTGATCAACATCTCTAGTGAGGTGGTAAACTACCATGACAAATTTTTCCCTTTCGCTACTCCCCAATGAGTGAAGTATTTTCTCTAAGGAATTTATCCATTGCTAGGCTACTAGTGGATTTTTATCCCCATTGAATGTTGGTGGTTGTTTACTCATGAAGCGATCTAACATTGATCCTCCACGCTACGGATCAGGGTGCTCCATACGGGTAAGGTTATTATTCATAACCTGAGTGAGTTTTCCTAGTATGGTGATTAGATGATCAGAACCTATTGCATCACCTGCTCCACTATAATAACAATTACACCATGACGTGGAGACGGTAAGGCATACGTACACACGCATGGTGACATGTCATTCAATGGATGGATAGAATAATGAATATGGTTATAACATATTTATAATAACATCACAATATATATAAGATACTGGATTTATTATTTTAAAACGGAAATAACTAATAAATAAGAAGTGGAATAAGAAAGGAAATTGAAAGTGGTGATGAAATATTTACCTCTTGTTCGGGTTCTTCCTTTTGATTTGATCAAAAAGGATCATTAGGTTAGTTTTATGACTAAATGAAGGCCTCTAGGATTAAAGGAGGACAGTTGAGAGGATATTTGGGTAGGGGTTTGGTGAGACAAAAGGCTTTAAAGGTGTAAATTTTAGGGAAGGGGGAGTGCCCTTTTATAAGAGGGGTGAGGGGCACCTTAGGAAAAGCAAGAAATATTATTTTATAATAAAATAATTTTCGGTTTCTAATGGCTCCACAATGAATTATATAAAATATATGGTGGGTATGGGATAAAAACCACTCAAACAATTGGTTTTATACAAGTTTGGGTCACTATATTAACATTATCTTTTAGATTAAACTCTTAGTTAAATAGTTTGATATTTACCATGTCTCTTTGTATTTTTATATTATATGGTTAATAAACTTACTATAAACTTTCAAGCGAACCTCAAGTGGTTAATTAATTACATATATAATATTATTTAAGTCCTTTGGCTGAACCTTAGATTTCTAGGAATAGAATACCAATTAATAATATAATATTTGTTTTAAAAACTCTTTTATGTCAATTTTGACACTATTTGATATTTTGTTTTTTCTAAATTTATATTAGCATTATTACTTCGAATAAAATTCATCTAACCAACCCTAACATGTCTTATTAACCTAGAAAATTAGTGGAATTCATAAATAGTATCAAATTACATTTATTAGGATATTTATAATATCAATTATTTAAATAGTTCATTAATTAGGTAATTACTACATCATCATTGTGTCATAAATAAATTAAATTAATTAATGTCTAAAAATTATATATAAAATACCATTATTGAGTAAATTATTTTATATTTCTAATGAATATTTATAGTATAATTTATCTTATGTGTAACCATATATTAAAAATGGGTTAGTTATTAAACTTTGAATTTAATACTTTTAACTCTTCTTTGAATGAAATACTAATAAATGTATTAATATAATCCAAGTGGACCTAAAGGATCATATTTTATTCCTAAGGTTGTTTATGGTCGAATTACACATATCAAATAGAATTTGGACATGCTTTAGGGTAATAATATTATCATTTTACCCTTAATTACCCTATTTACTTTTAACCGTGGTAAATAAAAGTAAAAAGACACTATTCATAAAAAATTATTTTCATCCTATTGAACCACATTTTACTTACTTATATCAACCGTGTCTCTTGTATTTTTTAAATTCAACTCACAGAAGTGGTAAAATAAAATTTTATGTAAATTTGCAAATGCTCCTAGGAGGTGGGTAAAAGACAGTAAAAAGTTCAATAAAATTTTTATATATCTTAAATTTTTATAAACTAAATCTAATGAATTAAATTGAACTTATATAGGTATTATGTTTATATTTTGGCCTAAAATAAATTTAAATAAAATAAATAATTATTTAAATGAAAATTCAGTTTTAAATTATAATTAAATGTTTTTCACTATTTGTGAAAGATTGAATGTTTTCATAAAAATAACAAAAATTCACCCTAATCTAATTTCAATACTTAGAATTCAAAAATTAAGTCCCTTTTGAAAGAAAAAATTTATAAAATTTTAAAAAGTGGGTATTACTATTCATAATGGCCGGTTTGATTGGTTGTGGTGTGTTAGAACTCAATGTTGCATACAACACACGCTATTGTATTATTCAAAGAGATGCGTACCATGGAATCTTGGGGTGTTACATTAAACCATTATAAGTGAATTTATTCCTATCATGAAGGACTTAATGGAAGATGAAAACTCATCATCGATGGAGGTGGTGAATTGACATAATAAGGACAATGGTTTCATTTTTATAATGAGGGGAGAAGAGAAGATAATGGATGTTAGATATTACATTAAAAATATAAAATTAATATATATATATATATATATATATTTAAATATGATACTAGAGATATTATTCCATTTTTTATGTGGTAGGTGAATAGAAGGTATAAGAAGAAAAGTATTTAAAAGTGTTTGTTTGAGAATGTTACCTCTTGAATGCTATCTCTTTGAAAAGCTCTCTAAGGAACATGATATTTGTATTTTGGTGATACTAGAATAAATAAGACAATTTTTAGAGGATTGGGAAGAGAATTGGTTAGATATTTGATAGGCTACAAAGCTTAGAAGATGCGAGGAGAAGGGTGGGTGGGGGTAGTATTTATAATGCGAGGATATGGGTGCCTTTTTAAAAATTATGTTTATTAGTTTATTATTTTAGATCAAGACATACAATAGTGTTGATTATTGTGACTATATATAATAAATGGTTCATTTGAGTTTTGATATATTTGTTGCTTATATAATCCTTTATGAAATTAATCAATCTTTTAACTTATAATGTTAAATATCATATTTCACTATTCAAAATTTTTTAAGTATTTTAAAAATTAATAAATATTACCTTAACCATTTTTTGACATAAAAATTACAAAAAAGAAACAATTTTTATGAAAATAAATTTATAAATATTAGAAATTTAATTTCAAATAAAATCCTTATTTATTTGGGAAACTTTCACTATTAATATTATGATCAATTTTCAAACCCTTTGAAATGTTACTTTTTATCTCATAAAATTATGTTATCACTATAAGAAATATTAATATTAATTTATAAAACAATTATTTTAAAATAAAATTTCATTTCAATTATTATATTTTTCATAAAAATGAAAAAAACATAAATATTTTTCAAAATCACAAACAATTGTTTTTTAAATTTCAAAACATTTATTTACTAGTATCATGATATAAATATGTCGTATTTTAATTTTATAAGACAACTAAATATTATTTTATACTTATATATGTGAGGATACTATTATAACTGTAGTTTTAAAATTACTAATGGTCAATTACCATTCCAACTATCAGATTCCAATGATAAGATAACTATTACAACAATCATATTTTTAATGGTTATATGTGTTCCCAAATTCCTATAAATAAGCCATATTTCATTAATACTTCTTTAAATTATATTTTATCTAAATTTTATACACACACACACACACACATATATATATATATTCATTTTCAAGTTGAATATTGAATTATTAATACTATTCTTCATTTCTAGGGTGTTGTTCATTAGTTCAGTTATTCTGGTGGATTGAGCATATCCTAATTTTTATATTTTAATCATATTATTTTCAATTTTTTATCCCATTATAATATTTTCAATTCTTTTGGATATATTAATTTTCAAAATTAAATGTTAAAATTATTTTAATAAAATGTTTTTGGTTCTATCTGGTGGCACATATGATTTATATAATACTATATTACTATGTATGGCACAATTATATAATCATTGGGGAAATTCCATTGATAAAATATTTGTTCATTTCAGTTAATTTTTTTAAGAATATATGTTTTATATTATTTTATGTCATGGGGATTCATGTTATTTTGATAAAGTTTTAAAAAATTGAGATGATATATGATAAGTGTATGTATTTATTTGGTACGCGACATTATAAACGACTTTAAGTTGTTTGGGGATAATAGTTAAGTTGATTTTAGAAGAACATGGGATCAATTTTTCTGTTTTTTGTGTTTCTAATTTGGTTCAGAATGTATTTAAAATTTCTTGGGTTAAGAAATTTATCAAATAATTTATGTTAAATGTGGTCTGTTTTTACTTATATTGCGGTTTTCAAGAATAAATTATTAATTCTTTCTATGATGATTTATTCATATTGCAATGCTTATTATCTTTACTTATACTGACCAATTTTTTAAATTAATAAAAATAATATGAGTAAATTGTTATAAAAATCATTTATATGATGATTAAAATTATCTTTTGGTGGATTTTATGATCCATTAAGAGTTTCTTTTTATATTTTAAGAATGAAAAATTCATCTTGGATATTGTGCATTTGAAATGTGAGAATTAGTAGAGGTTTAAATTGATTGAAACACTCAACCAAAGTATAAAATTAGACTTATAAAATGGAATTAAATCCAATAAATGGGTTTCTCATATCCACTATATAGATACCCAAGACTATCATAAATATATATTACTTCTTTTTTGATGAACGTTCAATAAAGTTCACTAAATTGTTTTGAGGGATGTAATAGTTTAGTGTCTTTTGAGACTAGTCACATGATCTTCTAATTTAATGAAATATATTAAATTTCTATCATGAATATATTACCATTAATTACTCTTTATAGGCATACCCTAGTTAAAACATTTCATCATAACCTGAGGAAAGAAAGAATAATAAAGGGCATGATAACATGACTAGTAAGTGTAGAAAAAGGAGATACGTAAGAGTAAAATGAACATCAGGGTATGAGAACATTAGAAAAATAATTGAAAACCAAACAGTGCATATCAAAGATCATAATCATGGTCTAGAAGATAAGTATTTCAGTTCATAAGACATTAATCATAAGGAAATCAAATAACACAATACATTAGAGCATAATATTGGAATAAGAAATAAAATTGTGGCATACATATAAGAACATAAAATCATTTCCACAGTAGTCAAGGATCACTTCCAAGGATATCATAGTGGAATGAGTTCATGCACCAAACCATCATAGTTGTCATGGTTTACTCCCATGATTATCATAGAAATCAAAGTCCCCTACTGAACTGGGTTCACTCCTCATTACAATCCTCTTTTTCTTATGAGATAATAATATTTATTCAATGCATTGGAGGGTGATATAGGTCCCAACTATCACATAAGAAAAATAATACATATATTTAACACAAGATCATAACAAATTCATCATATAAAATCCCATGAAATAGAAATTGGTTTCATAAAAAATTCAACACATCTTAACCTATAGAAAATATGTAGGTTTCATAAGAATTTCATCATTCCATTATAGCATAACCAGTGAAAAAAGAATTCGGTTTGAAAATAACTTTATCATGGTATAAACCATGCAAAAGGAAAGGGTTTTGTAAAAAACTTTTCATCATAAACCATTCAGAGAAATAATAATAACGATACCCATTGTTTATAACCCTTGAAAAGAATAAGTTTCATAAAAGGATTTAAATTTATTTGGATAATGGTTTTGAAGGAAAAATCACTTTGAATATTTCCTGAGGAAGATAAATTTTATTTGAAAATCACTTTCAAAAATTAAAAATATTTTGGAAATCCTTTTATTTGAAAATAGTCTTCAAAAAATTATGAAGTAATATTTAGAAATAATTTTAAAAATTTAATGAGGAAAATTATTTTTTGAAATTTTAAAAACTCCTTTTAAAACATAATTTTTTTAAAATCCCTTTCCTTGAAAATAACCTAAAAATATTATAAGGGAAGAATTAAAAATATTTTGAAAAATTTCTTGATGAAAATAAAATTTTCACTTTAAAAAAAAAAATTAAAAAAAAAAAAATTTTAAAAACCATTTTCTTTAAAAATAACTTTGAAAACATAAAGATTAATCTTTAAAAATAATTTAAGTCATTTATTGAAAAAATATCCTTTTCAATTTGATTTTTTTAAAATATAAAAAATTTTCAAAAAAAATATTTGAAAATAACTATTTATTATTATAAATTAATATTCATGGAAAATGAAGGTCATGATGGTGGGAAATTTCATTCATTCCATACATATTAAAACAAATATTCCTTTGAAATTTTCAATAGAATCCAAACACGCATTGTTTGGAAAATAATATGTTGATTGATTTCAAACATTTGGGTAAAAAAATAAAAGATGGGTAGAAATACCTTTAATAATTTATTTGAAGCTTTTTAAAATAATTTTTGAAAAATATTTTTATAAAACATGGTTTTGGAAGAATTTTTTTTTGATCGAGGAGATAAATAAATAATATTTTTCCTAAAAAAATTTTATCAATTATTTTAAATAACAAAGAGTGAAAAATGGTACTATTAATTGAAAATATCATTAATAACAAACATAAAATTAAATTCCTGAGTTTATTGAGAGATGTATCATAATATATGATCATTGGAAACACAATTAATACCAATCTCGATAAATGATGAGATTGTAACATAAAATCAATACCACTTTGGTAAAATTGAATCATAAATGCCATGAAAGAAAAAAAAAGAACATAAAATACCATGAGGGTAAATAAATTTTTGATATTACATGTAAATGGGTCTTTATATACACAATTTGAAAGAATATAGGTGTATAATATAATATATGTCTCAAATGACACTGATTGAGACAAAAATTCCTCACCTTAAGGCTTAAATTCCTTCATACACATTCAAACCTCCTATATAATAAATAAAAGTTTATTAAAATTTTTTTATAGGACCATAATTTTATATAATATACTAAATAATATTTAATTCAAACCATTAATTATCTGTTTATTACCAATTCCTTGTTAAAATAATGTTTCTGTAATAACTACTTTGATTTTAGTATATGTTTTAATTTATTATTTTATGTCCTCAAGATTTGATCATAGTTCTATAATAAAAATAAATGTTATAATTAAATAATTATTATATTCATACATAAATTATATTTTTAATACCTATCATGAATGTTGAATTTTAGAAATTAAGTACATTACGATCATGGAGATGGTTGGTCGTACATACGAATGAGTAACATTTCCATTTTTCAACGATCACTATTGAAAGGAGTTAATTAATATTTTATCATTAAATAATTATAATAATATCATAAATACAATATTAATTATTTAAATATACTAATAAATGTCATACATGTGGCCTAGTGATGAAAATAGATAGTGAAATCACTTTATGAAGGTGGTAGTCAACACGTACACGGTTGATTTTATCATCTTTTAGTGAGTGAAAAGGTAAGAAAGATAATACTATATTATATTTTTATAATGATAAATATTTAATTAATATAATAATTATTTTCTTTATATCATTTATATTTATTAAATATATCCTTACCATCTTTCATGTAATGTATTAGTTAAAACGAATCACATTGCTTCGTAATGCGGTAGTCCACCGTACACACGATTAACATTATCGTATCTCCTAAGGAATAGAATGTAAAAATGTATATATATTATATAATTAATAAATAGGTATAATAATTTTATAAATATCATATATATACTTTATATCCATCATTATACCCCACCATGAGAAGTGGTAATGAAAAAACGATTGCCAACTGTTCGTGAGGCTCCGTCGTACACCCGAACAGTTATTTCATAACCCATTTTATGGAAGTGTAGATGTTTTAGGTCATTAAATTAACATAAATAAATCTAATTATATGTAATATAATTAGGTAATTATATCACCATGGTTTAATAATAATTGAAGGAGGTGGATAAATAAATAAAATAAAAGCGCTCGTTGGAGAAAGTTACCTATACGTTCAGTAATCTCCTTTGGTTTTTACCAAAAGACTTTATAGATTGGATTTATACCAAATATAAGGAATATAGTAAAATAGGTGGGATTTTGGGAAGATATTTTGTCTATGATTTTATGAACTATAATGGTTTTAATGTATGTAGAAGATAAGAGAGGGGTGTCCTTTTTTAATTGAGGTGGGTGGCACACTTGTAATTTTTTGAAATGAAAAGGTTTACCCACATTTTTATCATGAAACAAGGATCCCAAATGAAGTATTATAGAGACTTATACATTTATGTGTATTAACATTAAAATAAAATATATTTTATATTAGTTTCCTTGTTATTTTAACCCATATATTTTTTTGTTTAACCACTTGTAAACCTATTTTACCTTAACCACAATAATTAATTTTTTACTACCTTTACTATTACATTTTTGTAAAAAATGAAGTGAAACTTATTAGATAATATAAATTAAAAATTTTCAAATTAAATCCATAGAACTAGAAAATTTTAATTTAATGTTAATCCCACAGATTCGACGAGAAAACAGATTTTCAAAGAGAAAATATTCAAAAGTTTACTTAGTTTTTATATCGAATTTCAACATAAAATTGGTTAAAATGCCCTAAATTGGATTAATATATATATTATTGAACTAATTTTACTTTTAAACAAATATAAAATATAACTTTACTTTATAAATAATTTAATAAAAAATATAGTTTTTAATTAAAATTCAGTATTTTCACCTATTCATAAAAAAATAACTTTTCAGAAAATTATAAAAAATTGAACATATTATAATATTTAACTTATGATTTAAAAAGTTAATTTTATTTTTACAAATAAATTTTCTAAAATATTAGAAATTTAAATTTAAAACAAAACCAACTTACATGATTAAAATGGTGGTTTTCGAGAAGTGTATTTTTTCAAGCTCAAGTTGATTTTATATTGATTATATGTATAAGGATAATAATAATTGTATTAATATTAGTTAAAATTTATTGATATAAAATCCATACATTTAATTTAAAACATTACTCATTTTTTATTATTTTAATTAATTAAAACGGAGAAACATTATGCACTTTGAAATATTTTATAGAAAAAACTCTTTTTTAAACCCAAAAATAACCTCATACTAAAATCCGATAAAAATTTGATTCAAATGTAATTAAGGATATTAAATATTTCTAAATAACACTTATGTTACTTGAAAAAATAATTTGGATTTTTAATTACTTAATTTACAGAAAACAATTGATAATTCGACTAAAATTAATATATTTTAATATTCAATGAAAAAAATCAAATTTTTCAGAAAAAATCACAAAATTTTATGATCAGTTAATTTTTGATATGAATCTTTAAAAAATGAAGTGAAATTTCTCAAATAAATTTTCTATAATATCTATAAGTTAATTATAATATTTTTTTAAAAATAAATGAATGTAATTTTTGAAGGAAAATTATTTTTGAAGAATATAATTTCTTTATTAAAAAATGAGTTATTAATTAATAATCATTTATAAATTAATTTATTTTGACTAGGAAATTTATATTTATATTTCATAAAGTAGTAAATACTATTCATACCTTCCTACTTAATGGAAAAGTTCTAATAATATAATTTCATGGTTGGAAAAAGATTGATGTCACATGTCATCCATGTCATCAAAGAAATATGCTGTTGTTTGAAAGGATATACATATAAAAATTTAAATCAATTTGATTTTTACTTGATAATATATCAGGACATTACACTCCACCCCCCCTTAAAATCAATTTCACCCTCAAAATTCATCTCTTTCATAAAATTTTTATGATTTGAAAATTATTTCATAGAAACCCCCATCATAGAAACGTATATTAATCCTTTTATTAAGAATTGAATGTTGGAAACATAAAGGTTACCTAAATTAACTAATAAGAAGGTGTTGAACTCTCTATGAGATGGTTATTTTAATAATAAAAAATCATTATTTTATTTATGAAAATTTAGTCTTTTGTTCAATTTGTTCTAAATATGATTATATATGTTTATATCCTGTATACATAATGTTTATCTATTTTAATTTATGTTTTACTGTTGACCTAGAAGAGTTTTGGATTAAACAAACACTTTGTGAAGATTTCAGATCTCTTAAGTGACCGATGAGAACAGTCACACTGATGAGAAGGGTCACACCGATAAGAACGGTCGCACTGATTAGAATAGTCGCACCGATGAGAACGGTCGCACCGATGAGAATAGTCACACCAATGAGAACAGTTGCACCCATGAGAACGGTTGCACCGATGAGAACGGTCGCACTGATGAGAACGGTCACACCGATGAGTACAGTCGCACCGATGAGAATGATCGCATCGATAATAATGGTCACACCAATGGAAACGGTCTCACTGATGGAAATGGTTTCACCGGATGCAATGGTCATGCTGATCAAAGGACCTACCAAAACCGATGTTAATCAAAGGACCTACCAATATCGATGCTGATCACATGAGCTACCGAAGCCGATGCTGATCACATGACCTACCGATCTCATGACTCATCGATATTCATGAAAACTGTTTCAATTTCTATTAAATCTTATTTAATTTCAACGATTATATTTGATGTTTTTAATGCAATGAATGTTATTTATTGATAGTTGTTGGCATGTAAGGGAACCGTACCTCGTACCTATGAAAAGGTAATCATTCTATTTTTCGAAGCTCGTGGAATATAAGGAAGATCAAGCTGCAGTAAGAAAGAGACGCGTAGAGAGATTTATTCCTTTCATATACGACATAACAAGAAGAAAACACGAGGAACTTGAGGAACCCTCGTACTCACCAAGAACAGAAGTTCAAAGAAGAAGTTCAAATACCATAACGATTACTCATACTTGAGCTGAACACCAACACTGAAAGTGATGAAAGGGAACCACGACACTCAGTTTTTCTTGACAAAAACTAGATAAATACCCAGAGCTTCATTTTCATCAAACCAAGGTGTCCCGAGCTTCTCTCACAACACATAGAGCACTCTAAATTCATCTTTATCTGTTTAGATTTGTTGTGTTTCATGCATTTACTTTTTGAGATTTGTGTGTTATATTTACACACAGACTCCTGAACTGAATTGGAGGATACTAAATCCTCACTTTAAACTATTTATACCTTATTGTATCCCACTGTGAATTGTGGAAGAGGTCAAGTGTGACCTGTACAGCTTGTGTGCTATTGTTTTGTTTTCCCACAAAGAACTGTGGTAGAGGTCTTAGTATATGGACAGTCTCTGTACTATTTTATAACCCTCGATCTAGGGTGTGGATCATTTTTTATATAAAATATTTGAGAGGACTAAGTCTCTTCTTGATACTGAACCTCTTGGTTAGAACTGTTGTGCTTACTTATTTTGGTTTTAACCTATATTGAAATATTCTGCTGCTAATTACTTTGAAATATAAAATTGTTTTAAAGTTACTTTGATAGTAAAACTAGCAAGTGTTTGTATTTATTGTAAAGCATTAGGTTAGATTCAAAAGTTAATTAATCTTTAGATTAAATTAACTGAGAACTAATCAATCTCTTGAGAACCTAACGGACCCTTTGCTATATTAAAAATTCACTACAGTTTAATTTAGTTTTTATTTTGGGGGATTTTAAGAAAAATATTTTTAACAGAAATTTTAATTGGTACTCAATTAACCCCCTCCCCTATTGAGTATCCACTCCGACCAACTTTTGGTATCAGAGGGTATTTGTTTTGTTTATAAAGGTTTTCAAAATACTATATTTTTCAACTGTTATTTTAGTTGTATCTTAAAGATCATAAATTTCTGTTAGTTCAAAATTTTATCTCTATAAACATATTTGTTAAAATCTAATTATGGAAAATAGATAAGATGGTGTTGCTAACAACAATCCACCTTTCTTTAATGTTACAAATTATGCCCAGTGGAAGCTTAAAATGAAAATTCATTTGGAAAGTATGGGATTTGATATCTGGAATGCTATAGAAACTCCATATAAGGTTCCAGACACTGAAATAACTACTTGGGATGAACCTACTAAAACTACCTACAATAATAATTGTAAAGAAATGAATGATCTGTACTGTTCTCTAGTATATGATGAATTTAATCGCATATCTGCTTGAAAAACTGCTTATGAAATTTTGGATACTTTGGGAGTTTCTCATGAACGAAGAACCATTGTTAAAGAAATGATACTGAACACATATACTATTAAATATGATAATTTTAAAATGATGTCTGATGAAACTATTTCTGATATGTATCTCAGGTTCAATGTTATTGTCAACACTATGAGCTCGCTTGGAAAATATGTTCATGAAAAGGACCAAATTATGAGAATACTAAGATGTTTGCCAGACAAGTGGAGGGGAACATCATTTTAAATTAGAAAATCATGTGATATTGTTGCTTTTCCTGTTAAGGAGATGATTGGTAAGCTTATGATGTATGAAGAAGAACTAAAGGTGAAGAAGGAAGAAGATGATGAACAAAAAAGGAAGTCAGTGGAATTTAAGTCATCTACCTCAAAGAGCAAGGATAAGGAGAAAATTCACAAACCTACTGAAAGGTCAACAAGTGAAAGTTCCGATTCTGAGAGTAATGTTGAAATGGCTCAGATAGCCAAGAGATTCAAGAAGTTCTATTGGAAGAAGAAATTCTTCATAAAAACAAATTACAAAGGAACATATGAAAATAAAGGTCATTGGAAGATGGATTGGAAAAATTCTGGTATGAGTGATAAAATTGTTTTCTATGAGTGAAAAAGTAAAGGACATGTGAAAGATGATTGTCCTAAATTAAAGTTAAAAAAGAAATATGACTACAAGGACAAAAAGTACAAGAAAGATATGAAAGAAACTTGGAGTGCTTCAAAAGACAACACAAGTGAGTTTGAAGTTTCTGATTCTTAAAAGAATCGTTCCAATATGTGTTTCATGACAAACACATCTGAGGTAACATTAGATACTCCTTCTTTAAATTCATATTAATCTGGAGTTGAATATGATTCGGAATCTAAAAATATTTCTAGTGAATAACTATTTGAATATTGTAATATGCTAGAAGAAACCTGTAATGAGCTTAAGGACAAGTATAAGACCTTGAAGAAACAACATTCTTTGACTAGCTCTGTTAAATATTCACTTGTTATAGAAAAGGAAAAGAATGCTCAATTACTTAAGGAAAATACTAAACTGAAATTGTCTAATGAGAAATTAAGGAAGGACTTAGAAAAATTCACAAATGGAAAAGATACACTTACTCAAATTCTAGGTAAGAAAGTGGCACCAAAATATACCACTGGAATAGGCAATCATCCTGGACAGAGACAGATTACTAAGAATAGATTTATTCCTAAATCTGGACAGAACGGTGCTAGTTCAAGTTCTGGGAATTCATATGCTTCAAATAGTTACTCACATAGTTATAGATCAAATAGAGTTTATATTCGAAAATCTATTGATTTTGTAAATAATATGAGACCCATTAGACATATCTAGATACCAAAAGTTTTTCTTGCCAACCTGTCTGGACCTAAGAAAATCTGGGTACCAAAATAATTTTCTGTTTAAACCTATTTTGTAGGAAACTTTCTTGAAATGTTTTTAGAGGAAGAAATGATATTTGGACAGTGGATGTTCAAGACACATGACAAGTGAATTTTCATGCTTCAAAAGCTTAATCAAAGTTGATGTAGGCCATGTCACCTTTGGTGATTATTCTAAAGGAAATATCATCGGCCTAGGCCAGATTGGTAACACTGATTCGATTTTAATTTCTAAAGTATTGTTTGTTGATGGACTTAAATATAATCTGTTATGTATTTATCAGTTGTGTGATGATGTTTTCAATGTTAAATTTGAAAATGATGCTTTCAATCTATTTGATTCTAAAAATACTTTGGTATTTACTGCCTTGAGAAATGAAAATTACTATGTTGTGGATTTAAATTCTCTATCCAAACAAAAAGTTACTTGTTTAAATGCTATTCATAAAGAGTATTGGTTATGGAACAAAAGATTAGGACCCTTCAATATACACTCACTTAGAAAACTGACATAGAAGAACTTAGTTAGAGACTTACCCAAACTGAAATTCCCATCAGAAAAAGTTTGTGATCCCTATAAAAAGATAAAGCAATATAAAGTTTCTTTTAAATCAAAGAATGAAGTTTCAACTTCTCAACCTCTCAAGTTGGTTCATATAGACTTTTTTGGACCTTCTAGAGTTTCTAGTTTAAATGGGAAGCACTATTTCTATGTCTTAGTAGATGACTTTTCTAGATACACTTGGGTATATTTCTTAGCTCACAAGAGTGATGCTTTTTCTTACTTTATTAAATACCCCAATTCTGTAGAAAACCATAGTGGACTTAAGATTAGGACCCTGAGAAGTGATCATTGTCATGAGTTTGAAAATCATGAGTTTGAATCTTATTGCTCACACAGTGGCTATAATCTGAACTTTTCTGCCCCTAGGACACCTCAGCAGAATGGTTTAGTAGAAAGAAGAAATAGAACCCTTCATGAAATTTCAAGAACTATTCTAAATGGATATGTTCTACATATTTATTTTTAGGATGAAGCTGTAAATACAAATTGTTACATTTTCAATAGATTCCTGATTAGACATGTTCTTAAGAAGACCCCATTTGAATTTTTAAATAATATGAAACCTAAAGTTATTTACTTCTAAGCCTTTGGCTGCAAATTCTTTATTCTCAATACTAAGGATAATATACACAAATTTGCATCCAAGAGTGATGAAGGAATATTTTTTGGATATTCTACTACTAGAAAAGCCTATAGAGTGTTTAATAAGAGAACCAAGTGTGTGGATGAATCTGTTCACATCAAATTTGATGAAACTGATCCACATGAACCTAAACCTCCTCTTGAAAATCTTAAAGAAGATTTTTCTGTTCTGAATCTGAGTGATAAAATCAATGAACCTGTTGTAAAGACAACCAACTCAAGAAATGTTCTAGAACCTACTTCTGATGAATCCGAACCTAGAGAAGAACCTGAAATTTCTAGTCCTACCTTTACTAGATCAACAAGGATTCTAAAGAATCATCCATTAGATGTTTTTGTTAGTAATCTTGATAGTGGGACATAGAATAGAGCTTCTCTAAGAAATCAGGTTGAACATCAAGCTTTTCTTTCATAGTTAGAACCTAAAAATATCAATGATGCAATCAATGATGAATTTTGGGTGATGGATATGCAATAAGAATTAAATCAATTTGAATGAAAAAAGTCTAGGAATTAGTTGATATACCTAAGGACACCTTGACCACAGGAACTAAATGGGTTTTTAGAAATAAAGTTGATGAGTCAGGAAATATAGTTAGAAACAAAGCAAGGCTAGTTGCACAAGGGTATATTCAAGAAGAAGGAATAAACTATGAGGAAACCATTTCACCTGTAGATAGATTAGAAGCTATTAGGATTCTACTTGCCTATGCTGCCCATCTGAATTTCAAGTTATATCAAATGTATGTCAAAAGTTCATTTCTAAATGGTTTTATGATTGAAGATGTTTTTGTTGAACAACCACTTGGATTTACAAACCCCCATTTCCAAAATCATTCTTTTAAACTTTCTAAAGCCTTATAATGTTTAAATCTAGCTCCAAGAGCCTGGTATGATAGACTTACAAATTTCATAATTTCCAAAGGTTTTACTAAAGGGATCACTGATCCCAATCTATTTATTAAAATAATTTCTAAAGATATTTTTTTTGTACAAATTTATGTTGATGATATTATCTTTGGTTCCTTTAAACATTCTTTATGTACTGATTTTTCAAAGATTATGCAAAATGAATTTGAAATGAGTTTAATGGGAGAACTAAAGTATTTTCTTGGATTTCAAAATTTTCAAAATAAGGATGGTATTATTTTAAATCAAAGTAAAAATAAAAAGGATCTTATAAAAATTTTTGGTTTGGATATTAATAAGGGAAGTGACACACCTATGAGTACCACCTGTAAGTTGGATGATCATGAAACTGGGAAACCAGTTGATCAAACCAATTATAGAGGTATGATTGGAAGTTTACTTTACCTTACTACTAGTAGACCAGATATCATATTCAGTGTGTGTATGTGTGGAAGATTTCAAGATAATCCTAAATAATCTCACTTGCTTGCTATTAAGAGAATTTTCAAATATCTTAAAAATTCTACTAATTTAGGTTTGTTTTATCATAAAGGACAATCCTTTTAAATAACGAATTATTCAGATGCTGACTTTGCTGGTTGCAAGTTAGATAGGAAAAGCACATCTAGAATATGTCATCTTTTGGGAAATTCCCTGGTATATTGGTGTTGTAAGAAATAGAACTCTGTTGCATTATCAACTGCTGAAGCAGAATACATTGTTGCTGGTAGTTGTTGTGCATAGATTCTATGGATGAAACACACTCTGTTGGACTATGGATATCAATTTAGACATGTGTCTATAAATTGTAATAACACTAGTGTAATTAACATCTCTAATAATCCTATGTCTCACTCTAGGACTAAGAACATCGATGTCAGACACCACTTCTTGAGAGAACATTATCAAAAGGGTGATATTTCTATGGAATTTATTGACTCTGAACATCAGTTAGCTGATATTTTCACCTAGCCTTTAAGCTGTGATAGGTTGAATTTTATTAAACAAGAGTTTGGTTTGATCTATTTGTGAAACCAATCTATGAAATCGATCTGTGAAACCGATCTATGAAACTGATCTCTGAAACCGATCTATGAAACTGATCTGTGAAACCAATATATGAAACCAATCTGTGAAACCGATCAGTGAAACCAATCTGTCAAACAGATCTGTGAAACCAATCTAAGCTATCGATTGAGTAGTAAAGTATGTGAAACCATTTGTGTTTTTCAAAATGACGTTGTTCTAATGATTCCTTATTATTGTTTATTATTATTATTGTAACCCTAAATGATAAAAATAATGACCTACAACTATTTCTAAAGACTGTTGACCTTTCATATCCCACCGAACTTTCTTTTCTTTCCTGAATCCCAATCCTTTCAAACCTTTTTTCTCTCTCTCCCAATCCTCTCGAACCTCCAATGGAAAAAAAGTGTCAAAGCAAGAAATATGAAGGTTCATCTCTTGTGAAATGATCACGAGGGGAATCGAGCACCATGACTCAAAGATCAGTAAACCTGGAGTTGGAAACTCGGATGGTTACCATAGAAAAGGAAGTGAGTGCCGAATGGGTGTTATCTAGCAAGTCTGAACTTTTTAGAGTTTTAGAGATGCAAGGATGGAAGGACTGGTTCTGTGATAATGACCGAGTCTACTACTTGAAGCTGATGAGTGAGTTTTATCTAAACATAAGTATTGTATTGGATAGAGTAGAAGCTGTGAGGTTATCATCAATAATCAAAGGAAAAAAGATAACCTTTTCTTCTAAGAATTGGGATGAATGTTTTGGATTACCTCATAATGGAAGATATGAGGATTATACTGGTAATATATCTCCTTCCACTGAATAATTTTCTTATGAGCTTGCTCTGGAGTGGCTGATTAACAAGTCTGAGTCCATAAGAATAACATCTGCTGAGTTAGATGGAGAACATATGATTTTGTTTAAGTTTATTCAACACCAAATATGTCCCAGAAAAGGTGATATTGCTTCTGTAAAGTATCAAGATGTTTTAATGTTGTTTTTATTTCTAAATTATGAGAAGATCAACTTGTGTAGATATTTTACTATCCATATTGTTGAGATGGTAAAGCCATCCAAAAAGGCTTCGAATATGTTTTATTCTAAGAAAATCTCTGCCATTATAAAGTTTTTGGGCTGTGTTAAAGATGGTGATGAGTGTATCTCATCCAGTAGTAGTTTTTGTATTAACAAGGATATCTATAAAAGGATGAAAATAAACAGGGATCCATGGAAGAAGGATTGGGTTGCTGAAGAAGAGAAGTTGTATGACTCCTTCAATCCTACCGATCATTCTAAGAGACCAAAGGGGATGAGAGATCCCAGTTTAAAATCTGATGAAGAAGTGATCTATTATGATGAGGAAGAAGAGACAGTAGCTCCAAAGGACATTGGAGAGTCCATCAAGGAGAAAGCAGGGGAATCCATAGCTGATGATCTTGTGGAAGCTGAAAAGGAACCTGAGTCTCCTCATGATGACAAGAGTGATCCTGACACAGTGAGTCCGAAGAAAAGAAGAATAGAATTTGGACCAGTAAGTCCACCTGTCTAATTACCAGAGTCAGAACCTCCTCTAGGTGATGAAGAAGAAGCTGAGACTGAAGAATCAAATTCTGAGTAGTATGAATCCAGTAGTAAAGACAGTTCAAATGAGAAATCAGTTAACAATGATGGTGATGATAGTGATGATGATGATAGTGATGATGATGATAGTGGTGATGATAATAGTAATGATGATGATGATGCAAGTACTCGACTAGTGGATGGTCAAAATGTGATCCAAGCTAATCCTCAACCCCAACTAAATGAGCAAGAAACTGTTTGTGAGGCTGAAAGGATAGTACAATCAGATATTGATGTGGATAAGGAAGCCTCTCCTGAAAATTCTAGAAGAGATAGTTTTGTGAAACCACTGTATCCTTCATGCAATGTCGTATGGGAAGAACACCCAGGTCTTGCGGTTTTGGGTTTAGATTATCAAGAGGAAGAGGAAGAAGAAGTGGATTTTACAAGAGTAAGTGATTCAGTTAAGGCTCGATTAGTTGCTGATTATATGAAAGTGATGGAAGACTGACCTGGTCCTTCTTTATCTCAATCCAGACCTGGTCCTTCAGTTGCACTATCTGATCTTGACAGATTTAAATCTGAGTTTCTCCATGCAGTTAAAGAGACAATAAAAGAGGAATTGTCTAATGCTACTACTACTGCTCTTGTGAATTTATCTGAGGGTGCTATGGATGCTCTAACTCAGAGAGTAGTAAGTATCATTAAGCCAGACCTGTGAAATACTTGTGACATGATTGGTAGTCATATTTCCTCTCTGAATCAAATGCTCAAGGAATTATGCAGTGGTTTAGTGTATCTGTCCGGTGAGTTTAGATTAACCATCACTAGTTTGATGGAAGTGTTAAGAAATTTGGAAGAACATATGAAGAAAGATTATTTGAGGAAGTTGAAAGCCGAGATAACTCATATTGTTTCTCAGGCTAGCTCCTCCAAAGTGTCCAAGATCAATGGTCATGAAATCAATGCCTTAAAAGATATTATAAAAGAAGAGTTAGCAGCTTTTGGGTAGATTTTGGATTTGGAATCCTTGCAAAAGATGAAAGACAATAGTGATCATATTCACAAGATGGTGAAGTTGTATTCAGCTGATGCTACTATGGCTCAGAAAGAGATCAAGGAGAAAGTGGATCACTACTTTAACAAAATTTATACCAAGCATGAGTTGAACCATCAGTTCAAAGTCTTGGCTGAGAATTTGAAGCTTCCTCCAGTCACTCAAGCCTTTAAGGCTCAAGTTCAACAGTTGAAGGATTTTACTCCTACTCTAGAAAGCTTCATGCAGAACAAGGATGAATTTGAAAAGTCTATGAAATATGGTGGTGAAGTAATTCAAGATTTTAACAATATACTCAAACCATATCTTCATGTGAAAGAAAAGGATATTATTCTTTCTACTGCAGAGCCTCTCAATTCATTAGATGTTGCTCCTGGACAAATTTCAGTCTCTCAAGATCTATCAAATATTCAGCCAGTCATTCAGCAGCCACCTTCAGAAAGATCTTCTACTCCTTAGCAAGTAACCTTAGCACCCACTATGCTACCAGGTCGAGCTGTGCTACCTCCTTTATCAATCCAGCCAAATCAACCTTCCACCAAAGCACCCTGTTGCCCATCCATTCCTCCCTCTGCTAAAGGGAATTATTCATTACACCCAAAGAAATAGCTATGTCTACCATTTTTGATAGGGTGTCTATTTTTTTGTATTTTTGAAGTTGTATATGGTTCTTGTAGTCTTTTTCAGATAGTTTTTTTGTGGAATCTTCTTCTTAATTATCTTCCTTATCCATTCCTTTTGATAATCCCGAAGGGGGAGAAATGAATCATATAATATTATAAGATCTCAGGGGGAGAATAGAATCATATTTCATATATATGTCTAAGGAAGAGACTAGTATATATAAGCTCTGTATTATAACCTTGTCTATGATCTGATGTCATGCTCTGTTGACTTGTTTTTCTTTTTGTATATATATTCTTTTTATATAGGGGAAACATACTGAATGATATACCATCTTCCCTATTTGTTTATTCCATTTATTTGTGATTATCAAAAAGGGGGAGATTGTTGAACTCTCTGTGAGATGGTTTTTTTAATAATCACAAATCATTGTTTTATTTATGAAAATATAGTCTTTTGTTCAATTTGTTCTAAATATGTTTATATATGTTTAAATCCTTTCTACATAATGTTTATCTATGTTAATTTATGTTTTACCATTGACCTGGAAGCGTACTGGATTAAACAGACACTTTTTGAAGATTTTAGATCTCTTGACTCACCGATGAGAATATTCGCACCGATGAGAACGGTCGCACCGATGAGAACGGTCGCACCGATGAGAACGGTCGCACGGATGAGAACGGTCACACTGATGAGAACGGTAGCACCGATAAGAATGGTCGCACCGATGACTGATGAGAATGGTCACACCAATAAGAATGGTCGCACCGATGGCAACGATCACACCGATGACAACAGTTGCACCGATGGCAACGGTCGTTCTGATCGAAGGACCTACCGATACCGATGCTGATCAAAGGACCTACCGATACCGATGCTGATCGAAGGACCTACCGATACCGATGTTGATCACATGAGCTACCAAAGTCGATGCTAATCACATGACCTACGGATCTCATGATTCACCGATAGTCATGAAAACTGTTTGAATTTCTATTAACTTTTATTTAATTGCAATGGACATATTTGATGTTTTTAATGCAATAAATGTTATCTATTGACAGTTGTTGGCATGTCAGGGAGCTGTACCTCATACCTATGAAAAGGTAATCATTCCTATTGCCAGAGCTCAGGGAATATAAAGAAGATCGAGATGCAGTAAGAAAGAGATGCGTAGAGAGATTTCTTCCTTGAATATACGACATGACAATAAGAACACACGAGGAACTTGAGGAACCCTCGTACTCACTAAGAATAGAAGTTCAAAGAAGAAGTTCAAATGCCATAACAATTACTCATAATCAAGATGAAAACCTACATTGAATGTGATGAATGAGAACCACGACACTCTGTTTTTCTTGACAAAAACCAGAGAAAGACTCAGAGCTTCATTTTCATCAAACCAAGGAGTCCAGAGCTTCTCTCACAACACATAGAGCACTCTAAATTCATCTCTATCTGTTTAGATCTATTGTGTTTCATTCATTTACTTTTTGAGCAGTGTGTGTTATATTTACACAAAGACTAATGAACTGAACTGGAGGATACTAAATCCTCACTCCAAAATATTTATACCTTATTGTATCCCACTGTGAATTGTGGAAGATGCCAAGTGTGACCTGGACAACCTGTGTGATGTTGTTTTGTTTTCCCACAATGAACTATGGTACATGTCTTAGTATCTGGATAGTCTCTGTACTGTTGTATAACCCTCGATCCAGGCTGTGGATCATTATTTATATAAACTGCTTGAGAGGACTAAGTCTCGGCTTCAGACTGAATCTCTTGGTTAGAACTGTTGTGCTTACTTATTGTGATTTTAACCTATATTGAAATATTCTACTACTAATTAATTTGAAATATAAAATTTATTTAAAGTTACTTTTATAGTTAAACTAGGAAGTGTTTGTATTTATTGTAAATCATTAGGTTAGCTTCAAAAGTTAATTAATCTTCATATTAGATTAACTGAGAACTAATCAATCTCTTCAGAACCTAATAGACCTTTTTCTGTATTAAAAATTCACTATAGTTTAACTTATTTTTTAATTTTGGGGATTTTAAGAAAAATATTTTTAATATAAATTTTAATTGGTACTCAATTCCCCCCCCTCTTGAGTATCCACTCTGACCAACATAAGGTTTCTACATTAGAGATCATAGGAGGGAAGTGAAAATTTGGATATGGAAGAAAAGAATAAATAATTATTGATAGTTATAAATATCATTAATCACAAGAAAGTGGGTGTTCCAGGGAAGGTTAATGAACACAAAACCATAAACCAAAGAGGCATGGGAATGTTCATTGATATCCTTAAAAATGATGAAAATATTTTTTTATTTCAAGATCCTTTTCATAAAGTTGAATAATTTTCATGATAATATATAATTACTTTATTTTATTATATTTTATAAAAAAAATTCCATCCTTTGGTTGTGAATCAATCAATTTACACTTCATCTCTTACTTCAAGAAATAAAGGTTGATTTTTTATGCCTAAAACACAAGATGTATAAATAGAATGAAAAATCATTCTACTTATATTTAGTTATCATAACAAAAATTTGTTAGCACAAGTTATCCAATATGAATTAATATTCATATTGTGAAGTAATATATTAATCTATAAAACCTCATCCGAATTTCAACTTAAAACATTAGATAAATGGTTAACCATATAACCCTTCAGAAATTTATATTTTAAAATGAAGCTCACTAAATTTCTCAAAATCCACTTAAAATCAATCCCTCATTTATCCTAAGCTATATCTTGATTGTCACTTAACAAACATGTGAATACCTTTATCATGTATTCTCTTGAAACACTGTAATAACCTAAATTATAATAAAACCTTATTAAAAACACATATTCTTACTCATTCCATGAATAAATCCAAAAATTATTGAATATATTCCATAAATCCAATAATTATATAAATTCTATCAATGATAACATAAATTTTTTTTCCCATAAATGATTAATCAGTTCCAAGGTCATCAATAGTATACAATTTACTTTTTTTAACCAAATGAGACACCATTTTTAGTAACATCCAAAATATGTTAAGGGTTATATTCCTTTAATAAAAATATTACCTTACCATTAAATCACTTTTTTTGGTCATTAGTACCATTCAATTTATTATTTCAAATCATTATTGTAAAAATTATACCAAACAATCCTTATATATTTCATAATTATTAAATTCCAATACATTAAAGCTTTAACCATTCTAATTTATTTTTAAACCATTAACTAGGTTACATCATCTTATTCTTAATACCCCTTCAATTAATTTTTCATGTGTAGTGTCATCATCATCATAGGAAAATACATAACTCATTCAACATTGATAGTTTTCTTCATGATCTTTCCCCTTAAGACAATGATTTTATAAATGCACATACATTACACATTTGAAATATTCAACCATCAATGATATCATAGGGAGACAATTATTCCCATAAATTTCATTCATAAAGCATTCATTTTTACTATAAAATTACATGCTTTGTGTCCTTATTTTATATAGAAGAAATATCAATTCTATTTCCATTAATATTTTACCTGGAGTAATACTTATCACATTATCAACATATAAGAAACCAAATCATCTTTCCTCTATGGTCTACACCACCCAAACTCTCAATAAACATTATATTTCTCTTCTTTGGTGTGTCTGAAAGTTGGTTAAGGTGAATATTTTTTTTCATATAACATGATAAATGATTAGGACTAATAATAACATCTATTAATCCAATAATCACCTCACTTGGATATTCATCAGAAAATTGTTGATCACATTCAATGTTAAAAATTTTCCTTTTAGTTATTTCTATTAACTAAAAGAAATCACAGAGTGAGAAATAATAATCATAATGAGAAACTAAAAAAATTAGGAAAATCACATACATGATATCTAAATCATGACCCATTATTTTTAATATATAGAACCTTAGTTTTATCCTAGGTTATTGATAGTAAAAATCTATCTAAATACTTCATGATAGTTAGTAAAGAGTTTGTGAATTTTCAAAGAATATCCCCCTTAAGTGTTAAACCAGGCATAGAGTAAGGCCCATTTTTATGCATTAGGTGATGATTGAGGGAAACTCAAAACACCATTTTTATAGTTATTACCCCTTAGTACCTCTATTCCATATACATGACCAATTTTAGAATAAAAAACTTGTTATTTCTTTAAAACCAATCAATCTATCGATTATAAAAATCCCAGGACATTTTCCAGGACTCTAACTCAAACATTGACTTATATTTATAGAAATACCTAGAAATATCTATAATTATCTCAATAATGTTTTCTCATCCTAGATTACAAAGGATAAAAAACCCTTTCCCTTTATTAAAACTATAGAAACCCTGGTTTTTATATAGATATATTAAATATTTTTAGATGAATATTTAATACATTACACAAACACAAGCCTGAGGATTGTAATAATTTAGTGTATTTGGAGACTAGAAACATAATCTTCTAATTTGGTATCCCATAATGATATTACCCTTAATTAATCTTTGTATAAATACGCTACTAAAATCCTTTTTTCATAACCAAGGGAAAGGAAACATAAGAAAGGGTGATGTTAGATACTGAGTAAGTGTAAACCCATGAGATATATAAGCATAACATGAGCATAATGGTATGAGAAGATGAGAATAATAATTGAAAATATACCCTTTATATTAAAGTTTATAATATCTAGTCCTGGAATTAATATTATCCAATAATAATACATGAATCATAAGTAAATCAAATAACATGATCCATGAGAGCATAACATCAGTATAAGACGTAACATTTATCCGTATACATATGCATAGAAAATCACTTTAACAGTTTTTATGGATGACTTCAAAAGCAATCATAGTGGAATGAGTACACTCCCCAATAAATTATAGAATTCAAGGTTCACTCCTAGGAATATCATAGTGGAAAATTTACGTTATTTAACTAGGGCCATTCCCCATTCCATTCTTGTCTAAATTATATGGTATAAATCTTTACCCAATGTATTGGAGAAAGATATAGGTCCCACACATCACATAATGAAAATCAGACATATATTTTCAAAATATCATAAACCATTCAAAATATCATAACCCATTAAATGAAAATGGGTTCCATAAAAATTTCATTAAATCTTAACCTATAGAAAGGAGACAAGTTTCATAATCATTTCTTCATTTCATTATAGCATAACCCATGGAAAAAGAAGTGGGTTTCATAAGAATTTTTTCACAGTATAACCCAGGGAAAAGAATCAGTTTTCATAAATATCTTGTCATTATAAACCTTTCATAGAAACAATAAGAATGTTTACCTTGGTTTATATCCCCAAAAAACCATAAGTTACAAAAAATTATATCATCTTAGATGGATAATTATTTTGAAAGATAAAGCACTTGGAATGTTTCTTAAAGAAGATAAAGTTTCTTTGAAAATCACTTTTTAAAAGTAACCATATTTTTAAAATACTTTACATTGAAAATATATATTAAAAACATATATAGAAGGTTTAAAAATAATTTAAAATATTTCTTATGTAAAATAACAATTTCAATTTTAATAACACTTTTTAAAACATAATTTATTTTCAAAAAAAATTTGTTTGAAAATAACGTTGAAAAATTATAAGGAATATTTAAAAATCATTTAAAAATTTTCGTGAAGAAAATAAGCTTTTTTACTTTGAATTTTTTTTTAAAACTTAATTTTTTTTCAAAATCCCTTTATTTAAAAATAACATTGAAAACTTTTAAAGGAATATTTAAAAATCATTTAAAACAATTCTTGAGTAAAATAACATTTTAACATTGAAAATCTATTTTTAAAACATAATTTTTTTAAATAAATTTCGTTTTAAGTAATATTTAATACTTATAAATTATTATTCAAGGAAAATAATGGTCATGGTGATGGTAAATTCTGTTCATGCGGTACATGTTAAAATAAACATTCCTTTCACATTTCTTATAAAGCCAAATGAGTATTGTTTATAATATTACCTTTAGATTCCATTCAATTTTTTTTTTGTAAAAAATAAGAAATGGGTAAACATTACATTAATTAATATTTTTAATTATGTTGAAAACATATTTGAATATATTTTTGGGAAACGCGATTTTGGGAGAAAAATGGTTTTTTACCGAAGCAACAAACAAAGATGTTTTTTCTTAAAAGTATATTCTTAATTATTTTAATTATTAAAGATTGGAAAAATGGTAATGTTATTTTAAGATATCAAGAATAAATTTAGGATAATAAAATTCAGGGGTTTCTTTAGATATGGACCATAATAATTGATAATCAAAAACAAATTCATAAACAATTCTGACAAATGATGAGGTTGTAACATTAAATCATTACTAATTTGGTAACATTGAATAATTATAACAAAGAATGAATAAAATAATGGAGCTGGAAAAATTATTAGGATAAATAAATTCATCATATTAAATTATAAAGGGGTTGTATATACTCATCGTAAAAGAATATAGGTGCATTATATAATGTATGTCTCAAAGAAGAAAAATTAAGGCAAAAATCCCTCTCTCGATGTCTTGATTTTCTTCACACACGTTCAAACCTACTATATAATAAATAAAAGTTTATTATAAATCTATTATATAAAAATAAATATATATATTATACCATATATAATTTACTTATCACCATTCATTACTCTTTTATTACCAATTTATTGTCAAAATCACGTTTCGGGTAAAAACTGCTTTATTTTTTGTATATGTTTTGAATTTTTATTTTAGATCCTCTGAATTTGAACATGGTTCAATAATCTTTATAATAATAATCATAAAATAATTACCGACATTTATATCAATTAGGCTATTAAGACCAATTGTGAATGTCAATTTTGAGAAGGGAATTAGTTACAATCATGGAAACTGAAGGCCATATGTACACATGATTAACATTTCCATTTTCAATTACCAATATGGAAAGGAGGTAAGTAAAATTATTTCTCAAAATAATGATCATAATATCATAAATAAAATATAATTCCTTTAAATATACTTATATATAGATATTTCATGTAATGTGGTGATGAAAAGAGAGAGTAATATTTCTTCGTGAAGGCGGTAGTCCACACATACAAGAATACTGTTATCATTTTTCACTGAGTAAAATGGTAAGAATAAAAATTATATATTCTCTTTTAAGAATGATAAATATTTCATTAATATCAAAATTATTTTATCTATATAAATCATATTTATTAACTTTATCGTTATTATTTTTCATGTAATGTGTTAGTTAAAACAGATCACATCGCTTCGAGAGGTTGTAGTTCACTGTAGATATGAATGAAATTCTTTTATCCCCTATGGAATGGAAAGTGAAAAGGTATATATGATATAATAACTCCATAGGTATATTAATTTTATAAATATCATATATATAGTCTATATCCATCATCATATACAACCATGATAGGTGGAAATGAAAAAATGAATAACATCTGTTCGTGAGGCCATAGTCCACCGTACACATGAACGATGATTTCGTAAAGTATTTTATAGAAGTGGAGAAGGTTTTAGGTCATTACTATAACATAAAAACATCTCACTATAGTTATTAAACTATATTTATTGTATTATTATGGTTTAAAAATAATTTAAGGAGTTGGAGGAATAAATGAAATAAAAGCGGTCGTTGAAGAACGTTATAAATTCTATAGGTATCCTCTTTAGGTTTTCACCAAAATCCTTCCTAAGTTATATATATATTTTCATAAACCATCCATGTGGGTACCATACTAGGACTCAACTAGCCTATCTATAATAGTTTTGTCTCTAGTGTGTTTGTAAAAGTATACATCATGTGGCCACCCATGTACTCTACCCATGTATAAATTTAGGGTGTGTGACTACCCGTGTAGTCTTCCCTAGTACCAGTACATTGGTATACCTATGTACACTTGGACAATACAGGTCTGTGTGGGAATACACGATATTCCAATGGCTGTGTACTCTCTGCCCGTGTTTGTGCACCCTTTGAGGCACATGTCGAGTTCACCAAAGGGTACCACACATCATGTGATAATTATATCCTTCCCCAAAACCCAAGACACCATTAGGAGAGGCCCACAAGGTGTGTGGATACAAAGTACATGCCGTGTTGTTTGAGATTTTACAGAATCCAAGATCTGGATTCTGTACATATTCTCCATTGCCCCAACAACAAACCTAGCCACGCCCTACGCTGAAATCAAAGAGTCCCAACAGTTACGCCTTTCCAATATAAGAAAATTGAGATCCATCCGTAAAATCATTTTAGAAAACACAATATAATACTATTATTCATTTAACATCAATGAACATAAAAACCGAGTATGTACACCTCCTGATCATTGACCACTCTTTCATCGCACCACCATCATGTCATACGAAGCCCATATCTATACTATCAAATCATTTCACTAAGAAATAGTTGTACCAAGATCTAATCCTTGGGGTATGTCGAACCATGGACCAAAAAATGAATTCCCAATATAAACGATGTATTATGGGACAAAATAACAAGAAAAAGTCATGAATAATAGACCTCATTCAATGTTTGTATCAACATCAGTTTATTTTTTTTAGAACGATGAATGAGGAGATAATAATTAATCACAATGAAATTTTCCCGATAAATTTACACAATAATCCCATCCCACAAAATGACAGATTCATTAATCAATCCATCAGTTGATTGATTCACGTTCATCAAAGAAACCATAAATGTGGAAATAATCCAAATCAAATAACATCGTACCTAAATTTTGATTGATAAATGGTAAAAAATGGAGCCATTCCATAATTATTGGAAAGATATTATGAATTATTCTCACACAAATCATTAATCTCTAATCTAGTTGTTTTCTTCCAACAGAATCTCATTTGAAAACTTTTCAATGGTTTTCTAGATCTCTATGTTTTAGCAGCAAAACCTTGGAATTCCCGATAACTATTTATTTATATAAGTGTTTAGGTCACTGTGTCTACGAAATAAAATAAAATAAAATAAATAATTATTTTATTCATTTTATACCAGCGAAGGAGTTTCTACAAATACCCCACTCCGACCATGGTTATGTCACGACATAGGTAAATCCTACATTTTGGACTCAAAGATGCCCACCGATTTATGATATAGGCCGTAGTTTATATGTCATTTCACTTTTTTATGAAACTTTTGCATGGGTGATATTTAAAATATTTAATATATTTTAAAAATTTATTCTGAGAACACTCGGACTCTGAATCAGATGACATCTTTTCCTTTCATCTCAAAAATAATCCTTACAATACCAAAAAATAATATATGGAAAATAAGAGTCACTAAATTCTCTCCACCATTGGGTTTTATGTCCAGAATTGGAAAGACAAGGGTCACACAAATTGATGTGGGTACTAAGCATGAATCTGAGACTCCCTCTCCAATGTTCTCCCCTATAAATTATTGTGCTTCCACTAAAGATGCACTAAAGGAATGGCTCCCCCATGAAGGATCCTCTCCTACCGATCCTCAATATCTACTTGGTACTTAGTAAATGTAGCTCCATCGCTGATGTATATATTTCCCAAGTAGACAATGTTTGATGGGTCAGGGACATACCTCCTCAGTTGCAGCACAATAAAGATTTCGTGTACTAGGTCTAGATGTGGTAGTAGAGTTAAGAAGCATGCCACCTCACAGAATCTACACAATATTTCCAAAGTCCAATAAATCAAAAATATAGTTTTCCACCCCAAAAAAATCTCCATAATCCACATTGAGGTGATATCTGTAGAAACATACAGTCTCCCTCCTCAAAATCCCAAGGCCTATATCGTCTATCCATATATGACTTCTGATGGATCTGTGCAGTCCCCATCCACTCTTGGATGATCTTCACCTTCTCTGTAGTAGCTTTTAATAACTTTTGATCCATAAGGGTGAATAATCCATGGCCAGTCCAACAAATCGGTGACCTACATCGTCGCCTAAAAAAATCATTGAATGGTTCCACACCGATGGTGGAATGGTAGCTATTGTTGTATAAAAAATACACCAGTGGTAGGTGATCCACCTAACTACAACCAAGGTCCCACATGCAAACACATAACATGTCCTCCCGAACCTGAATGGTATGCTCTTTCTAGCCATCTGTTTGGTGGGGAAATTCCATGCTTAAGCATAAATGAATCCCAAAACCATCCTAAAATACCTTCCATAAATGATTTTTGAAGTGATAATCCAGGTAAAAAACATTTATTCTGGGAAATCCATTGAGTTGGACTATATACTGAATATAGAGGTGTCCTAATCTCTCTACTAAACTCTCCTCTCGAATAGATAAGAAGTGGGATGATAGGGTGAGCCAGTCTATCATCACCCACATGGAATCATGTCCCCTAAATTTACATGGTAAGACCATCATGAAGTCTATGTATATCCCATCCCACTCCTACTCTACAACCTCAAGGGGTTGAGTTAATCACACTAGAACTTGGTGCTCATCCCTTACTTGTTGAAAGGTAGGGAATCAAGAGACTATCTCTGAAACTCTTTTCTATATCCTTTTTTATGAAAAATAATGTTGGAGCTCTTAGTAAATCATTTCAAAACCTATATGTACTAAAATGTAGATGTATGAAGCTCTCTCAGAACCTCTTAACGCAACATATCTGTTACCATTGTGAATCCTTTGAAAACTGTGACATGATCCCACATTTATAAAATCCATTAGGAGAATGTCCACTGGATATCTAATATATAGGGTATTATAGTTGAAATCTCCAAGATGTGCCTCTCTAACTCATTGAAATAGAGGAGGAGTAATGACCATTTTCTAGAGGCAAGATACTCACTCTCCATCCACAAATGATAACTTCAATGATACCAACTACTCTGATGCATCGTTCAACAAATGAAAATAATATCTCCTACTAAGAGCATCAGCTACTATATTCCCCTTCCCTAGATTATAGAAAATTTTGAATTCAAAATCCAATAATAACTCTATCCATTTCCTCTATCTCAAGTTAGGGTCCTTGTGATAGATTATATACTTGAGTCTCTTCTGATTAGAATGGATGATAAACCCCTCACCCATCATGTTGTCTCACCACATGTTTTAAGTAAATACTACCAATGATAACTCAAGATCCTAGGTCGTATAGTTTTGATCATATGGTCTCATTTGACATGAACCATAGAAAATAATCACTTGACTCTACATCAGAAAAAAACCAATCCTAGTACATGATGCATTGCAGAACACTACGTAATCTACATGATCCTCTAGAAATCTCAATATGGGAGTGATCATCAATCTCTACCTCAACTATTAAAAATCCTATTGGAACTTATCTTTCAATAGGAATGTTTTCCTCTTTCGTGTCAAAACAGTCATGGGTACTAATATCCTAGAGAAATTATGTATGAATCACCAGTAATATCCTACTAACCCAAGGAAGCTTCACACCTCTATAAGGTTCTTGGGTGTCTCCAAAGATAATACTTCCTCAAACTTGTTGTAATGCCCTGACCCCAGTTACCCAAAGTCGGTGCATTATTACATAACATTGTCATGATCACAAAAGATCAAGTCTCGAAATACCGTTTAGTTTAGTAGCCTTGGAATCACTAGATACATTCATAAAGTCTACATTACAACATAAAGTGAAAAAAACTACAACAACATCTAGTCTACATAGACCACTGTTGGGAAAAAATCCCTCAAGGCATCATTGAATCATTTTTGAGGTGATTGTGTTTGTTGACAAAGTGGACATATGTGTTGTGATTGTTGAAAAAGAAAACCATGACGTACAAATTTGTTGACAAGGAGGATTTAATGGTGAAATGTCGAGTTCAAGGTATGTGGTTAATGATCCATGATTGATTCAATAATGTCGACAAGGGAATGGATGATATGGAGGCGATACAAAAAGAGCAAATACAATGTGGCATCGTTTTCTAGTGTTTGCAAAAAATTTTGGCCTGAAAATTGACAAATAGAGAAAAGGGGATTTTAGAAAAGGGACTTGTGTGATGAGGTCGTGGAGGCAAATATACTTTCATGCCTAATGTTTTTCAAGATCAGAGCATTAAAATATGGCAAAGGTATTAGGGGCGCCCAAGTTTTAGGGTTGGTCGCGCAAGTGATTTGCGCGGCAAAGACTTGTGCGCCGAAACATGCGCGCCAAGAGGAAACTTTCACGCTGTCACGTAGGGTGTCCAAATTCCTATAAATAGAGGTCAAACCATCCTCATTCGGCGCAGAGTTCAACACTTTGAAAAATCAGACCTCCCATCCCGCAGGTGTGGTGGTCGCACAAGTGGTGTGTGGTCGCGCAAGTAGAGGTTGCGCGCTGGGTGATTGTTGCGCACCCAAGGTGGTCTGGGCGAGGAAGGAAGAGAGTCGTGCAAGTACTGACATGAAGAAGTAAGTGTCACGCAAGTGGTTTGGTGACACTTGCGTGCAACGTTTTGAAGAAGATCGAAAGTTGTTGGCTGTACGCCAAAATTGGTTTGGGCGTCAAAGGGTGTGTGTCACGAAAGTTTGGAGTTGCAGAATCTTATGTCACACAAGTGGTTGAGTTGGACTTGCACACTAGTTTTAAATTGCATGCCGAGACTTATGCACCAACTTAGAGAAGGGTGCCGTGTAAGGGTGATTCCCGACAGTGATTCAGGGCTGCGTGGAAGCTGGAAGATTGCCCGATACATTTGGTGCAAAGTGAGATTCATCTACGGGTGAAAGTTGGACATCAACTGAGCATCCACATACAACATAGGATTTATTCATTAGTGATAATGAAGAGACCTATAGGTCTATAAACTATGAGTGGATCCTTTCCAGAGCAGTGAGCAAAGGAATTGGAAGAAGGTGATCCTATCCACCGACAGTGAGCTGGAGAGAGAGAAACAGGGAGTGACCATTGGGAAAGAAGTGAGCTGACCCTAAACCTTGTAAAGGCAATGAGCCTGGGCATATAAGTGATCTAGCCCGAACCTTGTAAACAGCTGTGTGCTTATAGTGGATTTGGTACATCGACACATTGCCGGTGTATGCTCCTTGGACATAGCCCGGAGAGGGTGAACCAAGTAAAAATTGATGTGTCCTGTGCAAGCTTTACTTTCTGTTTATATTGTGCAATGGGAAAGATAAATAAGTGTGTTTTCCTTAACAGCCAAACAATATCAGAATGAGCTTTAATTTTAAATTAGTCATACCCTGATTCACCCCCCTCTCAGGATATTCAGCCTTGTGGACCTAAAAAACACGCTCATACCCCCCATACCATCCCTGCAGGTCATTCATTAAATACTTTTTCACATCCTTGGAAAAATAAAACATATAAAGGGGTGAGCTCAAATGCCCAGTAAGGTTAACAATATCACGAAAACTTTCATAAATAAACATAAACATTTAAGGAAATGTATAACTAAAACAAAATCCTTTTAAACTTTAACTTCAGCATAATATGGAAAAAATAAAATGAATTAATTCCATTTAATTATTCACATGTATATTATACTAGTTGAATAATCACATGAAATATCAATAACCACTTTCATAATGATGGAATGCATAATGTCAGACTATCATAACCACATATTTAAGGCCTTATACTAAGACTAAAAATAAGATTTTATCAAGGTCTTGTGCCAAGACACTAGTTTGTCTCATGAGACCTACCGATGAATCGAGGAGCTATAGCGGGCTCCACCCTTCACTTATTAAGTCCAATTCATTCCTCATATGAATAGGTTTAAAAATAACATAAACATTCGTATTGAAACTAGCATATAAAATGTCTAAAATTTATCCATAAACCATGAATGGTATAAAAATAACACATCCAAAGTAAAACATATCACAAAACCTCCAATACAATATGGATGTTTTGTATCAAAATAAATCAACTTCAAATAAACATAAAATCCATCAAAGGATGTTGACAGAGATGAAATCAAAAAATATTTGAGAGAAATATCTCTTTTTTTGAAATCATTTAAAAGACACATAATTATAAAAGGAAACATTTAATTTGAAAATATTCTTTAAATATTGTATGGTAAGCTTCAACGATTTTATAACAGCAGAAAATAACTACTCCCTCCATATAATTTAAAAAAAATACATTCTTACCTTAATTTTGTCGAAAAGGTTAAAAAGGACCTTGTTTGGAAAACGATGGAAAGATTCCTTTATAAAAATCTTATAAAAAGTCAAATGAGGGTAAAAACGACTTTAAACCACAATCTGTAAAATAGTAAGAATGATTTGAAATAAATTTTTAAGAAACATTGATGTGGATGATAAAGATGTCCCTGTAGATAATTACATATAAACAACCTCAGATAATGTAGAGATTGTGAAATAAACCCTTACCTTGTACTTTTCCTTGGTCGAGGGTAGTTTAACCTTCTGTATAATAGTTAAATCAATGTTATTAAATCATACAAAATCATATACACAAATATGATATCATATATGATCTTTCAATATTGCTTTGTTAATAATATTTTAGTATTATCGTCGTTTCGGGTGTTCACTTACACATTTTATTTTATATGTTTTGTTACATAAGCTATGTTTTTTATCCATAGGTGGTATATTATTCATATCTAGAATGATATCAAGTCCTTAAACATTATTTTTAATCATCAAATAAAAATTAGTCTTGAATGGATACGATTGGGAATGAATCTCATAGCGTTCTAGGAGACGGTAGTCCGTACATACGCACGAGCGACAATATCATTCTTTTGATATTAATATAATATATAATTGGATGGCGTATCATATATATAGAATAATTATCATGTTATGTTTATTATTTACATGAATTAAAAATCATTATTATTACCATCCAAATAATAATGTATTGAATAACAGTTACACCACGATGTGGAGACGGTAAGCCGTACGTACGCACGTATGGTGAAATGTCATCCAAGGGCTGGATAAAATACTGAATATGGTTGTACCATATTTTTAATAACATAAAATTATATAGAAGATACTGGATTTATTATTTTAGAATGGAAATAACAAAGAAAGAAGAAGTGGAAGAAGAAAGGAACTTGAAAGAGGGTGGTGAAGACATTACCTCTTCTTTTGGTTCTTCCTTTTGATTTGATCAGAAGGGCTCCTTAGGTTGGCTTTATGATCCAAAAAGGCCTCTCGGTTGAAGTGAGGGAATCTGAGAGAATATTTGGGTAGGGTTTTGCTGATCCAAAAGTCTTTGAAGGTTTGAAATTGAGAGAAGGGGGAGTGCCCTTTTATAAGAGGGGTGAGGGGCACCTTTGGAAAAGCTAGAAATATTACTTTATAATAAAGTCATATTCGGTTTCTAATGGCTCCATAGTGACTTATTTCGAGTATAAGGTGGGTAGGGGTCGCAAAAAACCCTACCAATAGGTTTTATACATGTTTGGGTCACAATATTAACCTTATCTTGTAGTTTTAACTCTTAGTTAATTAGTTTCACATTTACCATATCTCTTTGAATTTTTATATTATATGGTAAATAAACATACTATAAAATTCCATGAGAACCCAAAGTGGTTCATTAATGATACAAAAATCATTATATATGTCTCTTGGCCCAACCTTAGAGTTTTAGGAATTGAAAATAAATTAATAATATAATATTTGTTTTAAAGACTCTTATATGTCAATTTTGACACTATTTGGTATTTTATTTTTTATAAATTTATAACATTATTATTACTTCGAACATAATTAATTTAATAAACCCTAACATGTCAAACTAGACTATAAAAATATTTTAATTCATAAAAATTCTCAAATAACATTTATTTTGTATATTTATAATATAAATTGTTTTAATATTTCATTAATTCGGTAATTAGTGAATCACCATTGTGTCATAACTAAATTTAATTATTTAATGTCTAAAAATTATAAATAAAATAAAATTATGTAGTTAACCGTTTTATCTTTCTAATGAATATTTATAATAGGAGTTATCTTATGTATAACCCTTTATTAAAAATGTTTTAATTATTAAACTTTGATTTTTACTCTTTTAACTCTTCTTTGAATTAAATAACAATAAATGTCCCAATCTAATCCAAGTAGAACAAAGAGGTTAATATTTTATTCCTAAACTTGTTTTTTGTCGAATTATACTTATACAATAGAATTAGGACATGTGTTAGGGTAATAATAACATCATTTTTACCCTTAATTACCCTATTTACATTTAACCGTGGTAAATAAAAGTAAAATGTTACTATTCACCAAAAATTATTTCTATCTTATTGAACCACATTTTTCTCCTTGATATTAACCATGTATATCGGATTTTCAGAATTCCACTCACATAAGTGGTAAAATTAAGTTTTATGTGAATTTGAAAATTCTCCTAGGAGATGGGTAAAAGACGGTAAAAAGTTCAATAAAATTTTTATATATCTAAAATTATTATAAAATTACTCCAATGAATTAAATTGTAATTATATAGGTATTATGTATCTATTTTGACCCAAGATAAATTTAAATAAAAAAAATAATTATTTAAATAAAAAATTCTGTTTTAAACTATAACTCAGTGTTTTTCACTATTCATCAAAAATTGAATGTTTTCAGAAAAATACCAAAAATTCCCCCTAAGCTAATTTCGATATTACGAATCTAAAAGTGAAGTCAATTTTGAAAGATAAAATTTATAAAATTTCAAAAAGTGGGTATTACTATTCATATTGGCTAGTTTGATTGGTTGTGGTGTGTGTTAGAACTCGAAGTTGCGTACAATAGACGCTACTATATTATTCAAAGAGAAGCATATCGTGGAAGCTTGGGGTGTTAAATTATCCCCTCCCTCAAATAATTTCATCCTCAAAATTTCGAGAATATTACCGCATAAAAAGACTCGGGTGGTTTTTCATCATAAGTTTCTCGGGTTGCCACGTTTCCTCTTCCATATTATGGTTTCTCCATAGAACTTTTACCAGACGAGTCGTCCGGTTTCTCAACACATGTTCACTGGTATCAAGAATCCTAACGGGCTCTTCATAATAAGACAGATCGGTTTCCATCTCTACTTATTCACAAGTGAGTACATGCGTTGGGTCATGCATGTATTTTCTCAACAGTGATATGTGGAATACATCGTGAACTTTGGAGAGACATGGCAGCATTGGCAACTAGTAAGCTACAACCCCAATTCATTTTAGAATTTTGAAAGGTCTGATGTACCTAGGACTCAATTTAATTTGATTACCGAAATTTATAACTCCCTTCCATGGAGATACCTTCAAGAAAACATGATCTCATACATGAAATTCCAAATCCTTTCTTCAGTTATCGGCATAGCTCTTCTGCCTACATTGAGCTACTTTGATGTGGTTTTGGATTACCTTCAACTTTTCCATCATTTCTTCCACCAGTTCTGGGCCTACAAGTTTTCTTTCACCAACATCATCCCAACAGGTTGGAGTGAAACATCTCTTTCCGTATAATGCTTCATATGGTGCCATCCGAATACTTGAATAGAAGCTATTGTTATAGGAAAATTCCACCAGAGGTAAATATTGATCCCACATACCCTGAAAGTCAAGTGAGAAAGATGTCAACATGTCTTATAATGTTTTAATAGTCTGTTCTGATTGTCTATCGGTTTGGGGGTGGTAGGTAGTGCTAAAACGAAGCTCAGTATCCTGGGCTTTATGAGGACTTTTCCAGAATCTTGATCTAAAACGTGGATCACGATCAGAAACAATCGATATGGGTACTCCATTAAGACTTACAACTTCATTAATATATAATCTTTCTAGATATTCATGTGGGAGATCTTCTCTTATATCATGAAAATTTGCTTACTTGGTAAGATGATCAACAATGACCCATATTACATCGTTCTTTCTAGGAGTCTTTGGTAGTCCCATGAAAAAGTCTATCATGATATTTTCCCATTTCCACTCAGGTATGGAAAGAGGTTGCATAACTCCTCTAGGAAATTTCCTTCCAGCTTTCACTTTTTGACAAACCATACATCTTAACACAAAATCAGCAATCTCCCTCTTCATGTTGTCCCACCAAAAATATTCCTTCAAATCTCTATACATTTTGGTGCTCCCAGGGTGTATAGAGAAATTGGAACTATGAGCATCATGCAACAATTCTATTTTCGATCAGGTATATCAGGAACACAAAGTCTCTTCCCAAATTTCAAAATTCCATCTTCATACACAAAATCACTCAATCTCCCATCATTCACAGCTTTAATCTTCTTTTGAAATTCTTCATCATTGGTCTGAGAACTCTTTATCCTTTCTAGTAAAGATAGTTTGGAAACCATTTGAAAAAGTATTGATGTTTCACCTTCCATGGTAATTCCCATATCCATCTTCACTAGATCCATAAAAATAGGATCCATTTCAACTCTCATCTTGTTCAAAACTCCATGATGCTTTCTGCTCAAAGCATCTGCTACCTTATTTTCTTTCCCCGAGCGGTAGTGTATCATGAAATCATAATCCTTGTGTAGTTCAAGCCATCGCCTTTGCCTCATGTTGAGTACTTTCTATGAGAAAATAAACTTCAAACTTATGTGAGCTATATATATCTCACAGTTTTCACTATAGAGATAATGTCTCCAAATATTCAAAGAAAATATTGAAGCTACTAACTCAAGATCATGAGTAGGATAGTTTTTCTCATGAATTTTTAGCTATCTTGATGCATAGAAAATTACCCTATAATTTTTCATAAGGACACAACCAAGTCCTTTCTTCGTTGCATCACTATAAATAACAAACCCATCATTCCCTGAAGGTAGAGTCAATATAGGAGCATTGAATAATATTTTCTTTAGTTCTTAGAAACATTCTTGACACTCTTTTGTCCAAAAAAATTTAACCCCTTTACGTTTGAGCTTGGTTAATGGGTTAGCCAACCAGGAAAAATTCTGGACGAAACATCGATAATTACCTTCTAAACCAATAGAACTGCATACCCCGGTTATACTCATTGGTTCTGGAAATTAATGGATTTCCTTGGTCTTATAAGGATCCATTGAGATTCCATCCTTATAGACAATCTGGCCAAGAATAGAAATCTCCTGAAGCCTGAATTCACACTTGATAAACTTCCCATATAATTCATGTCTTCTCAGAGTCTTCAGGATAATGCACAAGTAATTTTCATGATCTTCGTAGATTTTGGAGTATACCAAGATATCATCAATAAATACCACTACAAATTCATCAAGATATTCCTTGAAAACTCTATTCATTAGATCCATGAAAACATAGTGTGCATTAGTCATCCCAAAAGGCATTACTGTAAACTCGTAATGCCCGTACCTGGTTCGAGATACTATCTTTAGAATGTATTCCTTCTTCACACACAACTGATGATATCCAGATCAAAGGTAAATCTCGGAAAAGTATTGAGCTCCATTCATTTGGTAAAATAAATCATCAATGCGAGGTAGGGGATACTTGTTCTTTATTGTTTTAGCATTGATCTCCCTGTAGTCAATACACAACCTCATAGATCCATCTTTCTTCTTAACAAAAAGAACAGGGGTTCCCCATGGAGAAACACTAGGGCGAATAAATACCTTGTTACTCAATTCCTCTAGTTGTTTCTTTAGTTCCACTAATTCCACATTGTCCATTTTATAAGGGGTCTTCGATATAGGCCTTGAACTAGGAATTAAATCAATGGAATACTCAATTTCTCGTTCAGGAAGATGTCCAGGTAAATATTACGGAAACACATCTACATATTCTTTCACAATTGGTACATACTCTATTTGAACATTACTTTCCTCACCCATAGTTATTTCATTATCTTCCTCCCTGATAATTGAATTTAGTTGAGCTACTGGGGGTGGATCTAGATAACAATCAAGTGGTGACGATTCTGCTATAAAGATAAGGTGTTCCTTATCATCATCATCAAAAATTGTAACCTCCTTCTTCTTACAATAAATCTTCACATCATGGTCTGAAAGCCAATCCATAGTGAGGATTATATCAAACTCAATCATAAGTATGACGATGAGATCAGTAGATAAAGAACATTTATATGATCTATTGGGAACGGATTCACAAAACTTTGTTGTGATGATAATTACTTTAGGAGTTTTAACTAATAACACCATTGTAAAATCAAATTGGAAATATCTTATTTTCTTAGAAAACTGGGAAGATATGAAATAATGCAATGATCCGAAATCAAATAAAGCATCAGCTAAACTTGAGGAAACCATTAAATTACCTATCACCACGTCTTTTGGAGCTTCTACCTCAGCAATAGTGATAGCATAAGCTTGTCCTTGATCCCTTGGCCTTTTCTGAGGTAAGTTTCCCTGAAACTTAAGACATTCGTTTGCATAATTCTCCATCTCCCTGCAATTGTAGCATTGTACATCGGTAGCTTCTTTCTTCCCCTTACAATCACGAGCTTGGTGGACTTTTTCACCACACTTGTAACAGATTACCATTCCCTTCAAGCAAGTACCAGGGTGTTTCTTCCCAAATTTACTATAGGATGGACATTCAAGGTTTTCTTTCTTCCCCTTATTTCCATTTCCAGAGTGATCAGAAGATATCTTCTTCTCTTGCTTTTCTTTAAAGTCATAAGACTTAGAGAATTCCTTTTCTGTCTTAATAGCACATGAGACAACATCTTCATACGACGAGAAGGATTGTGAGATTAATTCTCGATGTAGAAATGGTTTTAACCCATAAAAGAAATGATCAATATTACTCCTTGGGTTACGTATATAATCTGCAACATGCCTTGCTAAACTTGTAAAGTTAGCAGCATACTTTGCGACATTCTCATCCTCCTTTTGTCTCAGACTCATAAATTGCCTTTACATAGCTGCTCGATGGTCATGAGGAAAGTATTTTTCTAAGAAAAGCTCTTTGAACTCCCTACATTCCATATTTGATACTTAATCATCCTTATTTGTGTTTTGGATCAATGAACACCATTGGTCAACATCTTCAGTGAGGCGGTAAACTACCATGATAAATTTTTCCCTTTCACTACTCCTCAAGGCATGGCGTACTTTCTCTAAGGAATTTATCCATTTCTTAGCTACTAATTTATTTGTACTCCCATTTAATGTTGGTGGTTGTTTCCTCATGAAGCAATCTAACATTGATCCTCCACACTGTGTATTTGGGTGCTCTATACGGGTAATGTTATTATTTATAACCTGAGTGAGTTGTCCTAGTGTGGTGATAAGCTGATCAGCACCAGTTGTATCACCAGCTCCACTATAATTATCTTGAGCAGGAGGTAAATCCCTAAATGGAGTGCGTGCATTGATATAGTTTCCATTCCTTCCACTAGGCACCATTTCTAAACAACGACATAAACTAGATCAGTTTATGAATAAAAATACATAATTCCATACTTTTAAAACACTTAACATAAATTGAACTATTTATGGATATAATACATAATCATAAAAAAATGTTTTCTTTAAGGAAGTATATACTCATTAACCCTTCATAGTGGTTTTTAAAGAAAATGAGAATTATCCTAAGCATATCCCCCAGGAGTGTCGTAACCAAGAGTGCAGCAAGACCCGTTAGCGTGCACCAGTTGCCGTTTGTGTCTAGCTCAAAGAGGTGTTTTAGGGTTTTACCCCTAGGTACATCTTTTCCAGAGCCGTCTCTACCCGCTCGTATCCATATAGGGATGTACTGCTCAGAAAACTCACAAAATCTCTACAATACCAAAATTCTAGGAAGTTCTTATATACTAATCCTCAAAGTCCATCTTAGTTCTATGTGCTCTAACAAGAGTTTATCTAAATCTAGCTTCCAATGTTTGTACTAAACTTTCTCTGAAACCAACTGTAATGCCTAGAACCCAGTTACCCAGAGTCGGTGCATTATTACATAAAATTGGCATGATCACAAAAGATCAAGTCTCAAAAGACCGTTTAGTTTAGTAGCCTTGGAATCAAAAGATACATTCATAAAGTTTACATTACATCATAAAGTGAAAAAACTACAACAACATCTTTTCTCCATAGACCACACTCATATCCCCTCATACTATACCTGTAGTTCATTCATAACATTCTTCTTCACATCCTTGGAAAAATAAAACATAGAAAGGGGTGATCTCAAATTCCTAGTAAGGTTAACACTATAGTGGGAACATTCATAAATAAGTATAAACATTTAAGGCAATGTATAACTAAAAAAAAGCCTTTTAAACATGAAATTCAGCATAATATGGAAAAAGTAAAATTAAATAATGCAATTTACTTATTCACTTGGATATTCTACTAGTTGAAAAATCACATGAAATATCAATAATCACTTTCATAATGATGGAATGAATTATGCCAGACTATCATAACCACATAGTTAAGGATTTGTGCGAAGACTAAAAATAAGATTTTCTCAAGGACTTGTGTCAAGACACTAGTATGTCTCATGAGACCTACTGATGCATTGAGGAGCTATAGCGGGCTCCACCTGTCACTTATTAAGTCCATTTCATTCCTCATATGAACATGTTTAAACATAACATAAACATTCTTATTGAAACTAGCATACGAAAAGTCAACAATTTATACATAAACCATGAATGGTATAAAAATAACACATCCACAGTCAAACATATCACAAAATATTAAATACAATATGGATGTTTTGTATCTTAATAAATCAACTTCAAATAAACATAAAATCCATCAAAGGATGCTGACATAGTTGAAATCAAAACTATTTGAGAGAAATATCTCTTTTTTTTTTAAATCATTTAAAAGTCACATAATTATAAAAGGAAACATTTAATATGAAAATATTATTATAATCTTTTATGGGAAGCATCGATGATTTTATAATGGCAGAAAATAACCGCACCCGCCGTATAAGTTAAAAAAAGACATTCTTACCTTAATTCTATTGAAAAGGTGAAAAAGAACCTTGTTTGGAAAATGTGGAAAGATTCCTTTATAAACATCATTAAAAAAGTAAAAAGAGGGTATAAATGAATTTAACCCATAGTATGTAAAATAGTAATAATTATTTGAAATACATTTTTAAGAAAAATGGATGTGGATGATAAAGAGGTCCCAGTAGATAATTACATATAAACAACCTCAGATAATGTAGAGATTGTGAAATAAACCCTTACCTTGTACTTTTCCTTGGTCGAGGGTAGGTTAACCTCATGTATAATAGTTAAATAATTTTTATTAAATTATGAAAGAATCATATACATAAATATGATATCATATATGATCTTTTAATATTTCTTTGTTAAAAATATTTTAGTATTATCGTTGTTTTAGGTGTTCACTTACTCATTTTCATTTATATGTTTTGTTACATATGCTGTGTTTGTTATCTATAGGTTGTATCTTATTCATATCCAGAATGATATCAAGTCCTTAAAAATTATTTTTAATCATAAAATAAAAATTAGTCTTGAATGGATATGATGGGGAATGAATCTTATCGCGTTTGTGGAGACGGTAGTCCGTACGTACGCACGAGAGACAATATCATTATTTTGATATTAAAATAATATATAATTGGATGGTGTATCATATATACAGAATAATTATCATTTTATATTTATTATTTACTTGAATTAAACATCATTATTATACCCATCCAAATAATAAGGTATTGAATAACAATTACACCATGACATGGAGACAGTAAGCCGTACGTACGCACGTATGGTGACATGTCATCCAAGGGATGGATAGAATACTGAATATGGTTGTACCATATTTATAATAACATCACAGTATATATAAGATACTGGAGTTATTATTTTAGAATGGAAATAACAAAGAAATAAGAAGTGGTAGAAGGAAGGAACTTGAAAGAGGGTGGTGAAAACATTACCTCTTCTTCAAGTTCTTCCTATTGATTTGATCAAAAGGGCTCATTAGGAAGGATTTATGATCAAACTAAGGCCTCTAGGTTGAAGTTAGGGAATCTTATAGGATATTTGGGTAGGGTTTTTTTCGATCCAAAAGGCTTTGAATGTGTGAAATTTGGAGAAGGGGGAGTTCCCTTTTATAAGAGGGGTGAGGGGAACCTTAGGAAAAGATAGAAATATTATTTTATAATAAATTCATATTCGGTTTCTAATGGCTCCAAAGTGACTTATTTCGAGGATAAGGTGGAGATGGGTCAAAAAAAACCCAACCAATAGGTTTTTGATAGGGTTGGGTCACTATATTAACCTTATCTTTTAGTTTTAACTCTTAGTTAATTAGTTTCGCATTTACTATGTCTCTTTGTATTTTTATATTATATGGTTAATAAACTTACTCTAAACTTCCAAGAGAACCCCAAGTGGTTCATCAATGATACACCTATTATTATATAAGTCTCTTGGATGATCCTTATATTTTTAGGAATTGAATATCAATTAATAATATAATATTTGTTTTAAAAACTCTTTTATATCAATTTTGACACTATTTGGTATTTTGGTTTTTATAAATTCATAACAACATTATTACATCAAAACTAATTCATTTAATAAACCCAAACATGTCATATTAAACTATAAAAATAGTGGAATTCATTAAAAGTCTCAAATTAAATTTATTTGTATATTTATAATATCAATTATTTTAATATTTCATTAATTCGGTAATTACTGCATCACCATTTTGTCATAAATAAGTTAAATTATTTAATGTCTAAAAATTGTATATGAAATACCATTATGTAGGAAATTTTTTTAGATTTATAATTTATATTTATAATCAAATTTATCTTATGGATTACCCTTTATTAAATTTTTTTAGTTATTAAACATTGATTTTAACTCTTTTAACTCTTCTTTTAATTAAATAATAATAAATGTCCTAATCTAACACAAGTGGACCAAATAGGTTCATATTTTATTCCTAAGGTTTTTTTGGTCGAATTATACTTATCCAATAAAATTAGGACATCTTTTAGGGTAATAATAAAATCATTTTTATGCTTAATTTCCATATTTACATTTAACCGTGGTAAATAAAAGTAAAAAGTTACTATTCACAAAAAATTATTTTTATCTTATTGAACCAAATTTTACACCATGATTTTAACCGTGTCTCTTGGATTTTAAAAATTACACTTACAGAAGGGATAAAATTATGTTTTATGTGAATTTAGAAATTCTCCTAGGAAATGGATAAAAGAAGGTGAAAAGTTCAATAAAATTTTTATATATCTAAAATTATTATAAACTAACTCCAATGAATTAAATTGAAATTATATTGGTATTATGTATCTATTTTGACCTCAAATAAATTTAAATAAAACAAATAATTATTTAAATAAAAAATTCGGTTTTAAACTATAACTCAGTGTTTTTCACTATTCATAAAAAATTGAATGTTTTCAGAAAAATACCAAAAATTCACCCTAAGATAATTTCAATATTTCAAATCTAAAAATGAAGTCAATTTTGAATGATAAAATTTATAATATTTCAAAAAGTGGGTATTACTATTCATAACAGCTAGTTTGATTGGTTGTGGTATGTGTTAGAACTCGATGTTGCGTACAACAAACACTGCTGTATTATTAAAAGAGAAGCGTACCATAGAATCTTGGGGTGTAAACTTGTACTAGTCTAATTACAATCCATCTATTGAGATAACATGTCCCAGAAATTAGATTTCCTATATCCAGAACTGGCACTTTGAGAGATTTCTGTAAAGCTTATTTTCTTATAGTATGTTTAGAAACATCCTCAAGTGTCTTATTTTCTCCTCCTGTGATGCTGAGTACACAAGTATATCATCTAATACGACTACCAAAAACCGATCTCAGAATGGTTGAATGTTTTATTTTAAATTCCCATGAACAGTTATGGAGAATTCATCACTCCAAAGGGAATCACTTATTACTCTTAGTGTCCATAACGACATCTAAATACCATCCTTGGTATTACCTTATCTTATACTCACAACTGGTGATAGCCTAACTTGAGTCCAACCTTCAATAACAATTGATCCCCTCCCAACTTATAAAAGAGGTCATTAATTCTTGGTAGTGGAAAAATTTTCTTAATGGTCACCTATTTTAAACACCAGTAGTCCACACATAAAATCAAACTACTATCCACCTTCTTGGAGAACAAAACGGGGAATAACCAGGGTAAAACACTAATTCTAAAAAATCACTTCCTCTATAAGTCCCTTATCTACATACTTAGTTTACGAAGCTCTACACGAGCCATCATATATGTAGGCATAGATATCGGTGTCTTCCTAGGGTGTAGATCAATACAAAATTATATCTCTCGTTGAGGAGGTAAACCTCGAACATACTCAAGGAAAACATACTCATACTCCCCCAAGACTGTAAAAAGATTACAACTCATAACATCCATGACACCATGGGTAATGATATCCATCTAGGGAATAATCGACTATAACCTCCTATGCATGAATCCATCAAGCGCTACCTAACATTCCTTTTCACCAATAAAGGAGAAACTAGTTCTGTAACTATGGTAACGATACATCCTCCACCTGAAATAATCAACTTTGGCATGAAATTTGGATAACGAGTCCATATCTAAGATGATGTCATACAGACACATCACTGCTATAAATGGATCACAACAAAAACTCTTGCCTCCAAGAGTTAGGTCACACTATCGACACAGGTTTGTAATAAAATATCCTCTTTATAGGAGCCTCTAGTACAAGGGATGTTCAAAAAGGGATCCACTAGTATTAATAGGTCTCAAATAAGGGACACACTTAGGGAAAATTGTCTCCTAAATATATGTGGAACTACATCAAGGGGAGTAAAGGAAAATGTTATATCTAAAACTATAATCAAGCCTCCCTAAGATCCCACCCCTTGGAATTCATTCTTTCCCTATCACACCATTTACCACCACCATCACTTTCTATGAAAACTTTTCAGAACCAAAATCCTTAAATGCACAAGCCAAATAATCTTTTCCACCCCACCTTGACACAATCCGCTTTGGGTGGCACTAAACCCCCCCAGTTTTGGATCGCATCTATAGGTCACATCTCGGTAGGGGAATTGTCCCTCTTCCTTGTATGTAAAAATTCATGTCAAACATCATTGAAATAGGTTTTAATAATTCCCTACATCACCCTAGAGAAGTCTCAATTCTAGGACAACCATAAAAGAGTGGTCTCATTCTTGTGGGACATCCACACCAAATGTTCATTCCCATCATCGACCATCCGAGAAGGTGGGTATGGACCACCATGCAACTTGAGATATTTCTAGACTCTAAAACCCATGATGAAAACATACCATAGGTGCGTCATATATGGGTAACACCATATTTAACTACTTTTACATGGAGAAAAATGTCTCAAGCGTAACCATATGATCAGTCAGGGTCTACACAGGCCATAAATCAAGACCACTACCTCAAGTCAATCCTCTTCTGCTTGAGGTTCTATCTCATCATGGAACCTCAGTGACCCCCATCACTGGAAGTTTCATAATATTCTAAGATTTCATATACCATTGTCCTACCATTCTGGAGCTATCAACTTCTCCACACACCGATGATCATCTTCCTGATCCACCAAAGGATCCATACCCCAATCAACATGTGGTAGAATGAATCAATACCCACTTGGTGGAAATGAAATCATGGGTGGGTCCTTGATATGAATCCCCACCCCTCATCTAGTCATCATAGAAACACTATCTTGGTATTCTAGCTAGGTTTCTTAATAGTGGCATCTTGATAGTTATTATAACCTACCATAGTCAATGATTATATTTGGAGAGATAACTAAAGAAGGACATGAAAACCAAAAAACATTCTTATATGATGTATGTACCACTATTTTCCATGAAAATAAGTTTCTTATGTGTCAGGTAAAAAGTCAGGTGATTAGTGAACTAGTTTATGGTTATGTCAACTACTACACCAACACTGGGGTCCTCAGCCTCAAAGATGAACTCAAAACACTTAACACTGTTTCCACATACCAAACTCATTGAATCTAGTCATAATGTAGAAACAACTACTCTAATACCACTATGTCTTGACCTATCCCAGTGGGCCCCATTCAGTGACTCCCCAAGCCTGCCTCTAATAGGCTAGGGGAAAGAGACTATCACTGAGCAGTCATATCACTAACATGTGAGGCCTTAGACTAAGTATATATACAAACACACATGTCTCTAAGCCCATACAATGATGAAATGTAAAAAAACTAAACAAATATGAATGTATACATCTAAATTCCACAACTTGAGTATGATAGCAAGTAAAGGACAGTAGAGAGGGGCAAAAAGAATCCCCCCAAAAGAGTTTGAATATTAGTCCCACATGAATGTATAGATAGGGACTAATCTCAAGATACCATTGGAACACAACTTAGTATGTCCAGTCTCACTAGGCACCATCTGGTCTAGATCCATATAAGACTATTGGAATAGACCAATCATCTATATAGGACATGGCACATGTGGGTAAAGCCTGTTTTGGGGTGAGTATAAAAATACCCAGTAAGACACCCCAAAACCACAAATCAAAAAACAATATAGTCAAATATACACTTGTATATTTCTACAACACATATAATAATAATATCTAGATATACTCATCAAAGACACACAATCTCAAGGTAAAGTCACAAACACAACAACATCCTAGGATTATAGCATGAAGGTTCCATATATCACTCAAATTGGAGAACAAAATCTATGAGTTTGATAACAAGGACGACATCCGTATGATAGGTAATTCTCACTGGGTATCTCCATAGGAAGTACACACTGAATGTTCAAAGAGATACAATACAAAAATGAGGATCATTCTCTAGTACATGGGGTATACCAAAAAATCATTCTAGATTAACCCTTTATGTAGAGGATTAGCACTCACATAGTGTTGTTCATGAAGATAACAAGTACTCCATATAAGGAACAAAGATGAACAGAGGATTGCACTCTGGGCCTCATGGAAGGACTCTAACAACCCTATCTAAGTAGCCTTGTTGAAAGGACATTTGTCCTATGTGTAGAAGGTGATTCCATACTAACCCTTTGGGAATTGATATATGGAACACACCCTAATGAAAATTATTCAATATATAGAGAAAAATATCTCTAATCAAACTTCAAGGGGGTACACAATGTGTAGTAGGATCACATGCCATGTCCCCTTGACACTAGGTGTTGCCTATGTAAATGGACCATGTCCATGTCCATGTTCATGTAATTGTACATGGTATGTGGATACCCATGTAATATACCTGTGTGTAAATACATGAAATTAGGCTACCAATGTACTCAACCTATGTACCACTATATGGGTATTCCTATGTACACCTAGCCAAGCTGTTTCCATGTGGGAGTACATGGCGTTCCCGTGGCCGTGAACTCTAAGCTCGATTTTGTGTACCCTCTAAGGTACACTATGAGATCCACAAATGGGACCACAAACAATGTGAAAAGGTTATACACTATTTGATACATATTTACTCCCTAAAATAGTATCCACTTCTTAGAGGGGACCACATAATGTGCTGTTCCAAAGTACATACCATTTTGTTTAGGATTTTCTTGAATCCAATATCTGGATTCCATGTGTCTTCACTATTGTTCTGGTAACCAATCTGGCCATGTACTATTTTAGAATCAATTATTTTCATCAAAAATACCTTGATTCCATCAAAAAGTCAAGATCTATCCATCAAATACATTTGAAAAACACCATTGAACAATATTCTTGATTGCACGTTGCAGAACACGAAAACCAGATATCGACACCACCTGATACACTACCACTTTCTTCTTCATGATACCATAGTGTCACGTCGAGCCTAAATATATAATGTTGATTAATTGAACCAATAAATTGTTTTATAATGATTTATTCTTCACAACATGTCGATCCATTGGAAAAATGAAGAATCCCATGATGGATAAAGAATCAGGGGAGAAAAGAAGAGGAAACATCATGAGGAATGGACACCGGTCGATGTTCATGTCAAACACGGTTTTTTTCGTTTATAAAAATGAAAAAAGAGATAAAAATTAATAACAAATAAATTCTCCCAAAACATTCATGCAATAATCCCATCTAGAAAAATGACCGGTCCACAAATCAATCTGTTTCGATTCATTCATGTTCATTATAGAATCCATAAATAGGGTAAGAATCAAAATCAAACAACATCGTACCTTGATTAGGATTGATTCTTAATGAATAAAGGGAATTCTCTGTGATCATTAGTGAGATAATCTGAATTCACATTACACCGATTTTTGATCTCCGATCCAGTCATCATCCACAATTAGAATCTCATTTAACAACTCTCCAAAGTTCCTCCAGATCACTAGGTTTTAATGGATACACCAAGTAATTTCCCATAATTGTTTATTTATAGAAGGGATTATGTCCATATGTCAATAAAATAAAATAAAATAAAATAATTAAATATTTTATTCATTTTACTCACATAATGAATTTTCTACAAACATCCCACGTTGACCAATTTTATGTGGCGCCTACGGTAAAACCCATGTTCTGAACTCAACGGTGCCCTTGGATTTCTGATCTGGTCCCCTATATAGAAGTTATTAAACATTTTCAGGAAAACCACATACATGTGGTCTTTAATATATTTAGTATATTTAATATATTTCAAACATTTATCTAGGAACACCGAGCATCAGAATTTCACACTGTCTTAGCACCTGTTCTCGACAATAATCTACACAATATCCAAAAATAATACACAGATATTCTGAGTCAACACATATTCAAAAAATAATGCTTTTAATAATAGATTTGGGATGTTGGGAAGTGATTTAGGAATATATTTGGTGAATGAAAAGGATATTAATGTGTGAATAATAGAGGATATGGGGTGGCCTTTTTATAAGTGAGGTGGGTGGAACACATGTATTTTTTTGAAAAGAAAAGGTGTAGCCATATTTTTATCCTACCAAAGGGCTATAAAATGTATTATTATAGATAATAATACATGAATGTTTCTAAATATTGAAATACAATAGATTTTGTACTAGTTGTTAGGTTATTTTAACCCTTATATTAGATAATATGAATTATTCTAATTCTAAATATGAAATCCATTTTTTCTAATTAAATTCAACGAAGTGGAAAACTATAATTTAAAATTAATCTCCCAAACGTGATGAAAAATCATGTTTTCAAAGAGATCATGGTCAAAATTTTACAATGTTTTTATATCAAATTTCAATATGAAATTGATTACAATGACCTAAATAGTGTTAATAGATATATTATTTAAATTATTTAAATTTAAAACCAATTCAAAATGAAATATAACATTATAAATAATTTAAATTAAAATTAATTTTTATATTTAAACAAAGTATTTTTCACAATTCATTGAAAAATTAATCCTTTTAGAAAAATATTGATAAATAACCCTAAAATAAATTTAAAATTATGATTTAAAAAATGA